>BSBK01003440.1:12500-707500 GCA_027943335.1 Chamaecyparis obtusa | reverse complement strand
CAATAGAACTGTAGGTGGAATGCTTGAAAAAGCACCCATTTGATCGATTTGCGATGCAACTTCAGGATGAAGTTTGTATCGGGGTTCATTGTAGGTTGCAGACACTATCAAATTTACTTCCTCCTCACCTACCAACCTAGATTTGTTTACTCTTGATGCAAACACTATTTTTTCAAATTAGGGTTTTGATAAATATTTTGAATAAGCTTGGTAGTGACTATACTTATGCAAAACTATCGATGAAATTACTCAGAAGATTCTAAAACAAACTCTTTAAATGCTTTGAAAATCTGATGCTTGAAATCACTCTGGAGGCTCTTGACTCTTCAAAATTGTAGGTGAAAAATGAACTAAGTTCATCAACGATTTATAACCTTTTTCAAATTCTCGCTTAAAGTACTTGTAATAAATACTTGACCTACTTCTAGCTCGGTGACAACTATCAACTCGGTGATTACCACAAAACATCAACAACTCGATTAACACATACCTTTTTCACTCGGTTAATACTAATACTTGGTTAACCTTGCACAATAGTCATCGAAGGGAACACCTTACTTGGTCTTGCATATAACAACTGTATGACTTTGATAGCTCAAAAATTATAAACCATAATGCATCTCTATTCATGCGGATTTGGTGTGTGCACATAAAATATAGGGAACTATATGTAAAGTATGATCAATCAAAAATATCAGTCCCATACATACCTTTTTCAACTTAAGTGGAGGTGTCGATGTCACCCAATCTAGTGGATGAGGTTTCACCAACTGTATTGCTTGACTCAACATTCTCATTAGACGCCTTTCTCCACATAGTGTTTCTTATCCTCATGATATATGCCATTGTGTTGCCACTCTTGAATATATGTCATTCTTCTGGTGTCGAGTCTTTGCAATCCTTTCTTAGGTGATCGACTTTATGACAATGTAAGCATCCCATACTAGTTCTTGTCCAACTTCGAGATTGTCCAACCCATCTCTTCCTCATACAATTTTCTGCAATATGTCCATACCTTCCACATACTGTGCAGTTAACCCATGTGTTATAATCCCAAGTGTAAGCATTACCTTGTCTCTTCGGTTGATAAGGTTTGTTCCTTTGTTTTGGTGTCTAGACTTACTTCATATTTTCCTTACACTCTTATAAAGTGTGTCCATGTTTATTGCAAGTATAACCAAGTTTCTCCATGTGTGGTTGGTTAGGAGACTTATTCATCTTAGCTCTACATTCATATGCTTGATGTCCGAATTTACCACAATAATAATAATAACCATTAAACTTAGGAGTGACTTTAGGTTTACCTTGAGATCTACTCCTGCAAACATTTGAAGTATGTCTTGGTTTTCCACAGTGATAGCATGTCAACATCTTAGGTTTCTGATTTTGATTTTTGTTCACCTATTCAACATTCTTGGATGATTCTCCTTGTCCGGCGTAGCCTAATCTAGCTTTGCTTCCAAATCTTCTTTGATTAATTAGAAAATCATCAATCTTCTTAGAACTGTCTTCACCTTTTTTCATCATTTCATTGTGTTGTAGCTGCATCTTTACTTCATTTATCAGTTTTTTATTTTCTTCCCTGAGTGCTCCAATATCTTCAAGTTTTCTTGACAACTCACCATTTACTTGGTTGATCTCCTAGTTTACAATCATCATTTGATTGGATATTTCAAAATGATGCTCAGTAAGTCTTTGTATCTTAGTTTATTTTTCTTGAAGTTGTTTAGTCATCTGTCTTCGGTCTTCAATAACTAGTTTTTTTTTCTTGTTTAGCTTGTCTAGCATTGTTCATTACATCAATCATTCTCACCATCTATGATTCTTGACCGATTTGTAGGGATTTCACTTATTCAGTCAAGTGAAGATTCTTTTCAGATAAAGAAGAGATTTCACTTTCAGAACCATCATAAATACTTCCTGAACTAGATCCGATGTTATCAAATAAGTCATCAATCTCTTCTTCATGGTAACTAGTCTCATTTTCCAAGATAGCCAAGTTCTTTCTCCGAACTAGTAATTTCTTCAATGCATCCTTAGCTTGTTTGTATTGCTCAATAAACATCTACATCTGAATCTTTTGATTCTCTATAGTTTTGTCCAACTTATATCTCTCCATGGTTAGATCTTTACTCTTCAGTGGTTAAACCATCCAATAAGAGATCTGAGCTCTGATACCAATTGTTGGAGAGATAGGGTATTGAGAGGGGGGGCAAATCAGTGCCCACAATTTTTTTTAACTTGAAATTCAATCTGCAAACAATAGTATACTAGTCTACCCAACTGAATCTATTCATTCAATTAACTTGTAAATGTAAATTGCATGAATAACAAATAACAATTTAGTCACATAACATAAGTATTTTGGTTACATAGAAACCCTTGTTAGAAGGTAAAAAATGTGGTGGGGATGACACCCACAAATTCTTCACTACTACAGATAATAAAGTTTTCCTGTTAGGGCTATAAGTTATGATCACTTCTAGTGATCTTACCCTATTAGGAGTAATAATAAGATCAACTAGATCTATCTAGTTAAAGGATTTTAATAGCACTACTTGAGTGTGTACTTAGTTAAGAGATTTACAATAAAGACTGTTAGGTCTACTTTGTTAAGAGATTTTTGCTAACTCTGTTACAATGATTAGAGAATAACATGATATATCTGCAAATGACAACTTAACCTTATCTGAAATAGATCTACTAAGTATTGGATAAATATCACCTTGATATGTGAAAATCTTATCTCTGAACTGCTTAGTAGCCTTGTCTGATTCTGTCTAATCTGAATGTCTCTGTATTCTACTCTTCTCTGTCTAATAACTGATGTCTTGAAGTTGGCTTCTTGCTTCAAGATCTCCTTCACTTGTTCATACCATACATATCATCCTTTATGTCAAAATGACATGAATTACAATTATATAGCATACTGCTATTGCCACTTAACAAAATTAGGTTACAATATCTTAGGAAAAACCCTAAGATCTATGGAGTACAAAAATAACCTAGATCTAGAAAATACATAGAGATCATGATCACAATTAATGATTACATCTACAATAAATGATCCTCGATCTTGGTAAAATTTTTTATGATTCTATTGTAACCATCTGCATAGATAGATGTGCCAAAATTGATTACTATGCCATTTCTTGGATTTCTTGATAAACACTATCAACACTGATCGATAGATACATTGGTGCTTGGTTAGCACTGTTATCTTTTTGTTCTCGATACTGCCTTGAGATAACTCAGTGTGAAGGCATATATAGTTAACCGACTATCATATGTAGCTTGTAGTTCTTCCTTTTACCAATTGAATAGCATAGGTAATTGACTGATAATCTTTGATACTATTGACAACCTTAATGCTCAAATAGAGATAACATGAAGAGCATAATTGCCTAATACCTTCTTCCACAAGAAATAAGCTTTAAAATTAGTGTTTTTTCATTTCCTTAGCCTTTCTTTTAATCAAAATATTTAGTAGGTTTGGCATTTTGATTCACTTAAAAAGTGAAGAGCATAGGCCTACTACCAAATCTATCAAACACTAATAGGCTACTAATTAGCTAGATTCAAATCAAATTGCCACAATTTAAGAAAAATGCAAAAGGATATAGGCTTACCTTTTTCGTAGCTAGCAAAGGCTAGGGGCATTTTTTATTTGATTTTTCATTGGAATACTCCCCTAGTGGTGATCGTTCGAGCTCCTTTGCATCCTCAAGATCGTTAGTCCAACATAAAGAAAACAAAGTGAATAAATTCAAGCAATTGACCTTTTACTCCTTTCTTTAAAATTGATGAAAATGATGAGCTTAAGGAGTAAATATCCATTTCAAAGAGATAAATTTAGACTTGTAAAAACCAATTATGTGCAAATACTTTTCATACTTTTTACTTTACTACTTGGAATCCTCCAAAAATTTGTTTTATGTGAATGTTTTTCTCTCTTTTCAATCTCCTCTTGATGTGTTTATCTTCACTCTTTATTTTGCTATTTGGTCTCTGAACTTTTCTATGCCTTGCCATTATAAAAACATAGAGAAAATATCATTTACTGTCTTAATTTAAAATTAACAAAAACAATGCCACATGCTACATAAATGATTGTAAGCACTATTTCAGACAAGCAGCGTGCTAGAAGATTGATTACATGTGCTATTAAAGAAATTAAATGTGCTATTTTAATGCTTAAATGTGCATAAAGAAAACTTGGAATGTGGCATTTAAAATAGAAAATATATGCTGCACACTGATACAGAGCGCGTAAGTGCTACAGAGTCAGGGTATACGCACTGAAAGAATTGCAGACGAGAGATAGAAGTTATCATAAGTGCTAAAAATCTATGTAAATGCTTCAAAATTTATAGTAGAAGCGTCATTTCTTTGCTCATACATGCCAAAATTAACCTTGCACGCACTACTCCAAGCTTAGTATGTGCTATTTTGCCTGTCAAACAGAGAGATCAAACACAAACTTAGAGAACTTTTGAAAATAACTTCAAATTTTGGTTAGTTGTGGGCTAATGCCCAACACTAGGTGCCATTTTGTATACAAGAAGTATCTTCATGAAATTAGTTTGATAAGAATTAACTCAAAATTAAGATAATTAAACTTTAAAATGTGATGAATTGGAAAATTAAAGCAAGAAACTGTTGGAAACTGCAATTGAAGGAATTGTTGTATTGTCATTGATGTCAAACCTTAACTGGTAAGACTATTGCTATTTAAGAAAGTACTATATCTATTTGATTGTTGCTAAGGGGATAGACAAGGTTGGTAACACTAGCACCTAAGGAAAGGTTGAGTTATCTTGATACTTCAATGAGTACTTGATTATGTGGCACAATGATAAGACAATGTATTGGTTACCTAAGTAAGAATGAAGAATACACTGGTAGGCTTAATTAAGCAAAAGTGAAGAAATCTAGTTTAAGTCAAGTGATGTTACTGTCGACCGAGCTAGTATATGCTAAGTAAATTTAGTGTTGACCGAACACCAGTTAATTGCCGAGGAAGACAGTATGAGTAGAGGAAATAGTTTTTGAGGTGACCGAGCTTTCTAGTGAAGACTGAGAAGTTGAAAATAGTATTGACCGAGCGTTAGTATTTTGCAATTGAGGGAGAATTTAGATTTCTAGCCGACATCGTTGAATTCTTGGATTATGTAAAATGTGTTGACTTTATTTATTGATTGTATGAAAGCATTTAATGAACTGTAAAATATTTTATTGTAAATCTATTAAGAGATTTGAGATATTTCTAGAAGGATAGTTGAAGAACATAATGTAGGACAGATTCAATGAATTTGACCTAACCCTAAGATCTACGAAGGAGATTAAGCGGCAAAAGATGTATTGACCTAATAGAGGAAGTATTAAGGAAACCTAAGTTGAGGTTGAAAAAAAAGAAGAGGATGCTGGAAGTATTGTTGATGTTATTGACTGTCTAAGTAGAGAAGGCTAAAGGAGAAGTGTTGTGATTGCTTGAAGAGAGTTTTGAGTAGATCAATGATGGAGATGGTAAAGGTTCACAGTTAGTAAGCCAACATATGTGTACAAAATTGGATATGATATTTGCAAAGTGAGTTGTATGTTTTTCAAATCAATACTACTGCTACTTTCTAACCATTGTATCAGTCAAAATCCTTTTAACAGAGGTTGACCTAATAGTCATAGGTATAAATCCTTTGAACAAGGTTGCATTCTAATGGAGTGTATGTAAGTCCTATAACAAGGTTCACTTTTGACAAAGTGGTTTAAATCCATTAACCGGGTCACACCTAATAGTGTGTTTGTAACCTTTGATAGGGTTGGCTTTTCACCGAGCTACTTCAGAAGAGTGAACATAATAATAACATGTTACAAAGTGGTTTTTCCCAAACTGAGTTTCCACTATAAATCCTGGTGTTGATACTTGTGTGAATGTTTTGCTTTGAACATTTTTGTGTTTTATAAGTTAGATGCTATTGGATAAGTGGGCTGCACTGTTATATGTTTCCGTTATGCAATCAGTAATGACCAAATAGCTGTTGGTTATTAGATCTGATTTGTTGAAGAGTTTTCAAGTTTGTTTTATACATCTGGACCTGAGAACAACTAATTAACCCCCCCCCTCTTTGTTTTTCTAAATCATATTAACAATTAGTATCAGAGTAGTTGGTGCTTACAAAGAACAATTTTGAGGTCACTTGAAGTAAATGACCACGATGTATAAGAAGGAGGTACCAAAGCTGAATAAGGAGAACTTCCCTGCATAGAAAAGCTTGATGAAGCTGCATCTGGCTAGTATTGGTGATTCTGCAAAGTATTATATTGAGCATGACTATGTCACACCTGTTGCACCTCTGACTATTGAGGAAATGAAAGCTAAACAAGATCACAACCAAGCAATGTTGGAGATTGCGTCTGCCCTAAGTTATCCAAAATTTGAAGACATCAAAGACTACAGTAATGCAAAGAAAATGTGGGACACCCTTGCAAACATTTATGGAGGTGACATAAATGTGTTGAGAGCAAAAGCCGAGAGCCTAAGAGGTAAATTTGATGAAATGAGAATGCAAGAAGGTGAGAATATTGCATAATATTGTGGTAGAATAAAAGAAGTTGTAAATGCTATTAGAGGAGAAAATGGAACTATTGATGATGAAACTGTAATAGGAAAAGTATTGAGAACTCTGTGTCCTATCTATGCAATTAAAATTTCTACAATTTAGGACTCTAGATTTAACCCTACAAATGCTCTTACTTTGGAAAGTTTGGTTGGTAAGCTTACTACTTTTGAACTTTCTAACTATAATAACTTCACTATTGGTAATATTGAATTTTCTTTTAAGTCACAAATGGTTCTGAGTAAGTCAAAGAAGGAAAAAGAAAGATGCATCAGTGAAAGTGAAAGTGAAAGTGACAGTGACACATCTAATGAAGAACTTGAGGATCTAGAAGCTCTTATGGCTAGAAGACTGAAAAGGGGAAAATGAAAGTACAAAGGTAAACTCCCTATTATATATTTTTCATGTAATGAAGTTGGTCATATAGTTTCTAGATGTCCTGATAGGGATGATAAGGATGAAGAAAGAGACAAAAAGCATAAAGACAAAAGAGAAGATAGAGGTTACCGAAGATACAAGGACTACAAAGGAAAAGGTAAGAAATCCTACTATATGGCTGAAGAAGAGACTGACACTGATGGTGATGATTTTGAAATTGAGGTTGTCTATGCTGCAATGAAAGATGAATCTGATGAGGATGAGAAAATAGCATTGATATCTTATGTGAAAAAAAATGATAAATATATTATTGATAGTGGTAATGATGCACCATGTCCTATTAGAGGCAAAGGATTGATTAAGATGACTGATAAGATCACTTGTGAAAATGCTTATTTGGTTGAGGGTCTTAACTATAATCTGCTGAGTGTTGCACAAGTTAATAGCACTGGCTACCTAGTGGAATTTCATCACAGAAAGGCCAAAATATTTGATGCCACTGGTGAACTGATTGGAAGTGGAGAGTAGACAAGAGGTAATTTTTTCTATCTAGACCTATCTGAAGAAACATGTATGATTGCACAACTTGATGATATTTGGTTATGGCATAAGCGACTATGTCATGTTAATTTTGATAATTTGGTAGAAATTATTAAGAAAAAGAAAGTGAGAGGTCTACCTAGATTGAAGAAACCTAAGAATGTAATGTGCAAAGAATGTTAGTTGGGTAAGATGACAAAGTCTAGTTTCAAGAGCAAAACTTTTAATTTTGAGAATATCCTAGATTTGGTTCATACTGACCTTTGTGGACCAATAGGTGTACAAAGCTATTGTGGTGGTAGATATTTTATCCTGTTTGTTGATGATTATACCAGAATGATGCATGTAATGTTCTTAAAAGAAAAATATGATGCTTTTAAATTTTTTAAGTGGTATGTCGCTAAGGTTGAAAAGGAGATAGGTAGGAACTTGAAGTGTCTGAGATCTGAACGAGGTGTAGAATTTATATCCAATGAATTTAATCTATTTTGCAATGATAGAGGGATAAAAAGATAGATGTTTGCACCTAGAACTCCTCCATAGAATGGTATAGTAGAGAGAAGGAATAGATCTATCTTGGATTGTGCAAGAAAATTAATGATTGAAAATAATGTTGCACAAAAGTATTGGAAAGAAGCTCCAAGTAGATCTTTATATACCCTTAACTGAGTACAGATAAAAAAAGGTACAAATCTAACACCTTATGAGTTGTGGCATGGGTATGCACCTAATGTAAAGTAATTTAGAATTTTTGGAAGTAAATGCTACATACTAAAGGACAATAGAAATGGAAAATTTGATGTTAAAAGAGATGAGGGTATATTCCTAGGCTATTCCACAAAAAGTAAAGCTTATAAGTGTCTGAACTCTAACACTAACAAAATTGTGGAAAGTCTAAATATCAAAGTTGATGAGTATGTAGAGAAAAATGAAGCTAACAATAAAAGAGAACCGAAAGATTACAGATCTTTTGCGTATATAAAGGAAGGAGAGGCAAGTGATAGACTTGCACATGATGCTAAGTCTCAGGTAAGTAATGTCGAGCATCAAGATAACAATGCCAAGAGAGAAGAAGAATGTGCTAAGTGATAGGAAGAAGTTGTCAAGTATTAGGAAGAGGTTATCGAGCATTCAGAAGCTGAATCTGACAATCTTGTTGGTGAACTTGATGAGAAAAATGAAAGGAGAGAAGAACCTGTTCTAGCACAATATGTAAGGAGACATCACAAGCCTGAATAGATTATTGGAGATAAAGATACTGGAATTCAGACCATAAGCAAGGCAAGAGATCCAACATGTTTACTATGTGAATTTGAGCCTAAGATAACAAAGGAGGCATTAGAAAATGAAGACTGGATAGAAGCACTCAATGAAGAGATAGACCAGATAGAGAAGAATGATAGCTAGACTCTGGTGCCGAGACCAGAAAATAAGAATGTCATTGGGACGAAGTGGGTATTTCATAATAAGATGAATGAACATGGTCATATCACAAGAAACAAAGCTAGGCTAGTATACAAAGGCTACACACAAGAAGAAGGAATAGATTATGGTGAGACATTTTCCCCTGTAGCTAGATTGGAAGGAGTAAGAACTTTGCTTGCATATACTACCTATAAAGATTTCAAGGTATACCAAATGGATGTTAAGTTTGCATTTTTAAATGGTATATTAGAAGAAGAAGTGTATATTGAACATCCAAAAGGATTTGTTGATCCAAAAAAAAGATACATAGTTTGCAAACTGAATAAAGTACTATATGGACTAAAGTAAGCTCCCAGAGCATGGTATGAGAGACTACACAACTACCTAATATAGATTGGATTCTCAAGGAAAAATGACACAAGGAACCTGTACATGAAAGATGAAGAAGGTAAAGGAATCTTGTTAGATAAGATCTTTGTAGATGATATTATATTTGGTGGACAAGCTGCCTTGTGTAAGAAATTTTCAAATGAAATGCAAACTGAATTTGAAATGAGTATGTTTGGGGAGATCAATTTTTTTGTTGGTTTACAAGTATATCAGATGGAGAAAGGAATTTTCATCACCTAGTCTAGATATGTTCATGAGATACTGAAACCCTTTGGTATGGAAGATTCAAGGCCAGTAAGTACTCCCATGGCTACTGGACAAAAGTTGTCTAAAAATATGATGCTGTAGAAGTTAACTAGACTTTGTATAGATCTATGATTAGATAGATACAATATGCTGTACATAGAAAACCAGATATTGCATTAGCTATTGGGATTGTGGCAAGATTCTCTGCCAATCCTAAGGAAACTCACATGATGGCTGTCAAAAGAATCATGAGATATTTGAAAGGGACTACTGACTATGGATTGTACTACAAGAAGCATGATAAGTTTGAACTGAGAGTGTATACAGATGCTAATTGGGTAGGAAATGTAGATGATAGAAAAAGTACTAGTGGTGGAGCTTTCTTTCTTGGACATAGATTAGTTTCCTGGACAAGCAAGAAAGAAAATTGTATTTCCCAATCTACTACTAAAGCCGAGTATGTGGTTGCAGCTATGAATTATTTAAATTTGATATGGATAAAGCAATTGTTTGTAGGCATGAAAGAAAAAATCACTGAACCAGTTGTCATTTTCTATGACAACACAAGTACTATCAACATATCTAAGAATCCAGTGATGCACACAAAGACCAAACACATTGCCATCAAGTATCATTACTTGAGAGAACTGGTACAAGATAAAGAGGTCCGAATGGAATATGTGAATACAAAGGAACAACTAGCAGACATATTCAATAAGGCTTTACCTAAAGAAGCTCATGAATACCTAAGAAGTCAATTAGGGGTCCTTCCCCTAACTGAGGCTGCCTAGTCAAGCTAGGAGAACTACATCAAATGTGCTGCAAAGAATATCTAACAAGTTGATGCAGAGACATGTCACACTTTAGGAGTAGCCTAGAGTTGTGAAAAGTATAGCATAGACAATAATCAATCATAAGCAAAGAAGATAGAGGGAGAAATACTGTTATTGAACTGAAAATATGATATCTATATCTACAAGATGTATGTTTTAGTTTCTGCTTTGGCATTTTTGTCAAAGAGGGAGATGATCACAGATGAATACACAGAATAAAATTTCTTATGGAAGATCAAGTAAGAGGGAGAAATTCAGTGGATGGTCATATAAGCATGGCTAATTGATTCTGTATCAGAATGAAGCTAAGGATATTATTAATATTTCTAATGGACATATAAGTTTTTGGATTGATTGGTAATTCATGTGATATTCATATGGTGTTGCCATCAATGCCAAAGAGGGAGACTGTTGGAAACTGCAATTGAAGCAATTGTTGTATTGTCATTGATGTCAAACCTTAACTAGTAAGACTGTTGCTATTTAAGAAAGTACTATCTATTGTTGCTAAGGGGAGAGGCAAGGTTGGTAACAATAGAACCTAAGGAAAGGTTGAGTTATCTTGATACTTCAATGAGTACTTGATTATGTGGCATAATGATAAGATAATTTATTGTTTACCTAAGTAAGAATGAAGACTAAATTGGTAGGCTTAACCGAGAAAAAGTGAAGAAATATAGTTTAAGCTGAGTGATGTTAGTGTCGACCGAGCTAGTATATGCTAAGTAAATTCAGTGTTGATCGAACACCAGTTAATTGCCAAGGAAGACAGTATTAGCCGAGGAAACAATTTTTGAGGTGACCGAGCTTTCTAGTGAAGACTGAGAAGTTGAACACAGTATTGACTGAGTGTCAGTATTTTGCATTTGAGGGAGAATTTAGATTTCCAGCCGACATCATTGAATTCTTGGATTATGTAAAATGTGTTGACTTTATTTATTGATTGTATGAAAGCATTTAATGCACTGTAAATTGTTTTATTGTAAATCTATTAAGAGATTCAAGATATTTCTAGAAGCATAGTTGAAGAACATAATGTAGGATGGATTCAATGAATCTGACCTAACCCTAAGATTTATGAAGGAGATTAAGCGACAAAAGATGTATTGAACTAATAGAGGAAGTATTAAGGAAACCTAAGTTGAGGTTGAAAAAAAAAGAAGAGGATGCTGGAAGTATTGTTGATGTTATTGACTGTCTAAGCAGAGAAGGCTGAAGGAGAAGTGTTGTGATTGCTTGAAGAGAGTTCTGAGTAGATCAGTGATGGAGATGGTAAAGGTTCACAGTCAATAAGCCAACATATGTGTACGGAATTGGATATGATATTTGCAATGTGAGTTGTATATTTTTCAGATCAATACTACTGCTACTTTCTAACCATTGTATCAGTCAAAATCCTTTTAATAGAGGTTGACCTAATAGTCATAGGTATAAATCCTTTGAACAAGGTTGCATTCTAATGGAGTGTATGTAAGTCTTATAACAAGGCACACTTTTAATAGAGTCATTTAAATCCTTTAACTGGGTCACACCTGACAGTGTGTTTGTAACCTTTGACAGGGTTGGCTTTTCATCAAGCTCACTTCAGAAGAGTGAACATAATAATAACATGTTACAAAGTGGTTTTTCCCAAATTGGGTTTCCACTATAAATCTTGGTGTTGATACTTGTGTGAATGTTTTGGTTTGAACATTTCTGTGTTTTACAAGTTAGATGGTATTGGATAAGTGGGCTGCACTGTTATATGTTTCTGTTATGCAATCAGTAATGACCGAATAGCTGTTGGTTATTAGATCTGATTTGTTGAAGAGTTTTCAAGTTTTTTTTATACATATGGACCTGAGAACAACTGATTCACCCCCCCCTCTCCATTGTTCTAAATCATATTAATAGAAACATCTCATGGATCCCTATTTAAATTTTCTATTGTAATGCTCTCAACAAGAATCCATTAGAGTCAGCTCTAAAATGAGAATAAATTTTAAATGATGATGCAATTTAAACCTATTTTACTCAAAACAAAGCTAAATTATGCTAATTATGATTCTAGCTCAAATTCACTATAATTTTGATACAATTCTAAGATGTAATTAAGATCCTTTTCTCTTGATTTTTGCCTTCTATTTATAGATTTTACCAAGCATAGGGGGTAAAGTCAATTTGATCATGGTTGAGTTTGAGTTAAGTCCATGGTTTCAAATATAGGGACAATTTAAATATTTTGTCCTGAAAGCTTGGGACAATGAGATAAAATGGATGGTCAAGATGTTCTCTCCTTATGAGTGATTGAGATTCAATGTGGCTTTGATCCATGCGAGTCCAATCCTTAATTCCTATTGGTTGAGTTAATTCTCTCCCATGTGGAAGGTGAGAGAAATTAGGAATTAATTAATTGAAATTAATTAATTTCTTTAGCCATGTGTACCCCTTGTATGGGCTAAATTTGATTTTAATTCAACTATATAATTAATTATATTAATTGCATAATTAAATGATTAATTTGATTTATTTAATTCTTTTGGCTTTGAATTTCAATTAATGTTGGATTTTCTCTTGATTGCAATTAATGCTTTAATTTTTCCTTGATTACTAACTTGGTTTAGTCTTGAAAATTTTTATGTGTCTACAGTTTGATTTTGTTAGATTTTGAAGATATCTTGTGATATCTATCGGATTTTTTTTACTGTAAGAAAAAAGTCTGCAAAATTTTGTAATGTGCCCAAAACTTCCACAATTATGAAACTTCAACTTGTTCAAGAAATTAAAAAGATTTCCATTAAAAAAATTAGGCCTTTTTTTAAACATAACCATTCAATTATTTGTTTTGTGTCTAAATTGACTACAAATAAAGCAATGACCAAAGAAATGCAAGTTATGATTAAAAAATTTACCCTTCCTGTTCATGAAATTATCCTTTTTAGCATCAACATTGTTCTTGGAGTTTGAACAAAAATCTTTTAGAACAATTTTACCTTTGGAAATTCTTTGCACATTTAGATAATCTATTTGTTTGTCACTTCTATCACATGTATTAAGATTGTTCCTCAAAGAAAAAAAAAATTCTTCTAAGACACAACACTCTATTTTCTTGGTTTCTAACTAATGTTGAGTTTCTTCAAGAATCTTCTTGTTTTCCTTAAATTGAAGTTTTAATACACAAATTTGTTCTTATAATTTGTTGATCTTGTGAAATAAATATTAGTAGCTTTCTGAGTTTGGCTTTTCTACACTAAGGCTTCTTTTTGAGTTTTTTGATCTCATTAAGAGAACATTTTATTTCACCTTTAAGATCAACATCAAGATCAAAATCAGACTCATTGCCTGATTTGATATCATTGAAACACTCAATGGCCATAAAAAAGGTTTCACCTCCCTCTTCAAGTGATTCTTCTGAGTAACTATCCATTATATCGATAATTACACTTTTCTTTTTCTTAAAAGCATTTTTCTTTTTGAAATTATATTGTTTATTTTTTCCTTGATTTCTAATATCATCCTCATCACTATCAAGATCCTTATTAGTTTTGGAAATCTAATATGGGAAAGTGAGATACTAAGAGGGGGGGGGAGGGTGAATTAGTTATCCACTAACTTTGATACTTTGAAACTAATTCCACATGCATAACATAAACATAGATTTCAATACTGAAATGCATCTAACATTCAAATCACATCCATCAAATGAAACACATAACACATAAATTTGGTAACCCATAAACCCTTGAAAGCTAAAAATGGGTTGGGGATGATACCCACAAATCTTCACTACTGCAGTATTAAAGTGTGCATGTTAGGGCTATAATATTTGATCACTTCAAATGATCTACCCTGTGAGGGGTCTGCCTTTTTAAGATCTTACAAAATTATACAATCTACCTTGATTAAAGGATTTAAAACTTACAACTAAGTAAGCACTCGGCTAAGAGATTTATAAAGGCATGTGAGGACCACTCTATTAAGAGATTTACCCTGATTCACCTCCTACTGATCCTTCAGTTTGCACTACAAATGTTGATAACTAATCATCTCTTTCCAAAACTTGTTTGATATCTAGAATCAAATGTAGCTTTGTTGTGTCCTTCACTTCTTTTCTTAGTCACTCTGCCTAATCATTGCATCTATTAATCAAAACACTGCTATGTTCTGCATTCAAGAGATCTTCTCTACTACTTTCTTCTTTTTTTTACTATGTTTAGGATTTTGATATCACCTTATATAAACATTTGATCAAGCTTCTAGATAAAGATCAACAATCTAGATTCAATACTTTTGCCGCTTAGGCATTTCCTTTTTATGATAAGTTACATGGATTGCATAGGTATTAATAATAATAATTACAAAGTGTAATCAACTCCTTGATTCCCTCTACATTCATTAAATCTCGCATAGAAGTCAGCCAAAATGGTTTACCTTGGTGTTTGTGCCATAACAAACACATGTCAAAACTAGCTTTCTTGGCATATGAAGTCTCTGATGCTCAGTCAAAACTATTCTTCATATACTGGTGCTTGACATTGACTCTTCTATACAACTTGGCATAAAATGCTTGGTAACTAGTGAAATACTTGGCGATCTTTGACTTTCTCGGTAGTAACTACTGCTCGGTAACTATACAAGTCTATACATGACTTGGCCTTAATAAGATGGCTTGGTCATAGTGATGATTGACCAACATTACCTTGAAAATGACTAAGTGTTAGACACTAATAGAGAACATAACATAGGGATCAACAATCTCCCCCTTTGACATTAGTGGCAAAAATACTTTGTCATGAATTTTACATTGTATAACAAAAAATAGTACTTAGTAGTTGAGTACTCCCCCTAAGACTTTGACTCAGTCTTCAAAAAGACTTCACATATATACATGAATCTTGAAATACACTAAATATATATTTATATTACAAAATAGTGTGTTATACCTTTCTATTCTATATCACTTCTTTGATGATTATTGTATATACATGAGTACATGACTCATTTCCTCCTTGTGCCATGACATACCTACTATTTCCCCCTTGTTTTTGTCACTTGAAGTTGATAGGGTGTAGGGGTAAGAAAATATTTATCCAAAAATGGTTTGTGGAGCTGCATAATCATTGCTAAGGCAATATTCCATCCAGACCTTACAAACTCCAAAACCTTTATCTTGATCTCTAGCTAGGCAGCTAGATCAACCAAACTCTCGACAATAGAGAGATGAGGATCTCTTTGTACTAAATCCTTTGCTGATGCCAATTCTCTCTATGTAACCTATAGATGAGGTGTTAACATTATTTTCAAGGAGATTAGTTTGGCTCTTATTCTCTCAACATTGGCCATCAACTTGGCTAATTTACCTTGTGAATGAAGTAATCATGTGAAAGGAATGGAGCTGGAACTTGTATCCATGCTCAGTGAATGATCAGTAGACTTCAAGTCTAATTGTAGTTTGTCAATCAATTCTTGATTATCCTTAGTGAATGTTTCTACATTGTATAGTTTCTTGTACAAAGAATAAAAATTCTATACAACCTCTTCTAAGTTATTCACTAAGTCAAAAAGTTCTACCTATTTGACTTCTATCTCAGTTGAGACCCTTTCAAGTACATTTGTCTCAAACATTCTTTTTGACCACTACATGAGATTTTCATTGGCTTCACTATCATCAATGTTCACCTTCTTAATAATATAAACCAATTGTTCTAGAATAGGTGAAGTCTCATTCACATCATCCATTTCAAAAGAAGCTATAAATATACTTTTTATTTCATGAAGTACCAATTTCTGCTGATGTTCTCTACTTAATTATTCTTGCTTTCTCTTCATCTTCAAGAGATCTTGAAATATTTTCATTTTCTCATAGGTCAAGTTATCAGTGTCCCACTTTTGAATCACTATAACTTCATCTAATGTGACTTGTGTGGCAAGAGAATTCTCCTTTTTCTTATGAACTTTCTTCTTTGGTGTACTGCCACTCGACATCTATACTAAGGATTGGATAACCTCTTGCTCCTTAGGCTTTGGATGCTCCTTTTTTATTGTCTCCTTAGTATTCTTATCTTCCTCCACATGAGGTCCTAAAATTACTAGTGTAGACTTATCTGCTTGATCTTTTAAATTCTCCTCTCCTTTCCCTTTATTATCTTCCTCAACAGGTGCATTATCTGTTGTTGTTGTTTCTGACTTGTCCCATTTCTCATCACTAGAACTTTGTAAGACTTTTTTCTCAACTGTGACTATGTGGGAGCTTGTAGGTTCAATGTCAATAGTTGATATAACCTCAATCCTTGTATAATCATGTACCTGGATGATAATGAGATTGGTACTAAGTAGAAAGGGATCTGAGGCTGCTTCCTTAAGGATTTGGATTTTTATTTCTTCCTTAGTCAAGGCATTGATGTTTACTTGTGTATCCTTAGGGATATCCTCAATAGTGATCACATCTTATGATGCACTCACTTCGACCTTCTGTCTTTCTACTTCCTCAAGATTCTGAGGCTCATCTACATCTTCTTTATTATCTAGTTCTCTCTTTTTGGATGTAGCTTCAACTTGTTGTGGACTCTTATCAACTATTAACCCAAAAATGATCTTCCACATCATTTTTCTTTGGGTAAAAACTTCTTCAACATTATGCTTCAAAATGGAATAAGCTCTTAGCTTAGGTATAAATATGTTTCTATAATGTGCCATGTACTTCTCTATTTGCTTTGGTGTTAGTTTAGGCATGATTTGAGCTAAAGTACCTTCCCTTATCTACCTCTTAGTTAGAATAACATGTTAGGAATGAATGCTAAATGTTTGGTAGCCATTCTATAGCAGTTTTTGTTGCATTCATGATTATGATTGTCATTGATGTCAACATAGCGATCTTCTGGAGACTTGTAGACAAGCATATAGAGTTTGAATTAGCACACATGGGATATTGTAGTTGGATCTATGTGATGTTGAGGATATACTCTTTGATATGTTATATGTCTATGGTTAAGAGTGCAGATAGTAATTCTTTTATTCATGGAAGTTATGAGAATTTTGGTGGAAGCAGTATTTAGGCAGTGTTCCTGAGTAGCAGTTTGTGGAAATCGGATGATATGTCCTAATCAGGATGGAATCTAGTTTTGCATAGTTAAAGGGAATTTGAAGACACATTCATAGTGATGTGGATGATAGTGCAAACTTTGAGGTCACATGAGTGAAGATTTATTGTATTTGGAAGCTGACAGTTTTATGTATTTTTGATGTAGTGTGTGGAAACTTTTATTTTGAAATTGTATGCCAACTCATTTGTAATTATTTGAGTGTGGTATAAAGGAAGGAATGTTTTTACTTGTTGTATATGAGTGGAGAAATATGAAGTGAAGAAAAGAGCTAAATGTGAAAGTGAATTGTGAAGGAAGACATGTAAAGTATAGAGATTTGAAGTTG
This sequence comes from Chamaecyparis obtusa, assembly GCA_027943335.1. NCBI lineage: Eukaryota > Viridiplantae > Streptophyta > Pinopsida > Cupressales > Cupressaceae > Chamaecyparis > Chamaecyparis obtusa. Next base: position 689,667 of record BSBK01003440.1, on the reverse strand, counting down.
AGATCTGGTGTAATAGTGAGTGTGGTTTGGCACAGTCAAAGAAGAGGTAACATATTACTCTATTGAGTTGTTGGTGTTCAAAATGGATGCTTATGCTCTTAGGCTACCAATATACCCTCAGGTTGATTTTAGGATTGGTTAGCTCCAAAATGTATAAGGATCTTAGGGTAACTGGACCAACTATAGGGACAAGACTACCCTCTTCACTTTTGGCTCTGCAAAACCAAGGCGGGTGAACCTAACCCAGTGAAAAATATACTTCACACACCAAAGACTGGGTCTAAACAACATATTAATAGTAAGAAAGTACTAAATGCTAACCCCACATTCATTGACTCTCCATTACTATACGGTGACAAAACCACACAACCAAAGACTTAAAGCTTAGAAAGGTTATTGATTTTAAGATTTGGGAATGTAATAACTTCAATCAATGTATGTTAACAAGAGAGATACTCATTTAGGCCAGTGCCTCATCCATTAGGCAAGAGTCCTTAGACACAAAGACACACAAACTTGAGAATACCTAAGAATTCATAGCCATAAATATATTTATCCTAATCTTTACTGCTTACAAAACATCCTTACATAGACAAGGGAAAACCCATATCCCATCCAGAGCATAGTTTAATCTAATCCTAGATTAGAACTCAAGAATGAAGATACATACATAAAATAAAAACAATATGTAATGAGCTAGAAAACTCAAAGCTTACTTGACTTGACATAAAGGAGAGATAAGAACCAGATATTTGTATTAAGTATGATGAATTCCTTCTCTGTACACAATGAATCACAAAACACCCTGCTTGCAAATTACAGCTTAGACCTGCAACTTTCTTCTTTCATTAACAAACACTGAATCAAAAACTATTACAAAAACCCTTGGGACCAGAAACTAGGGACTGTTTTGAACTTTGAAACTGTAACCCCTACAAAATAAAAAATTCAACACTATATACCACTGGTTACCTTGGAATCCCAAACAAGTTAGGATGCAATAGGCTATTGATAACCAGGGTAAGGGTTAGGGTTTCCACCCACCAAACAATTCAAATAGATCATAAATTAATACACTGGAGGGAAAACCAAGCAACCCTATGCAATCGAAACTAAAAATCAATCTTCACTTATGGTAATTCTTCTGGAAATGTACTGAAGATCAAGAAATTCCTACAAATCCATTTGATTTGACCCCTATAACATGCTTCGAGCAAGTAAACCCATCCCCTCATGGTACAAACTCTCTACAAATAATAATCAGATGCATTGGACCACACCACAACAACTGCAAATCATTTCTATTAAGCTCGACTATCAAAACATTCAATTTTGGTCCTTTCTATCACTGGAAAGCATTCAAATTTCCAAATTTACAGAGAACAGCTACTTTATGGTGCTTACCAATGTATCAATGACCCACATTCAAATCTGAACTTGGTTTATATCATGACCGTTAGATTCTTTTCCTTTTCCCAGGTTATGTTTTTACTTATAAGAATCTGGCGAATATGCAACCGAAAAACCCTCACCCATTCGTGAGAACTTTGAGAGCACCGCTAAATTATTTGGCTACTATGTGAACACTATTTACCAAAATGCTAAGTCTTTAGACCCTTCACCAAAACATCATGTGAACTAGCGAACCAAGCAAGCATTTGTCAGAATTGCCAAAACCTTATCCAAACCACCAAAAAGATTGAGAAAATTTACTGGGTCCGCATCAAGAAGATTGACGGTTGTCTCATCTTCACATAGACCTCCAAGATTCCTTTAGATCATAAGACAATCATCGATGAAGAATCTTTCCCTGCTCTGACAACCTTCTAACACCAAAAGAGATTAATGGCTGTCTTAAGTTCACATGTGTCAGAAAAAACCCATCAGTTTACACGCTGATCATCGATGCTCTGCAAGTGTCAAAACCCACTGAACCTCAAAAAACCTGGCTCCACTGACAATTGCCACCACATTAATACATGGACCAATCACAGACTGCCATTTGTGCATACTTGTCATTATGGACCCACAATTTGAAGCACTACATCACAAAGAGAATCAACGGTTGGTGTAAGATCGCAAGCCTCTGACAAAACCCTTGTGAACTTACGACAACCATAGGATTAAGATGGTGTCAAAGAGCCTGGGCCCAGGAAATATCAAGCTAAAAACATAGGAAATATTAAGGCATTGACTTAGGAAAAATTGAAGCACCACCGGGCTTGTAGACTTAGGAAAAAATAACCTGGGAGACTTAGGCAAATCGACAAATATTAAAAGGGGCCCAAAAAATAAAACCTTTAGTCGCAAGATCGTATGACATAAAAAAGGTTCACATGATCATGCGACACAGAGGTTAACAATTTAGCACATGCATTTTAGAGTTTTAAGTGGCCTGAATAAAGTAACACAAAATTAGAACAAGGCCAGGGCATTTTTAGGGCTTTTTCACTACAATGGCTAGTTTTTCAAAAATTTCACCTAGGGTTTGAGCCAGAGACCTAAAAACAACTGCAGAGACCGGTAGAAAAAAGCTAGAGCCATGACAAATTTCACAGGTGCTAATAGTGGCTCGTACTCGGGGACATGTATCTCCTGCAGATACAACAAGCAAGCTAGAATCTCTTGGAAGAGAAAACCAACTCAAAATTTTGACCAAAAAGGCAAAAACGGATGACTGTACAGAGGAAAACCTAAACTACTGCTCATGGAAAAGATACTTTAGGAGAAGTAAAACTTTAGGAATTTTCCATGAACAAGCAATTCCAAAGTACCACCAGTTAAATCCTTCAAGACATAAGAATCTGTCCCCCACTTGCTCTCAATAAGATAAGGGCCCAACCAAATTGGATCAAATTTCCCATGCTTCCCCTTATCTTCTAACCTTGCATTCCACATCAAGACAAGGTCATCAACTCAAAATTTCTTTGAATAGCCCTTTTATCAAACAAATTCTTACATTGTCTCTGCAATGTCTCATTTCTTTCATGTGCATCTCTCCTTACTTCTTCCAATTGGATCAATTCATCCATTCTTACTCTCATCTCATCATTCAAGTCCTCATCATATGCTTGGATAAACTTATACATATGCAATAGATTATTTTGAGGCAATCTAGCACTTATTCCATATACCAAATCAAATGGAGCACAACCTATGGCCTTCTTAATAGTTACCCTATCAGCCCATAGTGCCCACCATAATTTTGAGTCCCAGGCTTTCTTATTTTTGTCCAACACTCTCTTGAGAATCTTAATTAGATTTTTGTTACTAGACTCAACCTGATCATTTCCTTGTGGATGATATGGGGAAGAAAATGAAATGTGTATCCCATATTGTTGACAAAAATCACTAAATTCCTGTGATCTAAAACACATTGCATTATCAACCACAATTACCTCTGGGCAACCAAACCTGGTAAGGGTGTTTTGCATCACAAAGTCTATCACCACTTTGCTAGTAGCCTTTCTAGTAGGGATAGCTTCAACCCACTTAGTAAAATAATCTATTGCCACTAGTATGTAAGAATGTCCACCACTAGATTTATTTAGAATCTCCCCAATAAAATCAATACCCCACTTCTGGAAAGGAGCCTGAACTACAACAGGTCGGAGTGGCAAATTTCCATTAAATTTCAACTTTCCAGCAAATATTTGACATGCATCACATTTTCTTACAAACTGATGTGTATCCTTAAAAACTGTAGGCCACCAAAATCCAGACCTAAAGATCTTGTGAGCTGTGGTCTTTGCCATATAGTGTCCTCCACAAACACCTTGGTGCATTTCCTTCAATAGAGATTTAGACCTCTCATGGTCTATGCACTTTAGCAATACTCCTTCATTACTTCTCCACCACAACTTACCATGTATAATGGCATACCTTGCAGATTGCAACTTGACAGTTCTTCTATTTTCATCCACCTCAAGGGGAAGGATCAATTTCTGCAAGTAACCAATAACATCTTCGTACCAGTCACAATGATCCATATCATAAACATATGGCCTTTGTTCTTCTTCTAACATATTCACATGATTTGCAATTAAATTGCTTTGTGCCATTAATTTTGCAAGACCTAAGCCTCTTACCAACTTTGTAATCTGTATATCAATATTAAATTCTTGGATCCTATTGATCCATCTACATCTTTTCCCTGAAACTTCTTGTTGCACCAATATATCCTTAACTGCAGCACTAGGAACATAAGCAACCACCTTAGCTCCCACAAGGTAACATCTAAAAGCCTTGACTACTTTAACTAAGGCATAAGCCTATTTATTAGTAATATCATATTTCAATTCTACTGCTTGTAGGGATTTGCTAAAAAATGATATAGGTTGTTCATATCCATTTGAATTCTTCTACAATAAAACTGTTGCAACTGTATGACAAGAAGCAAAATAAAATATCTGCATGGGCTTACCATAATTAGGTGTCCTTAAAACTGGAGCATCCTTGATGGACTTTTTGATACTACTAAAAGATTCATCTGCTTCTTCATTCCATTCAATCTTTGCCTCTTTTTTCAACATCCTAGAGACAGGGATACTGATTTCTGCAAAATTTGCAACAAATCTCCTTAGAAAGTTTACCTGCCCAAAGAAAGACTGTATTCCTTTAACATTTCTAGGAGGTGAAAGCTTATCTATAGCCATAACCCTTTCAGGGTCAATTCTCACTCCATCCTTGGACAAAATATGTCCTAAGAGCTTGCCTTCCACAACACCAAAAGAACACTTCTTTGGATTCAAAGAAATCCCATACTCCAAAGCCCTAATAAAAATCTTCTCAAGATGCTCACAATACTAACTTTCCTTATCTGAATATGCTGTGAGGTCATCCTGATATACCACTAGAAATTTGTTTATGAAGTCTGCAAAGGCCACATCCACAACTCTCTAAAAAGTAGCTCCTGCATTTGTTAGACCAAAAGGCATTCTAACATAAACATATGTTCCCCAAGGGGTAGTGAATGCAGTCTTGAACTGTTCTGACTCCTTGACCATGAGCTGATTATATCTAGAGAAACCATCCATCATGGACATTAACTCTAATCTAGTAACCTTCTGTAGCATATTTTCCATATTAGGCAAACCATAATTGTCCTTCAAAGAATTGACATTCAAGTTCCTAAAATTAACACATAATCTAATGTCACCATTCTATTTCTTGACTGGAACCAAGTTTGACACCCAAGTAGAATGTCTAATAGGCTTGATGATGCCAGCATCCATCATCCATTTGAGTTCATCTTGCATTTTTTGGTGCCAAGGTAGGATTCACAGGCCTTAATTTCTGCCTAAAAGGTTTAATACCTTCCTTTAATGGTATTTCATGCTGGAATAGATCCTCTCTATAGGCTTTCAAATCATCATAAGACCATGCAAAGACATGTCTAAATCTTTTGAGAAGATCAATCTGATTATTCCTAGTCCTTTGGGACATACATTTACCTATATAAACATTTTTTGGTACTTGAATTGTTCCTAAATTTACTTCCTCCAAATCATTTATCTTATCAACAAATTTAGGAAAACAAGTCCTTTCTTTATCATCAAATGCCCTCTCAAGAGCAACCAATCCCCTTGGGATCCTATTTGATTTTAATTGCAAAACTTCCTTCCAAAGAACATTTTCTTTTCCATCTCTGATGTCAAGATAAGTTCTGAAATCCATCTCCTGACCACCAAAATGAGATTCACATTGCAAAAACCTTAGTATATCCTGATCATCAGAAAAAACCTGCCAATTTTCAACATTGTCTGGGATAGAAGGCCTAGACTTACACTCAATCTGGGATATCCCTACAAAAGTAATATCCTTTGGCCTTAATGCTATGTTTTCCAATAAGTCAGCCATCCTGTTTTGGCTTCTATCCACCCAATCAATACCAAAGGCACTGAAACCTTCAATTTCATCCCAAACAACATTTCTATATTGTTTTAGCCTTTGATTCTTTGATGCATACCTTGATCTAATTTGAGAAACTATTAACTTAGAGTCACCAATTACCCTAAGATGTTTGATTCCATGTTTTGATACTTGTCTCAAACCAATCAGTAGGGCCTCATATTCGACAACATTATTTGTGCAAAGGAACAAGAGAGTGAAAGAAAACTTGAAAGTCTTACCACTTGGGGATATCAATAGCACTCCTACTCTAGCACCCTCCTTTGAACTTGCTCCATCAAAATACAAAGTCCATAAGACATTACCTTCTGCCATGTTATTTTCATCATCATCCAGAAGGACAGGCTTGACCTTTTCTTGCACCTCTTTCTCCTAAACTTGGAAAGAACCAATATCAATGTCAAAAAAGCAATTCATATTGTCATCTTCATCCTCCTCAATCATATGTGGGGTTCTAGCTTCCCTTGAAACTTTCACACTTTCTCCTCCAATGCTGAAAGTAGCAAAAGACAAGTCACATTGAATACTTCCTCCCATAGAAGCACTCCATTTTCTAGATAATAGAATTCCATATTGAGGAGGAATATCAACTACAAGAACACTCATAGTTAGTTGTTTGTCAAGAAATGCTGCTAATTTATAAGGCAATGCCTTAATGGTACCAATAACTAGCGCTTCTCTTGAGTCCATAGCTTGGCATCTCCCATGAGGTGTATCAACCTTTAGTCCTAATGACTTCATGATCTCTGCGGGCATGACAGTGTTTGATGCCCCAGAATAAATCATGCAATTCTTCAACAATTTGCCATTTATCATAAGGGACAAGAAAAAAGGATCCACTGTCCCTGATGTAGTATTTATAATGTTTGCATTCAAAAATATCTGAGGGATCTCAGAGACAATTTCTTCATTTTTACTGTCAGGTGTGTCATCTAAAGAAGCTACATGCTTATCACTCCTGTTCATTTCTTGGACCTTTATAGAAGAGGTACCATTTACCCAATCCAAAGCTTTCACCTTGTGCTCTTCTATTCTCATCATTTCTAAAAGTGGAACTTTGACAGTTATTTGTGAAAGCAGTTTAGTCATATCAATGGGAACATAAGAATGGTTGCCTATGTCCTCCTTAATCTCAGTGGGATCTTTATCTTCCTTTTGGATGGTCAAGTCAGATTTACCTTTGTATAGAAACTCATCATCCTTCTAAGGTATAGGAATAACTGTCTTTGGTGTCTTTGCTTTACCTTGAGGTATTGCAGCAGATCTCATCTTCTTTTTTACTTTAGCCTTATTGACAACACCAACATCTTTCTCCTTTTCCTCATGCTGTTATGTACTCTTTTTTGACTTCTTGATAAACAGGCTACTAGGCTTACCATTTGTGCTTCCAACTGTCCTATTTATCAAATTGTAATTGCTCCTGGCTTGAGTGACCATGTTTGCAGTGATTTGAGCAATTTCCTCATCAGAGGGTCTCCTTAAGGAAACATGCTCCTCACACTTCACTGTACGACATCCCACATCATCAAATTATTCTTCCTCTTCATTAGTAGAGTCAACCTCATCCCATGCATGTGAAGAAGTCATTGCACAACCACTTTGATCATATTGCTTATCCTGTTCTTGGTTCTCAAATAAATCTAGAGCAATAACACAATGCTTTGGACTATGAGGAGATTGACTAGCAGTACACCATGGGATATCATCATTCATGTTAACTAAATTTCTTTGCAAAGGATTAGGAATCCTATCATCAGGACTATCCCTTTTAACTAGAAAAATGGGCTTGCCATCCTTCCACTGAGTATTGTATGGGTAATTCTGCATTCTTGGTTGCTTGCTGAAATTACTTGAAATAGGCTGGTCATTTGTTACAACCCTATTGTTTCTTTTTTCATCAGGCTTTAGATCCTCTAAAGCACTTAGAATCTACTTTAGATTATCCTCCTCCTTTGGCTTAAAATTAGCAGACCTTCCCATCTCTTTCTTATTTTGCACTTGAGACCTATAATCATCTCTTCTCCCTAACTTTCCTGATATTCTTCTATTACTTTCTATGTTGATAGCTAACTTGTAAGCCTCCCCAAGATTTCTAGGGTTCTTATCCCTTAAGAGATATCCCATCTTTGCATCAAAAGAATTTAAGTATGTCACAAAACACACTCTATCATCTAATCTGATAACTTGCAGGAGCCTATGCATAGCCTTTTGGAATCTTATATTAAATTCAAGGACCTCTTCATTCTGATTTTTCTTTATGTTATTGAATTCATTCAAAATAAAACCCTCATTTGTTTTATCTCCATAATTCTCCTTGAAACAATTCTTAAATTCATTCGAAGATCCTATACTAGCATGGGGCAATCCTCTGAACCAATCCCTAGCATCCTCAGTCAGAGATTGTACAAATAACTTCATTACAACATCATCAAGCTCAACATTATAATCATCTATTACATCCATAAATTTTTTTAGATGTTCTTCACATGTGATGACATTGTTCCCAACAAACTTTGGGAGGTTCTTTCTAATTTCATCAGGAATTACATTAGGATAACCAGGAATACCAAAAAAGATAAGTTGTTTGTACCTTTCATGAACAGGAACTCCTTGAGGTGGGTCCATTCCTTAAGATGTAGATGTCCTTGTGTTTGAACCAGAAGGAACTTTAGGAGCACCTAGAATGCCATTTGTCTGAGTTGCAAGGTTACCATGATTTCCACCTTGTCCCAAAAAGGAAGCAGAAACATTTGAAGGTCCTGGGGTATGCTTGAGAAAATCAATCTTCTTCCTTATTTCTGTAGCAGTGGCCTCCAACTCCACCTTCTCTAATTCTTTATCTAATATTTCCTTTTCCTTTCTAGCCTTCTCAAGGTTTGCATCTAATCTCAACCCTTGCTCTAATGGGTTTTCCACATGAACTTGTTCATTGATTTGAACTCCAACAACTTTCTGTTTGCCTTTATCTCCAGGCCTAGTTATCTCATGTGTTCTTTGCACAATAGGCTATTCTTCTGCTCTTTCAGGCTCTGGGACAAAATTAATTGCCTCCAAATCTAACAACTACCTCTTTAGCTGATTAGCCCTTATCATGGCTTGTCTTACTCTGTCTTCTTTATCCTTTTCTCTTTATTGTCTAATAGCAACTTGTTCTTGAACTCTTTTTTCCAATTCATAAAGCTCTTCATAGATCTCTTCTGATTCTGGGAGAGTAGTGTCAGACTCATCATCTCCCACTTGAAATTCATCCTTATACTGGTTCAATTCCAAATCAACAGCCTCTTCCTATTTTGAAATATTTTCTTCTTCACCAGGCTTGGTTTGAGTTCTTGTCTTGTATCCTTTTTAATTTTCCAAGTATGAGAGACATTTATTTTCTTCTTTCCTCCCCTTGTTTGACTAGGCCTAGAAGTGCTTGGAATGCCTTCTTCCATTATGTTTTCAGGATGCTCCTTTCTCCGAGACCTAGTACCTCTGTAACTCATTTTATAAATAATCTACTGACTAGCACTACTATAGAGATGTTTGAGTCACCACCCAAGAATATTGGGAATCTTACAATACTACTTCCTCACTTAACAAATATCCAAATGAGCTTGACAAGACAAAGGACAAGAATAACCCTGTTTCTTCCAATGATGACCTACTAGTTACTATAGACTTGTGTAACACTTCCCCAGCAGAGTCACCATCTTGTTGGTGTTCAAAATGGATGCTTATGCTCTTAGGCTACCAATATACCCTTGGGTTGATTTTAGGATTGGTTAGCTCCAAAATGTATAAGGATCTTAGGGTAGCTGGACCAACTATAGGGACAGGACTACCCTCTTCACTTTTGGCTTTGTAAAACCAAAGCGGGTGCACCTAACCCAATGAAAACTATACTTCACACACCAAAGACTGGGTCTAAACAATAGATTGATAGTAAGAAAGTACTAAATGCTAACCCCACATTCATTGACTCTCCATTACTATAGGGTGACAAAACCACACAACCAAAGACTTAAAGCTTAGAAAGGTTATTGATTTTAAGATTTGGGAATGTAATAACTTCAATCAATGTATGTTAACAAGAGAGATACTCATTTAGGCCAGTGCCTCATCCATTGGGCAAGAGTCTTTAGACACAATGACACACAAACTTGAGAATACTTGAGAATTCATAGCCATAAATACATTTATCCTAATCTTTACTGCTTACAAAACATCCTTACATAGACAAGGGAAAACCCATATCCCATCCAGAGCATAGTTTAACCTAATCCTAGATTAGAACTCAAGAATGAAGATACATACATAAAAGAAAAACAATATGTAATGAGCTAGAAAACTCAAAGCTTACTTGACTTGACACAAAGGAGAGATAAGAACCATATATTTGTATTAAGTATGATGAATTCCTTCTATGTACACAATGAATCACAAAACACCCTACTTGCAAATTACAGCTTAGACCTACAACTTTCTTCTTTCATTAATAAACACTGAATCAAAAACTATTACAAAAACCCTTGGGACCAGAAACTAGGGACTGTTTTGAACTTCAAAACTAGAACCCCTACAAAATAAAAAATTCAACACTATATACCACTAGTTACCTTGGAATCCCAAATAGGTTAGGATGCAACAAGCTATAGATAACCAGGGTAAGGGTTAGGGTTTCCACCCACCAAAAAATTCAAATAGATCAGAAATTAATACACTGGAGGGAAAACCAAGCAACCCTACGCAATCAAAACTAAAAATCAATCTTCACTTATGGTAATTCTTTTGGAAATGTACTAAAGATCAAGAAATTCCTACAAATTGATTTGATTTGACCCCTGCAACATGCTTTGAGCAAGTAAACCTATCCCCTCACGGTACAAAACTCTCTGCAAATAATCATTAGATGCATTGGACCACACCACAACAACTGAAAATCATTTCTATTAAGCTCGGCTGTTGAAACATTCTATTCTGGCCCTTTTTGTCACTGGAAAGCATTCAAATTTTCAAATTTGTAGAGAATGGCTACTTTATGGCACTTACCGACGTATCAACGACCCACATTCTAATCTAAACTTGGTTTATATCATGACCGTTAGATGCTTTTCCTTTTCCTGGGTTATGTTTTTACTTATAAGAATTTGGTGAATACGTGACTGAAAAACCCTCACCCACTCGCGAGAACTTTGAGAGCACCACTAAATTATTTGGCTACTATGCGAACACTATTTGCCAAAATGCTAGGTCTTTAGACCCTTCACCAAAACATCACGCGAACCAATGAACCAAGCAAGCATTTGTCAGAATCGCCAAAACCTTATCCAAACCACCAAAGAGATTGAGAAAATTTACTGGGCCCGCATCAAGAAGATCGACGGTTGTCTCATCTTCACATAGACCTCCAAGATTCCTTTACATCATAAGACAACCATCGATGAAGAATCTTTCCCCACTCTGACAACCTTCTAACACTGAAAGAGATCAATGACTGTCTTAAGTTCGCATGTGTCAGAAAAAACCCATCAGATTACACGCCAACCGTCGATGCTCTGCAAGTGTCAGAACCTAATGAACCTCAAAAAACTTGGCCCCACTGACAACTACCACTACATTAATACATGGAACAATCATAGACTGCCATTTGTGCATACATGTCATTATGGACCCATAGTTTGAAGTGCTACGTCACAAAGAGAATCAACGGTTGGTGTAAGATCACAAGCCTCTGACAAAACCCTTGTGAACTTACGACAACCATAGGATTAAGATGGTGTTAGAGAGCCTGGGCCCGGGAAATATCAAGTCAAAAACATAGGAAATATTAAGGCACTGACTTAGGAAAAATTAAAGCATTGCCGAGCTTGTAGACTTAGGAAAAAATAACCTGGGAGACTTAGGCAAATCGACAAATATTAAAAGGGGCCCAAAAAATAAAACCTTTAGTCGCAAGATCACATGAAATAAAAAAGGTTCATGTGATCATGCAACACAGAGGTTAACAATTTAGCACATGCATTTTAGAGTTTTAAGTGGCCTGAATAAAGTAACACAAAATTAGAACAAGGCCAGGGCATTTTTAGGGCTTTTTCACTACAATGGCTAGTTTTTCAAAAATTTCACCTAGGGTTTGAGCCAGAGACTTAAAAACAACTACAAAGACTGGCAGAAAAAAGCTAGAGCCATGCAGAATTTCATAGGTGCTAACATGAGTAATACAAATATTATTTGGATAGTGTGTTCAGTGATCTTACCCTGAAGCTATTTGGGCAGTGGGTCCTTCTGTCTTCCATAAATCTTAACAGGGTTAGAATCTTTTAACAGGGATTCAAAATCTCCTAACAGGGATTCATATGTACTGAATGTATTTCATAAGACTCCTAATAGAGTCCATCCTTTCACAAGGAATATTCATATTAGTGCATCTTTTGTGGGAATCATTCCCATTAGGGTTTACTCTTTAATCAAGAGGTTCCCTAGTCAACATATCTTGTGTCATTGTGTTATTGTATATGAATATCTTTCTATGGTTGGTAATTATATTGCTTACATGGTTTAATGCTATTGAAGATGATAAAAGTTATAATTATCTGATAACTAATTCACCCCCCCCCTCTCAGTTATCTTGGTGGACTTTACTTTCTAACAATTGGTATCAGAGTGACAGGTCCTTGAAAAAGAAGTTTAACAACTTAAGGAGATACATGGCGAATTTCAGGAAAGAAAGCCCTAAGTTTGATGGAGTAAATTTTAACAGCTCAAAAGAAAAGATGAAGACACACCTACTGTGTTTAGGACCGGGTTAATGGTTGATTACAAAGAATGATAAGACTATCATTGAAGAGGACAATCTTGAAACATGTACTGCTAATGAGAGAGATCTATTCATGTGTAACATACTTGCAAGAGAAGCACTTTTGATAGCCCTTCCAGAGAATGAGTACAATTAGGTAAAATGTTTGAAAAAATCTCATGAAATTTGGAAAGCTTTACACTCTACTTTTGAAGGTGATAAACATGCAAAAAGAGTTAGATTACATAATTGGATATGTGCATTTGAAGATATAAGAATGTTGGAAGATGAATTTGTTAGAATCTATATTGGTAGAATGTCAGAAATTGTTACAGGCATAAAGTCTTTGTGGAGGAACAAAGACAAAGAATGAAGTGATATGGAAAATTTTGAGGATGTTGACTATTGTATTTAAGCAGACAAAACATCTGATTGAACAAGTTATACCTTGTACTAAAAACTTTACAAGAGAGAGTCTTCTTGGAAGATTGGAAGCAACAAAGATGAACCTGAGGTTATCAGGAGACTTACCTAGAATGGAAACAACATTCAATTCTCTTAGTGATCGCCCTACTTTGTCAAGAAGCATTAGTGTGAGCAAAGATTATGTTGGCAGTAGCAGATCTAGAAATGAAGAAGACAAGAAGATTGAAGAAGGTATTGCCTTTCTTGTGAAGAGAGAACCAGATGGTAAGAAATTTTTTAAATGTTGGACTTGTCAAGAATATGGTCATTTTGCATCTAAATGTCCTAAGAGAGTTAAAAAGTATAGAAACAATTTCAAACCTAGAAGATCTAAGGAATGTTATTATGCTAATGATGAAGATCTTGAAGCTAGTATAGAGAGAAATCTAAGTGAAAGTGATACTGAGAATAATGATGACATAGGATTTGTAGCAATTAAAGAAGAGAATCCTGAAACTAATGTTAAGGAAGAAAAAGACCTAGTTTCTCAAGTTGAAAAGAGAGTTGATTGGATTATAGATAGTGGTTGTTCACATCATATAATTGGAGACATGAAAAAGTTCATAAAGTTTAACAAATATGATGGAGGAGTTGTTAGAGTTGGAAACAATGCACCTTGTTTGATTAAAGGTGTAGGATCTATTACTCTTGATGGAAAGATTAATATTGATGATGTTTATTTTGTGGATGGATTGAAACATAATCTTTTGAGTGTTGGATAGTTAGTTGATAAGGGATATCAAGTTTGGTTTACTAAGAAAACTTGTGTGATAAAGGATAAAGATGGAAATTTGATTGGAACTAGATCTAGAACCAGAGGTAATGTATTTCAGTTGAATCCTACTGAGATGACATGTTTGATTACTAAAATTGATGACAGTTGGTTATGGCATAGAAGGTTTTGTCATATAAACTTTGACAACATTGTGAAAGTAAGTACTACACTTGCAGTAAGAGATTTGCCTAAAATTATGAAGCCTACTAACATGATTTGCAAAGAATGTGTGATGGCTAAATAGAAAATGAGTTCTTTTCCCAGTAAGAAGTTTACATCTACAAAAAAGCTGGAAATTGTTCATACAGATTTGAGTGGTCCTACCAAGACTAGAGGATTCTATGGAGAAAGGTATTTTATGATTCTTGTTGATGATTTTACAAGAATGATGTGGATTGCATTTCTTAAAGAAAAGTCTGAAGCATTTGATAAGTTTAAGATTGTTAAGAATAAAGTTGAGAATGAATCTAGAATGAAGATTAAATGTTTGAGATTTGATAGAGGTGGAGAATTTAATTCTAGAGAGTTTAACACCTTTTGTGAAGAAAATGGCATTAAGAGATAGTTCTCAGCCCCTAGAACACTTGAACAAAATGGTATTGCAGAAAGAAGGAATAGATCAGTGATTGAAGCAACAAGAGCTATGTTATTTGAGAATGATTTGGCAAAGATATTTTGGAGAGAAGCAGTGAACACAATAGTGTATACAACGAACAGAGTAAAAATTAGAGTAGACACAGACACGACACCCTATGAATTATGGTTTGGACATGCACCCTCAGTTAAGTATTTTAGAAATTTTGGAAGCAAATGTTATATAAAGAGAGATGATGATATTCGAAAGTTTGATCCTAGAAGTGATGAAGGTATATTTCTTGGATATTCTTTGAAAAGTAAAGCCTATAGATGTTACAATAAAAGAACTAAGACTATTGTTGAAAGCGCAAATGTTAAAGTTGATGAAAAGTTCCAAATTTAGGAAAGAATGCTTGATTATGAATAAGATGAAGAAACTCATCCTAAACCTAACATTGGATCTACTGAATTATTTTATGAGATTGATAGTGATTTATTGAATGAAAGCCACAGTGAAGTCATTGAAGAACCTACACTTGAAGTGAGATCTGAGACAATGACACCTAGCAAGAGTTTGCTAAGAAATCATCCTATTAGACAAATTATTGGAAGTATCAAAAGAGGAGTTCTAACTCACAATAAGGTACAAGAATAGTTATGTTTAATTTCTCAAATTGAACCTAAAACTACAAGTTAAGCTTGTGAAGATGAAAGTTGGACTAATGCTATGAAAGAAGAACTAGATCAGATTGAAAAGAACAAGACATGGGAATTGGTCCCTAAACCTAAAGACAAGAATGTGATTGGAAATAAATGGGTATTCAGAAACAAGATGAATGAATAAGGAGAAGTAGTAAGAAACAAAGAAATATTGGTATGTAAGGGATACTCACAACAAGAAGGAATTGACTATGAAGAAACCTTTGCACCTGTTGCAAGAATTGAAGTAGTAAAAATGTTTTTGGCTTATGTAGCTTACAAGAAATTCAAAGTATATCAGATGGATGTGAAGTCAACATTTCTAAATGGAGAATTGGAAGAAGAATTCTACATTGAGAAGCCTGAAGGTTTTCCTTTGACTCAAGAAGGAGACATGGTATGTAAACTAAAGAAAGCTTTATATGGACTAAAACAAGCACCTAGAACTTGGTATGCAAGATTGGACAAGTATTTGTTAAAGTTGGGATTTACAAAAGGAACAACTGATAGCAATTTGTACACAAAAGAAATTGAGAATGGTTTGTTGGTTATAGTTATTTTTGTTGATGACATTATTTTTGGAAGAGAAGATGAAGCTAGTGACAAATTTGATGATGAAATGAAGACTGAATTTGAAATAAGTATGATTGGTGAAATGAAATACTTTTTGGAATTACAGATAACACAGAACAATGATGGTATCTTTGTAAGTTAGACAAAGTACCTGAATGACTTGTTGAAAAGATTTGGAATGGAGAATTGTAAACTAGTTGGAACACCTATGGTAACTGGACATAAGTTATCTAGCACAAATGAGACTCCTGCAGTGGAACAAAAGAAATGCAGATCTATGATTGGAGGATTATAGTATTTGACACATACAAGACCTGATATAGCACATTCAATTGGAATCATGGCAAGATTTCAAGTTGAACCTAGAGAATCACATTATGCAGCAGTAAAGAGGATACTAAGATATTTAAGAGGCACAATGGACTATGGATTGTGGTATGAAAAATTTGATGATTTTACCCTATGTGCATATATAGATGCTAATTTGGGAGGTAGTGTTGATGATAAGAAAAGCACTAGTGGTGGAGCATTTTTCCTTGGAGGAAGATTGGTTTCTTGGTTAAGCAAGAAGCAAAATTGTATCTCACAGAGCACAATAGAAGAAGAATATGTAGTAGAAACAAACAATTGTAACCAAATAATTTGGATGAAGCAAATGCTGAAGGATATTGGAATAAAGTTTGTTGAACTTATTGTCATACATTGTGACAACACTAGCATAGTTAGTATGTCTAAGGACCCTGTATTACATTCTAAGACAAAGCATATAGAGATCAAGAATCATGTTGTAAGAGAGAAAGTTGCTGAGAAAGAAGTTAGACTTGAGTACATAAGTACAAAGGAGAAGATAACAAAGCCTTTGCCTAAGGATACATTTGAGTATCTAAGAGGTATGCTTGGGGTTATGCCCTAGCCTAATTTTGAGAAGTGATGCAGTTAGTTTCATTCATCCAGTGGTATATGAGCCTTATCTTTCTTCTGGACTGGATGTTGGTACTTCCTCTATGGGGGAGTATGTGTATCTAAACTAAGTCATGAGGACTCTAGTGAATGTATTTTCTGAATAGTGTCTTTTGACATTAGAGTTGTTGTTGACATGATGATGATATTTCTATCATTGATGTCAATGGGGGAGAAGTGTACATGAAAAAAAACTATTTGTACTATCTGAATAGGAAAATGAAGCAAGATTTGATTGATGAAGAGGACTTGGAGCACCAGTATTGTAGTATTGGATTTTTGGAACATTGGATGTTTTTTCATCTATGTTGCCATCAATGCCAATGGGGGAGATTGTTAGGAATGAATGCTAAATGTTTGGTAGCCATTCTATAGTAGTTTTTGTTGCATTCATGACTATGATTGTCATTGATGTCAACACAAAGATCTTCTGGAGACTTGCAGAGAAGCAGATAGAGTTTGAATTAGCGCACATGGGATATTACAGTTGGAGATATGAAATGTTGAGGATATAATCTTTGATATGTTAAATGTCTATGGTTAAGAGCGTAGACAATAATTCTTTTATTCATGGAAGTTATGAGCATTTTGGTGGAAGTAGTATTCAAGCAGTGTTCCTGAGTAGCGGTTTGTGGAAATCAAATGATATCTCCTAATCGGGATGGAATTTGGTTTTGTACAATTAAAGGGAAGTTGAAGACACATTTATAGTGATGTGGATGATAGTGTAAACTTTGAGGTCACACGAGTGAAGATTTATTGTATTTGGAAGCTGACAGTTTTGTGTATTTTTGATGTAGCGTGTGGAAACTTTTATTTTAAAATTGTATGCAAAATCATTTGTAATTATATGAGTGTGTTATAAAGGAAGGAATGTTTTTCCTTGTTGTATATGAGTGGATAAATATGAAGTGAAGAAAAGAGCTAAATGTGAAAGTGAATTGTGAAGGAAGACATGTGAAGTACAGAGATCCGAAGTTGAGATCTGGTGTAACAGTGAGTGCAGTTTGGCATAGTCAGAGAGGAGGTAACATATTATTCTATTGAGTAATACAAAGATTATTTGGATAGTGTGTTCAGTGATCTTACCCTGAAGCTGTTTGGGCAGTGGGTCCTTCTATCTTCCATAACTCTTAACAGGGCTAGAATCTTTTAACAGGGATTCAAAATCTCCTAACAGGGATTCATATGTACTAAATGTATTTCATAAGACTCATAAAAAAGTCCATCCTTTCACAAGGAATATTCATATTAGTGCATCTTTTGTGGGTATCATTCCCACTGGGGTTTACTCTTTGATCAATAGGTTCTCTAGTCAACATATCTTGTGTCATTGTGTTATTGTATATGAATATCTTTCTATGGTTGGTAATTATATTTCTTACATGGTTTAATGCTGTTGAAGATGATAAAAGTCATAATTATCTAATAACTAATTCACCCCCCCTCTTAGTTATCTTGGTCGACTTTACTTTCTAACATAACATACTACCATTTTTGATCAATTTTGATAAATAGTTCATCAAGGATCAAATTCCCTATCTCTAGAGGTGTCATTTTTAATGTCCATAGCATTTCTAACATAGCCTCTTCAATTTTATCCTTATCATCTTTTCTTAACCTTTCAAATGTTATAAATTTGAATCCTGCTAATCCTACTATGCTTTTGATATTTTGGCATATTTCATCCGCACTTGTTGGATGTCTATGTGATGCCACTTTCAATTTTGTATTATCATCTATGTCATTCATTTCTTCATCATCCTTTTGTAACACTAATTTTCTTCTCGACTTCTTCTTGGGATGACTCAACACTGCTCTAGTTTGCACTTGTTTTCTTTTTCCTGACCCTTCCCCTTTTGTTTTCTTTGGTAGAATTTTCCTTTGAGGCTTGACAGCTATGACAGTTGAATTTGTGTTGGTTCTTGGTCTTTCTCTTGTAGGATGAGTAGGCTTAAGTTCCTATACTTTCCTCTTACTTGGCTTGAAAACCAATACCTCCTTTCCCTTCTTTTGAGTTTCAACTTCCTCCTCTTCACTACCTTTAGATTCACTAGACTGATCTTCACCTTAACCTTGTATAATTTGAAGAGGTTCATTCTCCTCTTCTCCTTCACCTATCATCTTCTCTAGATTCTTGAATATTTTCTTCCTTTTCCTTTCTAGGGTTGCAGACTTTAACCCCATAGTGATTTTGGTCTTAGCTTCTTCACAATTTCCAAAAGGTTTTGCCTTCCTATCAATATCCTCAATAAGTAAAGAAGTTATTGTTGCTAATGTATGATCTATGTTGGCCTCATAAGGCAATGGCCTTATCCATGCTACCCTAGGCATAGTAGCCTGAACATAGGTATTGTTGGTATCCACTAGAAAACATATGTCATTGTAGTGTTTTTATACTAGAGATACAAGAATTCTATTTCTCTTCCTCATCTTCTTCTTGAATTAAAAAAAATAAATTTCCATAAAACCATCAAAATTATCACCTAACTGTTGAATGCACTCATTGACTTGTTGAGTTACAAGTCGGTCCTAACTCCATACTACATCTCCTATAGTAGGAAAATTGTTTTGTACATAAAAGAATAGACAAACTATCAGGGAAATGAACTTACACATTGAGTTTTTAGCTTTCCTAATTGATGTTAGGTTCTCAACAAGCTGAGTCAAGTGCAGCTCAACAAGATCATAAGTATGATCTTTCTTCACCATTTTCCATGCCTGATCTACTGCAATGTAGGGAACACTATTCATCCTTCTTGACTCATAAAATTTGTGAGCAATAACCATTTTTGCAAAATCTATCTCTGGATCTATAATCATAGAGATTGTCATTCCTCTTTTGTTCCATACTGCCAATTTGGTAGCTTGAATTATTTCTTTACTTTAGCACCTCATTGTTTTCTTTCTCGTAAGAATGGGATATCCAACGGATCGGTGAATCATTTCTTTGGTGATCTTGACGAGCCCATTCTCCATCCACAATTTCATGTCTTGTACTTTGCTCAAAAAAATCTTAATCCATTCAACTTTGAAGTTGCGAGGTAAATCCAGGGCACACACTAACCCTTTCTCGACAACATTTTGATGCTCCACCTTCAACACTCTATTATCACACAACCTTTTATAAGCTTCCCTCAATTCATAATCTCTAATTTCTCCAATTTTTCACATGTATCATGCACGCACATCATGTATCATTAATACCAATGGTGGAATCAATGATAGGGCTCCCATGAGATCTTCCTTCACCGCACTTTCCAGTACAGCTTGGAATTTTGGTGGCTTGCACACATCACTCTGTTGGAAACAATTGTCTGAAGGAAATTGCTACTCAATTATGTATTGTCTTTGATGTCACACTATGTCATAGTCCGCAGCAATCAGCTTCTACCGAGCTTAGTCGGTCTACCAGACAGGGATATTAGTGCTTACCGAGTCCACTCGGCTATCGAAGTAAAGTAGTGTTTACCGAGTTCACTCGGTTGTCGAAGAAAGTTTAGTGTTTACCGAGTTCACTCAGTTGTCGAAGAAAGTTTAGTGTTTACCGAGTTCACTCGGTTGTCGAAGAAAGTTTAGTGTTTACCGAGTTCACTTGGTTGCCGAAGAAAAGATAGTGTTTACCGAGTTCAGTCGGTTATCTAAGGTAAAGAATTGTCGGTGTTTACCGAGTTCCCTCGGTCACCGAAAAATTATAAGAGATATGGTCACCGAGCACTATCGGCCCTTGAAGGATTTTTGCAAATAGAGTTTACTTAATTCAGCCGACTGTTATACTAAATAATGTCGATTTGACTAATCCAAAATCATATAAATAAAAGGTCAATTGTGAAAAGTAACAAAATATAGCAGAAGATCTACAGAAGAAAAGAAGGAAAGATATATGCGAGTTTGTGAAGGATGTTTAGATATCCTTGAGGAGCAGCAGAGATTTATTTGATCAGAAAGGATCAGACTTATGCAGAACAGAGATCTGTAATCAGCAAGACAGTTGCATTATTATACAGGTCACTTTTTCATTGTTACCTTCTTATCATTGTAACAGTGAATTCTAAATCTCTTAACCGAGTTGGTTTAACAGCCATAATATAAATCCTCTAACAAGGTGACAATTCCATTGAATTGTTTTCAAGACCTCTTACCAGGCCACTCCTAGCAGGGTGTTTTAAATCCTCTAACAAGGTCACACCTAACAGTGTGTTTTGTAACCTTTTACCGGGTTGGCTTCTAACCGGGCATCACTTCAGAAAAGTGAAAATCAGTATCTAGATACATTGGTGGTTTTTTCCCATATTGGGTTTCCACGTTAAATCTTGTGTCTCTTGTGTTCTTAATTGCTTCCTCAATCATTTACATGCACTGTTGAATATCTAAAGATAATATTGCTAATACTTTCTGCATCTTCAAAGTTACTGCAATCTATTTACCGAGTGCTAAAACAGATAACATTGTTAAGATATCTTAAAGGGATCTGCAAAGAATTAATAGTCAAGGTTTTATGGTTGACTGATGCCCCCCCCCCCTCTCAGTCACTTCATCCATATTCCATCACACTCCTTACTAGTTGAACATTTAAAACTTCTTTCCCTTGCTTCCTAACTATTGTAGACGAAGTGGATGCCATTTTTCCAAAATTTAGGGTTCAAAAGATAGATTCAAGTAGCTCAGTAATACCTTGTTTCTAAAGTCCTTCATGATGTTTGTCAACAAAACATTGTAGGAATCTTGACAAACTTGACTTATCACAAATCGCTCTTCTTAATCACCTTAAAATCACCCTGCAAATTCTCAAATCGCTGGGTGAAATGAGAATGAATGGTAATATTTCACTTTATAGACTCAAACGGTCAGATTAGGTCTTCATTAAATGATTCATACACTTTGTAGGTAAGATATAGCTATCTTGGCCTTCACATGACAACTCAGTTACCATGTACTCATACTCGGTTGAAACCATGACTTGGTCGATACTACCATTTTCATTTAAGCTCGGTAGATATAACATCTCGACTATTACATGAGCTCGACACACATTGAGTGACTTGGTCACTATAGACATAAAACATCAATTATGAAATTTGACTCTTCTCTCAAATCTATCCTATTGCATCTTAATTCATGCAGATATGAAATTTAACATATCAAATGTTAGGAACCGGTGTAAAATATAACATTTGAAAACTCAGTTCCTTACATACCTTTTTCATAGATAGAAGTAGTGTGGTCACCTAATCCATTTGATTGGATGACCTAAGGCTCACTAGATCCACTACTTCTTGCTTCCTATTTCTTTCTCCATGTCTTATTCATCTGGTCCCTTATTTGTTCAACAATTTCTTCATTTTTGAATTGTTCATTGCTTAGTGCTTGTTCTCTACAGTCTCTTTTTATGTGACCAATCTTGTGGCATTTATAACAGACCAGAATTCCACTCATCCAACTTTTGGATTTACCTCTAGAATGTGTCCTTACATAGTTTTCTCTAATATGACCATATTCTCCACAATAATGACAACTATACCATGTATTAATCCTAATTAAATGTGTTACCTTTCCTAGGTGCTTTATTATTCTTATTGGATGTCCATTTTGGTTTAGCATTGGATCTGCATTCTTGTGCTCTATGACTAAATTTCTGACAGTTGTAACAATGTCCTTGAAATCTAGGTGTAGTAGGTGCCTTACTAACCTTTGACCTGCATTCATGCACCTGATGTCCATGTTTCTTACAATTAAATCAATTTCCATTGAATTTAGGTTTAGGATTGGACTTACCATTCTTGCTTCTGTAGATGTTTGATGTGTGTCCTAGCTTTCCACAATGATGACATGTAGGTTTGTTGTTCTTTGAATTTGCATTCCTCTATTCTCCATTCTTTGATGATTCTCCTTCTTCAGTGGATGACAAGTGCTCATCATGTCCTAGTCCAAAAGTGTTACTGGATCTTCTCAGTGACCTCAAGAGTTCTTCAAAATATTTCATAGCTTCATTTGGCTTGTTCATCCTCTCATTAAGTTCCTTTTCAGATCTCAATTCATTCTTTAGTTGATTGTTCTTTGATCTCAGATTTGTGATTTCCATATCTTTCCTTCTCAACTCTTTATTTGCAAGTAACAATTGATTTACCATGTTTAATTGATTGTTTGTTAGCCTCTACATATCCAAGGATTTTAGCCATTTTACAATGTCTTTCCTCTGGGTTATTAATAAAGAAGGATAATTTTTTTTCTAGTTAATTAGTTTCCCAGTAGCCTTAGTGTAAGTATTAAGAGCCAACTTCATGTTAATATGATTTAGAACAATAGACAAGGGGGGTGAATAAGTTGTTCTCAGGTCTAGATGTATAAAACAAACTTTAAAACTCTTCAAAAAATTAGATCCAACAACCAATAGCTACTCAGTCATTACTGATTACATAACAGAAACATATAATAGTGCAGTCCACCATCCAATAGTATCTAACTTGTAAAACACAAAAATGTTCAAACCAAAACATTCACACAAGTATTAACACTAGGATTTATAGCGGAAATCCAATTAGGGAAAAACCACTTTGTAACATGTTACTATTATTTTCACTCTTCTAAAGTGAGCTCTGTGAAAAGCCAACCCTATCAAAGGTTACAAACACACTGTCAGGTGTGACCCGGTTAAAGGATTTAAACCACTATGTTAAAAGTGTGCCTTGTTATAAGACTTACATACATTGCATTAGAATGCAACCTTGTTAAGAGGATTTATACAAATGACTATTAGGTCAACCTCTGTTAAAAGGATTTTGACTGAAATAATGGTTAGAAAGTAACAGTAGTATTGATCTGAAAAACATACAACTCACTTTGCAAATATTAGATCCAATTCTATACACATATGTTGGATTACTGACTATAAACCTTTTCCATCTCCATCACTGATCTACTCAGAAATATCTTCAAGCAATCAAAACACTTCTCCTTTAGCCTTTTCTTCCTAGATAGTTAATAACATCAACAACACTCCCAACATCCTCTCCTCTATAACCTCAACTTAGGTTTCCTTAATACTTCCTCAAATTAGGTCAATACATCTTTTGCCGCTTAATCTCCTTCATAGATCTTAGGGTTAGGTCAGATTCATCGAATCCTTCCAACTTTATGTTCTTTGACTATCCTTCTAGAAATATCTCAAATCTCTTAATAGATTTACAATAAAACATTTTACAGTGCATTAAATGCTTTCATACAATCAATAAATAAAGTCAACACATTTTACATAAACCAAGAATTCAACTATGTTGGCTGGAAATCTAAATTCTTCCTCAAATGTAAATCACTAACACTTGGTCAATACAATGTTCAAGTCCTCGGTCTTCATTAGAAAGCTTGGTCACCTCAAAAACTATTTCCTCAGCTAATACTATCTTCCTCGACAATTAATTGATGTTCGGTCAACACTGAATTTACTCAGCATATACTAGCTTGACTAACACTAACATCACTCGGCTTAAACTAGATTTCTTCACTTTTTCTCGATTAAGCCTACCAGTTTAGTCTTCATTCTTACTTAGATAAACAATACATTCTCTTATCATTGTACCACATAGTCAAGTACTCATTGAAGGATCAAGATAATTCAACCTTTCCATAGGTATTATTGTTACCATTCTTGCCTATCCCCTTCACAACAATCAAATAGATATAGTACTTTCTTAGATAGCAACATTCTTACCTGTTAAGGTTTGACATCAATGAAATAACAATACAAAAATTTCTTCAATTGTAGTTTCCAACAATCTCCCTCTTTGGCATTGATGGCAACACCATATGAATAACACATAAATCACCAACCAATCCAAAACTTATCTGTCCATCAGAAATATTTATAATATCCTTAGCTTCATTCTGATACAGAATCAATTAGCCATGCTTGTATGATGGTCCACTGAATCTCTCCCTCTTGATCTTCCATGAAATCTCAATCATCTATGTATTCATCTGTGATCATCTCCCTCTTTGAAAAAAATGCCAAAGCAGCAACCAAAACATACATCCTACAGATGTAGATATCATTTTTCAATTCAGTTACAATATTTATCCCTCTATCATCTTTGCTTTTGACTGATTCTTGGCTTTTCTGTACTTTTCACAACTCTAGGATTCTCCTAAAGTGTGACCTGTCTCTGCATCAATTTGTCAGATACTCTTTGTAGCACATTTGATGTAGTGCTCCTAGCTTGACTAGGCAACCTCAGTTAGGGGAAGAACCCCTAATTGACCTCTCAGATATTCATGAGCTTCTTTAGGTAAAGCTTTAGTGAATATGTCTGCTAGTTGTTCCTTTATATTCACATATTCCATTCAGACCTCTTTATCTTGTACCAATTCCCTCAAGTAATGATACTTAATGGTGATGTGTTTGGTCTTTGTGTGCATCACTGGATTCTTAGAGATGTTGATAGCACTTGTGTTGTCACAGTAGATGACAACTGGTTCAGTGATCTCTTCTTTCATGCCTACCAACAATTGCTTTATCCATACCAGGTTTGAATAGTTCACTACTATAGCCACATACTCAGCTTCAACAGTAGATTGAAAAATGCAATTTTGTTTCTTGCTTGTCTAGCAAACTAATCTCTATCCAAGAAAGAAAGCTCCACCACTAGTACTCTTTCTGTCATCCACATTTCCTACCCAATCAACATTAGTATACACTCTTAGTTCAAGCTTTTCATGCTTCTTTTAGTACAATCCATAGTCAGCAGTCCCTTTCAAATATCTCATTATCCTTTTGACAGCCATCATGTGAGTTTCCTTAGGATTGGTAGAGAATCTTGCCACAATCCCAACAACTAAAGCAATATCTGATCTGCTATGTACAACATACTACAACTTTCCAATCATGGATCTATAATAAGTCTGGTTTACTTCTGCAACATCATTATTTTTAGACAACTTTTTTCCAATAGCCATGGGAGTACTTACTGACCTTGAATCTTCCATACCAAAGGTTTTTAGTATCTCATGAAGATATTTAGA
The DNA here is from genome assembly GCA_027943335.1 of Chamaecyparis obtusa. NCBI lineage: Eukaryota > Viridiplantae > Streptophyta > Pinopsida > Cupressales > Cupressaceae > Chamaecyparis > Chamaecyparis obtusa. The sequence continues at coordinate 663,916 of BSBK01003440.1, read as the reverse complement.
TTGGGTGATGAAAATTCCTTTCTCCATCTGATATACTTGTAAACCAACAAAAAATTTGATCTCCCCAAACATACTCATTTCAAATTTAGTTTGCATTTCATTTGAAAATTTCTTACACAAGGCATCTTGTCCACCAAATATAATATCATCTACAAAGATCTTAGCCAACAAGATTCCTTTATCTTCTTCATCTTTCATGTACATATTGCTTGTGTCATTTGTCCTTGAGAATCCAATTTGTATCAGGTAGTTGTGTAGTCTCTCATACCATGCTCTGGGAGTTTGCTTAAGTCCATACAGTGCTTTATTCAGTTTTCAAATCATGTGTCTTTTGTTTGGATCAACAAATCCTTCTGGTTGTTCAATGTACACTTCTTCTTCTAATATACCATTTAAAAATGCAGACTTAACATCCATTTGGTATACCTTGAAATCTTTTTAGCTAGCATATGCAAGTAAGGTTCTTACTCCTTCCAATTGAGCTATAGGGGCAAATGTCTCCCCATAATCTATTCCTTCTTCTTGTGTGTAGCCTTTGCATACTAGCCTAGCTTTGTTTCTTTTGATTTGACCATGCTCATTCAACTTGTTTTGGAACACCCACTTTGTTCCAATGACATTTTTATTTTCTAGTCTCAGCACCAAAGTCCAGGTATCATTTTTCTCTATTTGGTCTATCTCCTCATTCATTTCTTGTATCAAGGCTTCATTTTCTAATGCCTCCCTTGTTGTCTTAGGCTTGAATTCACATAGTAAACATGTAGGATCTCTTATCTTGCTTCTAGTCAAAACTCTAGTATCTTTGTCTCCAATGATCTATTCAGGCTTGTGATGTCTCCTTACATATTGTGCCAAAACAAGTTCTGCTCTCCTTTCATCGTGCTCTTCAAGTTCACCAACAAGATTGTCAGATTCAACTTCTGAATGCTCAGTAACCTCTTCCTGATACTCAGCAGCTTCCTCCTATTGCTCATCACATTCTTCTTCTCTCTCGGCATTATTTTCCTGATGCTCAACATTGATTACTCGAGACTTTGCATTAGGTGAAAGTTTGTCATTTGCATCTCCTTCCTCTATATACATAAAAGATCTATAATCTTTTGGTTCTCTTTTGTTGTTAGCTTTATTTTTTTCTACATACTCATCAACTTTGACATTCACACTTTCCACAATTTTGTTAGTGTTAGAGTTCAAACACTTATAAGATTTAATTTTTGTGGAATAGCCTAGGGATATGCCCTCATCACTTTTAGCATCAAACTTTCCATTCCTATTGTCCTTTAGTATGTAGCATTTGCTTCCAAAAATTCTAAAGTACTTTACATTAGGTGCATACCCATGCCATAGCTCATAAGGTGTCAGATTTGTACCTTTTTTGATCTGTACTCGGTTAAGAGTATAAACAACTGTACTTACAACTTCTCTCCAGTACTTTTGTGCAACATTATTTTCTATCATTAATGTCCTTGCACAATCCATGATAGATCTATTCCTTCTCTCTACTATACCATTTTGTAGAGGAGTTCTTGGTGCAGACATATGTCTTTTGATCCCTCTATCATTGAAAAATAGATTGAATTCATTGGATATACATTCTCTACCTTGGTCAGATCTTAGACACTTCAAGTTCCTACCTATCTCCTTTTCAACCTTAGCCAAATACCACTTAAAAAATTGAAAAGCATCATATTTTTCTTTTAAGAACATCACAGTCATCATTCTGGTATAATCATCGACAAACATGATAAAATATCTAGCACCACAATAGCTTTGTACACCCATAGGTCCACAAAGGTCAGTATGGAACAAATCTAAAGTATTCTCAGAAGTAAAAGTCTTTCTCTTTAAACTAGACTTTGTCATCTTACCCAGCTGACATTCTTTGCACATTACATTCTCCGGTTTCTTCAATCTAGGTAGACCTCTCACTTTCTTCTTCTTACTAATTTCTACTAGATTATCAAAGTTAACATGACATAGCCACTTATGCCATAACCAAATATCATCAAGTTGTGCAATCATACATGTTTCTTCAGATAGGTCTAGATAGAACAAATTACCTCTTGTTTGTTCTCCAGTTCCAATCAGTTCACCAGTGGCATCAAATATTTTGGCCTTCCTATGATGAAACTCCACTCGATAGCTAGTGCTATTAAGTTGTGAAACACTAAACAGATTATAGTTAAGACCCTCAACCCAATAAGCATTCCCATAAGTGATCTTATCAGTCAACTTGATAAATCCTTTACCTTTAACATGACATGGTGCATCATTACCAAATTTCACACTTCTACCTTTATAATGATCTAAGGTATCAAACTTACTCTTGTCACTAGTCATTTGATGTGAACAACCACTGTCAATAATGCATTTATCATTTTTGTTCACATAAGATATCAATGCAGTTTTCTCATCCTCATCAGACTCATCTTTCATTGCAACATAGACAACCTCAATTTCAAAATCATCACTATCAGTGTCAGTCTCTTCTTCGGCAATATAGCAGGATTTCTTATGTTTTCCTTTGTAGTCCTTGTACCTTCGGTAACCTCTATATTCTCTTTTGTCTTTATTCTTGCTATCTCTTTCTTCATCCTTATCATCCCTGTCAGGACATCTAGCAGCTATATGACCAACTTTATTACATGAAAAACATATAATAGGGAGTTTACCTTTATACTTTCCTTTTCCCCTTTTCAGTCTTCTAGCCATAAGAGCTTCTAGATCCTCAAGTTCTTCATCAGATGTGTCACTTTCACTTTCACTCTCATTGATGCATCTTTATTTTTCCTTTTTTTGACTTGAAACCATTTTTGACTTAAAAGTAGATTCAACATTAGCAATAGTGAAGTTATCATAGTTAGAAAGTTCAAAAGTAGTAAGCTTACCAACAAAACTTTCCAAAGTAAGAGCATTGTTAGGGTTACATCAAGATTCCTAAATTGAAATTTTTTTGATGGCATACATAGGATGCAGAGTTCTCAATACTTTTCCAATTACAATTTCATCTTCAATAGTTCTATTTTGTCCTCTAATAACATTTATAACTTCTTTTATTCTACCACAATATTGTGCAATATTCTCACCTTCTTGCATTCTCATTTCATCAAATTTACCTTTAGGCTCTTAACTTTTGGTCTCAGTACATTTATGTCACCACCATAGATGTTTGCAAGAGTGTCCCACATTTTCTTTGCATTAGTGCAGTCTTAGATGTCTTCAAATTCTGGATAACTTAGGGTAGATGCAATCTCCAACATTGCTTGGTTGTGCCCTTGTTTAGCTCTCATCTCCTCAACAGCCAAAGGTGCAATAGGTGTGACATAATTATGGTCAACATAATACTTTACAGAATCACCAATACTAACCAGATGTAGCTTCATCAAACTTTTCCATCCAGAGAATTCTCCTTATTTAGCTTTGGCACCTCCTTCTTACACATCCTGATCATTTGCTTTAAGTACCTTTAAACTTGTTCTCTGTAAGCACCAAAAACTCTGATACCAATTGTTAATATGATTTAGAACAATAGAGAGGTGGGGTGAATCAATTGTTCTCACATCTAGATGTATAAAACAAACTTTAAAAATCTTCAACAAATTAGATCCAACAACCAACAGCTACTCGGTCATTACTGGTTGCATAACATAAACATATAATAGTGCAGTCTATTATCCAATAGTATCTAACTTGTAAAACACAAAAATGTTCAAACCAAAACATTCACACAAGTATTAACACCAGGATTTAGAGTGGAAACCCAATTAGGGAAAAACCACTTTGTAACATGTTACTATTATTTTCACTCTTCTGAAGTGAGCTCTGTGAAAAGCCAACCCTATCAAAGGTTACAAACACACTGTCAGATGTGACCCGGTTAAAGGATTTAAACCACTCTGTTAAAAGTGCACCTTGTTATAGGACTTACATACATCCCATTAGAATGTGACCTTGTTCAAAGGATTTATACAAATGACTATTAGGTCAACCTCTATTAAAAGGATTTTGACTGAAATAATGGTTAAAAAGTAATAGTAGTATTGATCTAAAAAACATACAACTCACTTTGCAAATATCAGATCCATTTTCATACACATATGCTGGCTTACTGACTGTAAACCTTTTCCATCTCCATCACTGATCTTCTTGGAAATCTCTTCGAGCAATCACAACACTTCTCCTTCAGCCTTTTCTACTTAGATAGTCAATAACATCAACAACACTTCCAACATCCTCTCCTCTATAACCTCATGCTTAAATTTCCTTAATACTTCCTCAAATTAGGTCAATACATCTTTTTCCGCTTAATCTCCTTCATAGATCTTAGGGTTATGTTAGATTCATCAAATCCTTCCAACTTTATGTTCTTCAACTATCCTTCTAGAAATATCTCAAACCTCTTAATAGATTTACAATAAAACATTTTAAGTGCATTAAATGCTTTCATACAATCAATAAATAAAGTTAACACATTTTACATAATCCAAGTATTCAACTATGTCGGCTAGAAATCTGAATTGTTCCTCAAATGTAAATTATTGACGCTCGGTCAATACAATGTTCAACTCCTCAATCTTCATTAGGAAGCTCGGTCACCTCAAAAACTATTTCCTCAGCTAATACAATCTTCCTCAGCAATTAACTGATGTTTGGTGAACAATGAATTTACTCGGTATATACTAGCTCGGTCGACACTAACATCACTCGACTTAAACTAGATTTCTTCACTTTTTCTTGGTTAAGCCTACCAATTTAGTCTTCATTATTACTTAGATAAAGGATACATTATCTTATTATTGTACCACATAATCAAGTACTCATTGAAGTATCAGGATAACTCAACCTTTTCTTAGGTGCTATTGTTACAAACCTTGCCTATCCCCTTCACAACAATCAAATAGATATAGTACTTTCTTAGATAGCAACAGTCTTACCAGTTAAGGTTTGACATCAATGACAATACAACAATTTCTTCAATTGCAGTTTCCAACACTTGAAACTCCTAGCTTCCTTGATAGAGGAGATACCCATCATAATCATATCATACATAAACTATTCATGATAGAAAATAATATCATCTGAGAAAGGCTTTAGACCTTGGAAACTACCTTCAAGAACCAAAGACCTCATATATCTTTATAAACTTTTGGCCATGATAGAAAATAGGGTAGGTGATAAATGACCACACTATCTTAACCCCCTTGAAGGTCTAAAGAAGTTAGAGGAGGACCCATTCACCATAATAGAAGCCAAGGAAGTAGTAATAAGTTGCATAATCAGGTGGGTCACTCTTTCCCCAAAACCAAAAGCTTTGAGAAATCTTCCAAGAAAGATCTAATCAACCCTGTGATAAGTGTTAGATAGATCCAAATTCATGAGGAAACCTTGTTTCTTGGAACTTTCCAAAGAATGAATATTTTCATGAACAATGATAATAGAGTCAAGGATCTGTCTTACATGAATAAAGCCATTTTGCTGAGGGGAAATAATAGAAGGAAAAAGGGATAGAAGTATGGTAGTCAACACTTTGGAAATGATTTTATAAAAGGAATTGCAAAGACTAATGGGTCTAAAACCATCCACCATATCATCTCTTGATTTATTAAGAATCAGTACCAGAAAAGTAGCATTGATTTCCTTAAGCTAAGATTTGGAGCCAAAGAGCTCTTCTACAACATTAGACACATCAAATTCTATAACATGCCAAAATTTGTGAAAGAAAAACATAGGAAACCCATCTGGGCCGGGAGAATTTCCCCCCCAAAAGAGAAAATTGCCTCTTTAATTTCATTAAGAGAGGGGATAAGAGAAATAAATTTATTATGATTGTCTCCCAAAATAGAAGGAATAATAGAAAGGAGAGACTTTTGGTCAGAGACATCAAGATCTTTATCATTAGAGAGAAGAGAGGAAAAGTACCTGACCATTTCAACTCTAATTTCCTCCTCTTTATCAAAATCTCTCTTATTAGACTTGATGACATAAATGTGGTTGGAAGTATGATGCTTAAGAGTGGTCATGCGAAAGAACCTAGTATTTTTATCACTAGCCTACAACCAGAGAGACCTAGAGTGCTACTTCCAGAATGCTTCCTGTCTTGAAATTATGTTATGATAATTAACAAGGATATTATTTTCTTTATCCATTAGCTCAATGGAATAGTCTTCCTGCTGGATTTTTTCTTGCAATTCTATAAGTTCCAATTGAATAGTACTCTTAGACTAAAAAATTTCCCCAAAAGCTTCTTTATTCTAGATCCTAACTTTGGCTTTTATATGTATGATATTTTTCACAACCTTAAATACACCAATGCCTTCCACATTGATAGTCCACCAATCTTTTATTCTATCTTCCAAGGAGGGATGGGATATCCATATTTTCTCAAATATAAATAGATAGTTTCTCTTACCTTTCATATGTCGACCACAAGGGAAATAGGAAAATTATCTGAGTCCACCCAGGGAATAGAGTTAGAGTACAAAAATATTTGGTTAACCAGTTATTTGTAATAAGAGCCCGATCCAGCCAAACTTGAATAAGATCATTACCAATCCTTCTATTCGTCCAAGTATAGTTTAAGCCATGAAGATCCATATCCATGAGAGCCTCTTGGTTAATAAATTTTCTAAGATCCATTATGATATCCATTTGATTCTATAAGCCTCCAACTTTTTCATTATTTTTAGGAAGAGTATTTAAGTCTCCCATAAGAAACTAGCTAACATATAGAAACAACTTCCTATTTCCATCCAAGTTCCTCAAGTACTTGGCCCTACAAGATTTGGTTTTAGGAGCATAGACATTATTCAAGACCCAACTAAAGTCATCCCTGATATGGTGAAATTTCACAGACAATATATTTCCATCACATGACACAAGTTAACCATTAATAAGATTCTGATTCCAAAACATAGCCACCCCCCTTAATGCCCCTTCAAAACTATATCCAGTAACCCCACAGTTCTCAAAGACCATTATTTTCTCAGCATTCTCTTTAACCATTATAGTCTTTTGAATAACAATAATAACTACTTTACGGTCCCTAACTATATTTCTCAAAATATGTTGGTTATGGAGGCCATTTATCCCTCTAATGTTCCATGATATAATCTTCATTTATTATTAGGGGAACATACCTCCATCATGGTAAGTTGCCTATGATTCACAATATTCTTCTTAATTTCCTTCTCTCTCATATATTTAGCTAATTTCCTTCCTAGATTTTTCTTAGTATTACCAACATTAGCTTTTATTATTTTCCTTGTCACTACCCCTCCCTGAGGGAAAGACCTGACATTTTGGTATGCTCCATGTTTCCTGTTTCTTTTGTGACCACCCTTAGTCCAAGAGTCATCATTTTTCAACTATTTTTCCTGCTCTTCCTCCACCTAGGAAAACCCTAACTTGTGGTCTTTGGGATTGAAGAAACATCATTCTCCTACGAATCAACAAAGGATAGAGATCCTCCAGTTAAAATATTACAAGGATGCACATCCTCAAGAGATTTTTCTTTCTGAACTCCTTCTCTAATCTCCAAGGTTTCTTCCAATCTAGAAGAAAAATATTCCTCCTCAACATTCAAGTGAGATCCAACACTTTCATTAATTTCCCCTTCCTTTAACCCAACATTTTGTTGTCCACTAGGTCCATCCCCAGATTCTGGCTTAGGATCTTTTGAAGAATCCTGCAAAACTCTTTATCTTTTCTAGCACCTCCTTGAGTCATTTCCATTTCCTTCTTCCTTGTCTTCCATTGAAGCAAAAGGGGTGCTAGTTTCCCCCTCATTCAATTGTCCTTCCTTTTTAATTTCAGCTTCCTTAGTTTCTCCTACATTGCTAGTTTTTTCCTTCCAGACCTTTCTTGGTTCCACCTTGTTTACTTTCTTCTCCTTCTAAACCTTATGAGGTTATTTTTTTAGCCTAGCGACCCATCTTTTTACATATTAAATAAGAGAATGATATATTTTCATATTCTAGAGGTTGCACCCATTTCCCTAATTTTGACATAATATCAATCATCTAAGGAAGGTCAAAGAATTGGTGAATATTAACACATATCCTATCATATACTAGTCTAGACCTAGATATCATCATTGGATCTATGGATAAAAAATTTCCAAAGGAACCAATGAAGCCTATGAAGACATCTTCATTCCAATATTCCAGTGGGAGACCAAGGAGTCTAAACTAAAAAAAAGTAAAAACAAAGAAGGAATCATTTAAATCCAGATTGGGAGACCACCTTTGAAGTGCTAGAGAATATTTACCAAACATCCAAGGGCCACCATACAAAGCGTTGGATATATCCTCTGAGTTAGAAAACTCAAAAGACAAAAATCCTTTAGGCATGGAAGCCACTTCCACTTGGCCCTTCAACTTCCATTTCTTTTTATATAATATCTAACCACATCAATATTAGGTTTCAGCCCCAAAAATGTACCAACCAAAGTAAGCACAATAGATGAAATGGAATGATCAATTAGTGGACTAGGCACAAAAATTTCCTACTCATCCTTCGAAGGATTGGATAAGTTGTTAACCTTAGGGAAAGAAGATTTCCCACTAGGCTTGATTCCAAAAAGTGATGACCATGGTTGTAGAGGCTAATTAGGATTTCCTATTTTCCCAAAGTCCCTTTTTGGAACCCCCCAGAGTGACCCCTAAAAACATCTAGTGAGTCAAAAGTAGGTCCACCATCCAGTGGGTCCCCATGCATCCATTCATTCTCATCCCCTGATCCTTTCATTGACTTCTCCCCAACAATTTGTTGCAAGACACCAATGTATCACTAACATCACGAGTTATAGATCTAGAAAGAGACCCACCATTGTATGAGTTCCTGAACTCATTGTCCAACATCACAAGTTCCCACTCTCAAGATTGTTATCTTAACACCTTTTTAACAACAATAGTTTCTTCTAATTCTTCACCTATTCCATGAGTAGAGTTAATAATTTATCATACTCTTAAAGAACAATCAACAATTTTCTACTTCCTCTATCATTTTTAATCTTTAAAATCTATCTCTAAAGGTTTGTAACTTTCCTCTTTTACTTTTTCATCACCCTCATAAATACCATAGAGTTTATCCCAAAATAGATTTTGCATTTTATCAATCCATCATTTTGACGAGCACATCATTTGTCAGACCACAACAAATATCATTTTCAACCCTAACATGACACTCATAGGCCTTTTTCTCATCTAGTGTAGGGGGTGGTGTAGTGGCAGTATATGAATTTTCACCTATAGACCAAACTTCATAACCTAGAGAGGTTATATGACACTTCATTCTAAATTTTCATAAAGCATACCTAGTATCATCAATTAATGACACTCTAGAAGTAGAGAGACCTTCATGAGTAGAAAACCATTCAAAAAAATTCACATTGGCTTATTAAACAAATCAATATTTACAGAGCCTTAGAGGCTTGTATTTTATCACCAATATATCTAAATGCCTCACTAGAAAACACAATATAGTTCTAATTATGAAATAATAGAGTATCTTCTCTATTTCACTTAGAAACATTTCTTGATAATCTCATTATGCTTGAGATTTAGGAGAAATAATATTTATGTTGCACTTTGTAGTGCTCTATTTAAAGCAATGCGATCATATCATTTATAAGGAATTGTTTATAGATCAATCCATTTTAAACAAAATTCCAATATTAACCATATACAATAAAAATCATTTCTAAAGATCTTCCAAAACTCAAGCTCATATTTTCTTCTACAGATCTCATATATTCAACATACCATAAAACCCTTTTATATATTTTTCAAAAGATCATGTTTTTATTTAGTTTTGAACTCCTAAAACTGAATCCATAAAGAAAATATATTATCCAATAAGAAATTTAGAATCTTACAACTATCATAATGCCCCAATAGAATTGTAAATTTTTTTCTTATAAGGCAAAGCATGAAAATTCCAAGATCAAGAAGCTCAATTGATAACACATAAGAGAAAAATATGATATGATCAATTGAATGATTCAATAATGAAATATATACAAAATCAATTGATTACAAAGTAGATGTGCCTGAATATATAGGAGATGTATGATAACTAGGAGAGATGCAAATGATAACCTATCAACTAGACAAGGTGTAATCACATGTCCGCCAAAGGTGGATCATCCTCCATTATACATCAAAGTATGTGTAACATGTGCAAAAATGAGAGGATGAAAATGTGATAAGAGCACTAAGGGTGGCTCTCACACCTAAAGTGGAAATTATCCTATACCATGTGCTAAAATGAAATACAAACTCCTAGGTGTCTCAATGACAACTAATATGAAAATGCATTATCCTAAGTAAACTTAAGTAAAGTTTGATTGGAATATTTAATTAAACTAACACCCCCCCCTTAAGTGAAACTTAGGGGAATGCACTTAAGATCACATGCATGATGGGTCCCAGATAATAGGCCATGTTAGGCACCCATGTACAATATGCAAGTGCAAACAATATGTAGTCACTCATAAAGTGAAGAAAGAGGGAAAACCTAATGGGAAAAACCCTCCCCCAAAAAGATAGATAAGTACAATAATAGAAGATGAGAGAGAAGACCTCATGTGAGGAAAATATCCCCCCATAAGAGAGAAGTGGAAGAGAGACCAAGTATCCCTTCCTCAATGTAGATGAACACCAATGGTAGATGCTCCAAGTTCGATGTAGAAACTTCTCCAGGAGTGTAGAACAAAATTCCTCCCCTTGGGAAGAAAAAAGACCAAAGGTGTATGTATGAAGCCTCCTCCCAATCTGTAGGAAGTGTTAGGATTAAGTAATACTGAGAGGGGGGGTGAATCAGTATTAAAGTACTTCAATTTAAACTAAAACCAATTACAAATAAACCATATCAATGCTGAAATGAAAAGAACATAAACACATAACACATAAATCATAACACCATTATTTATTTTCGAGGAACCCTAGCCAAGCGAAAACATCATTGGGGATGGTACCCACAACTATGCACTAAAAATCTAGAATCCCTATTACGAGATCTAGCCCTATTAGGAGATGAGTATTACATAGTATATTTCCTTGTTAGAGGAATAGAAAACCATGTTAGGGGTTTACAGAAACCCTATTAAAGGTGTGGCGAGCTTACAACTCTTACACTTAAAATTCTATTACAAAAGTGTTCTTCAATAAGTGAAATACACAAGCATATGCTATGCTTTGATAGTTCTAGTTATAGTTTTGTCAATCTCTGATCTCACATCTGCTATCTTCCTTTAATAGTATCCCAAATTGACATCCATCACATATACATCACTATCACACTTATCTCTTCTAAAAAACACTCTATACTTATATAAATTTTGCCATCCAGTTGGCTCCCAAATACAATATGAAACATAAAAATTACTTATACAAATGATAAATGTAGAGTTGGCAATCTTGTTTTACCAAAGTGTCATCAATATACAACTTTCATCTAACTTAGCATGATACCATTCCATCTAGCCTTCGCTCAATCATTGCGACTGTTCATATACCCTGTTTCATCATTTCTTTGTCTTTGCATACCTTCATATCATTGTATCTTACTGATATCAACACCAAAACATGTGCGACCTTAATTGAAGGTCCTACATATCCAAAAATGTCTTCCTCTAAGTTTTCAAGCCATAATATATCATATATTATCTTCACCGACCAAAACTATACTGCAGTATACTATTATTCTGGTTATGTACTTAGTCATTTTCATGAATGTGTCTCCCATACTTATAATCACTTATGAGATCACTAAAACATAAGTGTTTCCATAAATGACAACCCCTAATTGATCTCTAGTTCTCTCCAATCATCACTTGCCAACAATCTCTCCCTTTGGCATTGATGGCAACACTTAGTGAAAAATGACTAAGTGTCAAAACACTATCTTCCTTCTACTTCTCTATATAGATATTCTTTCTTCTTTTTTATTTAAAATTTTCTCCATCTCTTTTTCTCTTTTTATTTACTTCTTTTCTTCTTCTTCTTCTTCTCTTCTCCTCATTTTTCTCCTCTCTTCTTCTCTCTCTTTGACATCAATGGAAAAGGTACATACAAAATTTCAAAATTTTAGGCACATAAGACTTAGTGCTTACTCACCAAATTCAAAATGTCTTGGAAGGAGTCTTCCAAGGTCTTCACTTCATCATCCCATGACTTGATCATAAGTTCACTAACATGGATCAGTCCATTTAGTGCATAAGATGTAGTCTCTACTACGTTCATCTCATTGGGTATAGAGTTTTTCATTGATCCCTTTATCTTCTCCATCCATGTGAGATGAGCTTCAAGAATTGAAAGATTAGGAGTGATTAGACTCTTTAGAAAACCAAATATTTCCACTAATCTCCCTTTCTCTATATTCAAAGCACTTATCTTATCCAAAATTTTGGATGTCTGCTTGTCCATTTCCAACATAGTTTGTGAAGAGGTTTCACAACTGTCCATTATGCTATCTAATGTAGCCATGTCCTTGGCCATGACATCTTCAATATTATTTATGTGTCTACTAGGATTGATGTAATAATTGTAGAGTTTTCTTCCTTTTTCCATGCAATTTTCAGCCTTAATTGTGGTTTCTTTCAAAATGCCCAAGTCCCCATGAGATGGACTGGAAAAATTCCTTCAACTTCTTTTCTAAGTATCTCTTCTTAGCCTTATCCTCTATGATCTTCAATAGTGACTTAAAATGGCTGTCAAAGTTGTCCAATGCCAAGTTCAAGTTATCTGCATTATCATTTCCTTGAAATGTGAGAGGTGTAGGGAGTATTTTACTCACAGTCTCTACTGCCCTATAAATAACCTTTACCTTCTTATCCCCCTTTTGTTTTGACCTTTCCTTTGCCTTATAAAATTCCATGAAGGATAACCTCATGAGTTTATCCTCATCCATAATTTCACATCAGTGCTTACTGGTTTGGCCATAATTGCCAACAATAGGGTGGAGGAGGTATCCGGTTCTTGTTTAAGCTCAAGTCTTACCTCTTCTTCTTTTTTTTCTCCTATCCCTTTTTCCTTCTTTTCCTCTTGCTGTTTCTCCTTCTATTGTTCTTTCTCTTCCTATCTTTCTTTTATATGTTCTTTCTCTTTTTGTCCTTCCTTTTCTATTATCATCACACTATCCAAATTTTCTTGAAATGGATCATTTACATCAAGTGAAATATCTAGTGATATAGGCACACCTGAAATGAATAAGTCTGGTTGCTTATCAACTATGCTTGCTTGCACACTCTCTTCAGTTGTCTTAGAGCTTTCTCTCATTCTTAAGCGTGTAGACTTGGTAACCTTGGGAGGTGAGGTCTTCTCAGGCATGTCACACATAAGAATTTGGTCCAATGCCTTTTGTGTGTCTTCTATAACCTCATCATACTTCCTTGGCATTATCTTCACAAGTCTGGCCTTTGTTCTTAATAGAGGTTTCAAATCTTTAATGATTCTCTCCCTCTCTTCTATGGAGACTACATGCAACATGTCTTCAATAGCCTTATTTCTTATAGTCTCTCCTCAGAATGTGCTAATTGTTTTCTTATTTCCAACTTCCTATACAAGTCCTTAGGAATACTGCCTTCTATTTCTACCAAATTCTTCTTGTAGACTAACAAGTGCTCAATTACTAACTGATTTTCAGAGTCATACCTTTCATAATACATGTTCAGTGTCTTCAAGTTTCCATCTTTTATTATCCTCTTCTGTAACATCTTGATATCTAGCTTTCATAGATCTTGTGGCTTCTTCTATTCTTCTTTTTCTTCTTTTTACTCAGTCACCTTGTCCTCTTTCTTCCTTGTTTCTAATTATACCTTTTGTTTCTTAGGGCTTCTTGGTTTGTTAGATCTTGTAGATCTCCTAGGTATCCTCACAGGTGCGTTTACTTGTGCTATCTTCTCATGTGTAATTGATAAATAAATTATATCACTTGTGGCACTTATTACCTTTTCTATTTCAGAAGGAGGTGCTTTGATTTCTGTGTTGGAAGGTCCTTTTGACATCTTTGTTCTTACTTCTTTTAGTTGCTCCTTAGAAATTCCTACCTTCACAACAATGTCATCAACCATTTTCTCAATCTTCCTCTTCCTTGTCCCTTTATCCTATTCTTCTCTAACTTTTGCTAACTTTTCCAAGCAAGTTCCCCATCTCTCTTCAAATGTATCTATTTCAACTGCTAGTACATGTTCAACTTGCATTGTAAGAACTTCAGAACTAACCTCATACCCCATAGGGTAGCACCATTTCTTTCTTAGTTCTACTACTTCAAAGAACACACAATCAGTTTCAACCATGAAATAGATTGTGTCTTTATACTTCTCTACCAACTCCTTAGGTATTTTGTATCTCTCCTTCATTTTCCTTTGAAGGATCTTAATCATTGAAAATAGTTCTCCATCTACCCAATCTTTTTTCTTTCTCCTAAAGCTCTATGATATATGTATGCCAATAGGTATACTATCTTTCCATTCTTTAGGGTGCATTTTGAGAAATTTGTGTACAATGTGAATGTACATGTGTATCACAAGTGAACCAAACCTAAAAGATTTTGAATTTTCCTTCTTGATAATCCTCACATTATCTAAGAATTGTTGTGCTAGGATTTCACATAAGTTATATCTGGTATTTTCCTTCACCATTCTAAAGGCCATCATAATTACCCTTGTTGACATAGAATTGGGTCTACTTCTATACTACAACTTATATCCTAGTAGCATTTCTACCAATCTCACATCTTGCTGAAAGATCTCATTCATAATCATTGCTCTCTTATCCCATTTAGAATGAGTTAGGGTTTCTACTTGTTTCTTGACATTTTTCTCTTCTACTAGGAGGGCTCCATTGTTGTCTAATCTAGTTATCTCATGAATCAACTGGCTACATCTCTTAATAGGTTTCTCTCCTATCCAAATGAATTGATCATGGATTCTTCTTAAAATGATCTTGAACCATTCAGAGAACTCATTAAGAAGGGTTAACTTAATGATAGATTGGTCTTCTAGATGTTTGAACTCTTCTTTCATTTTTCCATCTAACTCTATCATCTCTCATAATTCCTTATAGATCTCAGTATCTCCTATGGTGTCATACTTATAGTGAATGTAAGCCCTAATATCTTCAACATGTAACATGTCATATGGGGTTTGCAAAAATGATCCTTCTAGATAATCCTCACAAGACTTAAATGGGTGCCTCTTAAACTTATACCTTGGTTTATCAATAAAATCAAATATCATAGGTGCATCCATAGCTTCTGGTAGATTGAATAATCTAAATACCTTGAATATGCCAAAATTTGGAACTTTTGCTTCAAACAATCACATAATGTAGTTGCTATATGGCTGTAGTGCTTCTTAACTCTGTTGTCCTTAGTCACTGCTAATCAAATGGTACATAAATGATATGTTTCAAGGTGTTTTATCCATCACAAGGTGAGTGAATGCATTACTCATAGGTAGCTCAACTTCACACATTGTCCAGTCAAACATAAATTTTGTGATCATAGGATATGAATCTCCAAGTGCTGCAATCACAAACATAAACTCCATAGTGTCTGTACACACCATAGCTAAGCTCACATGAGATTATTCCACATAATCATGAGCTAGATGAATTCTATTGTTTGCATCCAATTCTCCCCCTAAGGCCATGCGACCTTCTAGGCCGATGTAGTAATGTCAACATCATGGGAAGACACAGTAGCATCTACTATCTCTCCCTGAACCAATGCTTTATTGAAATATTTTACCTTCCATATCTTCTCATCATCTTCATTTTCTAGTTTATTGAAATGATTCTTGAACTCATCCCTGTATTCATTAAGAATTTTACCACTGTCACCAATATTCTTCTTTATAACCACAGGTGGTGATCCTCTTCTATTGTTCATTCCATTATACCTGCAAAACTTTGTTATGTGTTCTAAGTTGTTGCATTTGAAACATGTACGTGGTCTTTTGTCTTGATTAACATGTAGCTTACAATACCTTACAGTGTGCCCAAGGTTATTACATTTGTAGCATGTGATCTTGGTTGCTGACTCTTCTCTGATGTGATCTTGTCTATTCTTGGATTGATCTAGTTTCCTACATTCTTCTTTCTTGTGTCCATATGCATAATAATTGTAAAAATAATTGATAAAGGGTTTGGAAGGACCTTTACTTCTACAATCTCTTTTCATGTGTCCAAATTTGTTGCATCCAAAGCATCTACCTTTGAAATGTCTGATCTGATCTTTAGGTTCTTCAAAAGTGGTTCTATCTTCAGTCTTCATTTCATGTGGCTCATCATTAGTCTTAGAACATTATCCTTCATTTTATCCAATTCCAGTCATGTCTCCTTTAGGTTTTTGTCTCTCTTTGTTCATCAATTTTACCACTGCTCATGTGTAACTTCTCAATGTGCAATTTGGATTGAGTGAGTTCACCTTTTATGATCTAATTGCACTTCTCCAATTCTTGACATTTATCCTTGTAGCAATCAAGATCAGTCTTCATCTATCCTATCTACATATTTTCTTCTTTTAGAGTTTCTTCAACTTTGTATCTTACATCCTTTTCATGTTGAATTTCTTTAATCATCAGAAGATTAATTTGTTCTTTTTCTTGTTCTAGCTTCTTTACTTGGTCTGATGTATCATTGTCTGAATCCTCTTTGATCTTATCCATAAGGTCTTGTCTCTAACTTCTTGAAATTTCAAGTTGTTCCTTTTGAATCTTAATGAAACCTTCTGCTCTTCTTAATTTGAATTTCAATTCACCATTCTCATCCTTTCTTTGTCTAGGTCATCAAGTGTTGCTTCAAATTTTTCTTGCAAACTTTCTAAATCCATTATGATCTTGCTTAAGTTGTTAGGATTTCTCTCCAAGGGCCAATAGATCTGATACCAATTGTTAGGATTAAGTAATACTGAGAGGGGGGGGTTTGAATTAGTATTAACGTACTTCAATTTAAACTTAAACCAATTGCAAATAAACCATATCAATGCTAAAATGAAAAGAACATAAACACATAACACATAACTCATAACACAATTATTTATTTTTGAGGAAACCCTGGCCAAGGGAAAACCCCGGTGGGGATGGTACCCACAACTATGCACTAAAATATAAAATCCCTATTAGGAGATCTAGCCATGTTAGGAGCTGAGTATTTCATAGTACATTTCCTTATTAGAGGAATAGAAAACCCTATTAGGGGTGTACAAAAAACTTGTTAAAGGTGTGGTGAGCTTACAACTCTTACAATCAAAATTTTGTTACAAAAGTGTTCTTCCATAAGTGAAATTCACAAGCATCTGCTATGATTTGATAGTTCCAATTATAGTTCTATCAATCTATGGTCTTGTATCTACTATCTACCTTTACTAGTATTCCAAATTTTCATCCATCACATATACATCTCTATCACACTTATCACTTCCACAAAACACTATACTTATATCAATTCTACCATTCGGTCAGCTCTCAAATATAATATGAAACATAATAATTACTTATACAAATGATAAATGTAGAGTTGATGATCTTGTATTACCAAAGTGTCAGAAATATACAACTTTCATCTGACTTAGCATGTTACCATTCTGTCTAGCCTTCCCTCAATCATCGCAACTATTCATATACCCTGTTTCATTGTTTCTCTATCTTCGCATACCTTCATATCATTGTATCTTACTGATATCAACACCAAAACACATGTGACATTAAATGAAGGTCCTACATATCCAAACATGTCTTCATCTAAGTTTGCAAGCCATAATATATCATATATTATCTTCACTGACCAAAACTGTACTGCAATATACTGTTATTCTGATTCTGTACTTAGTTATTTTCATGACTGTGTCTCCCATACTTATAATCACTTCATGTGATCACTAAAACAAAGTGTTTCCATAAATGAAAACCCTTAAGTGATCCCTAGTGCTCTCCAATCATCACTTGCCAATAGGAAGAAACCTAAAAATGTATGGAATCTCTGAAACCTGTTCAAGTGTCCCCATGTCAATGTTGAAAGGTGCCTCCTCCAAAACATGTGTACTAAGATACTCTTATAGAAAAGAAAAATTAGGATCAACTAAGGATGAATATAGAACATGTGTCAAAGAACCAAGTGTCTCCTCTTAAGATAAAGTGACCTCCTCCAACTACTATTTCAAAGTATCCATAATAATGTCACCCTCAAAAGAATGATCAAGTAGAGAATGAAGATGAGGGCCAACATGCTCCCTCACAACAATTGAAGGATCATCTTCACTGAAGAGAAGATGAATGTCAGATACTGCAAATATTTTATTTTGTTTCATTAGTTATGAGGAAGTTATCATGTTTATCAAAGTCATTCAATAAGGAAGAAAAGATGAGTTGGTAAAGCAAGGAAAGAATTCGGTAAAAGGAATAAGTAAAAAAGGAATTTGGGTAAAGAAGAAGCAACTATAAGCACCAAGAAAATTAGAACCAAGCACTGAGAACCAAGTTATACCCAGAACCAAACTGAGAAGAGAAGGTAGTTAATGAGTTAAGGAAAATATGTTACCAAGCAAGACATGCTGACATCAGAAGATTTCTAAGTACATTGAACTTGGAAACTGATTAGAAAATAGTTTACCAATCTCAAGGAGATTGTATAATAGAACATTGGAGATTTAAATATAATGATTACAAATGATTAAAAGGCATGATTAGCCAATGAGAATTAAGGATGAAATATGCATTAGAAGTGTACCCAATGCTAGCACCGCTTGAAATGAAGATTCTAAAACTTATAAAAATGCTTAAATTTTGTATATAAGAAGATCAGAGTATGAAGATCAGTATGATTGTGTGAAGAGAAATTGGATATATTGCATGTATGAATCATATCAGAGAAAAAGGTAATAAACAATGAATCTACTAAGTAATAGATTATTAAGGAACAATTAGAGATTCAGAGCTACCAAGTACTAAATTGATAATGTGATGAATACACAATATGAGGTAATGAGTTAATGAGCACATAGAGTCTAAATAGCATTTGTTGATGCAAGTTTGATAGAGATTTTATTGTTACTAATTAAAAGTTAATAATAATTGTATAAGTCTCTTAACATAGAAGATCCTAATAGATCTTAATTGTAAATCCTTTAACCAGGTACAATTCTTAGATTAGAGTTGTGAAATCTCTTAAAAGAGTAGATTTAGCAGTCTTTAGAACTCTTAACCAGGTTAATACTCTTAACAAGGTAAGCTATTAGAAATGTCTAAACATTTTATCTCTAACCAAGAAACATTATTTTGCAGTAGTGAAGTATTGTGGGTGTCATCCCCACCATATTTTTTATCCTCTAACAAGGATTTTTGTGATACCAAAATATTGTGTTATGTGTTGATTATTACATATTTTATTTATTTTCATATGATGCATGAAAATCTTAATGAATCAGTAAATGAATTTGAAGAAAAGTTTAAAAGTGTTTTATAGTACTGATTCACCCCTCCCCTCTCAGTACTTACTTTTCCACACCTAAATCCAACAATTGGTATCAGAGCTTAGTCTCTTATTGAGGAGTTTAGTCACTTGAGAGGAAAGATATAGAAAGATGGAAAGCTACAAGTACAAAAGAATAATTGATACTATGGAAATGGAATTGAAGATGGCCAATGATCAAATTGAATAAATGAGCAAGAAACTAAAACATTCAATCAGAAAAAGGAAAGAGCTTGCACTATAACTGAAAGATACTCAAGATCAAGTTGAAGAACTTGAAGAATAATTAGAGGGAAACATGGTTGATTAATCTGATGCCCTCATATCAAAACTATTTGAAAAGAACAAGAACCTAGTTGCAAGTCAAAACACTGAAAAGAGGAACAAGAAGCATAGTTGGTAAGGATGTGTGAAATCATGAAACAAAAAGGAAAAGTTGAGGATGAAAAAAGAATTGATGAAGAAGAGAGAAGGAAAATTAATACAAGACTATATGAGAAAGACATGGAAATAATGAGGTTGAAAAAAAATCACTACAACTTGACAAATCAAATTGTTATGGAAAATTAGGATATTGCAAGGAAAGTCGGTGAGATTGCAGAATTAAGATCTAAGAATGAATACTTGAAGAATGATCTGAAAATTGAGAAAGATAATAATGAAGTCCTGAAAAGAAATAAAGAAGCATTGAATATTTTGGATGAACAACTGAGAAATCAAAGGCAACCCACTGACACCTTTGGACTCAGTTTCAATGCAAATAGTACTACCAAAAATGGTGAGTCCTGCAAACAAGAAACCAACTGAGACAAAGCTGCTACCCCACAAAAGTCTAAGAAGTCTACATGTTATCATTATGGGAAACTAGGACACACAACTAACATTTGCAAAAGTAAGAGAGGTAATCCACTAAATTTTCCTAAGTTTAAAGGTCATTGTTATAACTATAATAAGTAGGGACATAAGGCATTTGAATGTAGATCAAGAGTTGTGGACACTTCAAGGAAACCAAGAGTTGATGGTTACTGTAACAATTGCAAGAGATATGGTCACAAATTTGGAGAATGCAGGTCACAAAGGAAAAATCAGAAATGGGTTCCTAAGTGAAAGAATTTATACAATAACTAGCAAGGACCTACTATACCATGGGATTATAATACAAGGATTTCTTGTACTACATATGGTAGATTTAGTCACATTGCTACAAATTGCTTCAGGATGTATGGAATGAACAACAAAAAATCATGGAGAAATACTGGAGTGGTGTGTTTCCATTGTGACAAAGTCGGTCACCTAGCTAAGGACTATAGGTACCAAAATATGAATTCTACTAAGGAGAAATTGAGTGAAAAGACTCTAGTGAACATTGATGAAATATGAGAACATATGAATAAGATTTGGAGAAGAAAGTCACAAGATGATGGAATAGAATTGGGAACAAGTGATGGTACCACATCCTCTAGATCAGTGAACCTATCTTCACTTAATTGGTCAAGGTATTAATAGGATATGATAACCTAAAGACTATCTTAAGTTGGCTCCTAGATTCAGTGCAAAGATCCATATCAAAATATCAAGATGCATTTGGATTTTAGTTATAAAGTTTTTATTTCATATGATGATCGGTGAAGTGTAAAAGTTATTTTGTTGCATTCGGTGAAGTAAAGTGTAGTTTGGTTAAACAATAAAATAAAGTTACCTAAAGAGCATTAAATTTAGATTATATCCATTGGAAGCCCTAACCTAAAGGAAAAATTATAAATAAAGGTTTTGTTACTTCATTTTTACTTTAAATTCTTGTGAGAACATTTGAGCATTGATAGAGATGAGATCAAAGAGCAATTCCAAGCATTTAGTCGAGCATTCCAAACATCTGCAAGAACATTTGAGGTATTTCTAGTATTCACCGAGCTGAATTAAGAGATTTTATTTGCTATTCTATTTGAACCCTAGAATTTATTAAGGTATTTTCAAGATCAATGGAACCTAAGTTGCAGAAACTAGTCATAGTTGGGAAGATAGACCCAGTAAACTTGAAGTATAAGATTCCACCCACCGTTGATGTGGAAGTTGATAAAATCAGATCCCTATCATTGATCCCACCAAGATTCATTTTGATTGAAGACATTCACACCTTCATTCACTGTAAGATTGAATATATTTGTTAAGGAAAAATTGATACATCGTACAATAACTTGTGTGTTAATGATAATTTGAAGAGTGATCACACACACTTGTAGACCAAGGGTTTGGTTCATGCAATGCATGTACCAAAAGTATTCAAACATGAGTGGATGAGAATCATACTAGCAGAGTTCATGATCATTTTATGTGGCTTGATGGGCTGGTGAAAATAACAAAGGATGTTTTACACATTGTAACTAGATTTTTTGTTGGTGATAGACCGAGGGCCTATAAGTAGATAGATAAGAACAAATTGTGTGAGCTTATAAAAGCTAAGTGGGATGGAAGATCCCTAAAATTATCTATAGTTGAAGACCCTGAACTAAAATTTGCATCGAACATCATATCATACAAGATATTTCAATCATCTTGGGTAGATAGTGTACCTTGTGAAGCTGTAGATATCCCCTACAAAATTGTGAAAAAGGACATGAAGATTGACTTGTGTGAGATTATACTGAAACAATTAGATGAAAATATGAATACCATTTGGAAGGCAAAGTCAAACACACTGAAGTTTGGACCACTATTGGTATGTATATTTGTTTAGTTTCAAAACTCATTTCCAACAGTTAGTGAAGTCACATGGAGTGCAGATAAACCCATTATTTATGAAATTAGTGAATTTATTCAAGGAATGGGTGAGAATTTCAATGTTATAATGGATGATAATTTTAGTAAATTTCAATCTAGAATGCATAAGACGTATAGAATTCCATCTCAGTTAGTGGAATATTATAAAGATGAACTTTATTTTTAAGTTGATACAAATGTGTGTATCATAAGGGCAGTGGAACCTAGAACAAAGTGGTTACCACTAATGGGATATGAAATGAATATAGATGCAACCATTATCAATATCTTTCTTATAACAAAAATGTTCTTCATGTCCATCCTTTTTGTAATATGCACAAAACTGGTTCTCCTTCTTTGAAAATCCCCCCTTTGTAGATGATGTAGAAGTGCCATGTTGTCTATAAGTTGATTGTGCGCTTTCTTGTTGAGACTTAGGCTTCCAATTCTTCTTCTTCTTTTGACTTTGATTTCCTTGATTCTCATGATTGGCCACCAATGCCTTAGAATTTAAAGATTTGAGAATCCTGATACTCATTAATTTGGTTTGTTTTAAAACATCAACATTTCTCTGAATGACTCAAATGAGGGTATAGTGAAGGCACTTCGCATTGTCATCTTCTGATTGTAACTTGACATAAAGGCTGCATATTCTAAAGGAAGATTATCCATCACATGATGAATCAATTGTGAATCCTTGACGGTGATTCCACAATCCTTAAGTTGTGCTCTCAATTCATTAGCTTTGTTGATGAAATATGGAATTGTATCAAAGTTCTTAAGATCTAGTTTGAGAATATTTTATTGTTTTGTGAATCCCTTATCCTCATCCACTTTACCATACAAATCTTTAGTTTATCCCAAGCTTCCTTGGCATTGCCCAAGGAGAACATGTCAAACATGAGATCTTGAGTAACACATGTTCTTATAGTTCCTAAAGCCTTAGAGTATTTAGTTCTCCAATAATTTAATTCCTTATCATCCACATTAGGACCATTAGGTTTTTTAATTCTTCCATCCACATAATGATGTAAGCCTTTCACCATTATCTTGCTCAATATTTTCTTTTCATGTAGCATAGTTATGTGGAGTTAATGGTAGAAATTCATAAGAATCCATAATGAAAAACTAAAAGAGAACTAGAGAGAAAGAGACACAACCACACAAAATAACCCCCCAAATTCACTCAATCAAAGAACCCCCCAAAATAGATGATTTTGGCACTTTATATATAGTGCGTGTACAATTTCCACTTGTCAAAATGGACCAAAGTGGACTTCTGATTTTGATGTTTACAATAGAGAATATGAATCTATAGCAGACTCACACAATCAAAACACAAGATCATTAAAGGATCTGATCAATTACAAGTGCAAAATAGGCCAAAATAGACCAAATTATGAAAGTACTATGTCCACTCAAAATTTCTCCAAATTGATACCAGATTTGGAAAGTAGACAAAAAATCATGCACTTTAAAAAAAATTGCACATGAAAATGTGTGTGTATGAGCCAGAATGAAGCCTCTGAATTTACAAAATAGGGATTAGATAGGTATAGTCACCAAAAATTGCAATTTATACAAAATTCGTGCACCTAAATCAAAAAATAGCCACACCACTACATAATTCAGGAAATTCTAGCCAAAATAAAAAAAAATTACACTCAATTTGGAGTCCATATTACCATGTTATGGTGTCTTAAAGTTGGACTGCCAAATTAAAAATGCATATGGTGAGGGGTCCAAATTCCTCAAACCCTGTTGATGTCACTTGGTCTGACAGGTCAAATTTGACTTCTAAATGACTGTCACAACAATATAAATATGCCCATAAAATATGGTTAGATGACCATCAAAATAAATACACCAATATGATGACACCATCACTATGTTAAATTTGATGGTTTAAGGGTCATAAAAGGAAAAAAAATCATCCAGATATGACATCTGGATGGCCATCACATTTAAATGAATGAATAATGATGTGTCAAACAAGATTCTTCTTACTTTACTTTGACGTGGCAATGTTGACTAGGCATACGACCTTGCTGACATGGCATTCAAATCAGACATGGCATATATGAGGTGTTAGGGCCACATGGAAGCTATTGATTTGTCCATGCTTTCCAAATTTGGTTTTTTTGTGGGTCCTTTGTGGTGACACTAGATTGGGCCGCATGTTTATGTCCTTTGCACTGGCTTGGGATGGAGGTCACCCATGGGCTTGGGGAGCATCTTGTCGAGATAAGATATAGCAAATAGGAGCAGTGGAAATTATCCCACATGCGTCCCATGAGGGAAAGAATTATATTTTAAAGGCCTCTACACACAACAATTGAAATAAAAGGTTGAGCTGATTAAATGTGGATGCTCCCAGTGGTTTGGCTAGATTGTTTGGATTCTCCAATGAGGGATATGCATAGATGGACTGTACTTGTCAGAATAGTGGGGTCATGATTTGACCACCTGATCTTGCTTTGTACGATCTAACTCTGATGTGACCCTCTCTAAGATTTAAATGCTCTATAGTGTGCCAAACATGAAAAAATAGAAAGGATGACTAGTGTTAGTCTATGGTGACTGATTAGGAAAGTACTATACACTTTTCATTTATCATGGGGTTAAAAAAAGATTTTGGGGCTATTTTCTAGCTAATTTTTGTGGCTATTTTTTTGGCCGACATGTTGTAACCAATTCTAACCCTAAAGCAATAAAAATCTTGTATAAAACTACTTAGGGTTAGGGATTTCATGATATGTGTTTTAGTAGCTTCTTGTAATAGTATTGAGTTGTAAGGGATTACAGATTGTAATCCCTGGATAATAAGAATATTGGACTCTCTATTGGTGGACGTAACCTAGAGATTGGGTGAACCACGCTAAATCTTTGTGTCTTGTGTTATCTTATGTGTGGTTTATTTATTTTTTGATATTGGTTATATTTGCATGTAACTATTATTTTTGTCTTGTTAATCCTAACAAATAGGCCAAAATTTTTGGAGAAAAAATATGCCCCAAAATTGATAGAATAATTTCCAGATCAAATAATCCAAAAATGGAAATAATTACAAAATTGATGAAAATTAATCAGATCTGAAAATGAAAAATTACCCAAATTGCAAATTAGGCTTCCCAAGTCTGATTTGCAATTTTTTTTTCCTTAGATTTGACTTTTTCCCAAAGCAGGAAAATTTATAGTCAAAATTCACCAGAATGGCCACCCAAACACAATGGCGAGGTTAGATCTTGCTCTAGATGCTCTCAAAAATTGTTGGTATCCCAGATCTAAATCATGGCCCTCTAAAATTGAAGCAAATAGCTCTCTAATGGCTATGCAATGAAACCTTCTATGGCTCTAATACCATGTAAGAATTTTCCTAAGGCAAAGAATGAAAATTCCAAGATCAAGAAGCTCAATTGATAGCATGACAGAGACAAATATGATATGATCAATTGAATGATTCAATTTAATGATCAATAAGAAATAGATATAAAATCAATTGAATACAAAGTAGATGTTCCTGAATATATAGGCCATGTATGATAACTAGGAGAGATTCAAATGATAACCTATCAACTAGATAAGGTGTAATCACATGTCCACCAAAGGTGGATCATCCTCCATTGTACATCAAAGTATGTGAAACAATGAGAGGATGATAATGTGATAAGAGCACTAAAGGTGGATCTCACACCTAAAGTGGAAATTCTCCTACATCACATTCTAAAATGAAATGAAAACTCCTAGTTGTCTCAATGACAATTAATATGAAAATGCATTATCCTAAGTAAACTTAAGTAAAGTGTAATTGGAATATTTAGTTACACCAACAAATTTTTTTTTGACAAATAACTAATAACAACTATAGATTCTTCAATCTCTAATTTTTGTGAATTACCTTTTAACCAATAGTATACCTAATAAATAAACATGGTAATAGTAATGAGTACCTTCCAAGATTGATACCAAAACATAATTACTAGTTTCCATTGAAATAACCACCATAGTTCCCTTACAACTGCTTCTATCTTCCATCTTCATAGTCCAAAGATCAAAAATCATAATCAAAATAAAAAACCACCTTTAATCAATTCTGTTAATTGTCGATGCTCATGCCGTAGCATATCAACTAGGGTTTCAAGAAGATGTGAAACCAAAAATCATATAAATTACATTCAAACAATAACCTTAACATTCTCAATGCCCTAATTTGTGGTTTAACAAAAACCTCAACTACATAGCCTTTGATATAATGATTTTGATGTCAATAATGTTGTCGGTACATAATGATATTGTTCTTATCAACTTTTGTTAAAGTAATCCATTTAAACAATGATACCAACCATTGCCTTTTCCAAGATATTACTAATTTGAACATTGACCTTGTTGTTTTTTGATACTCATAATGAGTATTTCTGATTCACACTTAGGTAAAGGAATATTATTATTAAAATTCATTTTACCTTGGTATATTATACCAAATATTTGTCATTACCAAATTGAGAATACAATTTTATCCTATAACCAACTGCCAATGCATTCAACAGTGAAGTCGAATGCTATATCAAGTGTCAATACATATTGTTAACCGTATCCACTACCAAGGTATTCTTTGTGTATTATATAATGTCTTTTGTAATAAAAGTTCATCCTTTGTGTAATACAAGTTGGTATTGACACCTCATCACTCAATATATACAAATCTTGTAAGTAATAGACTATTATTAACTTATACATTTTGTTTATAATAATATATTAATATCTTATCAACTAAACTATTGATAGGATATTAAACCCTTATTAGAAATTAAATATGTAAGAGATTAATAAATAGTGTATAAAAATGTGTGTAACATATCAATTAATGAGAATGCATATCAACTGTGTAAACAACAAAGATACAACATATCAATAACATTCAACTTGTAAAAATGTTCACTATCCAAAAAGAGGATGTAATCATTGAGAGTTTACCTAATCTATTCACACCAAATTTGTATACCTATTCACTGAATATCAAATCTAAAACACTAACTAACACTATCATATCAAAGTATGTGCATCAAATATAATAAAAAATCCCTGGAAATATAAATTGTACTCAAGATGTATTAGCATCAAGATTTAAGCAAAGTAGATATGAAAATATCAAACACAACATGGAAAGTATGTGTCACTGTGATATCAATGAAAGATACATGTCCATACCATTACTACAACTACAAGATCAAATGTAACAATCTAAGATTTGTGGCTATGAAATCAAGGGAAAAAAATGAGAGGGAAATATTGGGATCAATAAACATTAGGTCCTTTTCTTCCTTTATAGGAGGAGGAATGGAAGGAACCTTACTAGGTTGAGAGGTATAATATATTGGATGTTTTCAAGAGATAGGTGGAACTAAAGCATATACATGAGGAATGAAAGTTTGTAGGAAGGAGTCCAAATCCAATATGAGGAGGTGGGATATGTCAAGGATTTCTCAACTAAGATATCTTGTCAATTTTAAATTTTTGGTAGGATAGATGTTATGCCTCCACAACTCACACCCTATTTTAGCCTCTTGGCCTAATGGGTAGGTCCCCCTTTTCAAATTTGGTTTGTTTCTCTTAGGAAGATAGTTTCCACTCACATGTCAGGTGGGTCATATTATAGGCTCTTTAGTTCCTAATTATTTGACATTCGAGTGGATAGGGTTTTGTTTCTCCATTTTCCCCTTTTTCTTTCTTTTCTTTTCCCTATATTTTGTTTTGATCTCTATCTAAGTTTAGGAGAGTCCCCCTTTGGGATTTTGGGGATGGAAGGAAGGCTTCCCTTGAAACCCCAAAGGGCTAGAACCATGAAGGTTTGAGGGTTTTCACCTATACTATCTCCTAGTTAGGGATTGGGTGTGTAGGGGTGTGGGAGTCCTTGGACCCCCGACACCTGATACCATGAAACTCCAATCCCCGATTGAGGACTAGGGTAATGTCAACCTGGAAATGATTATAAATATTCCACACTTATACTTTTTATTTCTCACTTTAAATTTGTTAAACAAAAAAGTTTTCTACATTCTCGAGCTTATTTTTCAAGGTTTATTGTGTGTGCTTTATCTATGATTTTTGGGTCTCATACATTGCAGTAATCATAAATTAATAGCTTGGATATCTTTCTTCTTGGGTTAGTTTTTCCCTTGTTTCATTTTGGTTTTCTATGTGTTATTTTCTCCTGTTGGTTTCTTGGTTGTGGCATTTAGTTATGTTCTTTTCCTATCTTTTATGTTGGCTTGTCATTTTAGCATTTGGAATTTTGAGTCCTTTGACTGGATACACCCTTTCTTTGTTCACTCCCTAGGGTTGGTGAAGATTGAAACATAGTATGAAACCCTAGGGTTCTTATTTTAGGGTGTTGGGGGTATTGTGATCCTTAATCCCTAAAAGGGATGATATTATTACATCACTAAACTAGCATTAGTTGTGTTGCATAAAGAATGACATCATTAGGGTGTTGGGGGTCCTATGATCCCTAATCCCTAAAAGGGTAGATTTAGGCTCATCAATATCGATCCCTAATTTTTGAAAATCATGATTTTAACACCATGTGAGGTGTCAAGGTTCCATGATCCCTAATCCTCGAAAGGGGAAGTTAGGGATCATAATCCCTCAAACCTTGACCAATGTATACAAGCCATACTATAGGAAAATTTCACCATTTTCAAGGCATTAGTGGTGTCATGATCCTCGATCCTTTAAAGGGATATCAAGGATTATGAATCCCCTAAAGCCTGATCATATAAATTTGAGTCACCTTTGTTGAGTAAAGGGGTGGGTTGTCACTGTGTGAGGGGTCTTTGTAGCCCTAAACCTCAGACCCCTAAGAGTAAGAAAAGAAAATTTACAAGGGGTTTTTGGTGCATGATCACCTCCCCTAAAAGATAAAGGATAGGATAAAAACACATTGATTATAATAAGGATCCTTTTGATCTATTTATTGAACCCATTTGTGAGGCCATTTGATCAATAGGTGCAATTATAAGCCTATGGTCAAACTTGGTCAAATGGTGAATTTTTCATGTTTTTATGGTTTAGTAGAATATTAGGATGTTTTTATTCATTTTGGATCCCCTTGGAAGCCTTTGGAGAAAAGGTAATGATAAAATTGTAAAATTGCTAAAATGTTGTCAATATTGCATTTTGCAACATTGAAAACTTTTCAACTAAGTTGTAAATTACCACCCAACAACCATTTTTGATTAAAATGAAAGTTGGAACCATTGGGGGAGTTTGAAATAGTCACAAGGTGATAAAAAAGGATCAGTGTGATGTGTGGAAGATAATTTGATGAAATTACAATAATAAAACTCAGATTTTTGGTGCATTTCTCTATTTCATAGCATTGTACGAAATTATATGGATTAGAAGAATGAATTAATGATCATAGGAAGATAGGGTGATGATATAGTTCTAATTTGGTTTTGGTTTCAAGGTTTGATGTGTAGAATCAAATGAGATCCATTGCTATTTGTGAAAATAGTCACCAAACCCTCCCTTTCATAGGGTTGTCTCACAAAATGCCTATTACTTGACTTTCCATAGTTGGAATTTCACAAAATTCTATGGAAAGAAAGTAGACACAATGTACTATAGGATTCCAAAAGATTAACACCAAAAATTGAGGTTGTCTATTTTTAGTTGGAAGCCCTAGGCCCAACATCCCTATGTGCTTGGGTGTAAACTAATAGAAAAGGTTGTGAAAAAAGCACAAGGGAAGTGGGAAATCCAAAATTTTAATTGTTTTGGAGTCCTTGGGGATGGTAGAAGATGTTCCAACCATTAGAATATGTGAAGAAACCCATTTTAATGTGTTTACTTTGAGAATACTAGTAATTAGCCCTATTAGGCCTAATCAACATATTTGGGGCTAGGAGCTCCAAACATTGTGTTAGATTCTGAAAGTGAGAAATCCTTTATATCATGAAAAAAGGTATTTGGAAAGTTTATTTATCCCAAGGGATGTGCTCATGAAATTGGAGTTAGGGTTTGAAAACTAACTTTGGAGACCTAATTATATTAGGCATGTCCACTAGACTAGTAGGGACAATTGAAGTCTTGATACTTTTTGGATCAAACCAATGGGTGAGTCAATCATGTTAGTCATCTAAGGGGTTTCTAAGGTGTTGTTTGGGTTGATATTGGAGTTTTGTGTCACATTACCAAGTTTTCCCCTTTAGGGAAACTAGTCCTAAAGCTAAAAATTGCTTATGTTTGATATTTGTGTCAGGAGTCATGGAAATTCTTTGTGATCTATCAAAGCTCATGGAGATGGAGTTATACTTGTGAAGAATTAGAGGATATAATAGAAGGGGTCTTAAGTGATATCTTTGTGGATATATTTGGTGTAAAGGATTCATTACACTTCTTGCAGTGCTCTCTCCAAAAAGTGATATCAGAGCCCGTAAAAGGTCCTTAGGAAGAAGGATTAGAGTGTGAAATGTTAGAGGAAGAAGCAGACATTGATGGAATATCTGCATGGGTAACAAATGTAAAACTTTCTAGGATTGTAAGAGAATAGATGATACAAAACAAAGATCTCAAGAAGATTAAGATATTGAGAAGAAAGGTTGATAAGAAGGATGGAACAAACTATGAGAATAAAGAAGGGAGTGATGAAGAGCCCCCTAAATAGGAAGAAGAGATTCATGTAGATCAGAGACCCACCCTAAAAGCTTTGGATTCTATGGAGAGAAGGACCATGGATGGGAAGTTGTATCTGTCACTTTATGATGGGAAAATGGATCCTGATGCTATGATGGATTGGGTAGACTCCCTTACTAGCTTTGTTGAATGTGAGGGAATACTTGAACACAAAAGACTTAAAATAGCCAAGTCCAAGTTAAAGGGATTGACCCTAACTTGGTGAAAATTCACTCAAGATGAGAGGATGAATAAAAATATGAATCTTATTTCTACATGGAAAAGGATGATGGCTTTGATCAAGGAGGCATATGTACCTGAAGATTATGAAGTACAAATTTATAAGAGGTGATGAATTTTGAGGAAAAAGGAGATGGATGTCTCAAGTTATACTGAATAATTTCATAGGCTAGCCATGAAGTGCAAGATCATGGAGCCTGAAAGTGTGAAGTTGGCCAAATACATGCAAGGCCTAAGGATCTCCATTCAAGATGAAATTAGTCTATGTGCCCCTAAGATTGTTAAAAAATGCTATCAGTTAGCATTGAAGGAAGAGGAGAAATTGAAAAAAAATCAAGACCAAGGAGGTAGAGAGAGAAGCCAGAACAGGGGTAGAGGAATTACAAATGGGAGAGGAAAAGGTTGTAAAACCTATGGAGAATCAAGTCAAAATAGTGCTCAAGGAGAGAATAGTCACAGAGGTTCCTTTAGAGGAAGAAGATCAAACTCAAGAAGGAGATTTGGAGGGATGAATTTAGAACCCTACAGATGTTTCATATGTCACCAACCAGGGCACAATACATCTAAATGTTGTGAGAAAAATAGTATAAGTCCGCAAGCGGAAAGGAGGACCAAACTGGTCAGAGAAGATGATTATTAAAGTGTTAACTCTACTAGACCATTTTTTCCACTCGATCAAGGAGATACACTTATGATGAGGAGGACATTGCTAAAAAAATCATGCCCACCAAAACCACCACAAAGGAAGGCCTTGTTACAAACTCAATGAAAAATAGGAGGTAAAGCTTGCAAACTTGTAATTGATTCTTGTTCTACTAATAATTTAGTTTCAATTGAAACAATAAAAAAATTGCAAATAAGAAGGGTACCCCACCCCACACCTTATAGGGTATCTTGGCTCATTAAAGGGAAACACACCACTATTGAAGAACATGCATGGGTAGAGTTTCACATAGGCTCTTACAAAGATAGAGTTCTCTATGATATTGTACTAATGGATTCTTTCTATTTTCTTCTAGGGAGGCATTGTCAGCATGAATTGGAAACCCACCACGATGGGAAGAAAAATACATATTCAATATTGTATAAGGGAGAAAGAATCACACTTCTACCCCTACCTGATGACCCTGCAGAACAAAGGGAACCAAAGTTCATTTTTATGGGAGGAAATGAATTCCTTGAGACCCTAAAGGAAAAGAACACACCTTGTTATGCTCTTGTGACTCTACCTAGGCAAGAGTAAAAGAAACCAAAGAAAGTTAAGGAAGACCCAAGAAGGGAGGTAGGTCCAAAAGAGGTGAGAGATATGTTTGAGAAGTATAAGAATATAGTGACTATGGATTTTCCAACCACACTACCCCCAGTCAGAGAGATTAGTCACAACATTGATTTGATCCTTGGTTCCACATTTCGAAATAAGGTTGATTACAATCTAACCCCTCAATAGAATGAGGAAATGGACAAAAAAATCCAAGAATTACTAGATAAATGACTAATAAATAAGAGTTTGAGCCCTCTACAGTGCCTAACCTATTGGACCCCCAAAAGGAAGGAACTTGGAGGTTGTGTACATACTCAAGGGTGATTAATAAGATCACCATTAGGTATAGGTTACCTATGCCTAGAATTGAGGACCTATAAGATTTTTTGGGAGGTGCAAGGTATTAATCCAAGGTAGATTTAAAAATTAGATACCACTAGATTAGGATAAGGGCTAGGGATGAATGGAAAAGAAATTTCAAAATAAATGAAGGCCTTTATGAATGGAGGGTCATGCCTTTTGGCTTGACAAATGCACCTAGAACATTCATGAGACTCATGAATGAAGTGCTTAAGCCCTATGTTAACAAATTTTTAATTTTTAATTTGGATGATATCCTAATCTTCAAAAAAACTAGGAAGGAGCAGTTGTAACATTTGGAAATGGTTTTGAAAAGGTTATTTGATGAAAAAATGCTAATAATTTGGAGAAGTGTGTCTTTTTTTAGGAAGAATTGGTATACTTGGGTTTTGTAATTTCCAAGGGAAACCTAAGGATGGATCTAGATAAGGTGGATTCCATTATGAACTGACCTTCTCTAAAGACCATGACTAAAGTGAGGAGTTTTCATGGACTTTCCATGTTTTACATGAAGTTCATAAAAGGATTTTGTTAGATTTGTGTCCCAATTTTTGAGACCATTAAGGGTGGACAAAAATGAAAATTTTCATGGAATAAGGAGGTTGAAGAAGCTTTCCAAACACTAAAGAAAATGTTATCTCAAAAACCTCTATTGGTCTTTCCTGATTTTGAAAACATTTTTTCAATTGAATGTGTTGCATCAAATATAGCCATAGGTGTAGTTTTAAGTCAGAAGGGAAGACCTATTACATTTTTTTAGTGAAAAATAGAATGAGGCCAAGAGGAGGTATTCCTATTATGTCTGAGAAATGTATTCCTTGGTCCAAGAATTGAAAAAATGAAGGCATTACCTCCTACCTAAAGAATTTTTTGTTTTTATTGACAACCAAGCATTAATTTTTTTGAATAATTAAGAAAAGTTGACCCACTGACATATGAAGTGGGTAGAATCTATTCAGGCCTACAAATTTACAATAAAACAAAAGAAAGGAGTCACAAACAAGGTTGTGAATGCCTTGAGGAAAAGAACTTTGACTATTTAGGAAGTCAGGTTGCAAAGTGTAGGTATTAATTCCTTGAAATGTATGTATAATGAAGATGAAGATTTTCATGAGATCTATAAAGTTTTTTCTGAATTTTCAGAGGCTTATCATGTCCAATATTATGTTTTGATTATGTAAAAGCAGGTTTTGAAAGGACCTAGAACCTTTTACAACAAGATTACAAAATAAGCATTAAAGTTCCAGTGGAAATAGTGCAGCAACACCAAAAAAAGACACCAAAAAACTAACAAGTCCTTAAAAAGAAAGACAAAGATAAAAAGGACAACAAAAAGATAGTAGGCCATCAGACAGCTCACTAGATTCTCTTCATTAGTTCAGCTGCCTGTTCAGCTAGCATCTGCATATTAGCAGAGGAAACTTTGAGTTCCTCTATATCTTTTTTCTTATGATCCTCTAGCTTTTTGAAGCTTGATCTGGTTCTTTTATTGGGTCCATGATCCTCCTCAACCTCAATGAGCGCCTGCTCCCTTTTAACCTACTCCATCTTATCCACAATAATCTTGACACACTTAGCTAAGGACTTGAGAATGGTGAAACTCTACTCAGAAATGTTACCCACTATCTTCTCCAACCGCTCAATTTTGTTCTCCATTTTATCAATTCTCTTAATCATGTTACCACCTTTCACCACATCCCCCTCTTTTATTTTGTTCTCAATTGAAATGATTATGTCATTTAAGGATGTAAAAGCCTCAGCCCTACCAAAAGTCTCCTTTAGTTCATCAATACATTGTCCCATAGTCTTCTCTCCCAAATTCATTTTTTGAAGAGCCCGAATAACCTTTTGAAGCTGTTGGATTTGGGTTTTAATAGTGCCAATGTCATTTTTCATGGTTTTGAGGTTGTTAAAGAAAGCAGTACACCCCAGGTTGTCAAAATCCTTTTTCACACAAGCCATCTCCTCATTGGAACTCTCCACCCTACCCCTGTTATCTGCCTGACTATCCTTCTCAATATTAGCCACATCCTGGGCTATTTCCTACATGATATTGTCATCAACTAGAACATTCTTGTCTAACTCATCAAGGTCCTTCATAGTAGGTTCCTTCTCCACCCGCTTATCCTATTTTTCCTGAGCATTCTCTTGTGAGGCAAAGTAATCATCAAAAGAAATGAAAACCCTCTTATCCCTCTTCTTATTCTTATTTTTGGATCTAGTGCACTTCCCTATAGTCTCCATTACCTTTTTACCTTTCCCCTTCACACTGTCATCCCTACTTTCCTCTTCCTCCATCTCCATTTCAGTAACTGAATCCTCCATCTTGGCCTTCCTATTTTTTATTTTGGATGAGGAGCCATGATGCATGGAGGGTTTTCTGGGTTTCTCAGAGTCAACCTCTTCATTTTTAATATCCTCCATAAAGGATTCCTCTGATTTTTTTCCATCAGTATCATAATCTTCAAGGGCCTTTCGATTTAGCCGGGACCTCTCAACCTTCTTAGACTTAAGAACCTCATAGATTAGGACCATCAACCCATCATGATAGACATGGTCACCTTTAGGGTCTCTCTGCTAACTAAGAATAGTAGCATTCAAAGAACTCAAAAGATAAAAGGGGAAATTAACTTTAACCCCATGTCTGAAATGGTTTAACAGAATAAGATGGTGATTAGAAATTTTGGTATATCTTCCATCTAGTGTAATG
This sequence comes from Chamaecyparis obtusa, assembly GCA_027943335.1. Classification (NCBI taxonomy): domain Eukaryota; kingdom Viridiplantae; phylum Streptophyta; class Pinopsida; order Cupressales; family Cupressaceae; genus Chamaecyparis; species Chamaecyparis obtusa. The sequence continues at coordinate 628,443 of BSBK01003440.1, read as the reverse complement.
TAACTAATAATAACAAAAAGAACCAGTCTCCATGGCCTAGAAATTCATTTAGGGTTAAACTAAGAGTTATCAACCTTAACCATGTGCTTCCTTTCCTGGTCCGTTGCTGCAAAAACCTCCAAAGCTTTATCTGACACCTTTTTGTCTCTATAGAAGTTGATCCCTTTGATTTTGAGACGCACCGCCTCAGCAATGACCTCCTTAGTAACCTCCATGCTTTGCGCTCCCACCATAATTTTCCCTTTATTCTAGGTCTTGATGAAATGCTTGGTAACAAAAAGCTTCCCTCCATGCAATTTTTCCAAATAAACCGCCAATCCCCCATCCTTAACAATGTTCCAAACCTCTGGGTTTTGGTTCCATTCATTATAGCTCCCCAACTCACACCTCTTCTTACAGCCTCCCATGGCTCTGCAACTGCCAAAAAATATACTCTCAAAGTTTCTCATAGAGCCCTAAACCTTAAGCTTGAAGTAACAATAATACCCCCTAAAGCCTCGAAAGACCCATAAATCATGTGAAATAAAGGCAATAATCATCTCAAAATCACCACAATTCCCTTCATCATCCTCACATGGATCCCTGCACTTATTACCCATTAATGTGATCTTTATTAAGTACATATTGCCAGGTTTTCAATTAATCTATATCGATTAATGATGCCCCTTTAGGAGGAAGGATAGTCCTGTCATCCCATTCAGTGTCCACCTGATTACGACATGCCACATTTGCAGCCCAATTAGTTGCTAAGTTGGCTTCCCTATAATTGTGAATAACAACACATGCATCAAAGGAATTTATGATGCCTTTTGCTTTATTGATAGCATTAGAAATTGTCCATGAAGGGATCGTGATATTATTAAGACACTTAATAATATTAAGAGAATCCCTTTCAACCCACACTTTTCTATAGTTTTTCCTTTTAGCCAACATAAGACCATAAAGAGAAGCATTGGCCTCAATGAAATGGTTAGTATTAAAACCAATAGGAATTGCCTTAGCACCTTTTCAATTCCCATTTTCATCTCTGATAAAAATGCCACAACTAGCAATCCCTGGGTTGCCCTTAGAGGCATCATCAAAATTGATTTTCATCCAGCCATTAGGGGGGCAATCCCAATGGGTCTCATTCCTCAAAATCCTCTTGATATTATGCACCTTCATACCATCTAACTTCCAATTTTTGAAGACTTTCACCTCCTAATCATCTTTCAGTTCTTGAGATTTACTAGTCAACCAAATATTCTCCAACAGGGCTCTCTTAATCTTTTGGAAAATCACAACATAGCTAGACTCCTTGTTTCTAAAGATCCTATCATTCCTCTCTTTCCAAACTCCCCAGCACATGTAAGGTAAAAGGAAGTTCCAAATAGATAATAATAGGAGATCTCCAAGAAGTGAAAATCTCTTGAATGCCCCATGGAAAGATCCAATCCATATTCATCAAATCCAAAAACTTCTCCCATATTTTTTGAGCATAGTCATAATGAATAGTCATATGATTAATGTTCTCCTCATCATTCTTGCAAAGACATCACCTGTTAGTTAGGTATAAAACCCTTTTTCTAATATTATCAATAGTTAAAATTTTATCCTGCAATAAGATCCATAAAAACACATTAATTTTAGGGTTTAAGCCTTTAAACCAAGCTCTCACCCAACACGGTTCAAGGCAATTCTCATAATTCTGCATTTACAAAGAAGAGACCAAGAAAGAACCATTATAATTGTATCTCCAGATTAAAGTATCATCTTCATCTATGAGGAAGACAACATTCAAAATTTTATTCAAACTTCTAAGAGAGGGATCCACCCTAGAAAAATTAGTCTAGTTATCCCCTTCCCAATAGTCAACCACATGCGATCCAAAAACCTGTTTACATTGTAGCATCTTTTCTTTCCAATTTGAATCAAAATTAAGAGGGTGATCCAAAATCCATTCATCATCCCAAAAAAGGATACTCTTTCCATTTCCAACCTTCCATTTAACACCCTTCTTGATCAACTCCTTTTTTCTCAAAGCATTATTCCAAATGCTAGAACCTCCTTGTATAGATTCCTAATTCAAAAAAGTTTGGAAATTACTCCTATCCCTATTATATTTGTTGTGCCAAATAGTACTCCATCCTCTCAGGGTCTTGAATAATCTCCAAAGAAGCTTGGCCATAAGAAAATCATTCATACTTCTTATACTTTGAAGACCAAGACCCCCCTTCTTAACAAATTTTCAAACCTTATCCAAAGCAATGAGAGCCATTATTTTCTTATGCTCCACTCCAAACCAAAGGAAATTCTTTTGGATTTTCTTGATACTTTCAAAAAAATTTCTAGGGATTTAAAAAATGTTGGAGAATTGCCAGTAGGCCAGTACTAACTATATGTTTTTCATTGATGACAACATATGGAAAGTAGCATGTGTGGAAGTCTTATGTAGTAAGCCTTTAGTATGTGATGCATTGAAATGATATTAGCATGATATCATGGGCGCAAAGGTTAACTGTAAGTACATACAGTTATATAGCAACTTGTGTCAGCAGTGTTCCTGATAGAGTTACAGGTAGTGTTATGTGTATGGTTTTTCGTACAATTGTCTTATGGGCATGCACCCTAGGATATATTTTGAAGAAATGTTAGTGATGTTTTAGTTATGAATGCATAGTCTAATGATGAACGCAAGTGAAGTTATGTATTCGCTATTCACCAGTAGCAGTTTCCTATGTTTGTTTAGAAGAGCCAACTGAGATTTTATTGTTTCTTGAGTTGTGCCTATCTTGAGGATATACACCCTTGAAGTTAAGCTTGGAGAAGTGTTATTGATGTTTGGTTAAGAGCACATAAGTTAATTCAGCTTACAAAGAAAGTTCCAATTGTTTTGGTAGAGCTGATAATGTGTGGCATGCATCTATTTTATTAGACAGGTCCCAAAATGAGTTGCGTGCATAATAGAGCTGATAGAATGTTTGTTGGAGTTTATTATGGTTTCTCTAATATGATTTCAAGGTGGTTCTAATAGGCCAACTTGATTATATCATTTGGAGGAAATATATTTATAGGCAGTCATTTGTGATTGCTTGAGTGTGGTTCATGGTTGATTAAGCAAAGTAGAGAAGAGTGTGCGAAGTGTTGAACCATTAGAAGAAGGTCTATGTGACCAAGTAGAGAATGTGTGCTATTCATTAGAACTAATCCTGACAGTAGGTCAAAGTGTAGTTCATCAAGATCCAGATATAGTGTGTATCTATTATTTAGAAGGTTGTAGCCTTCACCCATTTGAGCAGTGAGCTCTCGGACAGTGCATCCTCTCCCCTAATAGGGATAGTTGTAAAAGACTTCTAAGAGGGTTTGACCCTTAACCAGGTCTACTGTACTTAATATATTGTAAAGATACTCCTAACAGGGTAAAGGATCTTCTAGCAAGGATCATTATACACTAGTACAAAATATTAGTGGGTATCAAGTCCCACCAGAGTTTTTACCTATTTGTGTTTCCTCGTAACCAAAATATTGGTGTTGTGTTCAAGTGTTCTTTCATTATGTTTATGCTTTATGTTTAAGTATACTTAATTGGATAAAGAATTGAAACTTGTAGATAACTGATTCACACCCCCCTCCCCCCCCCCTCTCAGTTATCTCTTGGGACTATTCCTAACAATTGGTATCAGAGCCAAGTGCCTTGGAGAGAAATTTTAATAGCTTGAGGTTGATCAGATGGCATACTTGAGGAAAGAAAGTCCTAAGTTTGATGGAGAGAATTATCTTGATTGGAAGAACAAGATGATGACCCATTTGCAGTGCATTGCTTTTGAAGTTTTTAATGTAACCATCCAAGCAGCCAAGATTCCTACATTAGAAGACCTTGCAAAAGATGATGCTACTGATGCTCAAAAGGAATTGTTTCATCAAAATTCTATTGCTAAAGAAGCCCTTATCAGTGCCCTATCTGATGGTGAATTTTTAGAAGTAAAAAAGATGGATACAACCCATAAAATTTGGAAGCACCTTGAAGACATTTTTGAAGGAGACAAACAAGAAAAGGATGTGTGTAGAAAGACATGGAAGAAAAGATACAATGAATTAGAGATTCTACCTAAAAAAAATATCAAAGCTTACAATTAGAGGATTAATGAAGTAGTTGCTAGAATTAGGAACAATGGTGGAGAGATTTTTGAGGAAGACATTATGGACAAGTTGATGACTACTCTTACTCTAGAATATGAGAGAAAGATCAACATCCTTGATGAGACCATCCAGCTTACATAAAATTTCAAGAGAGAGACCTTGATCAGCAAAATCTCAACTTTTGAGATTTCAAGATTGAAGACAGAACCAAAGAGTGAGACAACTTTCAAAGCAATAGTTCATGGTAAGAAATCTGCAAACACTTTTGGTAATTTTGATGATGATGATGAAGATAAAACACTAGATGATTTTATTGCTATGATTGCCAAAAGAGAAAAGAAAGGAAAAGGAAAATATGAAGGTCAATTACCATTTTAGTGCTTTTCATGTAATAAGATTGGTCACTTTGCATCTAAGTGTCCCACTAGAGCTAGAAAGTTCAAAAAGGATTATAAGCCTAAGTATTCTAAGGAATGCTACTATGCTGGAGATGGAGTCTCAGATGAAGAATTAGGTGAAGAAGAAATTGGATTCATTACTATTGTAGAAAAAACAAATATTAAGTCAGTTCCTAAAAATGAGAAAGTGGATCAAGAGCTAGCATTGATTTCCCAAGCAGATATAAGAACAGATTGCATTATAGACAGTGGTTGTTCACATCACATGACGGGTGATAAAGGCAGGTTTGTTCATTTGGAAAAATAGAATGGAGGTATGGTCAGATTTGGAGACAACACTCCTAAACCTATAGTTGGTAGAGGAGCCATCACTTTGGATGGAAAGAATAGTACTGATGATGTTCTTTATGTTGATGGTTTGAAATATAACCTTCTCAGTGTTGGATAGTTACTTGGTAAAGGCTATCAGTTGGAATTCAAAGATGACAAATAAATCATTAACAAAAAAGATGGTGTTATGATTACATCAAGCACAAAGACAAGAGGTAATGATTTTCAACTCAATTCAGAAGCAAGTTGTTTTGCTGCTAAAGTTGATGACAGTTGGTTGTGGCATACAAGACTATGTCATATCAATTTTGATAACATAGTAAAGATAAGAAATGTTAAAGCAGTAAGAGATCTACCTAGCATAGCAAAGCTAGTTGATACTATATGGAGGGAATGTGTGATGGGGAAGCATGTGAGAAATTCATTTAGGAGCAAGCAGAATTCAGCAGAGAACAAGTTGGATCTGATTCATACAGACCTATGTGGACCAACTCAAATAAGATCATACTATGGTGAAAGGTATTTTATTTTGTTTGTTGATGATTATACTAGGATGATGTGGGTTTCCTTCTTAAAAGATAAGTTAGAAGCTTTTGAGAAGTTCAAAATATTCAAAGCTAAGGTTGAGAATGAATCTAGATTAAAGATAAAATGTTTGAGATCAGATAGAGGAGGAGAATTCACCTTTGATAGATTCTATGAGTACTACAAAGAACATGGCATAAAGACATAGTTAAGTGCACCTAGAAAACCTCAACAAAATGGAATTGTAGAGAGAAGGAATAGGATCATTCTTGATACAATGTGCACCATTATGATAGAAGGAAAAGTTGCACACACCTATTGGAGAGATGTGGTCAATACAACAGTCTATACAATCAATAGAATTTAGTTAAGGACTGGCACTGACAAAATACCTTATGAGCTATGGTTTGGTAATGTTCCCACTATAAAATAATTTAGAATCTTTGGAAGAAAGTGCTACATCAAGAGGGATGAAGCAGTAGGCAAGTTTGATGCAAGAAGTGATGAAGGTATTTTTCTTGGTTAATCTACTAAAAGTAAACCTTATAGATGTTTCCATTTAAGATTGAAAAAGATCATTGAAAGTGCTCATGTAAAGATTGATGAAAAGTTTATGATTCAAGAAAGATATCATTATTAATCACCCATGATTGAAGAAGAACCTAGAACCTCCACTAGTGAGACAATTATTGAGGAAATGTTTGATAGCATTGATGTGTTGTTCAATGACCCTGAGACAAGTGAAGAAGGTACTCCTAAGGTTGATGAGTCAGCATCACCTAAATTTCCAAAGTTTACATCAATAAATCATTCCAAGAAAGACATCATTGGAGATTAGAGCGGCAAATTCTTAACAAGATCACAAGCAAAGAACTCAGCTAGCAATGATGCGGTATGTTTACTATCTCAAATTGAACCTTTAAGTGTTGAAGATGCTTGTAAGGATTCAGATTGGCATGATGCTATGAAACAAGAACTTGATCAGATCATTAAGAATGACACTTGGGAATTGGTCCCAAGACCTAGTGATAAGAATGTGATTGGAACAAAGTGGATATTCAGAAACAAGATGAATGAAAATGGTATAGTAGTAAGAAATAAAGAAAGATTAGTATGTAAGGGATATGTGCAAAGAGAAGGCATTGATTATTCAGACACATTTGCACCTATGAGTAGATTAGAAGCTATTAAGTTGTTTTTAGCTTATGGTAGAGTTAAAAAATTCAAAGTTTATCAGATGGATGTCAAATCAACATTCTTGAATGGAGACTTAAAAGAAGAAGTATACATTGAGCAACCTAAAGGATTCACCTTTTTAGATAGACCTGATATGGTATGTAGATTGAAGAAGGCCCTCTATGGACTTAAGCAAGCCCCTAGAGCATGGTATGAGAGACTAGATGGATACTTAACAAAGATTGGATTCAAGAAAGGAGCAGTAGATTGTAATCTATTCATTAGAGAGACATCTAAAGGTTTGTTACTTATAGCTATATTTGTTGATAACATTATCTTTGGAGGTAATGAAAAAATTAGTGTTGAGTTTTCCAAAGAAATGCAGAATGAGTTTGAGAGAAGTATGATTGGTCCTATCAAGTACTTTTTGGGATTAAATGTGCAGCAAATAGAAAAAGGGATTTTCATTAATCAATCAAAGTATGTGAAAGAGATACTAAAGAAATTCAAGATGGATGATTGCAAGCTAGTAGAAACCCCTATGATTATTGGATGCAAGCTTACAAAGGAAGATGACTCACCAGTAGTTGATATAACATTGTATAAGTCTATGATTGGTAAAATCATTTATCTTACTCAGACTAGACTTGACATTTCCAATGCAGTTGGTATAGTTGGAAGATTTGCAGTAGAGCCTAAACAAAGTCACCTCATGGCAGTAAAGATAATATTTAGATACTTGCAGGGCACTATAGATTATGGTCTATGGTATCCTAATTCAAAAAATGTTGAGCTTCATGTGTACATGGATGCAGATTGGGTAGGATGTGTTGATGATAGAAAAAGTACTTCAGGTGGAGCAGTGTTTCTTGGTGATAGACTTGTCACTTGGACAAGAAAGAAACAAAACTATATTTCTTAGTCAATAGCAGAAGTGGAGTATGTTGTAGCAGCCTTGAATTATTCTATAATTGTTTGGATCAAGCAGACGATAAAAGATTTTGGAATTCAGATTGATTATCCTATTGTTATTCACTGTGATAACACTAGCACTATCAATATGTCAAAGAACCCTATGATGCATGCAAAGACAAAACACATTGAGATCAAGTATCAGTTCCTAAGAGAGAAAGTGGTAGAGAAAGAAGTCAAGTTGGACTATGTGAGTACTAAAGAATAGTTGGAAGATATATTCACAAAGCCCTTGCCTAAGGATACTTTTGAGTATCTCAGGGGGAAGTTGGGAGTAATTCCCTTCCCTGATTCTACTTAGAAGGAAGTAGGAATGGCATCAGTCCTCAGGGACTGATGGAAGGTTGACTACTCTACCTCAGGAGTAGTATCGGTACTTAAAATGAGTGGCACCCTTTGCCATTGATGTCAAAGGGGGAGTATATATATAGAGTCATGAAAAAAAGAAGTAAAAAGAGGAGTAATATACTAAGCGGGAGCAACATTCAGTTATGACAACAATATAGTTGAGGAAATGGAGAATATTAGAAAATATTGTAGCAGATAGAGGATTCATCTTTGGGGAAGTTTTGAAGAGGAAATGAAGAATTTTATAAAAGAAATGTTCATTTGGGTTGATGGTGGTTTTTCATTCCACATGTTTCCATCAATGCCAAAGGAGGAGATTGTTGGAGATTTGCTAGCAGGCCAGTACTGAATGTATGTTTGTCATTGATGACAACATATGGAAAGTAGCATGGGTGGAAGTCTTATGTAGTAAGCCTTTAGTATATTATGCATGGACATGATATTAGCATGATATCATGGGTGTAGAGGTTAACTGTAAGTATATACAGTTATATAGTAGCTTGTGTCAGCAGTGTTCTTGACAGAGTTACAGGTAGTGTTCTGTGTATGGTTGTCCATACAGTTGTCTTATGGGCATGCACCATAGGATATATGTTGAAGAAATGTTAGTGATGTTTTATTTATGAATGCATAGTCTAATGATGAACACAAGTGAAGTTATACAGTTGCTATTCACTAGTAGCAGTTTCCTGTGTTTTTTCAGAAGAGCCGATAGAGATTTTATTGTTTCTTGAGTTGTGCCTATCTTGAGGATATGCATCCTTGGAGTTAAGCTTAGAGAAGTGTTATTGATGTTTGATTAAGAGTTCATAAGTTAATTCAGCTTACAAAGAAAGTTCCAGTTGTTTTGGTAGAGCCGACAGTGTGTGGCATGCGTCTATTTTATTAGACAGGTCCCAGAATGAGTTGCATGCATAATAGAGCCAAAAAAATGTTTGTTGGAGTTTATTATGGTTTCTCTAATATGATTTCAAGGTGGTTCTAATAGGCCAACTTGATTATATCATTTGGAGGAAAGATATTTATAGGCATTCACTTGTGATTGCTTGAGTGTGGTTCATGGTTGATTAAACAGAGTAGAGCAGAGTGTGCGAAGTGTTGAACCATCAGAAGAAGGTCTATGTGACCAAGTAGAGAATGTGTGCTATTCATTGGAATTGATCCTAATAGTAGGTCAAAGAGCAGTTCACCAAGATCTAGATATAGTGTGTATCTATTATTTAGAAGGTTGTAGCCTTCACCCATTTGAGAAATGAGCTCTCGGACAATGCATCCTCTCCCCTAACATGGACAATTGTAAAAGACTCCTAACAGGGTCCAACCCTTAACCAGGTCTACTATACTTAATATATTGTAAAGCTACTCTTAACAGGGTAAAGGATCTTCTAGCAAGGATCATTATGCACTAGTACAAAATATTAGTGGGTATCAAGTCCCATCGGGGTTTTTACCTATTTGTGTTTCCCCGTAACCAAAATATTGGTGTTGTGTTCAAGTGTTCTTTCATTGTGTTTATGCTTTATGTTTAATTATACTTAATTGGATAAAGAATTGAAACTTGTAGATAACTGATTCACCCCCCCTCTCAGTTATCTCTTGGGACTATTCCTAACAAAAAATACTTAAAGCATAGAGAGGGATACTTCGGAGAGAATTCTTGAGCACCAGGATTTTACCTGCCTGGCTTAGAAGAGCACCCTTCCAACCAGCTAAACTCCTTGTGGAATTTGTCAATCATAGCTCTCCAAAAAGAATCAGGGGGTTCAAGGCAAAGAAGCAAACCTAAGTAGGATCTAGGAAGGCATCCCACCTCACATCCCATCACCCTTTTAATCCTTTCTTGTCTTTGTTCAGGAACATTAGTAAAGAAAATAGAACTCTTGTTCCAATTTATAATCTGTCCACTAGCTGCACCATAATTATCAAGGGCTTTTTTGATGATTTTACCATTTTTTATATAGGCTTCCCCCATAATAACAGAGTTTTCCACAAATTACTAGTGGGAACAAATCTTCTCTTTTGAAGAAGGTTGAAGCCCTATAAACTCACCTTTGCTAACCTACCGACCAATGTATCTACCCAAACACTCCACCATTGTAATGAAAAAGAATGGAGACAAAGGATCCCCCTGTCTAAGATCTCTCGAAGACATGAAGAAGGGAGAAGGAGATCCATTCACAAGCACCAAGAAGGTGGTAGAAGAAACAAGACAATGTATAAGACCTCTACTTCTCATATTGAAAACAAAAGCCTCTAAAGTAGATTTCAAAAAATCCCATTCAACCCTATCATAAGCTTTAGACAAATCCAACTTCAGCAAAAAACCTTCTTTTTTAGAAATCATCAATGAATAGATGTTTTCATGAACATAAATGATTGAGTCCAAAATTTGTCTTCCTGGGACAAAGCCATTTGCTATCTAGAAATCAAGGAAGGAAGAAATAGAAGAACTCTAGAGGTAAGAACTTTTGAATCTTGTACATAGAGTTGCATAAGCTGATGGGTCTGAACTGATCCAAACTATCAACACCCACTTTTTTTGGGATCAAAGCTATAAAAGTACTGTTAAGTTCCTTAAGAAGCCTTCTTGAGCTAAAAAATTCTTTAACCACATTGACAACATCATCCTCAATAATGTTCCAATATTTATGAAAAAAGAAGAGAGGGTACTCGTTAGGGCCAGGGGCTTTGTCTCCTTCAAAGGAGAAGACCACCTTATGAATCTCATCCTTTCAAGGGATAATAGTAATTACTCTATTATATTCTTCATTCAAAATATAAGGGATACCATCCATCAACTCCTTTTGGTGATCCTTGTTATGATTATCAGCTATCTTCAAGAGATCAAAGACAAACTTACTAGCTTCTCCTCTGAACTCATCCTCTTTTTCACTAATGGATCCATTAATCTTCAATCTGGAGATTTTATTTCCCATTCTATGTTTCATTGTGGTCATGAAGAATTACTTCGAATTACTGTCCCCTTCCTTCAAAAAAATCTTCCTAGACCTTTATCTCCAAAAGCTTTCTTCTTTTGAGATAATATCATGGTATTCCATAAGTTTTGTGTGTTACTCATCTTTAGAGAAGATGCTTACCCATCCTTCTAAATGTTGTCTTGAATTTCCTTTAGCTCCTCTATAATTTTCCTTTTATTGGTAAAGATATTCCCAAAATTCTCTTTGTTCCATTTTTTTATATTGTCCTTAACATTTTTTAGTTTCTTAGTAATTTTGAACATGTCCGTTCCCTCAATCCTAATACTCCACCACTCCTCAATGATTTTTTCAAGATTAGGATGGATAGTCCACATTTTCTCAAAATGAAAATGGAAGTTCCTTTTCAAACCATTAGGCTCAGCAATAAGGGTAATCAGATAGTGATCTGAGCCAGCTCTAACATAAGCTGATAAAGTGCAGGAATAACTTTTAAACTACTCACTACTTGTAAGTGCCTTGTCTAGTTTGACTTGGATGAGCTCTTTACCAGATCTTCTATTGGTTCAGGTGTAATTAATCCCCTACAAATCAATGTCATGTAAGGCTTGACCATCAATGAAGTCCATAAGATCAGTTCTGCTATCCAGATTTGGTTGGCTCCCTCCAAGTTTCTCATTTTCCATTAAAGGAGTGTTAAAATCCCCCATTATAATCCACCCTTGAGCAAAAAAATCACTCCTTTTTCTAGAAATATCAGTCCAAAAAGATTTCCTCCCCCATTTAGTATTGGGAGCATAGATATTTTTCAAGATCCAGGAGGTGCCATCCTTAATATGCCAAAATATGACATTAGCATATTATTACCTTGGGAAATGACCTCCCCCCTAATGAAATTATAGTTCCAAGTAACCATAATACCTCCAGAAGCCCCATCAACATCACCACCTAGGGATTTACCATTGCTAAAAAAATAGAGTTTCTCAACTTTGTCCTTGGACATCTTAGTCTCTTGAAGTAAAACAATGTCTGACTTGTTGTCTCTTATCATGTTTTTAACCATGTCCTGCTTATGAGGGTTATTTAACCCTCTTACATTCCAAGAAATAATCTTCATTGCTTTTGGAAGGGTTTGGACTCTAGGATGGTTCTTTGACTTCCATCTACTATGTTTTTTCTGGTCTCTAACGCTCTTCTTTTCTAATTTGAGGGCCTTCCTAGGGATACATGAATGGCTCCCATATCTCCATTTTTGCTACTTCTAGTGCTTGTAGCTATTATAGTAGCATTCTTAGTCATCTTCAAGAATCCTTCTTTTTTCTTATTCTTCACTATCTTTTTGTTTTCCACATCTATCCATCCATCTTTAGTCAAGACATCACAACCCAATAGGGAAGCATCAATATCCACCTCATCTCCCCATTTTTCAGACATAGATACACGGGGTAAATGCTTATCAGATCCCGTAGGAGTAGAAATAGGATTCTAAGACAAGTCTTTAGAATAACCCACTATGGCATAGTTTTGAGCATCCTAAAAGGTATCATCCTTCCTTTGCATAGATAAGGTATTATCATTACCTCCAGACATTTCTCTCTCAATCAAATACACATCAAAATCCTCCTTAACCTCCATCTCACCCAAAGGCCTACTCTAAACTTCTTCAGCAAAAGAATAATCAATTCTCCTTTGGGGAGAATCATTAATTATTTCAATGCTAACCTCCTTATTCTGCTCTATTTCAGAAGGAGAAGTTCCACTACCTTCTCCATTAGTGCCCTTCTCCTCCATCTTTCCTTCTTTCTTTCCATTGTCACTCTTTCTATTGGAGTTTGTTCCAGATCCTGACTTTCTCACCCACACCTTTTGTTTCTTAGGTTGGGGTATTATTTTTGGGCATTGTTTAGCCCAATGTCTAGTTTTCTTGTGGTGAAAATAAGCAAATGGTGTAGACTCATACTCAATCTTCTAGACCCAAGAGCCAAATTTGTACTATAGTGTTATAGATTTTGGCATGTCCACTTCCTGATGAACCCCCACACAAATCATGTCAAATATTATGACTACTTGATACAAGATGATTTTTTGTTAAAAGGAAATCAATTGTATATCCCTAGGTGCACAATGAGAGAGAATATTATCAAAGAAACACATTGTGGTAGTATGAGAGGACACTTTAGATTGGACAAGACCTTAGACACTAGTACATTTTGTACCATTTTTTGATGCAATATTGGTCAAAGTTTATACCCAACATGGTTGAATAGTCGACCAACTAGTTCATCGCTATTATTTGCATTGAAATATCAACCCATACCTGAAACCATCAAATGATTGACTCCCATATTGGTCAAAAAAGAGGGCAATCTAGGCCAAAAATAACATTGGCATGTGTTCATGTATTGGTCGATCTTTTGACCAATATAAATTAATATTGGTTGAAAACTTTGGTCACTCTGACCAAGATGCCAAACTCATGACAGTCATATTTTGACCAGAGTTGGTCAAAATATTTAGCGGCTCCGACCAGGTTACCAAACCTATGATGCCACATTTTGACATAGAATGGTTGATTTTATGCCAGAGTTTCAACGCAGGTGGGTCAAAATTTTGATGAAACACACAGTGTTTAAAAAAAATTAAAGATAAATATCTAGACTAATCACCAACGACATCCTAATCAGTGATTAGTCTAGATATTTATCTTCAGGTGTCCACACTCATTCTGCTTCTTGTTGCCAGTGGGTCCTTGCTTGTTCTATTTTCCAGAGTGCTTTGGGCTCTAGCAATCCATCCGCTCTGCTCTGCCTGAAACTATGGGTTTTTTCATTTTGTTTGAACTATTTGAGAGATAGGTTCTGACTGGTGATCTATGAATTGGTAGAGCTTACTCTTAGACACCCACAAATCTTCAAATCTATTGGTGTGAAGCCTCCAAAGGGTATTTTTCTCTATGTGCCTCCTAGTTCTAGGAAAATTTTAATTGCTAAGGTAGTAGAAAATGAAACCGGTACCTTATTTTTCTGTATCAATGGACTTGAGATCATGTCAAAGTTGGCTGGAGAAAGTGAAAACAATCTCCAGAAGTATTTTGAGGAGGCTAAGAAGAATGCCTCGTCCATTATATTTATTGATGAGATATTACAGAGATTTGTTTGTGGGCTTTCAAGTATGCTATTAGAGAAAATATTGAGAAGGTGAGTTTCAATTGTGGTAGCTTTTGAAAACTAGATTTGGTTATGAATTTCTTAATGGTTTTTTTTGAATTGGTTTGTTAGAATTTTACATTTTTTGATTCAATTTTCCTCAACTTGTATCTTATTTTTTTCAATTTTTCATGTTCTCTTTCCTTTGCACTTTTACAGGATAATATTGAACGTGAAAGAAAAAGAAGTGAGAACCCTGAGGCAATGGATGAGGATGATAGTGATGAGGTAGCTGAAATAAAGGTTGCTCATTTTGAGGAGTCAATGAAATATGCCCAAATAAGTGTCTGCGATGCTAATATTTGGAAGTATCAAGCCTTTGCACAAACACTACAACAATATCGAGGCTTTGGTTTTGAATTTTGATTTCCTGGTGCTTCTATTGGTGCTTCAGATGTATTTGCTACAATAGATAATAAAGATGATGATGACTTATACAGTTAGGAAACGTAGTACACAATTGTCATCTTAATGAAGTGACAAATGTGTCTATTCTAGTTGAGGACTTACTAACTTGTAAGTCTTTAGAGAAATATTAACTATGGAAAGGAGATTTAGCTATGGAAACTTTTGTTCAAGTGGTAGATAATGCTATGAAAACCTTGCTTTTTAAAAAAAAAATTCTGCTGGAAAATATTCTATACTAAATCAATTCTACAACAAAGAAAGTCTAGTTCAACTAATTCTGAGTGGTGATTCATGAATTGGTAGAGCTTCCTCTTAGATGCCCACAAATATTCAAATCTATTGGTGTGAAGCCCCCAAAGGGTATTCTACTCTATGGGCCTCCTGATTCTGTGAAAACTTTAATTGCTAGGGAAGTGGCAAATGAAACCGGTGCCTTATTTTTTTGTATCAATGGACTTGAGATCATGTCAAAGTTGGTTAGAGAAAGTGAAAGAAATCTTTGAAAGGCTTTTGAGGAGTTTGAGAAGAATTCCCTATCCATTATATTTATTGATGAGATATTACGAAGATTTGTCAGTGGGCTCTAGCAATCCATCTGCTCTGCTCTGCGTGAAACTATGGGTTTTTTCATTTTGTTTGAACTATTTAAGAGATAGGCTCTGACTAGTGATGCATAATTGGTTTGCATGTTTGCAGTGTGGAAGTAGTGTTGGGGATGCTGGTGGTGCTATGGATAGAGTCCTTAACCAGTTGTTGACGGAGATGGATGGTATGACAACCAAGAAAATAGTTTTCATTATACCTAATGGCATTGGCCTGTTATACCCAAGGATTCAATGGAGCCAATATTAAAGAGATTTTTCAGAGGACTTGCAAGTATTCTATTAGAGAAAATATTAAGAAGGTGAGTTTCAATTGTGGTGGCTTTTGCAAACTAGATTTGGTTATGAATTTCTCAATGTTTTTTTTGAACTGGTTTGTTAGAATTTTACATTTTTTGATTCAATTTTCCTCAACTTGTATCTTATTATTTCAATTTGTCATGTTCTCTTTCCTCTGCACTTTTACAAGATATTGAACATGAAATAAATAGAAGTGAGAACCCTGAGGCAATGGATGAGGATGATAGTGATGAGGTAGTTGAAATAAAGGCTGCTCATTTTGAGGAGTCAATGAAATATGCCTGAAAAGTGCCTAGTCCCCAGTCTAGGCTTTATTTGTAGATTTTTTTATCTCAATGTTGAAAGAATTAATTTAATTAAATAAAGCTTTATGTCCCAAACACAATGACAACTAGGATGTGAATTTAATCTTTTTGACAACTAAAGAGGCAAAAAAGATAATAGATGATTCAATATAACCTACAACTTTGTCCATGTAAGAGTTGAAATCTAAAATTTATGGTATGAAGACCTGCAACTTGTAGCTAATAATATGATACTAAATAATTATGACTAATTTTAAAAATTCAGGAAAACTTAACCATTTCTATAGTGATTACTTAAAAAAAAGTATACTTGATCGATGACACAATATTTGTATCCTCTTAGAAACTTTTCCTTTCCACTTCAATATCTTTCCTTGATAATTCTTGATCTCCTTAGAACCACTAGAAAAAAAAAATGACAACAGAACTTGCTACTTTAGAAAATTTCATCAATACTTAACTTAAACATTACAGTCATGAAGGGTGTAACAAAATCTGATATGCTAATAGAAAAACTCATTTTGCCCAAAATGGCATTAAGCATGGATTTTGGTTTAAATGTGGTACATCAATTTCTTCATCAAAGACATTATCTATTACATTTATAATTGTTTATTTAGGATCCATAGCACTAGCATATACACAAAAAGAATCTATATTAAAAAAAAACATGGACACTACATATATATAAAAATAACCTATTAAAAAAAAAAGAGGCCACTGAGGACAATTACACAGGTCTCCAGAAGCAACATTACCCAACTCTTTCTTTCAAGCCAAAGACTCAACGTGTTCAATTTCCCAGACTAGCAGTCAATTCTATGTTGAGTATATCTGTCAGGCCCTCCTACAGTTTGAATGAATTAAGAATAGAAGATAGGAACTGATTTAACACTTCACCTACTCAAAAACACAAACCAATGAAATAATCCACATTAGGCCAAGAGAGGTTGACGCATTTAATACAAGAATACTTACACAAAATGAAGACGAATCATGCCAGACAATGATAATGAGAAGTTGACTATTGGCCCTTCTAGTTTTTTATTTGATAGTTGCCTGACAATGACACATTCAAAATGCACTTATGAGCAAAGACCTAGAATGAATGAAATTGATTAAATAATGAAGGTATGTTAGTTTGAGCTTCACTTGGTTTCAAGAATACTTTAGTATTCTCTACTTAACAAGGCCAACCATGTGAAGATGGAAGCTCATCTGGCCTCAGCCCCCCTCCCCCTAACATCAATCTAAATTCCCCATTAACACATAACAATATTCATTAACATGACATATAATTCAATATTAATACACAACATTCATAGATAATTACTTAAAACAATGTTCATGGAGTTATTATGATAGCTTTACTGATATTTTTGTCACAATTTGATGTTTGGGATAGGGGAAAAGCACCTGTAATAACAGTGGCAATAGCTACAGATATAGATGATGATATCCTAGAAATCCCTAATATAATAAATATGGTGAAGAAAAAACTAAAAAGAGTCAATGTAGAAATTATTACTATTTTGAATGATGCTACTACCAGCCTCACCACGATGTCCATGACCAAGTAATTGAGCAAGAAAAAAATCCTGTAACAAGAACAAATACATATTTTAGTTCATGACATAAAAGAGTATAAATTATAAACCTTTATTGAACTTTTGTTATAACTAAAGATTCATTACTACTTACTTCAAAATGATGTGTTGGTGCCATCAATTCATCTATCCTCTTTAGCATCTCCTCGGTCAGATTTTCATCTTCCAAAATAGTAATAATTTTTGCATTACTCTTTTTCTTCACTGTATTTATTATATTAGGGATTTGGGATATCCTCATCTGTATCTACAACTATTGCCTCTATTGTTGCAGGTGCTTTCCCCCTATCTGATATTTATCTTCAGGTGTCCACACTCATTCTGTTGCTTGTTGCCAATGGGTCACAGTCAGTGATTGGGAGAGCCCTATTTTGGCACCAGTCATGTAGTACAAGCACTAGTATTGATTTTTTTGGCACGGCTGGGAAATTTTTGTATATCAACATGCGATAGAGTTTTTGGCCCAAACTCTATCACATGTTGATATACAAAAATTTCCCAGCCTGTGCCAAAAAACTCAATTCTAGTGCTTGTACCGAGACCTTAAATTATTGAGCTTCTCTTTGTTTTGAGAATAGTTTAACATTCTCTACTTAACAGGGCCAACCACGTGAAGGTGGAAGCTCATCTGGCTCCTCCTAGGAGCCTCTTATGACCCTTTACAACATTTTAAGACCTCTAAGATGTATTCTTAGGGATTGTAAATGGTCATAAAGGGTCATAAGGGGTCCTGGGACATAATAGCTCAGAAACATAATTGTAGGCATCATGTTCACATTTTTTTGGAGACAACATAATTGAGTGGTATACTTAGTCGATGGAGAGAAACTTCTGCACTTCCGATTCCAAGTTGTTCTCCATCTCACAGTGTCAACTTGGAATCAAAGGTGCAAAAGTTGCACTTCATCTAGGTATACAACTCAATTATGTTGTCTCCAAAAAAATGTGACCATGATGCCTACAATTAATTTTGTTAGCTATTGTGAAATCCTCGTCACCCTTAGCTACCATCCTAATTAAGCCCTTCTTTCCTATCCAGTTCTTCAAGCCTTTACAAGATATCTAGATTAATAAAGTCTACAACATTGTGTCCATCCATGATCTCAGGACTATCATCTTCCTTCCACTCTTCATTTGCCAAAATTTTCCGCTTCTTCAAGCTTGTAGAGTAGTCTCTAGTGGTTGTAAATCAATCTTATTACAAACTATAATAAGAGTCTTAGTAAGTTTAATTTAATTTTTCTGTGGATTGAGACCTTAAATTATTGAGCTTCTCTTTGTTTCAAGAATAGTTTAATTAACATTCTCTACTTAACAGGGCCAACCACATGAAGGTGAAAGCTCATCTAGCCCCTCCTAGGAGTCTCTTATGACCCTTTACGACATTTTAAGACCTCTAAGATGTATTCTTATAGGTTGTAAATGGTCATAAAGGGTCATAAGGGGTCCTGGGACATAAAAATTGAGAAACATAATTGTAGGCATCATGGTCACAATTTTTTGGAGACAACATAATTGAGTTGTATACCTAGATGATGGAAATAAACTTCCGCTCCTCCGATTCCAAGTTGACATTGTGGGATCCAAAGACCATATATAAGGAATAAATTTAGAGAGAGGAGGAGGGCCATAATGACCAAAATAATATAGGATGAACCTCAAGTTAAATGAGGCAACTGCAAACATTTTAATACATTTTTATTATTAAATAATGAAATTTGCATAGAGGGGGCTTAGAACACTAGTTTATGCAAATTTCATTATTTAATAATAAAAATGTATTAAAATGTTTACAGTTGCCTCATTTAACTTGAGGTTCATCCTGTATTATTTTGGTCATTATGGCCCTCCTCCGCTCTCTAAATTTATTCCTTACTTATGGTCTTTGGATCCCACAGTGTCAACTTGGAATTGGAGGAGAAAAAGTTTCTTTCCATTGTCTAGGTATACAATTTAATTAAGTTTTCTCCAAAAAATTGTGAACATGATGCCTGCAATTATGTTTCTCAGCTATTGTGAAATATTTTGCAGTTTGGCCTTTGTTTCCTTTGATGTGTCTTGCAATGTATGAAAAATTTGAAATATGTTACATGATATAGATATAAAGATCACTAATTAGTGCATTATTACATTCTACTAGTAGTTAATACTATTGCATACCTTCTTCTCTCATTTGCTAGTGTAATTCCTCTTTGAGTATGCCCTTTCTCCTTTGCATCCAAAATGAACTCATTCCAATCCCTCACTGGAATAAAGGGAGGATGCTCGTACTTCAAACTTCAAACTTCAGCGAGACTTCATATCACACAGTATTTTTAGATTACATTCAATGCATTATTTACACTTGTATTGGTGGGAAAACTCTTGAAAATGCATAAAAGAGATTGCATTCAACCATGTTGTTTACATGACACATGTAGTTTACCTCCAGCCTAAATTAGCATTGCGTACAAATCTACAAATGGTGTGTGGTACAAAGCCTCACTCAAGCTTGAAAATGATAGTCAATCCATAGTCAATGTCTATTTAAACTTTAGGATGATACTTATATGATGGCTTAAGTGAATTGTTCTTACCTTGAGACTAGTACACCTTACCTTGGGACTAGTACACCATGGGATTAGAGGATGGTTGTTATAATAGCAACTATGTGTCTATGGGATACTTTTATATTTTATATTAAATGATGATACATATGTATTTCTTCCTTTTACAATAGTTTATATTCTGATACTTATAGCCTATGATTCTGATACCTTGTATTCAATAGATGTTGGCAAGCCCATCTCATCTTCCCCCATCTCATCATCCTCATCACCCTTAGCTACCATCCAAATCCCTTCTTGCCTGTCCAGTTCTTCAAGCCTCTGCAAGATATCTGGATTAATAAAGTCTACAACATTGTGTCCATCCATGATCTCAAGAATATCATCTTCTTTCCACTCTTCTTGTCTCTTTTTCCCATCTCATAACTTGGGCATTGCAACATGAATCCTATTTTCCACAACTACTAATGGATCCTTAGGTGTAGTTGAAATTACCAAATGGCCTTCAAAGGTCAAGGAACAAATGGAATAACCAAGAAAACACTATACATTAAATCATGTGATTGATAGAAGATTGGGGCTCACCTGAGCCATAAAAATGAAGAATTATTCTAAAAAAAGATGTAAACCATATATATGTGCACTTGAGGCAAAGAGAAGTTATGTCATATCCATATTAAAATATTAGTTACAATATGAAAATACTAAACTAACTAATTCCTAAGTTCATCTCTGCATATGGTTGCAACAAAGATATGTGATTACAATACAGAGAAGGCATTGTAAAAATATAATTTTAGAATTTTCCCTAGCCTAACAGATTTTGCACTCAAATCCTTCATTGCGGATAAGTGGAGATGGGTGGATAGATGCAGATGAGTTTTCATCAACCCAATTAAAGTATCCACAACCATTATTTCCCTATGATTCCCAATCTACATTAGTTCTTATAATATAATAAATAGTGTTTACATTAGAAACATTAAATATATACACATTAGCAACCTTTTTTCTATTTGGGAAACACCAAAATTGTCATCAAGGGTTGCTCTGTGTCCGTGAAGTCTTCAACACACACTGCCCACCACCACATTGACAAGAGCCATCGAGCCTATATCAACAATGCACCACACCATCGTTACTACATTTATTATTTTCATATGATTATTTATATATGGAATACACCAAGGAGTACCATCAGAAATATTAACCATTTACAATAATGAAAAGTAAACCTAAATCAAATAGCTCATTTTTTTTATCAACATGTGTAGTCTTTGTGTATATGAAAAATGAAAGAAATATCAAGCTGAAATAAAATAGTGAACAAAATAGTATTCCACATAGAGTGAATGAAATATACCATCAAAAGAAGGTGACAAATCCCTATCATGACACACAGACATAGGAAATAAAAAAGGGACAAAAGACAAGAAATAAGAAAAATCATTACGACTATAGAAAAATCATTTATACTATAATAAAAAAAAGAAACACTATTTGTCAACAATTTTCAAAATCATTAGGACTATAGAAAAATAATTAAGACTATACAAACTCAAATTTTAGAAATAGATGGTTATGATGCTTTGCCATTACAACAATTGAGCATTCATCATTTGGTATTGTGTATTCCATTTAAGTATGTAAACAATATTCAAGAAATTAGAAAAATCATTAGGACTATAGAAAAATCAAGTTCTAGAAATGGATGGTTCTGATATTGCTTTTCCATTACAACAATTGAGCATTCATCATTTGGTACTTCTTGGTGTATTCCATTTAAGTTTCTTGTTGAATCCTCAAGTTGAGTTGGCCTATTTAAGGTGATAGTAGAGGGCTCTGCATCAACAGTCTACAAAATTAGACCTTTATTTTAAATGCATTTAACAAAAAAAAAATTACAAAACTGAACCGATGGCACAACAAAGAAATAAAATGATAATAATATGCTGAAAATTTGATTCTGTTTAATACACACCAAAGGACCAGTAGGGGAGAGAGAGAGAGAGAGAGAGAGAGAGGAGGGGAATGATGAGGATATTGATGGTCCACTTAGCCATTATCTTAGAAAAATGAGCAAGAAACCAAAAAAGAAATGATTGTAAATAACATTTTTAGCTAATCATTTCTTTTTTGGTTTCTTCCTTATTTTTCTAAGGTAACGGCTAGTAAGCGAAGGTACATGAGTTATGTGCATCTCACTAGTTATAGATGGTCAACTATGGCATAATAGTATCTATGAACTCCTATTAATCTTCATACTCTCATGTTAAACAACTACAAAATAAAGTCAACATAGCTCTATTAATCAACATGTCATTTGGTTTACTAGTTTACCTATAATCAACATGTCCTTTGGTTTACTAGTTTAATCTGGTTTAAGAATGGTTTGTTTCATGTTTGAATGTACCATTTAATGAATCTTGGCTATATTAAGTACAATCTTAAGACTCATGACTCTTCAAATTCTCTTGTTTCCTTCAGACCTCCAAACATGTGTATTATGAGATTTCCTCCAACAAACGGACTTGTGACGATTTTCACAATAGTACATGTGTTGGAGGACTACTCAAAGTATTGCTTAGGAAAATATGAATGTTCATCACCTATGCATATAAGAGTTGATCATAGAAGGTATATGCATAGGTGAAAAACATGCATATTTGACCAAGCAATACTGGGAGCTAGACCCAACAACAAATAGATTTGTGGTGATTTTCATAATACTACATGTGTTGCTGGGTAAGCTCCTAATAGGGCTTAGGAAAATATGTATGTTCATCACCTGTGCATATGAAGTGGCTCTAATGGAAGATACAATCACTAAATTATGCATACTCCTTATTTTGTTTTGGGTTGATATTGTCAGACATGGTATTTCTTGAATGGAATGACTCGTTACTTGATATTGTCAGACATGAGAGTTTGTAGATTAATAGGAGTTCAAATTTTTATGGGAACGTATCATTGAATTGAACATTAATTCCCATCTATATCTAGTGAGATGAACATAACTCATGTACCTCATGCTAGTGTGCTTGGATTAGACTAGACATCATCCAACCGCCTTTTAGGGTTGTCACTATTATTAATTGGTGTAAAAGGAGGACCGTCTGTGTGTTATAACACTTTATATAAATACTCACTATTTGGATAATGTCTAGTCTAATGAAAAATAGTGTATACAAGGTATCAAAGCACACTAGCATGAGGTACATGGGTTATGTGCATCTCACTAGTTATAAATTGGAAACTATGGCACACTAGTATCTGTGAACTCCTATTAATCTACAAAATCTCATGTTAAACAACTACAAAATAAAGTCAACATAGTTTTGTTAACACAACCAAAGTTAAAATTAAATTATCTAAAACAAATGGTGCCTTAGAGGGATAGAGGAACACTTTGCTAAAGAAGTTTGACTATTGTTTGTGAAAATGCCTCCAAGGAATGCATGTATTGCCAGTGAGATCTAGGAGTTGAAGGAGAAGAACAAAAGGTTGCAGGAATCTTACAATGCACTTTTGGCTAGGCTTGAAGCACTAGAATCTAATCAAAGAAGATTAGTAGATGAAGGTGTTGATAGTGAAGAAGAGGAAGAAACCCATAAGGAAGGGGAAGGAGAGGAAGAAGAGGAACAAATAGATCCTAAAGAGCCTATAGTATCTAACTCCTATTACATCAACTCATGCCTTTATAGATTTAGGCTTATTACATGACATTCCATCAAATTCACAAAATGGACCATAAGTCCAATTACATTGATATATTCATGTTTTGATCTTTTAGATCCTATAATCTTTATGATCATTCTTCAAGAGCCATTCAAGTGATCCCTTTTCATGACTTTGTCATGGTGCCCTACACCATACTCCCAAGGATCAAATCAATCCAAGTCCCTTGGATTGGGAGTTTCTTTCATTTCCTCCAATCTCTGCCCACTTCTTGTTGAGGACCTGCAACAAAAGAGTATTCCATATTCATGTGTTCTATGCCCCTAAAATCAAACATTATGTGCTCATGCCAAGCATTAAATTTGTCAACCTTCATGTTTATATTCCCATAGATGTGTGCAAAAAAAACACTTGAATGGTGAACACTATCAAACTCCAAAAAACCTATCATAAAAGTGTTAGAAACAAAAATAAACAAGGTTTTCTTGATCATTGGATTATATACAACTCTCAGAAACTTGTACACTCTCCTCATTAGAAACTCCTTGAACTCTCTCAGCGAGTCCTCCATTCAGTAGTTTCTTCTCTACCATAAGCCTTTTAATAGGGCACACAACCCTCTTCCTCATCTTCTTATACCAACTTGTGGCTTCTTGCTACAACATTTTCTTCAAGAGCTTTGACTCTTCACTCTCTAAGGTCCTTGTCACCTCTAAGACCTCTTTAAACTTCTCATTCCAATGCCATCCTCCTTGGCATGCAAACATGTCATCTATGGCTTTCTTCACAACCCTATCTTCTATCTTTTCAATAGCAAATTTTAATGGACACTTGAATGTCCCAACTTGGATTCCTTCATCCATGCAATCATCTAGTTCATCAACAACCTTTGTAATTCCATTCTCTATCTCTATTATCTCAACTTCTTGAGCATTTGCCTTTTGTGGCCCACACATCCTCATTGTCTTCTCAATCCTTTCATCTTCATGACTAGTATCCTCATACTCTGACTTCTCTCTGTTCATCTTCACATGCATCTCTATTCAGAAACACTTTATATGGTGTTATACTAATTGTTCAATGCTATCATTAGCATTCTCACCAATCTTCTCTTCTATCCTTTTGTCCATTGTCTTCCCTTCACTCCGTAAGAGTCCATTCCACTCCAAAATACCAACACTCCTTGTCAATGTCCATGACACTTCTTCATCTTTCAAGGGCTACAACAAAACTCTCCCTCCTCTATCCAAGAATGTATAAGTGTTCTTTGCTCCATCATGGAGGGTACATTTACTTATCTACCATGCTCTGCCAAGGATGAAATGAAATTCCACTATGGAAATGATGTCACACCATAGGCTGTCCTCATATGGCCCAATGCTAAAGTGCACTTGTGCTTGCTCTATAACCTCAACTTGGTCTTCCACATTAATCCCATGTGCCCTATATGGCCTCTCATGTAGTATCCTTGGCAACTTCAACTTCTGAACCATCTCAATGGAAATTTTTTTTGAAGACACACCATTTGAAACTATAACTTTACAAACTTTGTTTCTGCACTTACAATGTGTCTTGAATATGCATGGCTCCACAATGTACCTTGCATCCAAATTTGCATTGATGATCACCATATTTTTTATATCCCTTTGATGTCAGCAAAAATTTTCTCCACACTTCATCTACAATCTAGGATTCATTCAACTTCGAACCACCACCTTGAAACACTCTTTAAAGGATAATTCAACTTTAAGGGTTCAACAAGGGATTCTAGGTCTTTGAAATCTTAGATTGTCTTCTCCCACTCTTCTCCAAAATAGATCCTAAAGATTAGAGGACAATCAAGATATTCAAGGCTATGAAGAATGAGTAGCATAAGGTGAGGGGAGATATCCCTATGTATGATGGAAGTTTGAAAGAAGAAGAGCTTTTCGATAGAATAGCAGCAATAGAGGAGGTTATTCAATGAGGGGAAGAGGAGGAAGGACAAGTCAAGTTTGGGAAGAAAAGGACAAACAATTGAATAGGACAATGCTACACAGTCCTAGAAATGTAGACTTTTGGGATTTGAACCATGTTCAAATAGGTACAGTCAAGTGTCCTATTGAAGGGGAGCCAGTAAACAACCATGTTCAGATGTGGATGTCTAGTGGATAGAAAGAACCAACTTTCAAGGCACCATATTCCTAAAGTATAGGTTTAGACACAAACATCCAATACTAGGACTGATTCTTGGGATAAGAATCCTTTCAAAGGTGGCGAACACGGTGCAGGGGCACCTAGAACATCCAAAGACTACTAGGAGTCCATAATGAAAACCATGGACCTAATGACATCTAAATACATTAATTGGAATGTATTGGCACCTTTAATGGCCTATAAGGTCATTCCATGCAATGCAAATGACAAATATGTAATAAGTCTTAAAAAGCCTAATAGGCCTTGGGACCAAAATAAGAGCCTAGGATGGTATTTGGTGTTAAAAGTTTATAATAGTTTAGATTTGATTTTAATAATGCTTAATAAGTTCATTTGGGTCACATTTCAAAGTCTTAAGGCTTCATTATCTTTAAAAGTTTCAAAAACTCCAAATTTGTAATGTTGCAAATTCAAAAATTTGAAATGCAACAGTTATTAGAAAATGGAGGGAATTGGATTTTGTTATGTTTTAGTGCAAAATAATCCATCCAACTGATTGGGATTGGTTGGGGTAGTTTCTAGGAGTCCATCAAATATGCCAAAGTTTCATTGTACAATAGAAGATGCCTAGTGTATGGACTGTACTGAGTTTTTGATAAATAAACTTCTTTCAAATGGAATTTCCTTGAGTTCTTAGAGTGATTTTGGATTCATTTTGTCATTGTATTACATTTCAATGCATTTGGAATAGTTAGATATTGATCCTAGACCACATCTATGCATTTCTGAGGTCTGTATTTGTGTAGTCAAAACTAGGCCAAAAAAATTAATAACTAACTGTTACCAGTTACATGGAGGTTGTAAACTGGTTGGAGAGACTTATTAGAGCATGGATGTGTATGTTTGAGACACAGAGGAGTAAGGGAAGATAGAAGAATCAATAAATGCCAAAGAAACAATGTAACATACTTGGGTTTTTAATGAAAAGTAAATTATTCTCCAACAGACCCTGTCACTACCCGTAAGGGTACAGTCATAATCCTTATTGATTTATTTCTTCTTTCATGAATGGTATGAATAGAGATGGATTGGTGTAGTATGGTTATATATTTATACTGAGTTTTTGATAAATAAACTTCTTTCAAATGCAATTTCATTGAGTTCTTAGAGTGATTTTGGATTCATTTTGTCATTGTCTTACATTTCAATGCATTTGGAATAGTTAGATATTGATCCTAGACCAAATCTATGCATTTCTAAGGTTTGTATTTGTATTTTTACTCAATTAATTTTGACTGGTAGAGTAGTTTTAGCCATTCCTTTGACATTTTTCTGAGTTTCCAATTGAATATGGTCATTCCATGACCTCTGACCACTATAAAACATGGAATGACTGAGTATTAACATGTACTATAGTTTCCTAATCCATTAATGTAATGAGATGGAAGAATGTTTGGGTGATCACCATAATTTATAGAGGAAACTTAATGAATTTGCTTGGTATGCTACAACAATAGCCATTTGGTTTGAAGGAGGAACATAGATTATGATTTGGATCATCTTGTAATGATCATCTAATGGTGAACATCTACCTATTGGACCTAGAAGTGATTGGAGATAGGAGATTTAAGGAACCCTTGGATTAAGGGTTTAGAAGTGCTAAATTTGGGGATTTTGGGGTTCTCGGTGGACTGAGCCCTATTCCTTTGAGGTTTGTTCATTTTTATGTTAGAATAACTAAGAGGGGGGTGAATCAATTATCCACAGTCTTAATCACAAAATGTATATCCAAATTTTTTTTACTAAAACTTCTGCAGATTGGTAACATGAAATAGTATTCTATCTGTGCTTTTACCGATTACCAGTTAATAACATATAGTTCTTACCGATCAAATCCAATATGCAACATGTAAAGTATAACAACAAACTATTAGAAAGTAAAGTCCACCAAGATAACTGAGAGGGGGGGGGGGGTGAATTAGTTATCTGATAATTATAACTTTTATCAACTTCAACAACATTATACCATGTAAGCAATATAATTACCAACCATAGAAAGATATTCATACACAATAACACAATGACACAAGATATGTTGACTAGGGAACCTCTTGATCAAAGAGTAAACCCCAGTGGGAATGATGCCCACAAAAGATGCACTAATATGAATATTCCTTGTGAAAGGATGGACTCTGTTAGGATTCTTATGAAATACATTCAGTACATATGAATCCCTATTAAGAGATTTTGAATCCCTGTTAAAAGATTCTAACCCTGTTAAGAGTTATGGGAGATAGAAGGACCCACTGCCCAAACAGCTTCAAGGTAAGATCATTGAACACACTATCCAACTAATCTTTGTATTACTAAAAAAAATAATACCAAAAGATTACTGATCTCAACAATATGTTACCTCTTCTTTGACTGTGACAAACTGCACTCACTATTTCACTAGATCTCAATTTTATATCTCTGTACTTCACATGTTTTCCTTCACAAATTCACTTTCACAACTACATTAGCTCTTTTATTAACTTCATGCATACATCAACACATCCAAACATATATATTACAAAAAGGAAAAATGTTCCTTCCTTTATTCCACACTCAAGAAATTACAAATGAGTCGGCATACAATTAAAAAATAAAAGTTTCCACACGCTACATCAAAATTACACAAAACTATCAGCTTCCAACTACAATAATTCTTCACTTGTGTGACCTCAAAGTTTGCACTATCATCCCAATCACTAAAAATGTGTCTTCAAATTTTCTTTAACTGTGCAAAACTAGATTCCATCCTGATTAGGAGATATCATCCGATTTCCATAAACCGCTACTCAGGAACACTGCTAGAATACTGCTTCCACCAAAATGCTCATAACTTCCATGAATAAATGAATTACTATCCGTTCTCTTAATCATAAACATAAAACATATCAAAGAGTATATCCTCAACATTGCATAGCTCCAACTATAATATCCCACATGCGCTAATCCAAACACTGTCTGCTTCTTTGCAAGTCTCTGGTAAATCACTGTGTTGACATCAATGACAATCATAGTCATGAATACAACAAAAACTGCTATAGAATGGCTGCCAAACATTTAGCATTCATTCCTAACAATCTCCCCCATTGGCATTGATGGAAACATAGATGAAAAAACATCCAATGTTCCAAAAATCCAATATTACGATACTGCTGCTTCAAGAAAATATTTCAAGTCCTCTTCATCAATCAAATATTGCTTTGTTTTCCTATTCAGATAGTACAAATAGTTTTTTCATGTACACTTCTCCCCCATTGACATCAATGATAGAAATATCATCATTATGTCAACAACAAATCCAATGTTAAAAGACACTATTCAAAAAATACATTCACTAGAGTCCTCATGACTCAGCTTAGATACACATACTCCCCCATAGAGGAAGTACCAACATCTAGTCCAGAAGAAAAATAAGGCTTATATACCACTGGATGGATGTAACCAATTGCATCACTTCTCAAAAGTAGGCTAGGGCATAACCCCAAGCATACCTCTCAGATACTCAAATGTATCTTTAGCAAAAGGCTTTGTAAATATGTCTACTATCTGCTCCTTTGTACTTATGTACTCAAGTCTAACTTCTTTCTCAGCAACTTTCTCTCTTACAACATGATACTTAATCTCTATATGTTTTGTCATAGAATGTAATACAAGGTTCTTAGACATAATAAATATGCTGGTGTTGTCACAATGTATGACAATAGGTTCAACAAACTTTATTCCAATATCCTTTAGCATTTGCTTCATCCAAATTATCTAGCTACAATTGTTTGTTGCTGCTACATATTTTGCTTCTGCTGTGCTTTGTGAGATACAATTTTGCTTCTTACTTAGCCAAGAAACCAATCTTCCTCCAAGGAAAAATGCTCCACCATTGGTGCTCTTCTTTTCATCAACACTGTGTCCCCAATCAGCATTTGTATATGCACATAGGGTAAAATCATCAAATTTTTCATACCACAATCCATAGTCCATTGTGCCTCTTAAATATCTCAGTATCCTCTTTACTATTGCATAATGTGATTCTCTAGGTTTAGCTTGAAATGTTGCTACAATTCCAATTGAATGTGCTATATCAGGTCTTGTATGAGTCAAGTACTACAATCCTCCAATCATAGATCTGTATTTCTTCTGTTCAACTGCTGGTGTTCCATCTGTGCTAGATAATTTATGTCCAATTACCATATGTGTTCCAACTAGTTTACAGTTCTCCATTCCAAATTTTTTCAATAAGTCATTCAAGTACTTTGTCTGACTCACAAAGATACCATCATTTTTCTATGTTATCTATAATCCCAAAAAGTATTCATTTCACCAATCATACTCATTTCAAATTCAATCTTCATCTCATCAACAAATTTGTCACTAGCTTCATCTTCTCCTCCAAAAATGATGTCATCAACAAAAATAACTATAACCAGAAAATGGTTTTCAATTTCTTTTGTGTACAGATTGCTATCATCTATTCCTTTTGTAAATCCCAACTTTAACAAATACCTATCCAGTCTTGCATACCAAGTTCTAGGTGCTTGCTTTAGTCCATACAAGGCTTTCTTTAGTTTACATACCATGTCTCTTTCTTGAGTCAAAGGAAAACCTTTAGGCTGCTCAATGTAGACTTCTTCTTCCAACTCTCCATTCAAAAATGCTAACTTCACATCCATCTGATATACTTTGAACTTCTTATAAGCCACATAAGCCAAAAACATTCTTACAGCTTCAATTCTTGCTACAGGTGCAAAGGTTTCTTCATAGTTAATTCCTTCTTATTGTGAGTATCCCTTACATACCAATCTTGCTTTTTTTCTTACTACTTGTCCTTGTTCATTCATCTTGTTTCTGAATACCCATTTATTTCCAATAACATTCTTGTCTTTAGGTCTAGGGACCAATTCCCATGTCTTGTTCTTTTCAATCTGATCTAGTTCTTCTTTCATAGCATTAATCCAACTTTCATCTTCACAAGCTTCACTAGTATTTTTAGGTTCAATTTGAGAAATCAAACATAACTGTTATTGTACCTTATTTTGAGTTAGAACTCCTCTTTTAATGCTTCCAATAATTTTCTCAATAGGATGATTTCTTGATAAATTCTTGTTAGGTGTCACTGTCTTAGATCTCACTTCAGGTGTAGGTTCTTCAATGACTTCACTGTGGCTTTCATTCAACAAATCACTGTCAGTCTAATAAAATAATTTAGTAGTTCCAGTGTTAGGTTTAGGATGAGCTTCTTCATTTGATTCATAATCAAGCATTCTTTCCTAAATTTTGAACTTTCCATCAACTTTAACATTTGTGCTTTCAACAATAGTCTTAGTTCTTTTATTGTAACATCTACAAGCTTTTCTTTTCAAAGAATATCTAAGAAATATACCTTCATCACTTCTAGGATCAAGATTTCCAATATCATCATCTCTCTTTATATAAAATTTGCTTCCAAAAATTCTAAAATACTTAACTGAGGGTGCATGTCCAAACCATAATTCATAGGGTGTCTTGTCTGTTTTTGCTCTGATTTGTACTTTGTTCATTGTATACACTGCTCTGTTCACTGCTTCTCTCCAGAATATCTTTGCCAAATCATTTTCAAATAACATAGCTCTTACTGCTTTAGTCACTGATCTATTTCTTCTTTCTGCAATACCATTTTGTTCAGGTGTCCTACGGGCTGAAAATTGTCTCTTAATGCCATTTTCTTCACAAAAGGTGTTAAACTCTCTAGAAGTAAATTCTCCACCTCTATCAGATCTCAAACATTTAATCTTCATTCTAGATTCATTCTCAACTTTATTCTTAATGATCTTAAACTTATCAAATGCTTCAAACTTTTCTTTAAGAAATGAAATCCACGTCATTCTTGTAAAATCATCAACAAGAATCATAAAATGCCTTTCTCCATAGAATCCTCTAGTCCTAGTAGGACCGCTCAAATTTGTATGAACAATCTCCAACTTTTCTATAGATGTAAACTTCTTACTGGGAAAACAACTTCTCTTCTGTTTAGCCATCACACATTCTTTGCAAATCATGTTAGTAGGCTTCATAATTATAGGCAAATCCCTTGCTACAAGTGTAGTACTTACTTTCACAATGTTGTCAAAGTTTATATGATAGAACCTTCTATGCCATAATCAACTATCATCAATCTTAGTAATCAAACATGTCATCTCAGTAGGATTCAACTCAAATACATTACCTCTGGTTCTAGATCCAGTTCCAATCAAATTTCCAACTTTATCCTTTATCACACAAGTTTTATGAGTAAACCAAACTTGATATCCCTTATCAACTAACTATCCAACACTTAAAAGATTATGTTTCAATCCATCCACAAAATAAACATCATTAGTATTAGTCTTTCCATCAAGAGTAATAGATCCTATACCTTTAATCAAGCAAGGTGCATTGTTTCCAACTCTAACAACTCCTCCATCATAATCGTTGAACTTTATGAACTTTTTCATGTCTCTAGTCATATGATGTGAACAACCACTATCTATAATCCAATAAGATTTCTTTTCAACTTGAGAAACTAAGGCTTTTTCTTCCTTAACACTAGTTTCAAGATTCTCTTCTTTAATTGCTACAAATCCTATGTTGTCATTATTCTTAGTATCACTTTCACTCAGAGTTATCTCTATACTAGTTTCAAGATCTTCATCATTAGAATAATAACATTCCTTAGATCTTGTAGGTTTGAAATTGTTTTTGTAATTTTAAATTCTCTTAGGGCACTTAGATGCAAAATGACCATATTCTTGGCAAGTCCAACATTTAAAATTTTTCTTACCATTTGGTTCTCTCTTCACAAGCAAGGCAATACCTTCTTCAATCTTGTTGTCTTCTTCATTTCTAGATCTACTGCTGCCAGCATAATCTTCACTCACACTGATACTTCTTGAAAAAGTAGGGCAAACACTAAGAGCACTGAATGCTATCTCCATTCTAGGTAAGTCTCCTGATAACCTCAGGTTCATCTCTGCTACTTCCAATCTTGCAAGAAGAGTCTCTCTTGTAAAGTTTGTAGTACAAGGTATAACTTGTTCAATCATATGTGTTGTCTACTTAAATACATGAGTCAATGTCCTCAGAATTTTCCATATCACCTCATTCTCTGTCTTTGTTCCTCCACAACATTTTATGCCTGTAACAATTTCTGACATTCTACCAATATAGCTTCTAATAGATTCATCTTCCATCATTCTTATATCTTCAAATGCACATATCCAATTATGTAATCTAACTATTTTTGCATGTTCATCACCTTCAAAAGTAGAGTGTAAAGCTTTCCAAATTTCATAAGATTTTTAAAACATTTTACCTGACTATACTCATTCTCCAGAAGGGCTGTTAAAAGTGCTTCTCTTGCAAGTATGTTACACATGAATAGATCTCTCTCATCACTAGTACATGTTTCAAGATTGTCCTCTTCAATGATAGTCTTATCATTCTTTGTAATCAACCAATAACCTAGTCCTAAAAATAGTAGGCGTGTCTTCATCTTTTCTTTCCAGCTGTCAGAATTTACTCCATCAAACTTAGGGCTCTCTTTTTTGAAATTCACCATGAATCTCCTTAAGTTGTTAAGCTTATTTTTCAAGGACCTGCCACTCTAATACCAATTGTTAAAAATTAAAGTCCACCAAGATAACTGAGAGTGGGGGGGGGGGGGGGGGGTGAATCAGTTATCTGATAATTATAAATTTTATCAACTTCAACAACATTATACCATGTAAGAAATATAATTACCAACCATAGAAAGATATTCATACACAATAACACAATGACACAAGATATGTTGACTAGGGAACCTCTTGATCAAAGAGTAAATCCCAGTGGGAATGATGCCCACAAAAGATGCACTAATATGAATATTCCTTGTGAAAGGATGAACTCTATTAGGAGTCTTATGAAATACATTCAGTACATAGGAATCCCTGTTAGGAGATTTTGAATCCCTGTTAAAAGATTCTAACCTTGTTAAGAGTTATGGAAGACATAAGGACCCACTGCCCAAATAGCTTCAAGGTAAGATCACTAAACACACTATCCAACTAATCTTTGTATTAATCAATAGAATAATACCAAAAGATTATTGATCTCAACAATATGTTACCTCTTCTCTGACTATGCCAAACCACACTCACTATTTCACTAGATCTCAATTTCAGATCTTTGTACTTCGCATGTCTTCCTTCACAAATTATTTTTCACAACAACATTAGATATTTTCTTCACTTCATGCACACATCAAAAAATCTAACCATATATATTACAACAAGGAAAAAAATTCCTTCTTTTATACCACACTCAAGTAATTACAAATGAGTCGGCATACAATTACAAAATAAAAGTTTCCACATGCTACATCAAAATTACACAAAACTGTCAGCTTCCAACTATAATAATTCTTCACTCATGCGACCTCAAAGTTTATGCTATCATCCACATCACTAAAAATGTGTCTTCAACTTCCCTTTAACTGCAAAAAACTAGATTGCCTCCCGATTAGGAGATATCATCTGATTTCCACAAACCGCTACTCAGGAACACTGCTAGAATACTGCTTCCACCAAAATGTTCATAACTTCCATTAATAAATGAATTACTATCTATGCTCTTAATCATAAACATACAACATATCAAAGAGTATACCCTCAACATCACATAGCTCCAACTACAATATCCCACGTGCGCTAATCCAAACACTATCTACTTCTCTGCAAGTCTCTGGTAAATCACTGTGTTGACATCAATGACAATCATAGTCATGAATGCAACAAAAACTACTACAAAATGGCTGCCAAACATATAGCATTCATTTCTAACACAAAAAATCATCACAATCAACACATAACATAAGAGATTTAACATGGAAACCCTGTGAAGGGAAAAACCACCTGGGACCGGCAACCCAAAAATTGTTCACTCTTCTGAAGTGAGGTCAGTGAAGACCCAACCTTGTTAAAGGTTACAAACACACTATGAGGTGTGACCTTGTTAGAGGATTCTAGACCAAACATTATCGTCCAACCAGCATTCACTATGGGGTTGACAGGATAACAAATGTACACTCTATGAATGACATTACAAGACTTTTTAGTACACTCTATTAAGAGATTTATCTATTTACAATGGTTAAAATGTAACATCAGTTGATCTTGTTGGTGTTCAAAAATGCTTACGCCACTTAGGGCTGCCAATATGCCTTGAGACTAATGTTAGGAGTGGTTAATTCCAAGTATGAGAGCTCTGCAAGACAACTGGACCAACTATAGGGACAAGACTGCCCTCTTCTGCTTCTGGCTCTGCAAAACCAAGGCAGGTGCACCTAACCCAGTATAAACTATACTTCACATACCAAAGATTGGGTTTGAATAACAGATAAAAGGATAGTAAGAAAGTACTAAATGATAACCACACATTCATTGACTCTCCATTACTATGGGGTGGAACCTTACACAACCAAATACTGAAAACTTAAGGATGGTTCTTAATTTCATGTGTTTGAATCATAACAACCTTGATTAGGACATGTCAACAAGGAAATACTTATCTAGGCCAGTGCCTCATCCATTGGGCAAGGTTTCTTAGACAAACTACACACACACACACACCAGAATATATCTAAGATTCAAAGCCATAAACACATTTACAATCTCCTTTACTACTTACAGAGTATCCTTACATAGACAAAAGATAAATCTATGTCCCATCTAGAGCATCATTTCATCTAATCCTAGATTAGAACTCAAGAATGAAGGCATATACATAAAATGGTTATGCAATGACCTAGAAAGTTCAAAATTTATCTATGTTGACACAAAGGAGAAACAAGAATCAAGTGCTTGCATTAAGTATGAAGAATCCTCAAGTGTATACAATCAATCCAAAGGAACCATGCTTTCAAACTATAGCTTAGACCTACAATTTTCTTTCTATTGTGAAAATATATCAAAACAGGTCATTACAATTCAGACTGGGCAGAAGACTCACAACCAGAAAAGTTTGAAAACCTAACTCCCAATAATTTAAAAATGATCACAAAAATCCCTTTATACCAGGGTTAAAATCCAAGCACAATGATCATTTCCAACTCAAAATTCAAATCCACCTAACCCCACCGAGGAGTTAACACAAACAAGACAGGGATCAAGCCATAACATGCTAGCCCAAACAGTCCATTTCAATAGCCAACTAGCCCTGTACTAGTCCAAGTACTAAATTATCATCAAACCCTAAGAAATCCAGCCACATTTGACCTCTACAACACATTTCAAGGTACTATATCATTTACTCCCCTATGGCAAGACACTCCTCTACAACTATCATGGCAGCCTGGACCACTCCGCAGCGTTTGACAATCCATTCTACCCACTCTGGCCGCTCAAAAAATTGAATTTTGGGTACTTCTATCATTGCACACCCTTTGCAGAATTTGAATTTGAAATTAAATGGTCACTTTATGGCCTCAGTGGCAAATTGGTAGCTAACATTTAAATCTCAGTCAACTTTAAGTCTTGACCACCTGATTACTCTATTTTGCGAGTTAAGATTTTACTTTAAAAAGTGGCCCTAGCTAAACTTAGAGAACTGGCGACAAAGGCTATCATTAGTTCAATAAAAACACCCTGCCTCCGCTAAAAAATTTAGCGATCTCATGACCACCCTTCACTAAATTGCCAGATAAAATAGAGAACCACCACTGAAACCTGTGAATAAGCAAACCACATAACTTTATCGGCGTTGCCAAAACCTCTGAGAAAAATTGACTGGGCCCGCATTGGAAAATCAATGGCTATCTCAAAATCTCATAGCTCTAACAAACCTCATGAGATGATACGCTATCCACCTGATCTATCATCATGTATATCCCTTCAAACCTTAGGGCCCACAGAATAAAAACATTTAAACAGATGGTTGTCATATGATCTCTAGCCTCTGATAGATCCATTGTGAAGATAAGACAACTATCAGATCTTCCATCTCACCATCCCCCTTGGAACCCTTGGGCCCACTGACACAACCAATGAGACAATGCCAAGAAGGCATGACCTGTCATTAGACCCACAACCGAGCACTGAACATAAAGAAGATCAAATGGCTGGCACATAATCTGATAAGCCTTGGAGATTCTATGCGCTCACATACCGATCGTCGATCTTGAATCTTTCCTCGCCTTTGACATCCCACTAACACACGTTGAGTTGTTCACCCATGGACCAATAGAAAAATGCTAACCATGCACATCTAGCAGTTAGGACCCACTAAGAACTACTGCGCTAGATTCCAAATTGATGACTGTCGCATGTTCTTGATCTGTCTGACAACATGACCCCACCTTGCCAAATTGTCTTTCCTTCAGCCAATAAGATATTACCGCGTGTGCATAGGTGGTAGTGGTCCCACCTGCAAAGAAAAGGGTTACATCGCCAAGGAAGATCAATGGGCATCTCATGATCTTAAGACTCTGATAAAATGCATGAGAATACACACCCATCATCGGATTAAAACATTGTCAGAGGCCAGGCCTAGGGAAACAAAGCCGAAGACTTCAGGAAAAATTAAAGCGGTGACTTAGGGAAAAATTAAAGGGGACCGCTGAGACATAAAACCTAACCGTGCCAAAGTAAAGTGGATCATTTAAAAGACACCTATGGATTAAGGGTTTAAGTGACTAGATAAAGTAATGAAAAATTAGAATAGGGCTAGGGTTTATTTGAATTTTTAAACTTCCAACAGCTAGTTTCTGAACTTATGCCAGGGTTTAGACCAGAGACCTAGAAAAATTTGCAGAGACTAGGGGAAAAAGGTTAAGGCCATGAAATTTTTTTACCAGTGCTAACAGTGGCTCATACTAGGGGATGCATGTCTCTTGTAGGCATGGCAAGGATTCAGAATCACTAGGAGAGCAGACCAACTCAAAAAAAATCTGAATCAAAAACACAGAGCAGACAAAAACAAGGGAACCTAAACTACTGTTCATGGAAGAGATACTTCAAGAGAAGTAAAACTTTAAGAATTTTCCATGAATAGGAAATTCCAAAGTACCACCAATTAAATCCTTCAAGATATATGAATCTGTTCCCCACTTGCCCTCAATAAGATAAGGGCCCAACCAAATAGGCTCAAAATTTCCATGTTTTCCCCTATCTTCTAACCTGGCATTCCTCATCAGGACCAGATCATCAGTTTCAAAACTCCTTTGAGTTGTCCTCTTATCAAACAAATTTTTAGACTACCTCTACAATGTCTCATTTCTCTCATGTGCATCCCTCCTTACTTCCTCTAACTGGATCAATTCATCCATTCTCATTCTCATCTCATCATTCAAATCTTCATCATATGCCTGGATGAACCTGTACATTTGCAACAAATTATTTTGAGGTAATCTAGCACTTATTCCATAAACTAGGTCAAAAGGGGCACAACCTATGGCCTTCTTTACAGTTACTCTATCAGCCCACAATGCCCACCATAATTTTGAGTCCCATGCTTTCTTATTTCTGTCCAACACCCTCTTGAGAATCTTAATAAGGCTTTTATTACTGGATTTTGCTTGGCCATTTCCTTGTGGATGATATGGGGAAGAAAATGAAATGTATATCCCATATTGCTGACAAAAATCACCAAACTCCCGTGATCTAAAGCACATTACATTATCAACCATAATTGTCTCTGGGCAACCAAATCTAGTGAGGATGTTTTGCATTACAAAATCAGTTACTACTTTACTAGTGGCCCTCCTAGTAGGGATAGCTTCAACCCACTTGGTAAAATAATCTGTTGCCACTAGTATATATGAGTGTCCACCACTAGACTTGTTTGGGATCTCACCAATGAAATCAATACCCCACTTTTGGAAAGGAGCCTGAACTGAAATAGGTTTGAGTGGAAAATTCCCCTTGAATTTCATCCTTCCTGCAAACCTCTAGCATGCATCACACTTCCTCACAAATTGATGTGTATCTTTAAAAACTATAGGCCACCAAAATCTAGATCTAAGGATCTTGTGGGCTGTGGTTTTTTCCATATAGTGTCCTCCACATACACCTTGATGCATTTCCTCTAGCAGAGTCTTAGATCTTTCATGATCAACACACTTGAGCAATACTCCTTCATTGCTTCTCCACCACAACTCACCATGTATAATGGCATACCTTGTTGATTGTAACTTGACAGTCCTCATCTTACTCTCATTCATGTCAGGGGGAAGGACCAACTTCTACAAGTAATTGATGACATCTTTATACCAATCACAATAATCCATATCACAAATATATGGCCTCTCTTCCTCCTCTAACATATTCACATGATTTGCAACCAGATTACTCTATGCCATCAACTTTGCAAGACCAAGGCCTCTTACCAATTTACTAATCTAAATATCTATATTGAATTCTTGGATCCTATTGATCCATCTACATCTTTTTCCTGATACCTCTTGTTGCACAAAAATATCCTTAACGACAGCACTAGGGACATAAGCAACCACCCTAGCTCCCACAACATAACACCTAAAAGCCTTGACTGCTTTGACTAGGGCATAAGCCTGTTTCTCAGTGATATCATATTTCAATTCTGTTGCATGTAAAGACTTGCTAAAAAATGATATAGGTTGTTCATATCCATCTGAATTCTTTTGTAATAAAACTGCTGCAACTGTATGATAAGAAGCAAAGGAGAAAATCTGCATGGGCTTACCATAATTAGGGGTCCTCAAAATAGGGGCATCTTTAATGGCCTATTTGATACTTCTAAAAGATTTATCTGCTTCTTCATTCCACTCTATCTTTGCATCTTTTTTCAACACCCTAGAGATGGGAATACAAATTTCTGCAAAATTTGTAACAAATCTTCTTAGAAAATTCACTTGCCCAAAGAAAGACTGTACTCCTTTAACATTCCTTAGTGGTGAGAGCTTGTCTATTGCTATAACCCTTTCAGGATCAATTCTTACTCCATCCTTGGACACAATGTGTCCTAAGAGCTTGCCTTCCACAACACCAAAAGAACACTTCTTTGGATTTAAAGAGATTCCATAGTCTAGAGCTCTGATAAAGATCTTTTCAAGATGTTCACAATGTTGATCCTCCTTCTCTGAATATGCCATGAGATCATCCTGATACACCACTAAAAACTTATTTATGAAATTAGCAAAGGCCGCATCCATAGCTCTCTGGAAAGTAGCTCCTACATTTGTCAGACCAAATGGCATTCTGACATAAACATATGTTCCCCAAGGAGTAGTGATTGCAGTTTTAAATTGTTCTGACTCCTTGATCATGACCTAATTATATCCAGATAAGCCATCCATCATGGACATTAACTCTGATCTAGTAACCCTTTGCAGCATATTTTCCATGTTAGGTAGACCATAATTATCCTTTAAAGAATTGACATTCAAATTCCTAAAATCAACACATAACCTAATGTCACCATTCTTTTTTCTGACTGGAACCAAATTTGACACCCAAGTAGAATGTTTGACAGGCTTGATAATGCAAGCATCCATCATCTTTTTAAGTTCATCTTGCATTTTTGGTGCCAAAGTAGGGTTCACAGGCCTTCATTTCTGCCTAAAAGGTTTAGTTCCTTCCTTTAATGGTATCTCATGTTGAAAGAGATCTTCTCTATATGCCTTCAAATCATCATAAGATCATGCAAAAACATGTCTAAATTTTGTGAGAAGATCAATCAAATTTCTTCTAGTTCTTTGAGATAAGCATTTACGTATGTAAATATTTTTTGGTTCTTGGCTTGTTCCTAGATTCACTTCCTCCAAATCATTTTTCTTGTCAATAATTCTACCAACACAAGCCCTCTCCTTATCATCAAATGTCCTTTCAAGGGAAACCAATCCCCTAGGGATCCTATTTGACTTTAGTTGCAAAACTTCCTTCCCAAGAACACTTTCTTTTCCATCTTTGATGTCAACATAGGTGCTAAAATCCATTTCTTGACCATCAAAATGAGATTCACACTACAAGAATCTCAATATATCCTGATCATCAAAAAATACTTGCCAATTCTCAACATTATCTGGGATAGAAGGCCTAGACTTACACTCAATTCTGGATATCCCTGCAAAGGTAACATCCTCTAGCCTTAAGGCTATGTTTGCTAGTAAATCTACCATCCTGTTTTGGCTTCTATCTACCCAATCAATCCCAAAGGCACTGAAACCTTCAATTTCATCCCATATAGCATTTCTATATTGTTTCAGCCTTTGATTCTTAGATGCATACTTTGATCTAATCTAAGAAACTATTAACTCAGAATCACCAATCACCCTAAGATGTTTGATCCCATGTTTTGATGCTTGTCTCAAACCAATCAGTAGGGATTCATATTCAGCAACATTGTTTGTGCAAGGAAACAAGAGAGTGAAATAAAACTTAAAAGTCTTACCACTTGGGGACACCAATAACACTCCTACTCTAGCACCTTCTCTAGAACTTGCTCCATCAAAATATAATGTCCACAAGACACTACCCTCTGCCGTGTTACTCTCATCATTGGCCAAAAGGATAGGCTTGACCTTCTCCTGCATCTCATTCCTCTGGACTTGGAATGAGCCAATGTCAGTGTCAACAAAACAATTCATGCTATCCTTTTCATTTTCCTCAATCATATGTAGGGTCCTGGCTTCCCTTGACACCTTCACACTCTCTCCTTCAATGTCAAAAGTGGCAAAGGACAAGTCACATTGAATACATCCTCCCATAGAGGCACTCCACTTTCTATATAACAACATTCCATATTGAGGAGGAATGTCAACTACAAGAACACTCATAGTCAACTATTTGTTGGGAAATGCAGCTAATTTATAAGGCAAAGCCTTGATGGTACCAATAACTGGCACTTCTCTTGAGTCCATAGCTTGGAATCTCCCATGAGGTGTATCAACCTTTAGTCCTAATGATTTCATGATCTCTATAGGCATGATAGTGTTTGATGCTCTAGAATCAATCATGTAGTTCTTCAACATTTTAACATTAATAGCAAGAGACAAGAAGAAAGGATCAACTGTCCCTACTACATTGTTTACAATATTTGTATCCAAGAAGATTTGAGGGATCTTAGAAACAATTTATTCACTCTTACTGTCAGGTGTGTCTTCCAAGGAAGCCACATGTTTGTCATTTCTACTCACCTCTTGGATTCTTGCAGAAGAAACACCATTTACCCAATTCAAGGCCTTGACCTTGTGTTCTTCTATTCTCATCATTTCCAATAGTGGAACCTTGACAGTGATTTGTGAAAGCAATTTAGACATATCAATTGGAACATACTTTTGGTTATTCATGTCTTCCTCAAAAATAGTGACAACCTTATCCTTTGTCAAATCGGACTTGTTCTTGAGAGAAGATTCTTCTCCATTTTGAGAAACAGGGACCACAACATCTGATGTTTTTGCTTTATTCCCAGGTGCTGTAGCAGGCATAATTTTCCTTTTTTCCTTCACTTGTTCAGCAACACCAGCACCCTTGCCCTTTTCTTCATGTTGTTGTACACTATTTTCTATCCTCTTGATGAACATACTGCCTAGCTTACCAATTGCATTTCCAATTGTCCTATTCCTCAAGTTGTAACTACTTCTAGTTTGAGTGACCATGTTTGCAATGATTTGAGCAATTTCTTCATCTGAGGGTCTTCTTAAAGAAACTTTCTCCTCACCCCTCACTATACTACATCCAACATCATCAAACTCTTCATCCTCTTCATCAGAATCAGTCTCATCCCACACCCATCCTTGTCATATTGCTCTTCATTTTCTTGGTTCTTATGTAAGTTCAAAGCAATAACATAATGCTCTAAACTATGAGGAGACTAACAAGCAATACACCATGGGACATCATCAGTCATGTTTACTGAATTTCTATGCAAGGGATCAAGGATCCTTCCATCGGGCCTTTCCTGCTTGGTTGGGAGAATGGGCTTGCCATCTTTCCACTGAGTGTTGTAAGGGTAATTTTGCATTCTTGGCTATCTGCTAAAGTTGTTTGGAACTGACCTCTCCATAGCCACAACCTTATTGTTTCCTTTCTCACCAGGCTTTAGACCTTCTAAAACCTTCAAGATTTGTTTCAAGTTGTCATCCTCTTTGGGTTTAAAGTCAGCAGACCTTCCCATTTCTTTCTTACTCTGCATTTGAGGCCTGCAATCATCTCTTCTTCCTATCTTTCCTGATATTCTTCTATTTCTCTCTATGTTGATGGCCAATTTGTAAGCTTCCCCAAGATTTCTAGGGTTCTTGTCCCTCAAGAGGTATCCCATTTTTGCATCAAAGGCATTCAAGTATGTCACAAGACATACCCTGTCATCTAGTCTGATAACCTGCAAGAGCCTATGCATAGCCTTTTGGAATCTTATATTAAATTCAAGGACCTCTTCATTTTGATTCTTCTTTATGTTATTGAATGCATTCAAGATAAAACCCTCATTTATTTTATCTCCATAGTGTTCCTTGAAACAATTCTTGAATTCATTCCATGACCCTATACTAGCATGGGGTAACCCTCTAAACCAATCCCTAGCATCCTCAATCAGGGATTGTACAAATAGCTTCATTATAACATCATCAGGCTCTACATTATAATCATCTATTACATCTATGAAAATTTTTAGATGTTCTTCACATGTGATGACATTATTTCCAGTAAATTTAGGAAGCTTCTTTCTAATTTCATCAGGGATTACATTAGGATAACCAGAAATACCAAAGAAGGTAAGTTGTTTGTACCTTTCATGAATAGGAACTCCATGTGGTGGATCCATTCCTTGAGATGTAGATGTCCTTGTGTTTGAACCATCAGGAACCCTAGTAGCACTCAGCACACCATTTGCTTGAGTTGCATTGTTACCTTGATTTCCACCTTGTCCCAAAAAGGAAGCAACAATATTTGAAGGTCCTGAAGCATGCTTGAGAAAATCTATCTTCTTTCTAATTTTTGTAGTAGAAGCTTCCAACTCTAATTTCTCTAGCTCTTTATCCAATATCTCTTTCTTCCTTCTAGCTATTTCCAAATCTGAATCTAATCTCAACCCTGGATCTGATGTCCTATCAACAATGAGTCGTTCATTGATTTGAATCCCAATAGCCTTCTATTTGCCTTTATCTCTTGGTCTGGTTTCTTCACATATTTTTTGAACAATAGGCTATTCGTCTACTCTTTCAAGCTCTGGGACAAAATTAATTGCCTCCAAATCCAGTAACTACCTCTTTAGCTGATCAACCCTTATCATGGCTTGTCTTACTTTATCTTCTTTATCCTTTTCTCTTTGCTACCTAATGGAAAGATATTCTTGAACTCTTCTTTATAGTTCATAGACCTCCTCAAAGATCTCTTCTAATTCAGGGAGAGTGGTCTTAGAGTCATCATCTCCCACTTGAGTTTCATCCTCATATTGGTTCAATCCCAAATAAACAGCCTCTTCATATTCTGAATTATTTTCTTCTTGACTAGGCCTAGCTTGGGTTTCTTGTTTGGTATCTTTCTTGTTTCTCCAAGTATGAGAAACACCTCTTCTCTTCTTTCCTCCCCTTATCTGACTAGGCCTAGAAGTGCCTGGAATGCCTTCTTCCATTATATCTTCAGGATGCTCCTTTCTTCGAGACCTAATACCTCTATAACTCATCTTGCAAAATAAATACTAACTAGCACTGCTTCAGAGATGTTTGAGTCACCACCCAAGTGTATTGGGAATATCACAATATAGTTTCTTCACTCTAGAAATACTCAAATTAGTTAGAGAGACAAGGGACAAGAACAACCCTGTTTCTTCCAATGATGACCAATTGGTTAGAATGAACATGTATAACACTTCCCCAGTGGAGTCACCATCTTGTTGGTGTTTAAAAATGCTTACACCACTTAGGGATGCCAATATGCCTTGAGACTAATATTAGGAGTGGTTAATTCCAAGTATGAGAGCTCTGCAAGACAACTGGACCAACTATAGGGATAAGACTGCCCTCTTCTACTTCTGGCTCTGCAAAACCAAGGTGGGTGCACCTAACCTAGTATAAACTATACTTCACATACCAAAGACTGGGTTTGAATAATAGATAAAAGGA
This sequence comes from Chamaecyparis obtusa, assembly GCA_027943335.1. NCBI lineage: Eukaryota > Viridiplantae > Streptophyta > Pinopsida > Cupressales > Cupressaceae > Chamaecyparis > Chamaecyparis obtusa. Next base: position 583,719 of record BSBK01003440.1, on the reverse strand, counting down.
TAGTAAGAAAGTACTAAATGATAACCACACATTCATTAACTCTCCATTACTATGGGGTGGAACCTTACACAACTAAATACTGAAAACTTAAGGATGGTTCTTAATTTCATGTGTTTGAATAGCCCAAATAGTCCATTTCAATAGCCAACTAGCCCTGTACTGGTCCAAGTACCAAATTATCATCAAACCCTAAGAAATCCAGCCACATTTGACCTCTGCAACACATTTCAGGGTACTGTATCATTTACTCCCCTATGGAAAGACACTCCTTTGCAACTATCATGGTAGCCTAGACCACTCCGCAGCGTTTGACAATCCATTCTACCCACTCTGGCCACTCAAAAAATTGAATTTTGGGTACTTCTGTCGTTGCACACCCTTTGTAGAATTTGAATTTGAAATTAAATGGTCACTTTATGGCCTCAGTGGAAAATCGACAGCTAAAATTTAAATCTCAGTCAACTTTAAGTCCTGACCGCCCGATTACTCTATTTTGTAGGTTAAGATTTTACTTTAAAAAGTGGCCCCAGCTAAACTTAGCGAACTGGCGATAAAGGCTATCGTCAGTTCACCAAAAACACCCTACCTCCACTAAAAACTTTAGCGATCTCATGACCATGCTTCGCTAAATTACTAGAAAAAATAGAGAACCACCACTAAAACCCACAAATAAGTGAACCACATAACTTTATCGGCGTTGCCAAAACCTTTGAGAAAAATTGACCGGGCCTGCATTGGAAAATCAATGGCCATCTCAAAATCTCATAGTTCTGACAAACCTCATGAGATGATACTCCATCCACCCAATCTACCACCATGTATATCCCTTCAAACCTTAGGGCCCACAGAATAAAAACATTTAAATGGACTATTGTCGCATGATCTCTAGCCTTTGACAGATCCATCACGAAGATAAGAAAACTGTCAGATCTTCCATCTCATCGTCCCCCTTGGAACCCTCGGGCCCACTGACACAACCAATGAGACAATTCCAAGAAGGCATGACCTATCATCAGACCCACAACCGAGCACTAAACATAAAGAAGATCAAATGACTGGTGCATAATCTGATAAGCCTTGGAGATTCTATGCGCTCACACGTGGATCGTTGATCTTGAATCTTTCCTCACCTATGACATCCCACTGACACATACTGAGTTGTTCACCCGTGGGCCAATAGAAAAATGTTGACCATGCACATCTGGTAGTTAGGACCCACTGAGAACTCCTGCACTAGATTCCAAATCGATGACTATCGCATGATCTTGAGCTGTCTGACAACATGACCCCACCTTGCCAAATTGTCTTTCCTCCGGCCAATAAGATATTACCGCGTGCGCATAGGTGGCAGTGGTCCCACCTACAAAGAAAAGGGTTACATCACCAAGGAAGATCAATGGGTGTCTCATGATCTTAAGGCTCTAAAAAAATGCATGAGAATACACGCCCATCATCAGATTAAAACATTGTCAGAGGCCGGGCCCAGGGAAACAAAGCCGAAGACTTTAGGAAAAATTAAAGTAGTGACTTAGGGAAAAATTAAAGGGGACCACTGAGACATAAAACCTAACGGTGCCAAAGTAAAGTGGATCATTTAAAAGGCACCCGCGGATTAAGGGTTTAAGTGACCAGATAAAGTAATGAAAAATTAGAACAGGGCTAGGGTTTATTTGAATTTTTAAACTTCCAAAGGCTAGTTTTTGAACTTATGCCAGGGTTTAGACTAGAGACCTAGAAAAATTTGCAGAGACTAGGGGAAAAAGGTTAAGGCCATGAAATTTTTTTACCAGTGCTAATAGATCTAATTACAACACAACTTCAATTGCAGATTATCAGATCTATATTAAGCTCATTCAAATCCTCTGATCAATATATCAATTTTGTTTCAATCAATATTCAGTAACTTATTGTCACTCGGTTATAACTTTTTGATGCTCAGTAGTCTCTGTAGTTTGATTCTCCTTAACCAATCTGATCAGGCATGCATGAAGCTTGTTCACGTGATATCTCTATAGTCTCCTTCTTCCAGCATGATTTCATCATGAAATCCTAGTCTCTTAAATAGACAAGTAAACTATTTTAATTCCATCCATCAGATTTTTCCGCTTACTCTCCTTTGTTGATTTTGCCACTTTAACCATCCTTGGATGATGTGTTAGTAACACATTTTGTTTCAATCCCTTAGATCTTCTTTGAATTATGTTACTCGTCAATCTTCATAACAAACATTATCTCCAACTTTGTAATCATAACACTTTATAGCTCATCAAATTCCATCGGCTAAACTAATCATTTAGTTCTTTTGTTCTACTTGGTTAACAAAGAAATGTGTCGGTGAACACAAGCTTAGTTTATACTATGCTCGGTATACCCTACATTGCATCGGTGTATACTAAAATACTTCTTTAACTAACAACACTGCTTTGTGCATTTCACTCTATCCATCATCATAGATGAATGCAACATAATCAAGTCAATAACATAAGGTCATAGACTCATTCAAAAGTTACCTAATGTATTCCTTATCCTCATCTGTCATATCCATCTTCCTCATGTAGATATATCTATTCTTCATCTCTTATCTTCTTCTTTCTATAGATGTTTGGGTATAGTAACTTACAAGATAAGTATTGTCAAAACTAGTTGACATCAATGACAACATATTACTAATTTAATCATCTTACATATCTAATCAACAACTCAGTGATCTTAAATCATAGATCTTCAAGTTATATATTTTATTCAAATTAGTTGTAGTTCATCAATCTCTCCCTTTGGCATTGATGGCAACACAAGCAATATGAAATATGATATACACATACCAAAAATGTATTCTACAACTCTGTCAACAAATGTTGTAATGGTACAAGCTCTCCCTTGCTTAATATGTTTAATCACTATGTTACTGTATCATCTTAAAATCAAACAACTTCCATCTTGATAGGTTTACCACCCTCTTTTAGTACATTTATCATGATAGACTTGCATTTAGGATGCATTTTGCACTTATCTTCTTCATTCTAGGTGAAATTAGGGTTAGGATCCTAAGGATTCTCCTAAATTTCCCTCTTCCATGGATCTATTTTCTAGGTAGGACTTAGAAATAGGTCCTCCTAGCCTTCATCATAGTTATCATAGGATTTTATGTTTATCCCTGGCATTCTATCCTGATCTATTATCATTTCTAGGTGTCTGGGCATTCTCGGGACCTCCTGTCTTGATTCTGATTGGATCTGGGCACAGGGTCAAATTCAAGGTTGATCCTGACTAGGCCAGGATTGAGGTTAAACCTAACTAGGTTAGGTCCAACCTCAATTTTTCCCCCTCATCCAAATTTCTAGAATTCTTGATTTCTGGGCATCGGGCTTTCAGTGTATTTGTTTTCCCGCCTTCAGGTTGGCCATTTTGGGTTTCAAGATGGTAAATCCTCTAATTGCATTTAATCTAGGTATATTTTCTAAAGGTTAGGACCTAATTGGGATTTAATTCTTCAAGGTGGCCCCTCTATAGGATTGTGCCCTAGTTCACTATAAAAGGAGGCCTTCCTCTCTCATTTTGACATCAAGTTTTTCAAGCTCAAGCACTCTCAAGCAAGGTGATTGATCCAACATCCATTATCCACATCTATCCATCAAGTTTTATGAGAAAGAAGGTTTCAAGCAAGCAAGGAATGGTGAAGATGTAAGATAGCAAGAGGATGATATAGGAGATCAAGCCATTGTGGACATCAAGCATCTTTTGTGAACACATATTTGGAGCAAGAGAGATCTTTTCTTCCTTGATCCACCATCATCAACTTTCAAGCATTTAAAGATTCAATCATGGGGTAACAATTATAGATTGTGAGTTTGGTAGAAGTAATTTAGCCTTGGGGGCTTGGTATGCTTTTCTATCTCATTCAAATCTATGAATTGTTATTTTATACACATTCATGCTAGGGTTTTGATCTAGACGATTAGATCTTGGCTTTACACTTTCAATACATACACACACACATTCTATTTCAATCGGCTATTCATGGAGGTGGAGACCACCAAAATAGGGGTTTAACTAAGGCAAAACCCTATATAGCCACCCTAAAAATCCCCCTTTTTAGATATCTACAGTCGTTATTTGGGGAATCAGAGGATAGATTTGAGTACCCTTTTCACTGAACTTCTAGGATTTGTGAACAAAATCAGAATCGGGCTTCAGAATAAAAATGTAGTATTTGACCTTTTATGAGGGTCAAACTTGACCTGCTACCAGAAAGATGAAACTTTTCTAGGTTTTCTCCGTCTCGGCTTTCTGATCTCAGATCTGGTTGCAGAATCTTTTGAAACGTCATACATAGTTCAGAAAATAGGTATTTCCAAATCAATTTCACAATGAGGTATGTATCTTGACCTAATTAATTTTCAAGTATTTATAGATTTACTCATGCTATGTGAATTCCAATTTCAATTCAAATGAATAAGTGTTGAATGTTAGGTACATTGCTAAGCTTCCATTTTTCACCTATTCATTTTGGTGAAACCATTTATGACAACTCTTTCTTTTATGGTGTTAGATTTAAATCTTGTATGCTTATACGATTAGATTTCTTGCATTTATATTTCAAAAATACAAAAACATTGCAAAATTCCTTTAAAAATACAAAAATATTTTCATGCTTTTAGTACTTTCTTTGTATTCAACATGTATGATTCTTATTTTGAGTACTTTGATGAGGCTTTTATTGCACAAGAGGATAGATTTCCTAATGAGGTACATGGTAGTGAGGATGAAAATGGTTCGAATATGATCTCCATGGATCTTATTCCTATTTTACTCTCCTCCACAACCTCTCCAATTGACCTTTACCATAGGGTGTGTGCATGGCTACCTTCATGTCCCACTATTTGTAATATTGATAAACCTAAAATGATATATCCTACACCTTTGATGTCGGTAAAAGGATGTCCTCGTATAACAATTAAAGGTAAACCTAGAGATCCTTTGGATTTCTTTGACAACATTGATTCCATTTCACATGCTTATCGCACATGAAATAACCCTCAGCCTACCGTTCTAGTTTCTTTACCTCCTTCTCAACCTATGCTTCCTCAAGCACCTAGGTATCCATCTACCTTTAAGGAGTACAACTTAGTTGACCAATTATGTGCTACTCCTGCTAAGATATCTTTATGGGAATTACTTCAAACCTCTTCGACATATCATGAGGCATTGCAAAAAGCTTTATCTACTCTTCCTGCTTCACCTCCTAATCAAGAGAACATTCATTCTATTTTGGATTGTATGCATACTATGCCTTCTGTACCTCCTATTGTGTTTTCTGATAATGAATTACCTTCCCTAGAGGTGCATAATCAATATGATGCTCTTATGGTGGCTATCTCTATTAATTAGAGTATCATTCAAAGAACCTTAATTGATAATGGATCTGGACTTAATGTTTGTAGCATGGATATGCTCAAGGCAATTAAGGCTGATCTATCTACTATTCAACCCGATAATGTTCCTATACGTGGATTTGATAATGTTACAAAAATAACTTTAGGCATTATTACCTTACCTGTTAAAGTTGGTCCAGTTATTCTAAATACTCCTATTCATGTTATGCCTGGACCTCTCAATTATAACCTTCTTTTGGGAAGACTTTGGTTACATACTATGCATGTAGTTCCTTCTACTCTTCATCACAAGGTTAGGTTCATCTATAATAACCTAATGTATACATTACATGCAAATGATGCCCCAAATCCTTGCTTAAATGCTAAATATGCCAAAAAAATTGAACCTATTCAACATAGTAAAGAGATTGAAAAACAATTGGAGATACAACAATCTAAGATAAAACAACTTAAGATTCAACAAAAAGAATCCCTATTTTCTTCTTTTTCTGAGGATGATTGGGGGACATTGGATTTTAATCCTACGTTTATTGGAGAATACAAGGTCTCTGATTTGGAATTCATGAAGCAACAAAATGAATTTGAGAAAAAAGTGTTTATTTCTTCTTTACTGTTTGAAGAATTAAAAAGCAATTTTGTTGCCGCTTCGATTAATGAAATGCTTGACACTATAAAGCCTGATTGTTATGACATTGTGACATATGCCACTCCTTGGACTCCCTCTGACATGACTGATTGATATGGTCCTAGTTATCATTTGCTTAAGAAATCAAGATTTAATGGAAAAGGATGTGGTAAATACAAACAATGTATACAAGTACCTTTGGATAATGAACTTTATGATCATACATATGGATTAGGATTCAATCCTTATAGACAACCATCAAATTTTCCTCTTAATGTTAATCATATTTGCAGTGGATAGTTGAAGCTGGTTAACCCATTACTTATTGACCTTAATCAACAATCCTCTTTGGATATTTTTCCTAAAGATGAAGCCTTAATGGAATTTTTAGGGGTTCATGAGGATTTATCTAAGTTTCATCACAAACAAGGAAAGCCTTATTGTTTAAAAATAGATTCTTATTTTGGAGAACATGAAGAACATGATATTCTCCCTTTACCAATGGATTCTTTGGTAAGAAGTGATTTTTTAATTACTAAAACTATTGATATTCAAATGGATGAAACTGATCCTGAAAGGATGATAAAAATTGTGAAATGTTTGAATCAGGATGAACGTGATCACTTGGTTTCCCTTTTTCTTGAATATAAGGATATATTTACTTGGACATATTCTGATATGCAAGGTATAGATTCTAAGATTTTTACTCATAACATTGTTTTAAAGCCGAATATGAAGCCGATGAAAAAATAAATCGAAAGATGAATCCATGAATTGCTTTGTTAGTCAAAGGTGAAATTGAAATATTATTGGATTCTGGATTTATCCGTTCTATAGATTACTCAGATTGGATTTCAAACATTGTGCCTGTGTCAAAAGGAGAAAATAAGATGAGGATGTGCATTGATTTTAGAGATTTAAATAAGGCATCCTTGAAGGATGATTTCCCACTACCTAATATTGATATGATTGTGGATTCAACAACAGGCCATGCCTTGTTATCTTTTATGGATGGTTTTTCAGGATACAATCAAATCTTTATCCCCCCTGAAGATCAATTTAAGACTTCATTTATAACACCTTGGGGAACCTTTTGTTGGGTCATGATGCTCTTTGGATTGAAAAATGTAGGAGCAACTTATCAATGGGCTATGACTTTGATTTTTCATGATTACATTCATAAGATCCTTGAAGATTATGTGGATGACATCTTGGCAAAATCTATACAAAGAGAAGATCATGTTACTATTTTATGATAGATATTTGAAAGGATTAGAAGTTATAATATGAGATTGAATCCTAAGAAATGTGTCTTTGGAGTTGATTCTGGTAAATTATTAGGATTTATAATCTCTAAGTGAGGCATCGAAGTAGATACTAAAAAGATTGAAGCTATTGTTAATATGCCTCCTCCTAAGAATATCTCACAGTTACAAAGCTTACAAGGAAAAATAAAAGTTATTCATCACTTTATTTCTAATTTAGCAGACCAAACTATTCCCTTTAATTCCTTGCTTAGAAAAGATACCACTTTCTCTTGGAATGAGGAGTGTAAACAAACTTTTGAGAAATTTAAGGAGTATCTTTCAAATCCTCCTATTTTGCAACCTGCAAATTTTGATAAACCATTTCAATTATACACTTCAACGACTCTACAGGCTGTGAGTGCGTTGTTAGCTCAAATTAATGATAATGATAAAGAAAGACCTGTGTATTACATTAGTCAGACTTTACTTGATTATGAAACATGATATATAGATTTAGAAAGACAATGTCTTGCCATAGTTTATGCATGTCAGAAACTCAGACATTATTTGATAAATGCTGAAGTTAATGTGATTGTTAAGTTTGATCCTTTGAAACATCTTTTCTCACAAACTGATCTCTCAAGATGGTTGGAAAAATGGGTGATGTTGCTTACAAAATTTGATCTTAATTTGATTTGTCAAAAATCTATTAAGGGACAAGCATTGACAGATTATCTAGCTGAAGCTCCTTGTCCTTACCTAGATGAAAGTTCTACTTCTATAGAATTTCCTGATGATAACATCTTAACTCTTCAATAAGATGATATTTGGGAATTATATTTTGATGGATCTAAATGTAAGATAGGTTCTAGTGTGGGTATCATCTTGATTCCCCCTATAAAAAAACCCATCCCTTTATCATATAAACTAACCTTTCCTTGCACTAATAACATTTCAGATTATGAAGCTCTTATACCAAGATTATGAGAAGCTTCATCCCTCAATATCAAACATTTACGTATATATGGAGATTCACAACTAATAGTTGAATAGATTAAAGGAGGATATCAGACTAAAAATGCTAAAATGACACAATATAGAGATTTATCTCTTGATGTGCTTTCACAATTCTCCTCTTATACGATTCAGACTTTACCTAGAAAGGACAATCAACATGCGGATGCCATGGCTAGTGTAGCTTCCCCAGTTTGTCTCGAGAACAATTCGGAAAAATTTCAATTTACTATACAAACTCTTAAATGCCCTACAATATCTGATAAGTTTACCTTTGACTATTTTAACTTGCATTCGGATGAATGGTATTCACATATTTTTCATTTTTTGAAAGATAATACTTTTCCTGAATCAGCAACAAGGAACATGTGTAATCGTATTAGGAAACTTGTAGCACGATACATCATTTTAGGAGATATGCTTTACAAATTTTCTTATGAGGGATTATTATTATGATGTCTTAATAGAACTGAAATTCCTATAGCTTTAGTAGAAGCTCATTCTGGTTCTTGTGGGGGACATTTTGGTGAAAAATATTTGGTTAATAAATTACTTCGAATGGGATATTATTGGAAAAAAATGGAACAAGATTCTTTCATGTTAAGAAATGTCCTCAATGTCAACAACATAGTAATTTGATTCATGCTCCTGCTCGTGAGCTTTGTAATCAAGTTTCTCCATGGCCTTTTAGTATTTGGGGATTTGACCTTATTGGAAAAATCTCACCAACTTCTTCTCATGGACATACTTACATTCTCACTACTATGGATTACTTTATGAAGTGCGTTGAAGCTATCCCTCTTCATTCAACAATGACAGATGTCATTTGTGATTTCATCCTTGATAATATCATAACAAGATTTGGTATTCCTTCCATGATAATTTTGGATAATGGAACATCTTTTAAAAACAAAGAAGTTGCAAAATTCTTGGAGAAATATAGGATTCAACATCAATTTTCAAATCCTTACTATCCTTAATCTAATGGACAAGTTGAAGCATCGAATAAAATTATTGAACAAATTTTGAGAAAAAAAGTTAGTAAGCATGCGAAAGATTGGCATACTCAATTGACTTATGCTTTATGGGCCTATAGGACTAGTTTTCATACCGCCACAGGTACTTCTCCTTATAACCTTGTCTATGGTACTGATGCTATTATGCCTTTGGAACTTGAAATACCTTCTTTATGAATTTCATTTCATGGGATAATTGATAAAGATAATTTTCGTGAACAATGCTTACAAGAATTAGAAATGTTGGATGAACAACGAATACATGCATTAGAACATATAAAAGCTTATCATAAATCTCTTCAGAAACAATACAATCATAAGGTAATTGAAAGAACATTTTTGGTTGGTGATTTAGTCCTTTATGAGCATCAACAGAATGTGAATGCTTTACCATGTAAAAAAGGGAAATTTAGCCCTAATTGGCTTGGACCTTTTGTTATTATTGAAGACTTTAGTTCGGGTGCTTACAAACTTGCTGATATGGATTGTGTTTCTTTAAAGGAACCCATTAATATTATGCATCTTAAAAATTATTACCCTTATATCTCATTTTTTCCATGTGCATTTATGTATTCCTTATAAAAATTATTTTATAGGTTATGTAGTTTTAGTAAAAATTATATATTGAATATGTTTATGCACTTTCTTTCTTTCTATCTTTCTTTCTATTAAGTTTTATATTGATGAAAGCATAGTAATCAAACATAGAAATAATCAGTAGAGAAATTTTTTCATTCATCAAAATAATAGTTTTCAAAGTTCTAATACATATGTGGCAAATGGCCCTATCTATCACTACACCTATAACTATGTTGCTCTAATGGCCGATGACTTCCAGATCTCTCTACTCTGTGATGGGAAGATGAAGATTTGTGTGTCAGTGTATGGCTCCTAGATATGCTCATATCTTGTACAAATCCTTGGAGACTCTGTACCTCTACCATTAGCTTCTTCTCCCTTTCTCTGCATATTCTCAACTCTTGCTGGATACATACAAAGATGTCAGCATGTCTACCGGGATCTATGTGACCAATGGAAGACTCTCGCTTGTTGGTTGGTAGTTGGTAGGATATAATGGTATCCTTGAGAATCTCAAATACAAAGCTCCTCCACTCCGCTATGCTAGCTATAGAAAAAAAATTCTATCAGTCTAGTATCTTGATCATATATTCAACCAAATTTCAATCAAGTTCATACCTGGGTCTCCCTCCTGGACGTCATTAAAGTGCCTAGATAGTGGGGGCATGGAGTGACTACTCTCTCCATGCTCACTATATCTTATTCTCGATGGTAGTGTCTCTGTGTGGGGCCATGGGGGCCATTGTGATCTGAGTGGTGATGCATGAGTAATAGGTATATTTGTACTAGTATCACCACTTGGGGGCATGTCCTCAACTCTCTCCTTTGCTCTCTCCTCCTCCATGGGATCTTCCTCAAAGATGTGCTCCTCCTCATCTTTGATATCCTCATCCTCCTTAGTGGCTCCACTATACCAATGTGTCCCCTCTGTAAAGCCTAGATCAATTGTAGGATAATCCTCAGGAAAGATAGGATGGGTCTCCTCCAAACTCCAGTATCTGATGTAATCTCAGCTCATGCCTGAATAGGTTGCATCTAATGGTACCTATATATCCTCTATCTCCTCTACATCACTATCCTTTATGTCTACTATTAATGGTTGGTGAATGGCACTGGGTCTCTGATAGTATCTCATCAGATGAACATAGCGAGGTACTTCCTTAGGGACTCCCTGTAACATGTTGAACTGCCTCATCACCTGATCATAATAGTAGGGCATCACTATATGGCTCTGATGACCCTCTAGTAGCTTACACTACTATGAATGTCTCATCTAGAATCATGTATCAGGTGACTCTATCATCTGGCAGTAGGGTCTCCATATCACATCGGTGCTGGCAATACGGTCTAGATGTACTCTTTAGTAGAGCATATCCCCAACCTGCCAAACATCTCTTAAAGGATATGTGAAGGCTCTCACTATGATCACATCTACCATCACTAGCACTCCCTATGGACATGTACATGTGAAATGCTAAAAAATCCATATCTGCAGAACTGTGCATGTCGACAGACTCTCCCGCTGATACCTCACTAGCTGACCTAGCTCATGCTATAGCTGAGCTAGCATGCTATGACCCCATGAGAACATAATCCTCTCTCTCTCCATCCTCCATATGAGATGTGTTAGAGGTGAAAAAAATATGGTACCCTTTGAGTTGGGTAACACAACCAAGGCTACTATACACAACATCACCTTCCGTACTAAAGGTGTAGGTCTTGATAGTACGAAAGATAGTAGGATCTAATCTGACCGAGTCCACATCAGTGGATGCACTCCTATACAATACTCTGTGTCAACATGGATCTCCTCAAAATGACTCTGTGCTCTAGGTCTAATGGTCTCCCCTTGGACTGGAAGCCACAGGATCCTGTAGACATCCTCTAAGGTCACTGTGATCTTGCTAGAGGGAAGATGGAAGGAGCATGTATCCTCATCCCACCTCTCTATCAGAGCTGATAGCATGACTCGGTGTAGTCTGAGCTATGGAAGGACTGATACCTAGTATAGTCCCACATTCCTTAGTAACTGCATCCCCTCATCATCAAGCTCAAATAATCTCTCCTTGACTTTCACTAGCAATTCCCCAAAAGGATGCTCTCGAAAGCAGACTAGGTCCTACAAGCACAAACAAAGATCATATCACTCATTACATCATCAAATTTGTAAAACTAACTAAACTAGGTCAAAGTCAACCTTAGTTAGGTCAATGTTGACCTTACTAGGTCAATGTCGACTTTATGGGTCAAGGTCGACCTTTTTGGGTCAAGGTCGACCTCATCTCAAAAATTGACAAAAACCCTCTGGTCAATGTCAACTTTCATGGGTCAAAGTCAACCTAGATGGGTCAATATCAACCTAAAAGGGGAAGAATCAACCTTGCCTATAAAAAATAGGAATTTGGAAAGTACAAAGGAGGATAACAGTAAACTCACCTCAGGTAGTGGCTGTCCGGTAGCGAGGCTGTGTCTCAGAGTCTCCAGGCATGTCGCTTGAAGTTCCTCTCTTCTCAGCATCTTGCTTCCTCTTTTTGAATCTAAAATGGTAAGAATGAGTAAGTATTTCTCTCTTTTACTTATTTATAAGTTCAAATTAGGGTTTCCTTAGGGTAAACTCAGATTTCCTTTTCTTATGCATTAAGATAGACATCCACTCTTTTCATCATAACTTGAGTTTAGTAACTCTATTTTTAGTGCCATCTACGGTGTTGGAATCATGATTCAGATACCTAACTACTTGAATTGATTTAGGAAGGTTAGGAATCCTTCTAATTGGTTTAGGAAAGGACTTTTCAACACTCTACATATCCAATATATAGAGTTTTTCTTATCACCCTGTTTCACCCTTCCAAAGTAGAAAGCCGAAATAGGGGGGGGCATAAGGGGCTCTATACACTTATCAAATTATCATATAGTAAGATTTAGGTTATTTATGGATTTCCATTAACCTTGTGTGTTGTAGGTTCTAACAGTTTTCTATAGGATCTTTACATCAAGGACTTAGCTATATCCTTTTTATTTACTACGATGTTTTCTTACTTTAGCTTGCATATTCACGTAGTGTCATATCTAAGCTAAAGTGGGGGCTAAATGTATCATCTTAAAATGGAAGAAATTCCATCTTTATAGGTTTAGCACCCTCTTTTAGTACATTTATCATGATAGACTTGCATTTAGGATGCATTTTGCACTTATCTTCTTCATTCTAGGTGAAATTAGGGTTAGGATCCTGAGGATTCTCCTAAATTTCCCTCTTTCATGGCTCTATTTTCTAGGTAGGACTTAGAAATAGGTCCTCCTCACCTTCATCATAGTTATCATAGGATTTTATGCTTATCCTTGGCATTTTGTCTTGATCTGATATCATTTCTAGGTCTCTGGGCATCCCTAGGACCTCCTATCTTGATTCTGATTGGATCTGGGCACAAGGTCAATTTTGAGGTTGATCCTGATTAGGTCAGGATTGAGCTTGAACCTAACTAGGTCAAGATTGATGTCAAACCTGATGAGGTCAGGTCCAACCTCAATTTTTCCCCCCTCATCCAAATTTCCAGAATTCTTGATTTTTGGGCATCGGGCTTTTGAGATATTTATTTTCCCACCCTCGGGTTGGCCATTTTGGGTTTTAGGATGGTAAATCCTCTAATTTAATTTAATCTAGGTATATTTTCTAAAGTTTATGACCTAATTAGGATTTAATTCTCCAAGATGGCCCCTCTAGAGGATTGTGCCCTAGTTCACTATAAAAGGAGGCCTTCCTCTCTCATTTTGACATCAAGTTTTTCAAGCTCAAGCACTCTCAAGCAAGGTGATTGATCCAACATCCATTATCCACATCTCTCCATCAAGTTTTGTGAGCAAGAAGGTTTCAAGCAAGCAAGGAATGGTGAAGATGTAAGATAGCAAGAGGATGATATAGGAGATCAAGCCATTGTGGACATCAAGCATCTTTTGTGAACACATATTTGGAGCAAGAGAGATCTTTTCTTCCTTGATCCACCATCATCAACTTTCAAGCATTAAAAGATTCAATCATGGGGTAACAATTATGGATTGTGAGTTTGGTAGAAGTACTTTAGCCTTGGGGGCTTGGTATGCTTTTCTATCTCATTCAAATCTATGCATTGTTATTTTATACACATTCATGCTAGGGTTTTGATCTAGAGGATTAGATCTTGGCATTACACTTTCAATACATACACACACACACATTCTATTTCAATCGACTATTCATGGAGGTGGAGACCACCAAAATAGGGGTTTGACTAAGGAAAAACCCTATATAGCCACCCTAAAAACCCCCTTTTTCAAATATTTATAGTCATTTTAGGAATCAGAGGATAGATTTGAGTACCCTTTTCACCAAACTTATGAGATCTGTGAACAAAATCAGAATCGGGCTTCAGAATAAAAATGTAGTATTTGACCTTTTATGAGGGTCAAACTCGACCTGCTACCAAAAAGATTAAGTTTTTCTAGGTTTTCTCCATCTCATCTTTCTGATCTCAGATCTAGTTGCAGAATCTTCTAAAACCTCATACAAACTTCAAAAAATAGGTATTTCCAAATCAATTTCACAATGAGGTATGTATCTTGACCTAATTAATTTTCAAGTATTTCCAAATTTACTCATGCTATGCCAATTCCAATTTCAATTCAAATGAATAAGTGTTGAATGTTAGGTACATTGCTAAGCTTCCATTTTCATGTATTCAGTTACATAAAAGCATTTGCAAGTGCAGACTGACTTTTGTAGATATGATCTTTGTAGCTGGCAGGTTTTCTTCTATTCTTAGTAATTGATCTTCAATGCTCTCCCTTTTCTGTATCTCTATCCCTTTGTCTTTGGCTCCATATTCTTCATATTGATCTCTCTCCCTTTGACAACAATGCCAAAGAGCAATAAAAATATACAGCTCTATAGTAGCCATGTAACTCTCTGTTGTCTAGTGCATTCTCTATATCTCAGTATACTGATTTGAAAATATGTTCCAGTACTTCAACCTTTTCACAACCTTAGAAAGAAGTCCAAAGTGTGAAATTTTCTACATCAACATGTATGATCTTCTGATAAGATTAGGCTGATGCAACCTCCAGATCACCTTAGTGACCGGTAGATAGGGGAAAGACCCCAAGTCTAGTCCTCAAGTATTCATATGTATCCTTTGGTAGAGGCAACATACTCTGCTTCAGCTGTAGACTAAGAAATGCAAGCCTATTTCTTACTTGTCCATGTAACAAGTCTAACACCAAAGAAGAATGCTCCTCTGGTGGTACTCTTTCTATCATCCATATTTTCAGCCCAATCAGCATCGGTCTATACCTTTAGTTCAAACTTTCCTTTCTTAGGATACCATAGTCCATAATCTTTAGTTTTCTTTAGGTATCTTAAGATTCTCTTTGTAGCAACCATGTGTGAATCTCTAGGGTTTGCAGAAAATGTAGCAACTATTCCAACAACATGGATATATTAGGTCTATTGTGAACTACATACATTAACTTACCAGTCATGGATCGGTATAGTGTCTGATTTACCTGAGTAGTTCCATCTTCTTTAGTTAGTTTACATCCAATAGCCATTGGTGTTCCCACAGGTTTAGCATCTTCCATGTCAAATTTTTTCAATACTTCCTTTATATATTTAGATTGTGTGATGAATATACCATCATTCTTCTGAATCACTTGTAAGCCTAGAAATAACTTAATCTCTCCAAACATAGACATTTCAAATTCACTTTTCATTTCATTAGCAAATGACTTACAGATTTGATCTTGTCCTCCAAATATTATGTCATCCAAAAATATCTCAGTAATCAAGATAGTATCATCAAAATTTCCTTTCATGTACAGATTATTGTTCTCACTTGTTCTAACAAATCCAATACTGAACAAATAGTTATGCAGCCTCTCATACCAGGCTCTCGGTGCTTGCTTTAAACCATGTAAAACTTTATGTAATCTACATACCATATCTTTGTTTTCTGGATCAATGAACCCTTCAGGTTGTTCTATGTAGAATTCTTCTTCAAGTATCCCATTCAGAAAAGTAGATTTAACATCCATTTGGTAAACTTAAAATTTTTTGTGTGCAACATATGCAAGTAACATTCTAACTCCTTCTAATCTAGCAATAGGTGCAAAAGTCTCATGATAATCTATTCCCTCCTCCTGTGCATATCCCTTGCATACTAACCTAGCTTTGTTCCTTATTACCTCTCCATTCTCATTAAGCTTGTTTCTGAATATCCACTTAGTACCAATAACATTCTTGTCCTTAGGTCTGGGTACTAAAATCCATGTTTTTTTCTTCTCTATTTGTTCTATTTCCTCTTTCATTGCATTAACCCATTCATCATTTTCTAATGCAACTTTTACATTCTTCGGTTCATAATCACAAACTAGACATGTACCTTGTCTTGCTTTGCTTCTTGTTTGCATGCCATCTTGTTTGTCTCCAATGATTTGTGTCTCAGGATGATGTCTTTTGACAAATATTGCTAGTATTCGATCTCTTCTTTCTTGTTCATCTTGTGCAGGTTCATTTGCTTGCTTGGTAGGTGCTTCCTACTCATTGGTTTCTTTTTCCTATTCCTTGGTATTATTTTCCTGTTGACCGATTGTCACTTTCTGTGGTGTCGGTAGGTACTCTGGTTGTTCAATGTAACTAAATCTACTGTAGTCTTCTAGTTCCTTTGTGCTTTCTTCTACATTCTTATCATCAGACTCATCAACTTGAACATTAGTACTTTCAATCATTTTATTAGTTACTTTGTTAAGACACTTGTATGCTTTACTTTTAGTGGAATATCCTAGAAATATCCCATCATCACCTTTTGAGTCAAACTTCCCATTTCTTTCATCTTTTAGAATAAAGCATTTACTTCCAAAAACTTTGAAATAACTTATAGTGGGTTTGTGACCAAACCATAACTCATAGGGTGTCTTATTAGTGTCCTTCTTTAGTTGTACTCAATTTAGAACATAAATAGCTATGCTGACTACTTCTCTCTAGTATGTCTGAGCAACATTCTTTTGCAACATCAGTGTCCTTGCATAGTCAATGATTGACCTATTCCTTCTTTTCTTTTGAAACTAGATTTTGTCATTTTACCTTTCTGACATTCATGACACATAACATGATCAGGCTTAGATAAGTTAGGAAGACCTATAATCTTTTTCTTTTTACTAATCTTAATCATGTTATCAAAATTCACATGACATAACCTTTTATGCCACAACCATGCATCTTCATCTTTCATCATTAAACAAGAAGACTAATCATTATCAAGATAAAAAAATTACCTCTTGATTGTGTTCCAATTCCAATAAGTCTTCCTCCATCATCAAATATCTTCACTTTCTTGCTCTCGAAAGCAACTCGGTGGCCTAAATTATTCAACTATGCTAGAATTAGTAAATTATAGTTTAGACCTTTTACCCAATAAGCATAGTCACATCTAATTTTATCATTTATCATCAGGGATCATTTTCCTCTAACCATACAAGGTGCATCATTACCCATTCTAACAGATCCTCCATTGTGTTCTTCAAGATGACCAAATTTTTCTTCATCACCAGTCATGTGATGTGTATAGCCACTATCTATGATCCATGTATCATCTTTATTAATCTTAGAGATAAGTGTTGTCTCTACATACCTTTCATCTTGCTTTGAGTCAATCTTCATTGCAAAAAATACTACCTCCACATCTTCATCAGTGTCGATATTAGTGACATCTTCTTTTGAAATGTAGCACACCTTCTTGCCTTTATCATTATTGTCTCAGTTGTCTCTATTGTAGTGTCGGTAACTTTTGTTACCTCTTCTCCCATAGCTTCCTTCATGAGATTGGTCTTTTTTTTTGTCATCATCTTTCCTGTGTGGACATCTAGTAGCAATATGACCAACCTCTTTACAATTAAAGCATGCTAAAGGTAATTTACCTCTATATCTTCCTTTACCTTTAGGTAACCTTTTGGCCATAAGAGCTTCAAGTTCATCAAGCTCATCATTAGTATTTCTATCACTATCATCATTCTTATTTCTACTACTAGACTTACCAATCTTTAGAGAAGACATAAAAGTAGATTCAATAGATGGTACAACAGTATTATCAAAGTTGTTTAGCTCAAAGGTTCTAAGCTTACCAATCAGATTGTCAAGAGCAAGGTTGTTACCAGATGCAGACCTAGTTTCATGAATTGCAGATATTTTGATTGAATAAACCATAAATAAGGTTCTAAGAACTTTTCTTACCATTGTCTCTTCATCAATAACACCATCAGATTCTCTAATAGCATGGACTACCTCTTTTAGTCTGTTTGTGTATTGCACAATATTTTCTCCTTCCTTCATCTTCATATCATCAAATCTTCCCCTTAAGCTTTCAGCTTTGGCTCTTTTGACATTCACATCACCACTATAAACTTGAGCAAGTTTATCCCACATATCTTTAGCAATAGTGCAATTTTTAATATCTTCAAATTCAGCATCTGTATAGGCAGCAACAATCTCCATCATAGTAACATTATGTTCATGCCTGTCTCTTAGTTGATCAAGGGTCAAGGGACCAGTGGGCGGTGCAATGTAGCCATTCTCCATTAGTGTAAGGGAAAAATTCCCAATTCTAGATACATGCAGCTTCATTCAGCTTTTCCATACTGTGAAGTTATCCTTGTTTAGCTTTGGCACTTCCCTCTTATACATTTTGAGATCTTTGTGCTGAAGTCCTTAAAACTCTGTTCCAAGCAACCTGGCTCTTATACCAATTGTTAGAATAATTGAGAGGGGGGTGAATTAGTTATCCACAGTCCCAATCACAAAATGTATATCCAAAAACAATTTACTAAAACTTCTACAGATTAGTAACATAAAATAGTATTCTATCTATTCTTTTACCGATTACCAATTAATAACATATAGTTCTTACCAATCAAATCCAATATGAAACATGTAAAGTATGACAACAAACAATCATCACAATCAACACATAACACAATAGATTTAACATGGAAACCATGTGAAGGGAAAAACCACCTGGGACTGGCAACCCAAAAATTGTTCACTCTTTTGAAGTGAGGTCGGTGAAGACCCAACCCTGTTAAAGGTTACAAACACACTATGAGGTGTGACCTTGTTAGATGATTTTAGACCAACCGTTATCATCCAACCAACATTCACTATGGGGTTGATAGGATAACAAATGTACACTCTATGAATGATATTACAAGACTTTCTAGTCCACTCTATTAAGAGATTTATCTATTTACAATGGTTAAAATGTAACAGTAGTTGATCTGATCACAACACAACTTCAATTGTAGATTATCAATTCTATATTAAGCTCATTAAAATCCTCTAATCAATATATCAATTTTGTTTTAGTCAATATTTAGTAACTTACTGTCACTTGGTTATAGCTTTCTGATGCTCGGTAATCTCTATAGTTCAGTTCTCCTTAACCAGTTTAATCAGGCATGCATGAAGCTTGTTCAAATGATATCTACGCAATCTCCTTCTTCCAGCATGATTTCATCATGAAATCCTAGTCTCTTAAATAGACAAGTAAACCATTTTAATTCCATCCATCAGATTTTGCCGCTTAATCTCCTTTGTTGATTTTGGTGCTTTAAGCTTCCTTGACTGATGTGTCAATAACACATTTTGTTTTAATCCCTTAGATCTTCTTCAAATTATGTTAGCAATCAATCTTCATAACAAATATTATCTCCATCTTCGTAATCATAGCACTTTATAACTCATCAACTTCCATTGGCTAAACTAATCATTTAGTTCTTTTCTCCTGCTCAGTTAACAAATAAATGTGTCAATGAACACAAGCTTAGTTAATACTGTGCTTGGTACACACTACACTGCGTCGGTGTATACTAAAATGCTTCTTTAACCGACAACACTGCTTTGTGCATTTTTCTCTATCTTTCATCATAGATGAATGCAACATAATCAAGTCAATAACATAAGGTCATCGACTCATTCATAAGTTACCCAATTTATTCCTTATCCTCATCTATCATATCCATCTTCCTCGTGTATATATATCTATTCTTCATCTCTTCTCTTCTTCTTTCTACAGATGTTTGGGTATAGTAACTTACAAGATAGGTATTGTTAAAAGTAGTTGACATCAATGACAACATATTACTAATTTAATCATCTTACATATCAAATTAGCAACTCAGTGATCTTAAATCACAGATCTTCAAGTTATACAGTTTATTCAAATTAGTTGTAGTTCATCATTTTAGACATTATTAAAGACTAATGAAGGTTTTGAGTCTTGGGAGTGCAAGGAGTCTATGGGTTCTTTGTTATTTGGGGTCTTTTTAAGAACTTTTGAAGCCATAGTGTGTAGATAGTCACACCTGGTCTAAAAGAGTCCATAGAAAGCTGACTGCCCTAGTTTTATGTAAAAAATAATCTATAGATGACTGTCACATGATTTATTTCAGATTTCTCCACCAAATGATCTCAAACTGGTCACAATTGAAAGCTATGACTCTAGGTAGACTTCCTATGGAGTTAGATTTGACATTCCAATCCACACGATGTCGGCAGAAAAAAAATACTAGTAAAAAAATGTTAAAAACATAGTTTTCTCAATCTTGTTTGAAATATTTCCTCTTCCAACCTTACAATCATAAACCTAACACTAGTACATTTATAGTGTAACATGATGCGGTGATTCAAAAATTTAGGGTTTTGCAAGTTCATATCTGAATCAAATGTATATAAACAATGATAAAAAATGTGCCAGCAAATACCAAATACATGATGCCCTAGCACATTGCCCATGTGCCCTAAGTAGGTAACCAATAAAACAATGCCAGATAAATGCAGAGTAAGGAAATCCTTATAGGTGGTCCTCCTTTTACACCAAATCATAGTGGCAACCCTCGCAGGCAGGCGGTCCTCCTTTTACACCAAATCACAGTGGCAACCCTCACACGCAGGCGGTCCTCCTTTTACTCTCATGAAATAATAGTTCAAACAATCACAGGCTCCAACTCCTTTGCGCGTTCCAAATTAAGAGAAAAAAGATTTCGTATCTCATTTCATTTGGAGCACACTCCAACTCCTTCGCATGCTCCAAATGAAATGAGATACAAAATCTTTTTTCTTTTTAAAGTTATAAATGTGTTGGTCAAAATTTTGACTTACATTGTATTTGTCAAAATTTTGACTAACATGGGAATGGATTTAAAAAAAGAAGGAAGTTTTCCTTCTATAATTCGACCAACCTAAACCTTTTTAATTGATTGTCAAAAATTTTGGTAGAAAAATGAGGTCAAATGTAGTAGTGAGAGAAGGTGAGAAGATACTACTTTTAGTCTAAGATGCAAGGATATGTGAAATAGTTTGTGGAAAATTGGACCATATGTCAGAAGGCCAAAGGGGCTTCAACAAATAATGGCTTATACCAACCTTTACCCATTACCACTAAGCCTCAAGAGAGTTGTAGCTTTTATTTTGTCATGGGTTCTCCAGGAACTTAGAGAGGGTTTGATAACATCTTTGTAGTGGATAATAGATTTAGTAAGATGGCACACTTCCTACCATGAAAAAGTACAAATGATGCAAACTATATTGCTAATCTATTTTTCAAGGAGATTATGAGAATCCATGGTTTACCTCTTTCCATCATACCAGATAGAGATGCCAAGTTCATTGGACAATTTTGGAGAACCCCATGGAAAAGATTGGGCACCAACCTAAGCTTTAGTTCTTCCTATCAGTTTAGATTGATGGGAAAAATGAAGTGGTAATAGATCTTTGGGGAATCTATTAATATTTCTAACAAATAAGTATGGTGAAAATTGGGACTCCATCTTACCACATGAAAATTTTTCCTTTAATGACTCTATAAACAAAAGTATTGGTAAGAGCCCTTTTTAGATTGTGTATGGACAAAATCCTAGAGGAGTGATGGAGTTGAGGAGTCTTTCTCAAGATGAACCAATTAGTGCCCATGGAGAGAAATTAGCAGACAATATAAAAGAAATTTAGGATCAAGTAAGAGAAACATTGCAGAGGACTACTATGAAGTATAAAGAAATTGTAGACAAAAAATGAAGAGATCTCCAATTGAAGGTTGGATATTTGGTTTGGTCTTATCTCAAGAAAGAAAGACTGCCCAATGGAAAACATACAAATTTTGATGAAGAAATTAGGTCCTTGCAGGATATTAAAGAAACATGGTTTGAATGCATATGTGATTGAACTTCCTCCTTATCTTGGCATATCCCCTATTTTCAATATTTCTGATTTGACCCCCTACAAGGGAAGTGTAAATGCAGATACTGATGTGTAGGTAGAGAGCCTAGAAGAAGATGTAGCAAATATTCCTCATCATGAACTAAGGAAGCCTAAAAAATTTTTGGAAACCAAGGTCATCAATAAAATAGGGAAGAATGTGTACAAGAAGTACCTAGTCAAATGTTAAGGCTATCCTGAAGAAGAAGCTGTTTGGATGGATGAAGCAGACATGAGGAAGCATGGAACTAGTTTGGAGGAACAAATCTCAAGATGAATTGAGATCAAATCACCTAGGGAGTATGATGTAGGATAACCTCCCCTAAAAGACAAAGTATAGGATAAAAACACATTTATTGTAATACAGATCCTTTTGATCCATTGATTGAACCCATTTGTGAGGCCATTTGATCAATAGGTGAAATTATAAGCCTATGGTCAAACTTGGTCAAAGGGTGAATTTTTCATGTTTCTATGGTTTAGTAGAATATTAGGACATTTTTATGCATTTTGGATCCCCTTGGAAGCCTTTGGAGCAAAGGTAATGATAAAATTATAAAATTGCTAAAATGTTGTCAATATTGCATTTTGCAACATTGACAACTTTTCAACTAAGTTGTAAACTACCACCCAATGACCATTTTGGATTCAAATAGCAGTTGTAACCATTGGGGGAGTTTTAAATAGTCACAAGGTGATAAAAAAGGATCAGTGTGATGCGTGGAAGATAATTTTATGAAATTGCAATAATAAAACTTAGATTTTTGGTGCATTTCCCCTGTTTCAGAGCATTGTACATAATTGTATGGATTGACCGAATGATTTAATGATCATAGGAAGATAGGGTGATGATCTAGTTATAATTTGGTTTTGATTTCAAGGTCTAAGGTGTAAAATTAAGTGAGATCCATTTCGATTTGTGAAAATAGTCACCAAACCCTCCCTTTCATAGCGCTGTCTCAAAAAAATGCCTATTACTTGAATTTCTACAATTGGAATTTCATGAAATTATGTGGAAAGAAAGTAGACACAATTTAATATAGGATTCCAAAATCTTGGTACCAAAAATTGAGGTTGGCTATTTTTAGTTGGAAGCCCAAGGCCCAACATCCCTATGCGCTCAAGTGTAAATTATCGAAAAAGGTTGTGACAAAAGTACAAGACAAGTCGGGGATCCAAAATTTTCATTTTTTTAGAGTCCAATGGGATGGTATAAGATTTAAAAACCATTAGACTTGGTTAAGAAACCCATTTTCATGTGGTTTCTTTGGGAATACCAGTAATTAGCCCTATTAGGCCTAATCAACATAGTTGGAGTTAGGAGGGCCAAACATTAAGTCAGATTTTGAAAGTGAGAAATCCTTTAGATAAAAAAAAGGGTATCTAGAAAGTTTATTTATCCCAAGGGTTGTGTTCATGAAATTGGAGTTAGGATATGAAAAATAACTTTGGATACCTAATTGTATTAGGCCTGTCTACTAGACTAGTAGGGATAATTAAAGTCTTGATACTTTTTGGATCAAACCAATGGGTGATTCCTATCATGTTATTCATCTAAAGGGTGTCTAAGGTTCTTTTTAGGTTGAGATTGGAGTCTGGTGTCACATTACCAAATTTTCCCCTTTAGGGAAACTAGTCCTAAAGCCAAAAATTTCTCATGTTTGATATTTTTGTCAGGAGTCATGGGAAGTCTTTGTGATCCATAAAAGCTCATGGAGATGGAGTTAGGCTTGTAAAGAATTGGAGGATACAAGATAAGGGGTCTTAAGTGATATCTTTGTGGATATATTTGGTGTAAAGGGTTCATTATACTTCTTGTAGTGCTCTCTGCATCAATTTTCCTTTAGTGCTAGGGTGTTTTGTGTTTTCCTTTTTTCTTGGTTTAGCTCTTTAGTTTAGATTCTCATTTCTCAAGTTATATGTTGGTTTTTATTTCTTAGCATTAGTTATTTTGATTTTCAATAAAGGTGCTAACAATCATTTTTTTATTTTGAGTGCAAAATTATAAGGAATGTCTTTAGTATTATTGATGAAGCACAAGTTTGTGGCCTACAAAAAACTTGCAAAATTTGGAAATATTCACAATGAATAGCATACACTGACATAGGTTACATGGAATTCAAAAAGTTCCTAAGAAGCATTGGGAACCCTAATAATAGAACTCCCAATGCTTCTTCCATGGTCATGTCTGGGTTGGTGCATGCAAAAATTTCTCAGTGGGATTTAGTCACCTGATATAATCATGGCCATAGTAGAACATTACAACCTTGTAGAGAGGAGAGTGAAGAATAAACATGGGGAGGTAGTTCTTGATATTGAGCTCAACATCATATAAGAGGTATTATACATTCACCTAGTAGATCAATATGCTAATATTTCTATCAAGAGGGATGGAAGTTGGTATTGGGATGAACCTTACATTGAACTATAATCAATAAGAACTACTTCCAGAGCCCCCATAAGGAGGGAAAACTAAATAAAATGAGTCTAAATAGGGCTTATTTTATGGAGGACATAACAAATGTGTTACACTACTGAATAGAGTATTTGGGGTTCCTTAGGAAAAAAATAAGAGACATGGATAGTTTTGTACATCGATACCATCAGGAAGTAAAAGAAAAAACTAGAGAGGGGCCAAATTATCAAGAAAAACCTTGATCAACAATAAAAAGGGTCAAGATTGACCCCAATATCTACATGATGTCTTATATAGCCTACCTATAGATAGCCTAAGTAGACTATCTAGGCTTGACAAAGAGAGGGAATCTCCAAGATACTAAGGTTTATGTGTACAAGGTGTACCCGCAGCTGGATGAAAAGGAGAAACTACTACAATTCAACCCCAAATATAGGATAGTAAATGATTACTTCATTTTTTATATTATTTGGTCCATAAAGGGTGATTTTTCCAAGTGGATGCTAGAAGATGAATAGCCCAAATCAAGAAAGTCAAAAGCTAATTCATTTAGTTCTACGCTTTTACATACATTAGGGTAGTCGATTGCACTTTGAAACCTAAAAAAATTCCAAGGAAACCTTAAGAAATGTTGGTATTGATAGAAATTTATAGACACATTAAAAATAATCCCAGGTTGATTCTAAATAATCTCAAGCCTTTCTTTTAGCCCCCTTATTGGAATTGGAGCCCACCTAGCCCCATATGTCAAAGTGAAAAAATCAATGTGCTTGGAATTGGATGAGTGCCCCCTAAGTAACTTGAAAATATTCTAAGGAAATTCAAACCCTATATAGACTTTTAAAAAAGTAATGGGTTCTCATTTCAAACATGACCCCATCTTCAGGACCATTAGGCTAATTGCATTGATGATCATGAAGTCAGAATAAGGGACTATCGTAGAATGAGTCTAGATTTGGCACAAGATGCCCTTGGTCTTCATATTTTAGAAAGGTATAGATAAAGAGATTTTGAAGTTGTTTTTCTCTTCCTATACAATATAGACATGATTTTTGACATGCCTATTCTGAATGATGAGATAGAAATAGATGAATCAGATGATATTGAGCATAAGGCTAGGTATATTATTTAGTGCAAAAAATATTATCTACAAAATCCTTTCCGCATTGAGTCCATACCCATGAAGCCTAAGATAGTTCAACCTATGTAGGTAGACATTAGAAGAGGAAAGAAGTTTCATGTCCCCATTTTAAAAATAAATCTTTCCACTACTTGACCACAAGAAGTCACTATACATGTGAGGGAAGTAGAAAGACAATACCCTCCTCAAGTATTGAAACAAAAAAATGATAATGATAAAGGAAAAGGATAGAGTTCTTCCTCTACTACCACTTCATCCCCTATATTAACAAAAATCCCTTCTCCACCACAAAATACCATTGCACCTTCTCCTTTTCTAGAAGCTCCATCACCTAATGTTCTTACAGCTTCCCCATTAGTTGACATTCCTTCCTCTTTTCAGTAGAAATTTAAACCATTAAAGATCAAGTTTAAGAATCCTAAAGACCCACAATCCCTAGAGATGTCAAAGAGGGTGTATAAGATATTGAGGAAGAGGAGGAAATCAAGGAGGAGGTTTTTCTCATACACAAAACAAGGTCAATAATGACTGTAAAAAGATTGTTAAACTTGGGAGACACCTCCTCCAAGGACATCTTAAAACCCCTTAAATTAGATGTACTTGATCCTCTTGAGGTATACAATGTTGAATCCAACTCCATCACAACACATAATGCACCAGTGATAGACCCCTTAAGACCTGATGAATTTAACATTTTAGATTTTGAGGCTATCCCATGTTTCAAGGAGTCTTCATAGGAGATACCACTAGGGACTAATATGGAAGGGATAATATTAGAGGGCATTGTAGGATATATAGGATGGCCTGATGGTTTTATTGCAGAAATAGAGGTACCAAAGACATGGAAGAGGTAAAAATTGAAGGGGAAGGAAAAAAAGGAGAAGAGGTAGCTAGAGGAGAAGAAGTACAAGAAATGTTGAGTTTGGGTAGGGAGGATCTATAGGAAAATGTACAAGAATAAAAACCTACTAAATAGCCCAAGGAGCCAACCATAGAGAGAGAAACAGAGCAGGCAGAAGAACAAGCTGAAAAACAAGGTTCTTAACAATCTTTTGGGTATATGAATTCTACTACTCCATCTCAAGAACAATCAACAAAGATGCAATAGGAAAAGATGAGGGCATAATCTTTAGTTTTACAGCTTGAGGAATATCAACCTTTGACCACAAGAAAAAAGATAAAATGGCTTACTAAGGCAATCTAGCTCTGGAAAAGGACTTATGTAAAAATGGATACACTAGATTTTTCACATTTTGGATAGGTATTCCACTCAAAGGAGTGGAGTCAAAGAAAGGCTTAAAGGATATCCTATTTCACTAAGGATACTCAAGGGAATTGGAAGGCATAGGTGGTTGTCCCATCATTAGATAAGGAAATGGAGGATGTTATTCCATAATTTTTTTTGATGGAAGAGGTAGATCTTGGGGCTCCAACCCACAAAGGAGGGAGGGACCTAGTAGCATTAGGGTTCATGACACTTTTCAATCATATGCATGACTATGAGACTAAAATAAGGGACCTTCTAGCCCAAAATACAATTTTGAAAGATTACATAACACAACTGGTAGGTCCCATATTCAACCCAAAAAATCCATAAGAAACTTTGCAACTAGCATTAGAAAGGTGAGTGATGCCTTTTTAGGAAAATCTATTTTTTAATACTTTTGAAGAGTGGGGACAAGAATTGGAAGAGATTGACAAGGAAATAATAAAGCCAATTTTATCTCATTTTCACACTTTGGAAAAGGAAAACACCATAGTTAATATCATGGTGTCAGATGAATAGGGAAGTATTGAAGATAATGCAACACTATGGACTAACTTTTTGGTGAGTCTAATAATAATGAAGGCTGGGAGTGATAAGTTGATTGAATCAAAAAATATTGAGGAAGGCGAGCTAGATAAATTAGATAACCTAATTGGAGCACTTAAGCTTGTTGTGAAAGGTTACAACTATTGGTGTAATTAAATATTCCTAACTACACTTATCTTAATCTTACTTAGGATAATGCATTGCATAGTAGTTAGTGATTGAGACACCTAGGAGTGTGCACATTCATTTAAGCACATGGTGTAGGAGAATTTACACTTTAGGTGTGATAGTTGTCTTCACATACCTCTTTGTGTGTGAGATCCACCTTTCATGCTCTTATCACATTATCATCGTAATCCATTGCACATACTTTATTGCATAATGGAGGATGATCCACATTTGGTGGACATGTGATTACACCTAGCATAGGTGATAGCTTATCATCTCCTTATCATTGTCTCTTATTGCCTTTCCTGTATAAGGAGGCCTATTATGTACATTTTAATCATGTCCATGATCAATAATATCATTCTTGCATCTTAATGCAATTGTCTTGCCAATCTCTTGTGGAAGTTATCTTGGTCTTGCATTCGATCTTGGGGGTGTTGTTGAGTCACCTAAACCTCTAACATGGTATCAGAGCTCTCAAGGTGTGAAGACCTCTTCTCAAGAAGTGCAATCTTGGCTTGATTCAATTGTGGGTGTAGAATAATGGTATTTGGACATCACCATTGCAAAGTCTATTTGGAGAAAATTTGGGGTTTTGTATTTTGTGGCTTTCTATTGCAGGTCAATATTAGTGCTTGCTGGTGCAAATTAGAGGTTGGCCTCATATTAAGGAGGTCCAAAAACCCCTAAATCAAATTTTATTTCATCCAAATCAGACACCCGAGGCCAAATCTAGAGCTATTTGAATTTTGGAAGTGCGGGGGTGGTGATTCAGAAAAATTAATTTCAGAGGTGATTTTCAAACAACGATATCTCAGTCATCTGGACTCCTTTTTTTGAGCAATTTTTTTTTGTTTTGGGGTAGAATTTCATGATCTACACAATGGTTCAGGTGGTTTCTAATCTTTGTTCCTAAATTTTTCTAAAAATTGCAAATCTCAGTTTTTGCAACTTCCAAGGCCTCATTGAGCTCATATGAACTCCTTTCTAGGTGCAATTTTTTTTGAAAGTGCATAAATTTTTCTATATTTTCCAGATCTGGAATCAGATTTTGGTGATTGTGACCAAAAATTGTACTTTCAAAAATTAGCTTAGTTTTTTCATTTGTAATGCATAAACCTTAGCTTAGTCTTTTGCATAATGATCTAAGTCTATTATAGCCTGATTTGGAGTGTAATAATTTGTTGATCTCAATTTGTAATGAGAGAAGTGTATCATTAATGTAATCATGGGTTATGAAACACATCCTATAGTAGTACTTTTGACTAAGGATAATTATGAGTCATGGGAAAAAGGAATCATCACACATTATAGATGGCTTAATCTCTTGCCTCATCTTTATGGACTCATTCCTGAGCCAAAGTCACAGGGGAAGCAATATGTTTGGGGAGAAAAGAATGCTCATATTATAAATTTGATTATTGGTAGCATTAGTTTGTGTCTCTTTTATGACATCTACCCCAAATTTAGAGGTGTTCAATGTCCACACATAATTTGGACAATCATTTGGGAGATTTTTGGTGATCCACATGTTCCTCTATTCCCAGATGATCTTGCTTCAGATTGCCTCATTCCTCTTGATGATGCAGATAATATTCCCTATGATGATTATACTTTAGATGCAATTAAAGAATTTGTAGCAATTGAGAGCGAGGATGATTCAGTGGCTCCTCTTGTAGCTCCTACTTCTCTAGTTGAGATCACACAATCATCTCTTGTTGGTGATTCCAGTGATTCATTGCAAGAGATGTCTATTTGTCTTCCTAATTGGGATTCTTACTTGCCAGATATTGGTTCATTATTTGTGGAGTCTCATATTTCAGATTTGGGAGACATACTTGAGGGGGTTTCTCTTCTCTTTGATGATAGTTTCATCACAATTGGAGATACTTCTTCACGTTCCTTGGAGATTGGTATTCATGATTCTTCTTCTTCACTTGGTTTGTCACATAATGTGATAGATTCTTTGAGATTGGAGAGGCCTATTCAATCTTCAAAGATGCATATTTGGAGACCTTCTTCCTTCTTTCATTTGGATATGGATTGGTTCATGGCATCATCATCATACTTCATTTGGATTCCACTTCCTAGTTCCTATCTAGAATGGGAACCACACCTACATTTGTACTTGGTATATCTTCTTCCCAAGGGGAGAAATGTTGTTTTTAGTCATTAGAATATACTTTGTCTTCAAGCACTCACTATTTTTGTAGGAGATTCTTCATTATGGGGGGGGGGTATCATGTCTCCAACTATCCTTCTTATGGGGGGATAATTATTTGTATATACATGATGTATGTAGTTCTTGGGGGGTCTTGAGCACTCCATCCATCCATGCATCTTGTTTTCTTCTCTCTTTTTGGGGGAGGGTTTTTCCCATGAGGTTTTCCCTCTTTCTCCACTTTATGAGAGTTATGCATTTCATGTATTGCAATTTGTACATGGGTACCTAACATGGCCTAGTTTTTGGGACCCATCTTGCATTGTGAGTTTAAGTGCATTCGCCTAAGTTGCACTTAAGGGGGGGTGTTGGTGTAATTAAATATTTCTAATTACACTTAACTTAATCTTACTTAGGATAATGCATTGCATAGTGGTTAGTGATTGAGACACCTAGGAGTGTGCACATTCATTTAAGCACATGGTGTAGGAGAATTTACACTTTAGGTGTGATAGTTGTCTTCACATACCTCTTTGTGTGTGAGATCCACCTTTCATGCTTTTTTCACATTATCATCCTAATCCATTGCACATACTTTATTGCATAATGGAGGATGATCCACATTTGGTGGACATGTGATTACACCTAGCATAGGTGATAGCTTATCATCTCCTTATCATTGTCTTTTATTGCCTTTCCTATATAAGGAGGCCTATTATGTACATTTTAATCATGTCCATGATCAATAATATCATTCTTGCATCTTAATGCAATTGTCTTGCCAATCTCTTGTGGAAGTTATCTTGGTCTTGCATTTGATCCTGGGGGTGTTGTAGAGTCACCTAAAACTCTAACAACAACAAGAGGTGGGAGATGATTGAAAATAGGAGAGAAGTAATGATTCCATGGGTATAGAAGGTTAAAGAATTCATCACATCCCTAGAATATCAATTATACCAAGATGAGGATAGAGAAAGGACTAATAGCATCACCAAAATCATTTAATAATTCCAAGGAAAATTTTCTAGTATTAACATGAAGGAAGATATTAAGTCAATGTATGCTGCCAAAAGGAGTTTAATGGAGATTAAGGAAGAAATAACACAACTCCAACATGTAGGAAAACAACTAAAGACTTATTGGAAAAATTAGAAAACTCACCTTGAATAGATGAAGCTTCCCTCTTTTGGTTATGTGAATACATTAGTCAATATTTTTTTCCAATCCTTCCCAAAGATTTT
This sequence comes from Chamaecyparis obtusa, assembly GCA_027943335.1. NCBI lineage: Eukaryota > Viridiplantae > Streptophyta > Pinopsida > Cupressales > Cupressaceae > Chamaecyparis > Chamaecyparis obtusa. Next base: position 552,634 of record BSBK01003440.1, on the reverse strand, counting down.
GCTGCATCTATAGGATTATTTATTTTTCAAAATTATTTTATTGTTCTTTCATTTTTATAGCCACTGTAAGAACACAATCGATCCCATTTTTGCTTGAAATTGTCAATTTTTGGTGGTCGATTCTTCTTGGAATCATTGTTTTGCATGTCTCCATAGGCTTGCATGGTTGAATATATGAGGAATTAGTTATTTCATGGAGTTAGAATAATGCATTATGCTAAAGAAATAGATCTAGGGTGTCCAAAATTTTCTATAGTCCAACTAAAGTTTGAACCATAATTTTAGGGCACATTTTTGGGTTGAAATGGCCCCATTTTGATTTGTAAATATAATAAACTCGAATTTAGCATGTAATAGGGTACTTTATAAGTAATTTTCAAGTGTTAATTTTTACTTTATAGCTTATTATGTCTGAAAATAATACCCAAAAACCCTAACCATAGGTTTTGATATTTTTGAGTTAGAAAGCTATTTAGACTTGAATTTATGATGTAATATTGGTTGAAAATTTGCAACAAAGAAACTATACATTTTTGTGTTGTAATCGTGGATTGAGATCTCTTCCATTTTTTTAATTTTGAGAATTTATTTTCAAAGTTAAGAGACAAAGTGCATTTTCTTGCAAATTCACTTTGCCATCAATTATTTTGTATTTACTGTGGATGATTTTCTTGTGGTGGTGATTTGATAAAGTTGGTTGAATTTGTTATGCATCGCAAGATAGATTTATCTCATATATGCGCATCAATGGTATGGCTTTGTGATTTTGATGAGTCTAGAAAAATCATTGTAGTAGATATCCATTAGATGATTGCAGCTGGATAAATTGAATTATGGATTCCTAATTTATTTGATTCCAAGTTTCAAAGATCATATTTATCATATTTTATGCAAGTTAAAATGACTTTTAGTAGATGTCTATTAGAATCATTTAAATAATTTTCTTCCAATTTCCTGTTATCTTGAATCTTTCACCTTTTTTTGATAAAATCCATAGTTAGATGATAGCTCATATAATAGAATTTAAATTGTTAGAACTTTCATTTCATTCAAGTTTTAATTTTCTATATACTTTAAAAACACAAAAAAGGGAAAAGCTATCAATTAACCCTCAACCACTCTAGTTGGATGAAAGTTTCTCAGGGGAAACCTTTGGAACATAAAGTAAATCATACCATACATAAAGGGGCAAGTAGGCATTGGACTCTTGAACCTTAAGGATCATCAATAGCATGTTGTATAGGTGGCATAACTAGTTACCCTTAGAGATGGAAACTATTACATCCTTGTTACTTTTTTTTTTATCTCAAAACTTAACAAACCAACAATGGCCTTCTTGTGTTTTCACATAAAATCTTCATTGATCTACAATGTGATTGTGACCCAATCATTGAGAACCTTGAGAGTGATTCTAACCACTCTTTCAAGAGAGGGATTTTATTTTCCTATCCTTTCTATTGCATCATGAAAACATGAAATTCAACAAAAGTAGTGCTAGAATGAGGGTCTACAACAAGAAGGATATAAAATATCATTTCCTTCTCACCTAAGAAATATGAAAGGGTTCTCAGATCATCTCTTGATAAAGGTGAGTTCCTAGAAATTTTCCATCATCAAAAGACCCAAAAATATAAGGGAAAATGTAGAGTCAACACTCTTGGTCATCCCAAAAGGAACCCATTCCAACAGTTACAATTTAATCCCCTAGATGTCCTTGTATTTCTTATAAATTATATTGTACCTCCATCTATTCAAATAAATTTTTTCACTAACGCTTAGAATTCAACATTAAATTTGGCACAACTTATATATGACTCACCCAAAAATCTTGAGAAACTTGGTCCTAAGTTCATATGTGGTGAGTCTAGAACAACGAAAGAGAATATTTATGTAGTTAAAGAAATTTGTAACCAAAAGGATATTACTCACCAAGATGTATATTGCTACTTATTCCCTTACAATTTTGGGGAATTCACATACAATTGATATCTAAACCCACCTCTAGGATCCATTACCACATGCCCTAAATTTGAAACCAAGTTCTTAAAAAAATTCAAAGTTTATGTAAATCCCATAATCTTATATCACCAGTTTGTATCATGTATAAATGAAACCAATTAAATAATAGCTATGTTTAATCATCATTTCCATAAGATGCATAAGATGTTACATGATCCTTACCTTATACTTTTTGATGTGGCAATTTAAGTGTACCTTTGAGCCTTAGATCCACTGACTGTAATTTTCCTCAAAAGGCTCCCACATAAAAACATCAACATGTTGGAAAAAGTGTCCACTAAAGCAATTAATTTTACACAATAGATGGATCCTCAAGATGTAGGAAATTATAGGATCCTACCATTATTAGGTAACCTTTCTATAATGAAGTCATTTACAACAATAAACCATGCTTTGAAAAATCACACTCCACTGCTAAACCAAATTCCAGTTGTTTCTATTACATCACCACTTCTAGCATTAATATATCCAGGGCATGACATTCACAAAACTGTATTCTTTGAACAAAAAAATTACCCCTTAGTGAGCTTGATAATCACCTTGTATCTGAAATTGAATCTATGAAGACACCTCTTTTTTAGGTGACCAATCAGATTACAAAGCTAAAACTAACCCCCATACAACTCAGAATACATATTCCCATCGACCCACTACCCCAAATTATTATTTACATAATTCAAATCATAATTATAATATTTACAACAATAATTATATAGAAAATGGATTTGGATAATAGAGACCAAACCAACCTTGGAATACTCATCCAAATAATGGTAGTATACCCTTAGACAATGTAAATGTATATGCATGTGTTGATGTGAGTTTTGAAGGATTTGGACGTGGATTTAAAAATGACTTTACTTACAATGAAGAGGTATATAATGATGCACCTCTTCATTGTAAGTAAAGTCATTTTAAAATCCATAGTAATATTTTTATATGCATTTGAGACTAGAGAGTACATGAACAATGCTCCTCAAGATGATGAGTTTATATTCCCCTTTCAAAGAGAAAATGAGCCCAAGTATTTATAAGTACATGCTTTCCAAAATTACAATCATAGTTACTACAAACTGATAAGTAGGAAGTAACTTGGAGTAGAGACCCAATCTATACTTAGAATAAACCCTTAGAGTTCCTTAAGACCGCCTTCTTGCATACAAACTAGGGATCTAACAAAGAGTTCCCAAAACCCACAAATCAAAATTGGTTCTTCAATCCCATCTCCTACACCCTTAAAGCACTAACTCACACAAATCAACCCTATCAACACAGGGATGGAAAAAGGGTTCACTCAAGGTTCAATATCAATTTCTAATGGAATGAAATGCCAATCCCACATCAAGCAATCTTGGAACATAATTTAGACACCCAAACCCATTATAGGGCTACAAGGAGAAAACCTGATTTCTTGAGGGAAAAATTCTTGGAAATCCACAAATTTAGGTCTTAACCACCCTTAGGGATTTAAATCCACCCACCAATAGTATCCTCCAAGCTTGGACCTTTGAAAAATCTCCAAACTCCTACTGTCCTCAAATCTCTCCTAGGCCTAATAGGGCTAATAGACCAATTTAACAAAGCAAGTGTTCAAATTCCTTGCCACCTTCCAATATAAACTATTGGAAAATTTTTAGGATTTCATAAAATGACTAAATCCAAGTATTTAGATCACCACTCTACCCCTGGGCCGAGCTGTGTCTTCAAACCCACAATTTTGGATAGTTACATAGAGATGCCTGTCCAGAGGGTTTAATCATTCCTCCTTTCTCCATTGGATTCCTAATCTAAGAACTCAAGAATATTAAATTACATCTTCCCTCCTTCCTTTCCATAAAGAATCAAAATTTTTCCATGGTGAACCCTCCTAGAAAGAGGAATTTTGTCTTGAAACCCTAGGTAGGGCCTCCCTACAACTAGTGAACACACAAAATTTGATAACTTTCATTCTAGGTTGTTTCAGGACTTCAAACTAGTTTCATTCTTCTCATAAAACATAGGAACAACTTCTAAAGTCCTTCAATGTCACATGTGAGACCATACAAGTCCATACACTTTGAAAACACAATCTAATTCTCAGGAAATCAATGAATTTTTATTAAAATTAGATATCCAAACTTCTCCAAATATTCCAACCAACTTGGATTGAAGTTTTCCAACATGTTTATACATTCCTCAATTGGTTCCAACCAATCTGAGATGGTTGTGACCATTGAGATTCAAACTTAACAAATTTTTGAAAAATTGCTTAAAGCAATATTGACAACATTGACAACTTTTGACAAAGTTGTCAATTGTCAATCAAACTTATTAAAATCTATCCTAGAATCCACCTAGGACCTTAGATAGATTAAAATAAACTTATTTCAATCTTTTCTTAGGCCAACTAGACCATCCTAGTCATGTAGTCTATTCTAGTCAAATTGTCCAACAATGGCCAAGGTAGACAACTAGGTTTATAACACTACCTATTGTCACCTTGCCTTACAAAATAAGAATTTATTACATCATTGGATTCAAGATCCAATTAATATCCTAACCCTTCCCATTAACCCTTCATGTTTGGGTCCTTTGATGTGCTAGCCATGGATGATTTTGAGGGTGCTCTTGCACCATACTCCCAAGGTGCACTGATCTCAAGTCCTCTTGAGATGAGGTCCTACAATGTTGAGCCATGCTTCTCAATCTCCATCTCATCCATACATACTATTTATTCCTTAGGATTTCCTTTCTATTTCACCAAGTACTTCTTGTAGACATTCTTCCTAGTCCTCTTGATGACCTTTGTGTCCAAGATCCTCTCAAGCTTTCTTGGTTCATGAGGAGGTATCCCTGTAACATCCTCTTCAAGTTCATCCACTTGCACATTTGATCCTGCATTCACATCACCTTTGTAAGGGGTTAGATCACAAATATTGAATATAGGAGAGATACCAAGATGAGAGGGAAACTCAATCTCATATGCATTCAATCCATGCTTCTTCAAGATTAGACAGGGTCTAATCTTCTTCATGAGTAGCTTAGTGTGCTTTCCCTTAGGTAATCTTTCCTTCTTCAAGTGTTCCCACACCAAGTCTCCAACATGCAAGTATACATCCCTCCTATGCTTATCTTTGGCTTGCTTATATTTCTCTACACTTTTGTCAAGTGCCAATTTGAGTGAATCATGTATCTCCTTCATGCTCTCTACAAATTCTTCACCATGAGCACTGATTGGGGTATTTGATGGGAGATCTCTAAGCTTCAAGATGCCTCTTGGACTTTGTCCATACACAATATAGAAGGGGCATTTCCCTATTCTTCTATTGACTGAGTCATTGAAGGAAAACTCTGCCTATGGTAGGATTGAATCCCACTTGTCTCCATATTTCTTTGTTAGGCACCTAAGTAGATTGCCAAGGGACTTATTGAAAACCTCTATCTACCCATCCATTTGTGGATGATAGGCAGATCTGAAACTCAAATTAGTCCCTAACCTCTTCTACAAGGTCCTCCAAAACTGGCCAAAAAACTTCACATCTTTGTCTGACAGTATGGTTTGAGGTAAGCCATGAATCCTCATAATTTCCTTGAAGAACAAATTGGCAATGGATGATGCATCATTTGTGCTCTTACAAGGGATAAAGTGGGCCATCTTAGTAAACCTTTCCACTACAACATAGATGCTATCATATCCCTTTTGTGTTCTAGGAAAACCCATCACAAAGTCCATGCTACAAATCTCCCAAGGCCTTGTAGGAATAGGTAGGGGTTGGTATAACCCTACATTTGTAGATGCACCCTTGGCCCTTTGACAAATAGTACATGTCTCCACAATCTTCCTCAATTCATTCTAAAGCTTGGGCTAATGGTAAAACCTTCTCACCTATTCCAAGGTCTTGTCCAATCCAAAATGTCCTCCAATGCTGCTTGCATGCTTCTCCCTGATAATGTTCTCCCTCATGGAACACTTGGGAATGCACAATTCATGTCCCTTGAAAAATAGACCATTTTGGATCAAATAATCTATATATTCCACATGATAAGTTTCAGAAAAATTAGAACACACCTTATAGATATCTCTAAAATCATCGTCATCCTTGTACATGTCCTTCAATGAGTCTATCCCTATGCTTTAAAGTTGGATTTGTTGCACAACTAAAGATCTTCGGTTCAAAGCATTTGCCACCTTTTTGGAAAATCCCTTCTTGTGTTTGATTGAAAAAGTGTAGGCTTGTATTGACTCCACCCACTTCATGTGCTTGTGGCTTAGTTTCTCTTGGCTATTTAAGAAACTCAAGGCTTGATTGTCTGTAAAGACAACAAATTCCTTAGGCAGGAGGTCGTGCCTCCATTTCTTCAATGATTGGACTAAGGCATATAGTTGCAAGTCATAAGAGGAGTACTTCCTCTTTTATTCATTAGTTTCTCATTGAAAAAGGCTACAGGCCTGCCTTCTTGACTCAAGACAACCCCTATGGCTAGATTTGATGCATCACATTCAATAGTGAAAACCTTTTTGAAAATCAGGGAGCACTAGTATAGGCTTTTCCATTACCTTTTGCTTCAACATTTGAAAGGCTTCCTCTGCCTCTTTTTTCCACACAAATTTACATTTTTGTCCACCTTTTATGGTCTCAAGGATTGTGACTAGTTAGAATAATATCCTAGTAACTCAAGGATTGGACATCCTTTAACAGTGATTCATTGTTGAAAATCATCATGTATCTACTTAGAACATTGTGATAGACTTCATTAAATGTATCAATCTGGGAACGTGAACTTGAGATGATGGCTACAAAGTTTATGCTTTAGTTCTTCTCAATAGTCATCACTACTAAAGTAAAAGCTATTGCTAAAGGAGATTTACACTAGAAACTGAAACTATAGATTAACTCTCATCTTGAAGGAAAAACTTAATAGTAAATAGATAATGCTTCAGAAGTAAACCTATGCTGTAGGAAATAGTCAATGGTTCTCCTACCAATGGCTGCAGGAGTAACAATACTTAACAACTTCAAAGAAACTTAACTGAATCCTACTTGAACATGAATAGGGAATTCACCTCCTATGTGGGCCCCCATGGAAGTATGAATGAATTATAACTCAGAGATTGAAATGAAGAACTACCATATATTCATTCAACAAAACATAGATACAATATAGGATATCAAAGTATTTTACTCTATTGTTGGATTACAGTATGAATTCCTTAAAATGTCTAACTAGCTTGGAATCATAAGTTCTAGCTTATTTAAAAGCAATTAAGAAAAATAGAACTCCTACAAACTAGGTCCTTCATTATATAGCATAAAAAATTTAGTTACAAGAATGACAACATCATTTATGTAAGAAGATAAGCCATATTTAGTGCTTCAAGAATATAGGAATGTTTGGTAACTAGATTGACTTGGAATGAATCAACAACCACAAAGTTATGGAAGGAGTGGAGCTATGATAAACTCTGAAACAATTATCCACCTTAAAAGACCCACTCATCCTTGAGTCCACACTCCTTGTTGACTTATTCTTCCTGCAAAAGGTTAACATAACAAAAATCCACAACATGAATCCAAGGCAGAGATTATAATAAGTTTTCCTAGTTTAACGTAGCCTTGTCATATGGCTGCAGGAGATCTACCCATTAAAGCTAGAGAATAAAGATACCAGATTTTATCATAACATTCATTAATCCATATATATATTTAGTTTTGTCCTTAAGTTTCATAAGTATCAAATATATATATAGCTAAAGCTTAGAAACATAAAATACTATATAATGTTCATGAAAAACCATAAGATACTCAAGTTTGAACTTAGAAAATCATAAAAAAAACATTCCATAAACTTGATTCATCATTCCCCCTAGCTTAACTATTTGTTGGTCCCACAACAAATAAATTCTTCAACCTAGCTGTCAATCTATATTCAGTAGTTGTTCTTTGTCTAGTACCTCCCTCTGCATGACTCTAATAGAATCCCTTTGTTTCCCTGTGTTTCTTCCATCTGTCCTTTTCCCTATCAAAACTATCCAAATTTTTTGAGTTTGCAAGTAAAGGAGACATCAATAATGGAGGCTAAAAGGTTAGTGGAATCCAAAAACTTTCTCTCTCTCTTCCCAAGGAAATGTACCAAGGAGCGCGTTGTGTTGCCATAGAAAAATTGAGAGGTGAATGTGGTTCTCTGTTTCTCATCTCCCTAGATAAACTGTTCTAGTGCCACTGAATGGCATTTCTAGCCTTAGGCAGTTCAAGATCTATCATCTATTCATATGCATTAAATGTTTTATTTCTCATTGGATAGATGATCTTGCTACCTGAGTCAAAGGGGGTGATCCTTAACCAATTATAGTAGTAAGTTTGAGGATCTTTGGCTTCAAGCCTTAGAAATAGGGGGATGTCTGACTCCAAATCCCTATACACCTTAGCTTGAGTGTCCCAACTAATTTCATTTTGTACCTAGGACATGAGGGCTCTGAGTTAAATATCCCCAACATAAAGCAATGGATTCCAAACTTGGTCATTAGGGACTGCTAGGTTGTGGAGATAAAGTTCACATACTAGATTTTGAATGGCTACAGTAGAGTTATGGAATGCTTGAGAAAAATAGGTAGGCTCTTGTAATGAGGAAGACTTGTCCTACATAATATAGGTCATTTGGATAGTTTAACAACTATTCCTTAAGAAACAAGGCATAGACTGGTGATAGAGATCTACAACCCATCAAGTCAAGAATTAAAGATGTAATTTTGTCAAGTTTCATACTTAATTATTCTATCTTTTCCTCTTGAACAAGTGTTTCCTGATAATGAAGGTCTACTACCCTATTTAGTTCTTTTCATTATTGTTTCCACTACTCTCTCTTAGAATTTGATTTCTTAGACAATTGGAAGATAACATATAACAAAGAGTTTAAACTAGATTGATCTGTTATTGAACTAGGGCAAGAATTATCTGTTGTTGGAGGAATAGATGACTTACCATTGTTAGCACTTGTCCTCTTCAAAGGATCTATCTAGATGATCATAGCCCTCTTGGTGTTAGAGCATTATTGAGCCACTAAAGCTAATGTATCTAACCCTTCATTCAAAATTTGTTCTACAACCTTATTGACAAGGTCTATATCAATATTTGGATTTTCTTCATAGGGATCCCTTTCTATTGCAAGAGATTCTATTGTAGGAGAGAACACTATTTCATCTACTTCCCTAATGTAACTATCAGAGTCATCACTTTCTGAATCATCTTCTTGAAGATTCCTAGAGGCTGATCCTCTCCTTTGAAATACATAAGATTGCTCTTCTGAGCTGGAGTCATCTCCATTTATAATGACTTCTGCATTTACTGGCTTATCAAGGACCTGCTCTATTTTAACATCAGGACATTCCTCAAATGTTTCCTGTTCCACAATCTCAGTCCATTGTTCTTCTTGTTGAGAAGTTTTAGGTGGTAATTCAGCCTCTTGCTGAATGTTTTCATCCTCTCCTTTCCTCTACCCAGAATCTTGTGTTACATTTGGCTCATTAACTGGAATCTCCTCAGTTGTTTTTGACCTTCTCCTAGCACTTCTCCTTAATGGAGTTTCCTCCTTTTCTAGAGCTTTTCTTTTTTTGGATATGCTCGTGGCTGCAAGAGATTCCTTAGCCTGTTGACTAGTACTAGGGTTAATTTTCTTTTTCTTATCCTTTGGGGAAACTATTTCTACTATAGGAGAAACTTCAACCTTTTCTATAGGAGTCTCCGATTCCTCTTCATGAGTTGATCTTGAAGTAGAAGAATTAGTGGAATTAGGGGAATTAGGGGTCCTGACCCTAGATTTCTTCTTGGACAAAGAACATTGTCCAATTTCAATAAAAATTTTCCTAACCCCTTTAGCAATTTTAACCCTTTGTCCCACTCTATGTCCAATTGGTTCAAGGGTAGGCTCCTTAAACCCATGTAGCATAAATTCATCCCAAGAAATATCTGACTATTCCTTTAAGGATTTTTCCACTATCAACTTGATTAGACAGTGGTGAGAGATAGAATTTTGTTTACCCTCTTGGACTAGAATGACTTGTTTTGGAAAAATACCAAACACAAAACTAGGGACATTGATAGGCCTGTTATCATGTCTTAAACATATCAAGAATTTAAAGTGAACAACATGCAAGAATGAGTGCCGCCCTTCATAGGTGAAATACCTAATGATATAAACCACACATTATTTAAATGGCTCAAGAAGAGATAGTCGAAATGTACCTTGTTTCCTATCAACTTCAAGTGGTGGGTCTATGTGAAGAGTGAATTGAGCTCTGGAAGTAGCTGGGTCAAGATTCTCTACAAATTCCTCACCCTCCAGTGGTAATCCCATGACCTCTGCCAAAACTGACTGAGAAAATGGCACCTTCAGTCCTTTAATTGTAGCCACTCCTTTTAAGGAGCTAAGAAACTGAAGTGCAACCTTGTCATCCCAGCTAGTTAGTTTTTGGACATAATCTATCCAACCCCTTGCCTGGAAATACAGCCTACAATTCTAGTCTTTGAGAAAAACACCATGCATAGTAGGCTCTCTTTGGATGAGGTCACCACCCATTGTCTTGTTTTCAAGATACCCAGATAGAGTTGCAGGAGATAAAATAGACAACCAGAAGTTTGAACAAGAAAGCTTGAAAAGGCAGGTTGGAGGATGATTCAAATTTGGAAATTTCTAGCAAAGTAGCTCAAGAAATGAGCTTACGAGTAACATAAATGCAAATTACTATATTATCATTTCATAATTACTCATAAGTACTCTCCATAGAACTCGTACTCAACATAACTTGCCACCTTAGTTTTATATGTGTGAAAGATAACATGCAGCATAATGATTTTCAAAAGTGTCTAATCATGGTAGAAAAATACAAGTACGACAAGAGAAAGGAATAAATATAAAGATTGCATAAACATAATGACAAAAAAACTAATAAACTTCTCCCCCTAGCTAAAGTATTGCAAGTGGGCCCTCACTTGCAGTAATGACAAGGCATACACTAAAATTAAGTGGAAAACAAATTAAAGGTGCATACCTTGAATTGTGTGCTAACTTGAAGTGTTGGTGAGGTGGTAGTTGTTACAATCCATGAATGAAATAAAATATGAGGTGGATGGATGATAGACTAGAAATGAAGTAGAAATTTATTATGGAGAAGGGACTTTCATTAAGAAAGTATTTATTATGAAAGTGAAAAGACCTTTTTAGAGTGAGGAAGGGAAATGAGCATAAAGCTCATTACGAGTGGTTGCAGGCAGTGTGTCACCAATGGTAGAAGAGAATTGTTGTAGGAACTCATCCTTGCTTTGGGGTTTGTGATACAACTTCAATCTGTGACCATTGACTAGCAGTTTGAAATGTACTGGATCAACTATGGAGAGCTGAACCATGCCATTTGGAAAGATTGCAATTATCTCATATGGTCCAAGCCATCTTATTTGGAATTTCCCTAGGTTATGCTGGTACTGAGAGTCATATAGGAGCACCTAGTCTCCAACTAAAAACACTTTGTCCTTGACAAACTTGTCATGCCATTGCCTGCGTTGAGTTTGGATTAGTTTAGTGTTATGCAGGGCAGATTTTCTCCACTCATCAAGGCAATTCAAACTTAAAATCCTATCTTGCTGTGCTGTAGTGAGATCCATCCCAAGATCAAGAGTTTTCTGAAGTGTCTTATGTTTGAATTCAATAGGCATGACTGTAGATTGACCATAGACAAGATCAAATTGTGTGAAACCAGTTGTAGACTTCCATGTAGTGCGGTATGCCCAAAGTGCTTCAGGAAGTCAGATAGCCCAATCTTTCTTATGAATGGCTACTATTTTAGTGAGAATAGATTCCAACTCCCTATTGGTAACTTCCACCTACCCATTAGCTTGGGGGTGATAGGGTGAAGACTTACCATGACTGATGTTATATTCCTCCATTAGAGCAGCAATCAAATTGGAAGTAAACTAAGGACCTTGATTAGATTGAATCTCCCTTGGTACTCCAAATCTGGTGAAGATGAATTCATAAAGGAACTTTGCAACATTGTTATCCTGAGGGTGCTTCATAGGTTTAGCCTCAACCCATTTTATAACATAGTCAGTGCAAACAAGGATATAAGATTTACCTTGGGAAGAGGGCTTAATAGGACCAACAAAGTTGATCCCCCATTTGTCAAAGGGTGCAACAACTACCTATGGCTATAGGGAAATTTCATCTATCTTTGTAGGTCATGCCATGTGTTGGCATTTGTCACACTTTTTGGTGTATTGAGCAGCATCCTTGTGTAGACTAGGCCAATAATAACCTGTAGTCAAAATTTTCAATGCTATTCTTTTGGCAACAAAATGTCCACCGCAAGGTTCATCATGACATGCCTTAAGGATATCATAAGTTTCATCCTCTGTAATGCATCTTATAGTTACTTGGTCAGGACTAGTATAAAACATGAAGCCAAAAATCCATGAATAATTAAAGCTCTTTTCAGTTAACAACCTTCTTTCTTTGGCAGAGAAATGAGCTAGTGTCTTACCAATTGTGAGATAATTAGCAATATCAAAATACCAAGGATTGTGGGTAGTCAACAAGAAAATATGTTCATCAGGAAAACTGTCATCAATGGATACAGGATCATCAGGTACATGCAACCTAGAAAGAAAATTAGCTACCACATTGGTTTTACCAGGTTTATCTATGATGGTAATGTCAAACACCTACATAAGCAACAACCAGCAAGCCAATCTGCCAGAGATTGTAGGCTTGTTCATGAGATACTTAATAGTAGAATGGTCGGTATGTACATAGATCTCATATCTAGTAATGTAGTGTCTGAATTTATTCAGGGCATAAATGACTGCAAGAAGTTCTTTTTTAGTGACAGTGTAGTTAAATTCAGTGCCTTGCAAATTCTTACTGATAAAGTAAATAGCATCCTCAATGGAGTCCACCTTTTGGCCAAGCACAACTCTAATAGCATAGTCCGAGGCATCAGTATGGATGTGAAAAGGAAAGCCCCAATTAGGTCCTTGCAAAACTAGTGCTATAGTGAGAGCTTCTTTAAGCTGTAGGAAAGATTTTGCACTCTCAGAATCCCAAGAAAATTCAACATCCTTCTTGAGAAAGTTATATAGTGGTGCTGCAAGCTGACTGAAATCCTTTATAAACCTTCTATAGTACCTAACATGTCCAAGAAAACTTTTCACATCTTTTTATTTTACTGGAGTAGGTAATGTGCTAATTACTTCAATCTTGGTAGGGTCCACTTGAATACCTTTTGAAGATATGAAATGTCCTAAGACAACCCCTTCTTCCATCATCATGAAGCACTTTTCACTATTAAGAGAGAGGTTATAATCACAACATCTCTGAAGAAATTTCTCCAAATTTTCCTTGGCCTCATCAAAAGTATGCCCATAGGTGGTAAAGTCATCCATGTAAATCTCCATGCAATCAACAGAGATATCTGAGAATATACTGATCACTGCTTGTTGGAAGGTAGTAGGGGAATTACACAACCCAAAAGGCAACATTGAATAGGAAAATGTACCCCATGGGTAGGTGAATATTGTCTTCTCTTGGTCCTCAGGGGCTATTTGTATCTATTTATAACCACTGAATCCATCCAGAAAAGAGAAGTATTTCTTTCTAGCTAAGTTATCAAGGACTTGATCTATGAATGGCAATTGAAAGTGGTCCTTCTTAGTGGCTGCGTTAAGCTCTCTATAGTAAAAAAAAACTCTCCACTTCCCTCCTTTTTTAGGAAGTATTACAAGAGGGGAGACCCACTGACTATCAAAAATTGGATAGATGAAGCTAGCATTTAATAAATTTTGTATCTCATTTTTTACTATATCCCTTAGAGCTGGGTTAACCCTTCACTGAGGTTGGTGAATAGGTCTAAATTCAGGGCTGATATAAATGTTGTGAGTGTAGAGCTTAGGGTCTAAACCTTTCATGTGAGTATAATATGAAGCAAAGGTTGATTGATGTTCTTTTAGAAGCTGTAGGACATCTATCTGTTGAGAGAGAGTTAAGGCACTATTTACATTTAACTCCCACCCTGAGATAACCTCTAGATTAGTGACCTTTTCTACCATGGATAGTTGAGAAATTGGGGAAGACTCCATTTCATGAGGTAGTAATGTATGAAGAAATTTGGAAGTTTTTAAATACTACAAGACATCAATAGGTGGTAACAAAGTGTCAAGAACATAGTCCTCTTGGGAACACACTTGGGATTGCACAACATACTCATTTAGAATAATAGAGGAAATGATTTCATCTTCTTCCCTAGAAGCTACAAAAGGTTCCCTGGATATCATCATTAAATGATGAATGGAATTAACCTTAGGTTCAGCTTCATCCAAATCTGGCTAGATTATCTGGTTGTCTTATAATAGAGGTTGAGCTGGGGAATACAGAGTTAGATTTTTAGTGTTGACTCCATTGGATATAGTCATTTTTCTTGACTGAAAAGCTATATAGGAATCTACAGTAGCTAGCCAAAGCCTACCTAGAATTATTGGATATCCTCCCATGTTAGTCTTTGGAGAAAGAGCAACAAAGTTAACCAGATATTCTCAAGAATTCAAGGTGACTATTACATCCTCTACCATCCTATTAGGTGTAATGGTGGAACTATCAACAAGCTGAAGGATGGTTGGGGTTTCCCTAAGACTGATGATATGCAACTGAGACATTACTTCCTTGGTCATGACATTTATGGACACACCTAAGTCAACTAGAGCATTTTGGACTTGCATTCCTTGAATAGTGATCGTAACCACATGGCTACCAGGATCAGAATACTTGGGAACTGTCAATTTCTCCAACATTAGATTAGATAACTGGCCTAGGACATGTATGGTTTTGGGATCCTTTTTCTTCCTCCCAAGCTGCTTGAAACAAGCTTCCTTGATGGCTTTAGTATATGTAGGTACTTCCTTTATGGCATCTAACAAGGGAATCTTTACTGTTATTTTCTTTAGTTGGGCAAGCAAATCCAACCCTTTTTGATTTTCCATTGGCTTAACTTGTTCCTCCAATGTATGAGGAAATGGGAGTTCTTATGTTGTAGGAGTAGCAGGTTGGATTGGTACCTCAGTTCATTCTATTGAGGCATCCTCAACTTTGGTAATAATAGGCTATTGTGGAGGAGGAAGAGTTGTGCTAGATCTTAAATGGATATTATTTAGGGAAATTGCATAGCTCTGCTATTGAATTGTTGGTTTAGCATTGTTGGGATTTGGTGTAGGCTGAGCAGGCAATTGAGTCTATTTAGGGGAAGTAGTATTGGCTACAAGAGGAGGAATCAAAGCTTGTTGCTAAGGTGGTGGCATCAAAGCTGGATGGTTTGATTGGTTCATCAAATTGTGTGGTTGTTTCCACCCTTGCTAGGGCTACTGCCAGGGTTGCTAAGGTTGTGACCAACCCTATTGTGATTATTGCCATCCTGGCTGATGTTGCTGCCAACCTTCCTGAGGTTGTTGCCAACCTTTCTGAGGTTGTTTCCAACATTGTTGAGGTTGCTTCCAACTATTATACCCACTAAATCCACTATGTTGTTGATTTTTATATGCATTAGTATTATTAAAATTTTGAAGAGCATCTTGGGGAATACCTAGTCTCTAAGCCCATGGCCTTCGTTGGGAAACATAGAGTACCTCTCCATTCTCATCAATGGCTTTGAACTCAGTAGGCATTGGTTGGGACTCCAAGCTTGCAATAGATTTACACTGACAATTCTTTTTCTTCTCCCTATAGTGTGGATAGTACTATGCTAACATTGCATCAGCTTCATCCTTCTTTATCCTTGCCTGCATTGTGTCCAACTGAGTGGCGACATCATTAATGATGTCCTTGAAATTTGACAATAGATTGGATAGCTCCATTTTGGACACCCCTGCACCGTGGGACTTGTGAGGCAAGGCTCTCAAGCCTCTTCCTTTCTTGATAGTGGCTATTGAATAGTTCAGAAATATGATTTTTATGTCATCCCATGTCTTCTGAGTAATGTCTCCCCCTGCCATAAGGTTAAGGGCCTCTATGCTCCCTTCATTCACACCTCTCAAAAACAAATGCTTTTGAGATTCTTCATTCAGCACATGTTGTGTGTTACACTACAGGCTGAAGATAAACCTAGAGACATAGTCTTCTAGAGTTTCATCTTCCTTCTGTGACATTTTAAATATGTCATCTCCCTTTAAGTCTCCTCCTCTGTGATAATCTTTATACTTATCAAGAAACATGGTGCACATTGAATTCCAATCTACTACAACATCAACACCCAAACTCATAAACCACCATAGAGAAGCCTCCTTTAAAGTGGAAGGAAATAATTTGAGCTTATGACCACTAGTGGTGTAGTCATAGGTTCTGTAGAGGACATCAAATTCAAAGAGGAAAGTCTCTGGATCCTCCATGATGAGTCCATAGAATTTAGGAAGCACGGCTGTAGGAATGTTCTTTAGATTTTGGTTACCTTGCCAAGTAGGAATAGGAAAAGGGAAAGTAGGATGAGCCATTACATTATCTAGATATTATGGGCAAGCAAAGAGAGCATTTAAATGGTAAGATTCTTTAGATGATGGTGGTGAAGGCAAGTGATCAAAGGCATCAACAAATACATTGTCAAATGGTTCTTCTTATGGGATTTCTAAATGGGGTTCCTCAAACGTTAGATCTAAAACCTCAAATGGTTCTCCTTGATTAAGGTTAGGTAGGAATCACCCAAGATGATCCCTACGTCTATGCCTGCAAAATTATGAAAAATGAAAACCAACTTAATGACTTCTGGGTCAAACTAAATTGACACCATCCCCGACAATGGTACCAAAAATGACTGGTTAGAATAATATCCTAGTAACTCAAGGATTGGACATCCTTTAATAGTGATTCATTGTTGAAAATCATCATGTATCTACTTAGAACATCATGCTAGAATTCATTAAATGTATCAATCCAGGAACATGAACTTGAGATGATGGCTAGAAAGTTTATGCTTTAGTTCTTCTCAATAGTCATCACTACTAAAGTAAAAGCTATTGCTACAAAAGATTTACACTAGAAATTGAAACTACAGATTAACTCTCATCTTGAAGGAAAAACTTAACAGTAAAGAGATAATGCTTCAGAAGTAAACCTATGCTGCAGGAAACAGTCACTGGTTCTATAGGTCTACAACTTCTTTAGGTCCTACTCTTCTCAAGGAATCTAAATCCTTCTCAGAATTCTTGGGTTTGTCATCCTTAGGCAAAAGGACTAGGGCATAACAAGGATCTTTATCCTCCTTCAAGGTTTTCAAAAACTCTTTTTCACCAATAAATAGAAATTTAGAATCTTTATGTTCCTCAGAGTTTTTAGATAGGGGTAAGAGTGTTACCTTTTATCCTTTGTGGTTGATGGTGTGTGTTCAACCTCCCATCATGATGAACCTCCACATCATACTACTAGGGCCTTCCAAGGAGAAAATGGAAAGCATCCATAGGAACAATGTCACACATCACTCGGTACTTGTATTTTCCAAGTTGGAATTCAACCCATGCTTGCTCCTCTATGATAGTGTGCTGGTTCTTAGTGATACATGACACATTGTAGGGGTTTGGATGTGGCAACCTTCTCAACTTCAAATTCTTCACTACCTCCTCAGACACCAAGTTATCAGTAGATCCACTATCAATTACCAATCTGCACACCTTGCTTCCACTCTTACATGTGGTTCTGAAAAGGCTCTTCCTCTATGGTGGTTCTTGAGTACAAGGAGCCTTTAATAAGGTCCTTCTCATCATGAGTTCCTCTCCCTCTTTAGGTGGTGCATAATACCCAAGTGCACTATCTCCTTGGTTATCTTCATCTCTGACTATGTTAGCCCTCCTCTCTATTTGATTCTTTGCCTTCTCAGGGAACTTTGATGCTAGGTGCCCAGGTTGGTTACATTTGTAACACCTTATGGTTTATGAACTTCTTCCACCAGTCCTTCCCCTTTAATCTCCTCTTCTCCCTCTATAGGAGCCTCTATAACTTCCTTCCCCAAAGGAGTTCTCTTGACTAGTTTCTTCAATTTTTCTAGGAGTCTGTCCTCTGCCACTACTTGATCCTCTTCCTCTATTGTCAAAATCTCTCTAGTCTCTTCCTTTCCCACCTTGGTCTTGCTTCCTCTTGATCTTTTCCTCCACTTTCAATGCCAATTGAAAGCATTTATGGATAGTGGTAGGGGAACATAGGCTTAATTCATCTTGGATATTCACCCTTAATCCTTGCATATATCTAGCAAGTTTGACACTTTCTGGCTCCACCAATTTAGACTTCATAGTAAGTCTATGGAATTCTTCAGTGTAGCTTGAGATGTCCATCTCCTTCTACCTTAGGCTTTGCCTCTTCTTATGAAGTTGGACTTCATAGTCTTTAGGTACATAGGCTTCCTTCACTAAGGCCATCATCTTCTTCCATATAGACACTGGATTCTTGTCCATCTTTACTCTCTCTTCTTGAGTAAAATTCCACCAAGTCAAGGTGGATCCCTTCAACTTGGACTTTGCTATTTTAACCTTTTGATGCTTTGGTATTTCCTCATAGTCAAAGAAACTAGTGAGTGCATCAATCCAATCCATCACCTCATTTGGATCCATCTTCCCATTGTAGACAGATAGGTCAAGCTTAGTATCCATGGTCCTTCTTTCCATGGACTTCAAGGTCTTCAATAATAGCCTCTAGTCTGCAGGCACCTCCACTTCTTCCTCCTGCAAAGGGGCTTCCTCATCACTCCCCTCTTCTTCCCATCTAGAGTTCCTACTATGTCCTATCTTGAGTTTTTCCCTAAGGTTTTCCATCTCTCACCTCATCCACTTTCTTTCAACATCATGCTCTTTCACTACCCTTAGTAGTTTTGCGTTAGTCATCCTGTTAGGAAGTTCACTATCTTCACCACCATCTGACATGGTTGAAATTTTAGTATTCCTCCAAAGATATACTATTTTCTCTGATACCACTTGGAGTAGAGCCCCAATATATACTTAGAATAAACCCTTAGAGGTCCTTAATACCCCCTTCTTGCATACAAACTAGGGCTCTGACAAAGAGTTCCCAAAACCCACAAATCAAGATGGGTTCTTCAATCCCATCTCCTACACCCTTAAAGAACTAACTCACAAAACTCAACCATATCAATCTAGGGATGGAACAAGGGTTCACTCAAGGCTCAATAAAAATATCTAATGGAATGAAATGCCAGTCCCGCACCAAGCAATCTTGGAACACAATTTAGACACCCAAACCCATTGTAGCGATACAAGGAGAAAACTTGATTTCTTGAGGGAAATCTACTTGGAACTCCACCAATTTAGGTCTTAACCACCCTTATGGATTTCAATCTACCCACCAATAGTATCCTCCAATTTTGGACCTTTGACCAATCTCCAAACACCTACTGTCCTCAAATCTCTCCTAGGCCTAATAGGGCTAATAGGCCAATTTAACAAAGGAAGTATTTGAATTTATTTACACCTTCCAATATAAACTATTGGAAAATTTGTAGGATTTCATAAAATGACTAAATCAAAGGATTTAGATCACCACTCTACCCCTGGGCCAAGCCGTGTCTTCAAACCCATAATTCTGGACAGTCACATAGAGATGCCTGTCCAGAGGGTTTAATCATTCCTCCTTTCTCCATTGGATTCCCGGTCTAAGAACTGAAGAATATAAAAATAAATCCTTCCTCCTTTCTTTCCACCAAGAATCAGAATTTTTCCATGGTGGACCCTCTTGGAAAGAGGAATTCTGTCTCAAAACCCTAAGTAGGTCCTCCCTGCAAACAATGAACACACAAAATTTGATAACTTTCATCCTGGGTTGTTTTAGGACTTCAAACCAATTGAATTATTCTTATAAAATATAGGAAAAACTTCTAAATTCCTTCAATGTCACATGTGAGACCATACAGGTCCGTTAACTTTGAAAATACAATCTAATTCTCAGGAAATCAATGAATTTTTATTAAAATCAGATATCCAAACTTCTCCAAATATTCCAACCAACTTGGATCAAAGTTTTCCAACATTTTTATACATTCCTCAATCAATTGCAACCAATTTGAGATGGTTGTGACCGTTGAGATTCAAACTTAACAACTTTTTGAAAAATTGCTTAAAGCAATATTGACAACATTGACAACTTTTGCCAAAGTTGTCATCAATCAAACTTATTAAACTCTATCCTAGACTCCACCTAGGACCTTAGATAGATTAAAATAAACTTATTTCAATATTTTCTTAGGCCAACTAGACCATCCTAGTCATGTAGTCTATTCTAGTCAAATTATCCAACAATGGCCAAGGTAGACAACTAGGTTTATAACACTACCTATTGTCACCTTGCCTTACAAAATAAGACTTTATTACATCATTGGATTCAAGATCCAATTATTATCCTAACCCTTCCCATCAACCCTTCATGTTTGGGTCATTTTATGTGCTAGCCATAGATGAGTTTGAGGGTGCTCCTACACCATAACCTCTCATAGATGTAATCCCTCTTGGGATGAAGGTAAATCTACTTGAACCTCATGCTAGTAATAGTTCAACACCACCCAAAGGGACTAGTATTTCTACATCACCCTTGGTGCACATTCCAATGGTACCTATAAGTTTTATACCCTTCTTCGAGAAGTATAGTGTAGTAAAGGAATTAAAAAAGACTAACGAAAATATCTCTATGTATGACATTTTGTAGATATGTCTGTCACAAAGGGAGGCATTGCTAAAGTCCCTTGACCATTCAAGATAGAATCCTCAAATTAGTACATCCCCATAGGATCTTCACTGAAGAGAAAACACAATACCATGTGAATTCATATTGGGGGGTTTAAAATGGGCAAAAAAGGGGGAAATATATTTCCTAAATAGGGGGAGGGTTTCTTTTTGGTGAGGGGTGGGGGTTTATATAGGAAAATGGGTGTGAGGAGTATTGGGTAGGTATTAGAGGGGGGTGACAAAAATGGTGTTTGGGGCAATATTTTTTGAAAATAGGGGTATTATTTAGTATGCCACAAACACACATGCTATGATTCAAGTTCACTAAGTTAATCCCCCCATGTACATCCCATACTCCTACATCAAATGTAAATATAATTAAGGCATTTGTTAACTAGGCCAAATAAATGAGAGGGGGGGTTAATTAGTTATTTACAAACATTTTCTTCAACTTTTGCTAAACAAGTAATTAATTAAACCTATCATAATATGAATATGAAAGCTCAAAACCATCAACAAAATGAACACCAAAATTTATGTGGAAGCCCAAACTGGGAAAAACCATGGAGAAGCTAATTCTTATGAAATCAACACTGGTTCAATTGATTTTGATAAGGTCTCTCTAAAAATATTCTCATTATGGTTTGGATCACTGTTAGTTGGGATAACTACCCTGAAATATAAATGTGGCTCACTGCCAATACCAATAGTTTTACTACCAGAATATAATAAATGAGTTTGAATCCACCATTGAAACCATTGAATTTGCAATATAGAAATGATATAAGAGTCTACTATTGATTTCACCAACTCATATGAACATTAAAATATAGATCTTCCTATTAGGAATGAGAACACTAAGAGGGGGTGGGGGGTGAATCAATGTTCACCATATTTTATCTTTTTACTTAATCTTAAACTGAACTTAAATACTTAAGTACTAAAATGAACATTCACCTAAACATGTAACATGAAATCAACACATAACACCAATATGGTTATGGGGAAACCCAAATAGGTAAAAACCTCAGTGGGAATTGACACCCACTAATATTCTGTACTAGTGTTTTATGATCCTTGTTAGAAGATCCTTAACCCTGTTAGGAGTTGCTTTACAATGTATTAAGTATAGTAGAACTTGTCAAGGGTCATACCCTATTAGGATTATTTTACAATAAACCCTATTAGGGGTATGGATGAATTTTCCTAGAGCTCACTGCTCAAGTGGTGAAGGCTGCAACCTTCTGATCTCAGATACACAATATATCTATTGGATGAACTGTTACTATGACATTGCTTGTCTGATTCGTTCCTTTGATGCGTTAATGCTTTGAACTCTTTCACAACTCTAATACATCTTATTGACTCTTCACACACTTTTTATCTACTTATCTTGACTCTTTATCACTCCACTCCCAATTACAATGGGTGCATCTCATATTTATATGCGTATACAAAACAAATAACTAGGTCGGCCCTTTAACTGATTACATACAACACTTCCAATTGAATTGGCTCAAGTGTGTTTACAAAAAAAAATATAATTACATGTCATAAACCTAATTACAATAGGCACATAGCCTTTACATCATAAGGATATAATCACAAATCAAAATGCCAATAGTCGGCTGCTTACTCTGTTCTTCTCTGGCACACACTGGCTGTGTAACTTCAACTGTCTGTAACTTTGTCATACTTTCATATCTAATCATGTGCTCATAGACTAAGCATGAATATACTCTAACAAACTTATCTTCTAGGGCACATACCATAACTCACATGCACTGATGCTCTGAGCTTCAGGTACTCTGTACACCGTCCAGTCTTCAACACTTAGCTGATTTCTGATCTTCTCCTCAAAAGCGCTGACTCCAAAACACTATATGAGTTTGTTGCCATAATGAAAACACTATAATAAGTCATATACACTATTATAGAAAACTTTCCAACAATCTCCCCCTTTTTCATTGATGGCAACAAAGGAATATGGCCAAGTTGCTAACTGTCCCTTAATACAAAAAACTTTTGTCTTATATCCCCCTTATAGATAAAATTCTATCTTATATCTCCTTATACATATCTATAACCCATATTCTATACATACCCCCCCCTTTTACATTAATGAAAAAGGTGCTTCAAAAATATATCTATAAATACTTACTGTGAGAGAACATCTGGATATGCTATCTACATGTTTTGAATCTCCTTCTTCCAAAATGTGATTAATGAATTTACAATCTAGAGATGGGTGCATAGTGCATACTCTAGCTTCTCCATCTTCTCCAAATCTATTCTAGGACCTTGATCATATGTCACCATGGTGGCATCAATCTCCTTGATATTTTGATTGAGTATATCTAGTGAGGGCGCAAGAGCATTCTTGAGCTATGTTTGCCTTGCCCTTATCTTTGACATCTCTTTCTCAGATTTTTCAATCTTATCTATCTGTCCTTGGTAGACATTATTACATAGGTTCACATAAATGGATGGATCTTCCACCAATTTCCTTATGCTATCTGTCATAGCTTTTGCCTCTTGTATTTTCTTGTACAGATCACTAGTCAACTTATCCTGGTTCATACAGTAAGTAATAATCTTCTTGCCCTTTGTTGCAAACTCCTTCAAGGATGCTTGACCAGTCTTTAGTGAACTTGGGTCAAGTACAAAGTTTCTAACAAATTCACTTAGCCTTTTCTTCAAATACTTTTCCTCTACAACTGGGGATGCATATTCTTCCAAGCTAGAGAAATTATTCTTGAACTATGAAATAACTTTACTCACATCGTCAACAGAGTGTACCTTGGACACTTTCTTGTCTACTAGTAACAAGTTGTTTAAGATGTTTACCAATTCTACAAGGAGGGGATTCCTCATTACCTATTTCTCCTTGGCTTTCTCCATAGCTAAGATGCTAAATTTGATTAGGTCTTCTTCTCCCCATGAATCCAAACTAGTTGTGTCAGGTGTCAAACTTGACAATAATGTTGTTGAGGGAAGTGGAGTGATAGGAGTACTGTCCATAACTTCCTCTTTGACTCTTATTGTTATTGGTTAATTTTATTTTCTCTCTACTTCTTTTTGTTTTTCTGCTTCTTTTTCTATTTTTTCTTCTTTCTTTTCTTCTTCTTCTTCTATTTCTTTTTCTATTTTATCTATCATCTTTTCTTCTTTTTCATCTGTTATATCCTCAATCAATACTTCTTCTTGTTGATTGGGAGGAGTGTTACTACATAAGTTCTTAGCCTCTTGAGTTCTTATAGATGCCTCTTCAAACTAATCTAGATCCATGTTTGTGGCCACCATAGTGACTTTTACATTGTCAATAAAGATAGAATCATCCTTGAGTGTCTCTGTTATGGGCACAAACTTCTCTGCCTCTGTGGATGCATCAATTGCATGTGTTGGATCATGTGGAACTATATAAGGTAAATTAGTAGTCTCTAACTCTTTTGCATCCATTATGAGTACTTGGGCTATGGGCACAATAGCTGGATACATGTGCCTATTCATGAAGACCTTCTCAAATGCCTTCTCTATTTCCTTAGCAACCAATTCATAATTCTTGTCCATTATGTGCAGGGTCCTTGACTTGGTTCTAAGATGTGGTTTCACTAGATCTAGTAACATAGATTTCTCCTCTAGAGAATATACTAGAAGGGTTTCATCTAGAATCTTTTCTCTTATCCTTAGATCCTCTTCAATAGCCTGTCTCTTTTGGAATTCTAAGATATTCCATACATTGTTTGGAATCATATTCTTCAGTACTAGGACTATCTTCTTAAACTTCAACATATGTTTGACAATCATTCCATGTATCTCTAATTTTTCAATCTCACTGTATTTCTCATAGAACTTTCCTACTTGATCAATTCTGCCTTCATCAACAATCCTTGTATTTAACACACTGAGAGTAGGTTTGAGACTTACTTTGAGAGGAGCTCAAGTGTTCCTTCTATTCCTTGTTACTCATGAGGATGGATGAATAGTGCTAATCTCTTTCTTTCTCTTAGGCATTTCCTTATACTCAGGAGGAGTAGTAAGGTTAATGGTTTCTTTGGGCACAGAAGGAGTAACATCAGTTTTACCCTTCTTATCATCTGATTTTTCTATTTTTACCTTCTTCAACTTAGGATCCTCTGATTTTGTCTTTGATGTTGATGCACTCTCAAATTTCCAAAGCAATCTTCTCTTCGCTTTCTTTATCTAAGTCTTCTTGTGATACACCATGAATTCTCAATATTTCTGAAGTAACCTTGGCAACTTTTCTTTTTGTTGCTGCGTTGTTTAGAACAGCATCAACTTCTCTAGTTTTCTCTTCATAGGATCCCCATCTTGGATCATTAAGGTCTTTAGGGGCTGAAAGAAACACTTGTGAATATGCTTCTAGGACTTATTCATCAACCTAATATCCAAGTGGATGGATCCACTTTGTCCTTGGCTCAACTGCTTCCATACAAGTTGTGTTTGTCTCAACCATGAAACAAATAGTATCCTTGTATTTTTCAATAATATTTTCTAGTATTCTATACATCATCTATATTTTAGCCTTGAATGTCTTCAAATCCACTATCATGTAATCTCTTAGTGTGCTCTTAGTAGATGCCTTGAAGGATATCTACGACAGAGTAGGAATAGTCTTGTTTAGGTACAAATCAAACACTTTTCCAACAATATAGAAGTACATATAGATAATTAGGGACCCAAACCTAAATATCTTGGTCTTGTCATGCTTGATTGCCTTAATGTAATCTATTAACTATGCGTGCAATATCTCACACAAATTAAACTCTCTATTCTCTTTCACAAGTCTTATTGTTGCAAGAATTATGGCCGCCGACACACTGTTTACCCTGCTGGTGTGTTGGAACCTGTAACCTAGTATCATGGACATCAATTTGATGTCATCTTGCTCAATTGGCTCTATAGTCATTCCACACCTATCACTTCTTGACTTGCAAGTTTTCTCAACAAGTTTCCTTACATCCTTTCCTATTGGAAGAATGACGCCTATCTTTGAGAGTCCTGTCATCTCATGAATTAGGTCACTAGTAATCCTAACTAGCACTTCACCTATCCAAAATAGGTCATCATGAATCCTGCTCAATAGAATCTTGATCCATTCTAATTCGTAGAACTCATATGCCATAGCATAATCCACTATAAGGTGATTATTCCATTGCACATACTCATCTATGAAGGTTTTGTCTAGTTTCATCATTCTTTCCATCCCTTAATTTGTCCAATCCTACTAGTTCTTTCTTGCAATATATGTATGCCCTAATGTCTTCGACATGCATAACACCCATAGGCATGTAGAAGAATGCCCCTTCTAGATCATCCAAAGTGGATTTGAATGGGTACCTCTTAAATACATATCTTTTCTTATCTACAACATCAAATACTATAGGAGTAGCCATCACTTACTTGTATATTGCTTTCTTAATGGTTTCCAAGATATTTTGAATCGGTGAACTAGGGTTTTTGCAACTGATCAAATGCATAATAAGTCACTTGATGAATCAATTTGCAATCCTTCACAATCAAATGCTAGGGCTCTTCTGCTCTCCAATCGCTCTGAATTCAAATGCAATGAGTAATTTACAAACTTCTATGTACTTTAAAGTAGGAATTTTGCCATTAATGCTTGTCACATAAACCATGCTACCACTTGAACATTTCTAACTTTCATTCTACAAATAATTAGCTAGTGCGTTCTTGCACATAGGTTGTTCTAGTCTCCAAAAGCTTAAGTCCAAAGGTCCATACTCAGAGAGTGGGTATACAAGCCGCGTAGGGGTCTAGAGCTAAATTAGCTCCCCCTATGACCCTAAGGGCCATTCATCTTGATTTAGAGGGTGCGTCCACTGTGGATGCATCCAATACATTCTCATCAACCTTATCCTTCTTTTCTTCAAACCAAATCAAGCTCGCATCCTTTGAAGCTTTCACAAACTTGACTTCTCCTTTGGGATCCAATACTATTTCTTCAGGCTTTTTAGGGCTTTCCTAACCTTGCATTCTTGATCTACAAAAGCCTTATTACAGCAGTGAAAAATGACTAGACGCCTTTTATTGCTCGGCACATTGACATGGGTCACCATTTTGCATTGTCTAGCTGAGTGACCATTATAGTTACATATCTGACATGTAATATTATGAGAACTTCTTACATTTGACTAACTCTAATTTCTCTGATTATACTAAGTCTTATTTTTCTATCTTGTCTTACAATTCATAGCCTATGACCAAATTTATTGCATGAATAATAGTAACCATTGAAAGGTCTTACCTCAATACAGTTCCTCGCTATGTGTCCATGCTTGTTACATGCATAACGAGTGCGGTCTACTAGTTTGTGCTAATTCTTAGGTGGTTCAATATGATCTTTAGTTTGACTTTCAGTCTCCTTAGCATCTGAGGTGTCTTCTAGTGCTTTCATTCTTGCTCGCATGTTGTCAATCTAATTTTGTGCTTCATTGTATCCAATGAAGCTATTATCTTCTTTAGATCTTTTTGTATATAACTAAGATTCTATCAAATCAAAACTGGTGTGTAATTTATCAATGTGATTCTTTGCCTCTTTCAATTTAGATTACAAGCTTTCTTTGCTGTTTCTAAGCTCCAAAATTTCCATGTTTGCTTGCCTCAATTCTTCATTTAGTTGAAGGTTCTCTTTGATCTGTTCATTATAGACATCTTGGTTGTTGATCAGCTTGTCATCCAATTTTTCAATCTGTTCTATCAAGGATGCATTTTCTTCATTCAACTTCTTGATCATTATCCCTAAATCACTGGTAGAACATTCTTTCAAATCGTTTCTTAGCCTTTTGATGACTATTTGAGCATCACTGACTTTTTCCTTTAGTTCTTCAATTACTTTTTCAGATGTTTCATTTCTGCTTTGTCCATGATCTCCTCAAGTGGTTAAACTTCTTTATTGAGGACTAGAGCTTTGATACCAATTGTTAGGAATGGGAACACTGAGAGGGGGGGGGGGGGGGGGGGGCGGGGGGGGCACGTGAATTAGTGTTCATTGTATTTTATCTTTTTACTTAATCTTAAACTAAACTTAAATAATTAAATACTAGAATGAACATTTACATAAACATGAAACGTGAAATCAACACATAATACCAATATGGTTATGGGGAAACCCAAATAGGTAAAAACCCTAGTGGGAATTGACACCCACTAATATTCTGTACTAGTATTTTATGATCCTTGTTAGAAGATCCTTAACCTTGTTAGGAGTTGCTTTACAATGTATTAAGTATAGTAGGCCTTGTCAAGGGTCAGACCCTATTAGGAGTCTTTTACAATAAACCTTGTTAGGGGTGTGGATGAACTATCCTTGAGCTCACTGCTCAAGTGGTGAAGGCTGCAACCTTCTGATCTTAGATACACACTATATCTGCTAGATGGACTGTTACTATGACACTGCTTGTCTGATTAGTTCCTTTGATGCACTGATACTTTGACCTCTTGAAAAGATCTAATACATATTATAGACTCTTTGGACACTTCTTCTCTACTTATCTTGACTCTTTATCACTCCACCCCCAATTACAATGGGCACATCTCATATTTATATGCAGATACAAAACAAATAACTAGGTTGGCCCTTTAACCAATTACATACAACACTTCCAATTGAATTTCCTCAAGCATGTTTACAAAAAAAAATAATTACATTTTAGAAACCTAATTACAATAGGTGCATAGCCTTTACATCATAAGAATATAATAAAAAATCAAAATGCCAATAGTCGGTTACTTACACTGTTCTTCTCTGGCACACACTGGCTGTGTAACTTCAACTATCTGTAACTTTGTCATACTTGCATATCTAATCATGCGCTCATAGAATAAGCATAAATATACTCTAACAAACTTATCTTCCAGGGTGCATACCATAACGCGATCATAGGAACATGCGTTGATGCTCTGAGCTTCAGGTACTCTGTACACTATCCAGTCTTCAACACTTAGCCAATTTCTGATCTTCTCCTCAAGTGTGCTGACTCCAAAACACTATATGAATTTTTTTCTATAATGACAACACTATAGTAAGTCATATACACTAGTATAGCCAATTATAATGACTTTGTTGCATTCACTTTGCATGTTACTCATATACAAGTATCACCACAAAAAAGTGAGATGATCACTTTTCTTATACTGCTTGATGCAATACACCAAGTCAGCCAAAACCAATTTGAAATAGGTCACATCGAATCATTCCCATAGTGGTAAGGAATGAAACATGGAACACCTCACTCAATACAATATGCATCATGCAAATCAATATGCTACACCATCTTCGAGACTTTTGGTACCAATAGATATGTATAAAGCATCACATGGTAACTTCTAGGACCAAAACCACAAAAAAACATGCCCAACATAGGACCAAACCCAAATAAATGTTCCACCATATTTTACACACTAAAGATAACCACCACCGACATGAATAAGGATTAACATAAAAAGAACATCCTTCGGTGAACACTTCTATCGATATGCTAGAGCTATTGGTATACACATCAACGGATATGAAAAAATAACCAAATTATAAATGAATCATATATATGCAATGATAGTTAACATAAATGACAACCATTAATGCCAATAGCATTAATAATATCAATCTCACATTCTAATAATCTCCCTCTTTATGATTGATAGAAACATTCATCAATAACAAAATAAACAACTCACTATCAGAGGATATTAACATCAAAGTCTTCTATTATTTTCTATTTTTCTCCTACTAATCTTCTCCCCCTTTGAAAATGATGAAAAAGAACCAAAACTCTCTCTTACTGACTCACTCATCTCCCCCTAAGAGGAAGTTTCCAAGCATTGATCTAGAAAGGAATAAGCATGCAATTTATTGGACCAATGAACACATTGGTGCATTTAGTGAAAATTAGGAAGGGGCATAACACCTACCTTCCCACTGAGATACTCAAAAGTATCCTTTCACAAAGGTTTTGTAAATATGTCTTCTATCTTTTCGTTTGTATGCACATACTCAAGCTTTAATTCCTTCTCCAATACCTTATCTCTCAAGAAATAATACCTGATAGATATATGTTTCACTCTGGAATGATGCACTAGATTCTTTGAAATTTTTATAGCACTAGTATTATTATTCATGATTGAAATTAGCTCATCAAAAGTTATACCTATATCCTTCAAAGTATGTTTCATCCATGATACCTAAGTATAACTTGAGGATACTACAATTTATTATCATTCAATAGTTGATATTGTTACACAATCCTACTTCTTTCTTGACTAAGCAACCAATTGGGAGCCAACAAAATAAGCTCCACCACTAGTAATTCTCTAGTTATCCAGACAACTGGCCCAATTTGCATTAGTATAAGCTGTTAGTGTGAAATATGAACTTTTTGGATACCATAATCTAAACTCTTATGTTCCATTAAAATATCTAAAAATCCTCTTTATTTCCATAATAATTGACTCTTTTAGTTCTTTCTGGAATCTGGCTCTCAAACATATTGCATACATAATATCTAGTCTAGTAGTAATCAGGTACAATAATCCTCTAATCATTGATTTATACTTGCTTTCATATTCTTTCAATTTATCATCTTCCTTAGTCAACTTACATTTGGTAATAATAGGAGTACATACTAGTTTAAAACTCCCCAAAACAAACTTCAATAATTCCTTGATATGCTTGGACTAAGAAATGAAAATGCCTTTATTGGTCTAATTTACTTGCAATACAATAATGAAATTCAACTCACAAACCATATATATCTCTAATTCCTTCTGTATCTCCTCTGTAAATTTCCTACACAAGTCATCTTTTCCTCCAAAAATAATGTCATCAACATAAATAACAACAATCAAGATATGATTTGAATAAATAGTATAATACAAGTTGTTGTCCATCAAACCTTTCTAAAATCCTTATCCAATCAGATGCTTGTCCAATCTACCATAGCACGATCTCGATGCCTTTTTCAAACCCTACAATGTCTTCTTTAACCTACATGCAACATTTAGATTCCCTTATGATTTGAATCCTTCTGATTGTTCAATGTAAACTTACTCCTTTAGTTCTCCATTCAAGAATGCTATCTTGACATTCATTTGATAAACCTTGAAATCTTTGTATGTTGAAAAAGGTAGAAATATCCAAATTTCATCAATACAGGCAACATGGGCATAAGTGTCATTGAAATTGATTCCTTCAATCTTAGTATAACCTTTTCATACTAACCTTGCCTGGGTCCTTATTGCATTACCATTCTCATCCAGCTTATTATGGAAAACCTTCTTAGTACCAATCACATTCTTATCAGTTGATCTGGGTACTGTGTGTGTGAAAATTGTACCTGATCTGTAGACACAACACTCAGTAAAACATTAGAGGTTAGCTATAATCAAAATCGTGCAAAATTGAAATCTAATCTAACCAAGCGATTTACTGCCTTCTAATATGTGCGAGAATAATTTTCTCAGATTATTATCGAGATCAGTGACCTAGACGACACCTAAATGAAGGATTTGAATGCAATTGATCTAGATATGAGATTGAATGTAATTAAACTATTTTTTTGGTATTTTTCTATGCAATAAGAATGAATGAAAAATTGATATGAAATTAATCTATATGAAAACTGATATGCTATGAATGCTATTGAAAATTGATATGAAATGAATGCTAAATGATCTAACAATGAAGATTATAACAATGATATGAAAACTATCTATATGAAAAACTTGATATGAAACTATCTAAGAATGATATGAAATATGAATGCAAAAATAAGATTGATCTCACAAAGATGTCGATTCGCAAGAGCTTTGATTCTTCAATTCCAATTCTCCAGCGTGATTGTGCAAAATATGAGATGATTTGTGAAGAGCTAAAGCCTTGTTTTATAGAAATCCAGGGCTTTGGAGGTGCATGGGAAAAGCCATAAATCACTCAAATTAACTAAGCTTGATTTTTGAGTTATCTGATAATAACAAATAATTAAGTCACAAAAATATGCAAAAGCTAAGCTTTAACTCAAAATAGAGTTTAGCTTTAATTGATAATTGATAGTTGTCTGCTTTTATGATTGTGCATGTTTTAATTATGAATTAATTTAATAATAAAGTGATTTATTTCCAACTTAACTGATTTTTGAAAATAAATAATTAATTTATGGGTTAATTAACTATTTAATCAAATTTTTATTAAAAATTATATTATTAAATAATGACAACTTGCTTTAATTAATTAAATAAGAATTTAATCAATTATTCATATGATATTAGATTTATTGTCAAAATTAAATAATACAATTAATAATAGATAGAATTAAATTTAATTACACAATTAAGTGGCAAATATTAAATCTAATTAATTAAATATAAAAATATTCAATTAATCAAACTTTAGGATAAATGTGATTTATTGCCAAATAATTATTAAATTAAAGATAATTAAGATAATTAGGAATATTACTAGGAATATTCCCCGATGCAGAATTTAAGATAATCAATTATGATTCGATGATGTTAGATGTGCCTTAGGTTAGGACTTTGATGTCGATTTTGTTCGATTTGTCGATGTAGGAGGTTAATGAACTTATAGCCCATTTTTGGGGTATTACATTTTGCCCCTCTTTGAATTACTGTGCGAAGCGCAGTGGTTCAAAGATTGTCTGTGTTTGATAAAGATATGAAACTGATTCAAAAGATAAATCGATTGAAAGATAGAAACTGATTGAAAGATATTGAGATAGGAGTTGATTGATATTGAATTAAGATGGAGATAATAGGTCTTGAATGACCAAAGATAATGTTCACTGTAGCAGCAAATGAACCTATGATTGTGAAAAAGTGTCAAAATACTTGATTCTGAACCTTAGGATTGATAAGAAGTGCGTGACCCGTTCTAGACTTGATTGTCTTAGCAGAACTAGCAAGTATCACATCCGAATCCTTCAGTTGCTGAAGAACCAAGGAAAGAACACTATGATCCGATGATTGCAAAAATTGATACAGTTTACAAGATTAGGAGAATATCAGATTGATATGGATTGATGAATCTGATATGCCCCAAGTGATGATAGATTTGCCCCGAGCGATGAGGACTTTTGATGAATCAGCGACTAGACGTGATTGTTGTCTTGATCACTGATGAAAGATATTGATAGATTTGATCACCTCCTTAGGCAAGATCACGTTTCACAGTAGGAGAAAGAACTTAATCAAAAAGACAATAGTTAGATCAAACTTCCTTGAATTTTTTGGGTATCAATGGTCGAGGTACGCATGGCCATCCAATTCGAGATAGAGGCTCTTACAGTCGGACACCATTTCAATCCAGAATTTCCAAAGCTGTTAGATTTTCACATACAAGCAGAAGACAAAGAAAAGATTATGCTCCCAGTCATCACTCTCTAAATCCTATAAAAGACATCATCGAAGAGCTCGAAGGGACACAATATGCAAAAATCTCAATGCGAATCAGCAAGCATACAAGGAGATAAAAGCATGAAAAAAGCACAGATTGTTTTCAGTTTGAGTTTGATGTTTGATTGTTGTAGATGCAAAATCTTTTCTGGAGACAAGACTGACTGACGGACTCACATGAAGCTTCAAAGGACTCTGGCTAGATATGACACATCTAAGATACATGGGAGACCATAAGATATGACATTGATTGCCCCCAAGTGTTAAACATTGATAGGATACAGACGCTTGAGCTAGTTGGTGTACAGACCGACTTATTGAAAACTGGAAATGCAGAAACAAACTGGGAGATATGTACAAACTAAAGCAAGACTGAAAGCTGGGAAAGACCAAGATTGTGCTGATAGATGGAGCATTTTGAACAAGTGGCACCCGTTTGCCGGGTTTTCACCATCTTGGTAGAGATTCTATTTTTGCTACCAAGGCGCCTGTTTCCAGGTTTTCACCAAGGCACTTTTTCTTTTTTCATTTTTTTTGTATTTTTCATTTTTTCAATTTTTTTTTTTTTGTACTTTTGATATTTTTTGATTTTTTTGTGAATCATCAAGGTGCCTATTGCTAGGTTTTCACCAAGATGTTCATTTTTTCAGGACTTTTTCCAATTTTTAAAATTTTTTCAGGATATTTACCAAGCACTGAATGCCTTAGGTGTAGAATTTCTTCAGATGGATAATGTTGATTGGTTCTTAGAGCTGTTCTCCTTCAGTCATTGAGAGTTGATAGGCACTAGAGACAAAAGTAGCAATGATAACAAAGGGACCCAACCAATTGGGTTCGAACTTCCTCTTGCGTTCTTGATGTGATTGATTTTTAGGATTTTCTCTCAACACTAGATCGCCAACCTGAAATTCTCTATGTCTGACTTTCTTGTTGTAGCCTCTAGACATTCTTTTCTGATACACTCTGAGATGATCATACGCTACTTGTCTGCGCTCATCTAGTAGTTCAAGTTCTTGTAACCTCGACACTCTGTAGTCTTCATCAGTGACAAGTCCATGCATTCTAATTCTGAGTGATGGGATTTCAACCTCAATAGGCACTACCGCTTCAGACCCATAAACTAAAGTGAAAAGTGTAGCCCCAGTAGGTGTTCTAATACTTGTTTTGTAGGCCCATAGAGCTGGATTAATCATGAAATGTCAGTCTCTGATACTTGCATTGATACTGGTTCTGATACTGGTTCTGATACTGATTCTGATACTAATTCTGATAATTGTTCTGATACTGGTTCTGATACTAATTCTGATACTGATTCTGATAATTGATTTTGATAATGATTCTGATAATTGTTCTGATACTAGTTCTGATACTTGTTCTGATGCTAGTTGTGATACTTTTTTTGATACTGGTTGTGATACTTGTTCTGATACTTGGTATACTTGATAGCATCTTTTTCCATTTGCAAACTCCCAAGCAAGATCATATCATGCAGTCCCAATGTCTAGCAAGGTGGAGAACAAGAGGGATTAGCAAGCTGGTGGAAGAGATGGAAGACAAGAGAATGAAGGAGAATGAAGGGAAGAAATCCCCAAGGGAAAACTCCTCAAGAATACTCAAGCTAGGGAAAAATTGTCATGTAAAGCATATTTGGATAAGTAGTGAAAGGCTAGCATAGGATAAGTCACAAAAGTGTAATGCCAAAGAAGGACAGGATGCAGTCCAAAGGAGGAGGCATGTCAAGAGGCTTCATAGCACCGTGTTTTACTCTCCCTTTTTTTTTATTAGATCAAGACCAAAGGGGAAAAGGATAGTGATAGGCGAAAATGAATGGAGGAAGATGGATATGAAGGCTAAACATGGAAGGAATGAAAGCAAGATCATCGTAAAATAGCTCACAAAATAGCCAAATGTTCATGTATAGGTCAACCTTGTCAAGATCAAAGAAAGAAGGTGGGATGGATGAAATATGTAGAAGAACTACGCATGATGCCTGATTGCCAGGTTTTCATCATGGTACTTATCCAAGGTGCCACAAGGGATTAGTTTTCACCATAGGATGAATTTATTTCTCTTTACTTTTTCCACCAAGGCGCCTGTTTCCAGGTTGTCACCAAGGCACATTTTCAATTTATTGTATTTTTTATTTCTTTTTTTTTTTTTTTTTTTTTTTTTTGGGAAGAAAGCAAGCTTTTTAGATAATGCTCCTTGAAAGGATAAACCATGAGATGCCAAAGATTCAAAATGATATTCTCAAAGATGCTGATAGGAAAAGGGAGATGGAAGAGAAAAATGGAGGATAAGGTTTTATGTAAAGCGAGTGAGGTTGGAAGATAGGAGGAATAGGCAAATGAGGAAAAATGATAGAAGGTAGAAGGATAATGCATGGAAGGATTGTGAAAGGGTAGGTGGAAAGGAAGGCAAGATCAACGTAAACACACACCTTGAAGGGTAGCGAGAGGGTGGAGGAAATGTGAATGAAGGAATACGTGAAGGAATATGGCGAATGGATAGCAGAGCTTGAGGTTTAGGCACATGGAATGAAAGAATATTTTTGGAGGGAAATGAAGTGGAAGCCTTTGGAAGCTTGAATGTCAATTTCACTTTTTGCTCAACACCAGACTCTTTCAAGAGAGACTTTAGAATCCATATAGCCGTAGGCTTTTTATTTCTTTTTGATGATCTAGAGAGAATATCTTCAATGATGGATTTTGGAACCCATACTTGTCTTGTAGTTTTTTTCTTAGATATCTCTTTTGACTTTATGTTTCCATGTCTATTAGAGGAGACATGGTGATCTTCTTTTTTTGATAGATTCTTGTATTGCTTCTTTTTCTTGTATTGAACATTAAAGTTACTTCCAAAAGACTTGGGACTTGTGGAAGAAGGAGGATATGACTGGTTTAGATGGGTGGGTGGATGAAAAGGATTCAAGGGTATGCATCTATGTTGATCTTGAGGAAAGATAGGAGATGGAGGTATGTAAGGACCTAAGATGGATGGAAAATTAAGAGAGTTAGGAGGGGAAAGTGAAGGGACATAAGGACCCAAGATGGAAGGAAGGCATGAAGATCTTTGTAGTGGTGGAAGAGGTCTAAGGATGGAAGTGGAAGACGCAAAAGGATAATCAATAAGTTCATCAGCATCTATATGACAACCAAGGATATCAGCATCTTTAGAGTGAGCATTAGGATCTTCAATAGAATCATGGACATCTTGAATATGAGCACCTTCTTTGATAGGATTGTTCAAAGCTTGCAAAGACTTAGGAAGAGTAGAAAGTGGAAATGAATATGGAGTGGTAGAACAAGAAGATGGAAGACTTTGATCTTGACAAGGATCTTTGGATAGCACCACCACATAATTTTTCTCTTATTTTTCAATAGGCTTAACATTGGAAGGAACACCATTTTTACCAACCTTAATGGAAGTATCATCTTTGGAAAGCACAAGCGTAGTAAGGTTATTTTGATTGTAAATAAGCTCAACAGTGTAAGTAGTAGCTTGATCTTGCTTAGGCAAAGACTTAAGACATGGTGGAATGCATGAAAAAGGGGGTACAGGATCAAAAGAACCCTGAGGCGGATAAGAGACATCATGAAAAGGAGTGGATGACATGGAGGGTTCTTGATCTTGATCTTTCTTTATGTTCTTTTCTTCATCATTTTTAGAGTCCTCTTGACATGGAGCCACTTCTAAGGACAAGGAAGCATGTTGGGATTGTATGGATGACGTTGGAAGAGATGGTGGAGGACTAGCTGAAGTAGGGATTATAGCATATGAAGGCTTAGGCTCTTTAGGTTTATCATTATTGAAAGTATTTGCAGCCAAGTGAAGGTTAGCTTGAGTATCTTTAAGAGGTAGCCCTGGGGGATAACTATAGGGAACTGCATGAAAAGTATCAGGGCTTGTGTCAGATGAAGGTTCTGTGAAAGATTTAAAAGACTCGGAAGCTTTAGGAAATGTATGGGTATTGGAGGAAGTAGGGGATGGAAGGGAACCATCACTAGACAAAGGTTCAGCATTAACATGATCTTTCTTGAGAGTGTAATCTTTATTTTCAACTGGAGAGTTCTTAGAGGAGAGATCCTTATAGTATTGACGTTTCAAGCTAGCACAATGTATTTTATAGTCCTCAGCAGTAGTATATGGATCATCATCAAGGTATTGTCCACAAAATCCATCAAAGTCTCTTTCAAAATCAGAATCATATGGATCACCATCACGATCTATCCAATGTGACGGCCCATTTGTAGTAAGCAGGAATGAACGATGAGGAGGACTCTTAGGAACAGAGGTGTCATAGGTATCATTACATTGTCTGTCATCATAGTCATCATAGTCTCCAAAGCTAGATGTGTCACTCTTTGTGGAAGAGGTATCATATTGCTCAAATTTTTTCCGGGGGCATGGTGGCATGTACAAGTCTTTATCAAATGGAAAAGAGTATAGAAGTTCCTTTTCTTTCTTAAGTTTGTCAAGCTGGACTTGCATAGCTTGGAGCTGCTTCATCATAGCGGCGATCAAGATTTCTTCCTCATGTGTACTGATTTTTTGAGACATGTGTATTGATTTTCAATAGCTACTGATTTGTTCTTGACACAATGATATTTTTGACAGATTTTGGAACTAGGTTGGAAACATTGGATATCTTGCAATTTGACAATTTCTGACAACTCTCTCAAATTTTTTCAAACGACACTCTACAGACTCGTACGACATTGGGTAGTCTATGAAATGACAGTTGCTAAACTCGTACGACAGTTGGGTAGAAATGAAATGATAGTTGACAAAACTCGTACGATAGTTGCCAACAGGGTTTTGACTTTCTTGAATTTGCTGGTTTGAAAACTCGTACGACACTGGGTTCTCAATCATACGACAGATGGGCAATACTGAAATGACACTTGACAAAACTCGTATGACTTTTGA
Source organism: Chamaecyparis obtusa (assembly GCA_027943335.1). Taxonomy (NCBI): domain Eukaryota; kingdom Viridiplantae; phylum Streptophyta; class Pinopsida; order Cupressales; family Cupressaceae; genus Chamaecyparis; species Chamaecyparis obtusa. The sequence continues at coordinate 514,514 of BSBK01003440.1, read as the reverse complement.
CTTCTTGAAATGACTTTTGACTCCAGAAAGATTTTACGTCAATTTTTGCAAAATTTAAGGTCTTCAGTTCTGGATTGTTTGCAAATTGTACTGTCCAGATTTTGAAGGTTATACCAGATTTGATCATTTTTAATAGCCAAGTAGATAAACAAGCACGCAGAACAACAAGCAAGTGATTCCAAGCACATCTGAAAATAATGAACAAGGGCAAAAGCAACCTTGCGCATGAACAATCAAGTGACCAAATTGTGCTAATCCCTGAGAGTACTAATTGTGTATGTTCTGAAAAGTTTTGCAATAACACACATATACCTGAAAATGAAAAATTGGCCTCTCTAGTGTTTTTAGTAATGGTTTGACTCTGCAACTTTTATGATTCAAAGGGGTGAACTCCAATCCCGGTACACTAGGGTTTTGACACAGTCCGAGAACTTAATCTTTAAGAGCTGCTAGGGAGATCTGACAACCCAACAATGAACCAAACCCGTGGAGATTTCTTCCACAAGGACATTTATATAGCAACTGTCACTACCACGGTGAAAATGGCTATGACCGCTTGAGGTTTCGTCAACGCAGTTTTCCCTGTGAAGGGATTGTCTGCTACGGTTAACCCTCTCTAAAGATGACTCATAGATTTATACCACAAGGGGACTTGGCTCCAGATTCAAGGTTTTGACACCTCTTCACTTTTAACCCAAACAAAGCAAGCAGATTAATCCGACACGCTAAGATAAAGTTTTGTTCCACCAAGGTCTGTGATATCAACTCCACGTGATCTATCAACCTCTCTGGGGAGAGAATGTATCAATCAATAAGAGAAGATGCACTAACCAATTTTGATTCACCAAAGCTCATGATATCAACCCCACGTGATCTATCAACCTCTTCAGAGAGAGAATGTGTCGATCAATAAGAGAAGATGCACTAACCAAGTTGAATGTGAAACGCACTAAGTATCCTCCCTACCTACAAGGATTCTGTCATCAAGAAAGATTTCGCTGGGAATCCAATCTCTCAAGAATCACGAATAGTGTTCATAGGGCCTAATTACTATGTGAGCATAGATGTATGTTCCGAAAGTAAATCTACCAAAAGCATCCAAAAAGTAGAAAGAGGAACACTTAACGCTTAAAGCGAATATGAGATGAGTCCACAAAGTGGAACACTTAACACCTCACAAGCTAAAAATGAGTCCTCAACTTAGAAAACAAGTGAGTTCCTAAAAGCACAAAAGGGTTGCCAAGTGGAACACTTAACGCTACTATCCTATTGACCCCTCCCCTTTATGGCGCTGAGATTGCAACCACGGGGCAGAAATGAGGGGCCGGTAGATTAGCGAGTCCAATAACCCAAGATAGCAATCAAGATCAATCACAAGTATTCTAAGACTACTTAATGAATCCTTAAGGGATCACAACCTAGTATCAATTATGCAAGTGTGTAGAAATATATCAAAAGCATGAAAAGATGCACACAAGCTTGACATGTAAGAGATTTGTTTTAGGATCTAAATTGAAATATTATTAGCTTGAGAAGAATACCTTAGATCCAACACTTTGCAATCCAAAATTTAGCACACATCCGAAAGTATAAAACCAAGACAAATCAACAGAAAATTGTAAGCGTTAGAAGTCAATAATCTAAAAGCACAAATATGCAAATTCTGTGATCAAATGGCAAATTTTGAAAATGAAACCAACATGCTTGGATTTGGCTTGGAAAGAGCTTTCCAATGATATATCACACTTAAACTTTCAATACCATATGTGAAAATTTCACAAAAAATGGGTGCCAGTTTTCCAGAGTTGCATGGATTCTGAAAATACCAAAATTTACAAAAAAAAACAAATTAGAAAACAGAAAGCTGGCGTGATCAAAATAGGCATAGGCATGATTGAAATGAGCATAGGCATGACTGAAATGTGCCCAGGCGTGATTTAAATACTCACAGGCGTGATTTAAATACTGATAGGCGTGACTGAAATGTGCTCAGGCGTGATTTAAATACTCACAGGCATGATTTAAATACTGATAGGCGTGACTGAAATGTGCTCAGGCGTGATTTAAATACTCACAGGCATGATTTAAATACTGATAGGCATGACTAAAATGTGCTCAGACGTAATTTAAATACTCACAGGCGTGATTTAAATACTGATAGGCGTGACTGAAATGTGCCCAGGCGTGACTGAAAATGGCAGATGCGTGACTAAAATTGGTAGATACGTGACTGAAACTGTCAGATGCGTGACTGAAACTGTCACATTCATGAGTAGAATGCTTGTAAGCGTGAACAAATTGCTCGTAGGCGTGAACAGATTGCTCGTAGGCGTGAACAGATTGCTTGTAGGCGTGATCAGATTTTTCGTAAGCGGCGTTAGATTGCTCGTAAGTGGCATTTTTCCTGTTTGCGCAAAAATGATGAAAAAGTGACACCAAAAATATATAAAATTAGATAAAAATGAAGAGAATGAGGCTCAAGGCCCCATGGTGGGTGCCAGAAATGTGTGTGTGAAAATTGTACCTGATCTGTAAACACAACACTCAGTAAAACATTAGAGGTTAGCTATAATCAAAATCGTGCAAAATTGAAATCTAATCTAACCAAGCGATTTATTGCCTTCTAATATGTGAGAGATCAATGTTCTCAGATTATTATCAAGATCAGTGACCTAGACGACACCTAAATGAAAGATTTGAATGCAATTGATCTAGATATGAGATTGAATGCAATTAAGCTATTTTTTTGGTATTTTTCTATGTAATAAGAATGAATGAAAAACTGATATGAAATTAATCTATATGAAAACTGATATGCTATGAATGCTATTGAAAATTGATATGAAATAAATGCTAAATGATCTAACAATGAAGATTATAACAATGATATGAAAACTATCTATATGAAAAACTTGATATGAAACTATCTAAGAATGATATGAAATATGAATGCAAAAATAAGATTGATCTCACAAAGATGTCGATTCGCAAGAGCTTTGATTCTTCAATTCCAATTCTCCAGCATGATTGTGCAAAATATGAGATGATTTGTGAAGAGCTAAAGCCTTGTTTTATAGAAATCCAGGGCTTTGGAGGTGCATGGGAAAAGCCATAAATCACTCAAATTAACTAAGCTTGATTTTTGAGTTATCTGTTAATAACAGATAATTAAGTCACAAAAACATGCAAAAGCTAAGCTTTAACTCAAAATAGAGTTTAGCTTTAATTGATAATTGACAGTTGTCTGCTTTTATGATTGTGCATGTTTTAATTATGAATTAATTTAATAATAAAGTGATTTATTTCCAACTTAACTTATTTTTGAAAATAAATAATTAATTTATGGGTTAATTAACTATTTAATCAAACTTTTATTAAAAATTATATTATTAAATAATGACAACTTGCTTTAATTAATTAAATAAGAAGTTAATCAATTATTCATATGATATTAGATTTATTGTCAAAATTAAATAATACAATTAATAATAGATAGAATTAAATTTAATTACACAATTAAGTGGCAAATATTAAATCTAATTAATTAAATATAAAAATATTCAATTAATCAAACTTTAGGATAAATGTGATTTATTGCCAAATAATTATTAAATTAAAGATAATTAAGATAATTAGGAATATTACTAGGAATATTCCCCGATGCAGAATTTAAGATAATCAATTATGATTCGATGATGTTAGATGTGCCTTAGGTTAGGACTTTGATGTCGATTTTGTTCGATTTGTCGATGTAGGAGGTTAATGAACTTATAGCCCATTTTTGGGGTATTACAGGTACAAGTTCCCAAGTTCTATTCTTCTTTATATGATCAAGTTCTTACTTCATTTCTTTTACCCAATTATGATCATTACATGCTTCTTCCACAATCTTAGAATCAATTTATAAAAGTAAACATAACAAAAATTTATCTTGTGCTACTCTAATTCTAATACCAAATCCTCTATTCTAATCACCAATAATCTAATTCTTAGAATGATTTCTCAGTACATACCTAGGTGTCTTAGTTGTAGAAGCTAGAGTCTGTATTGTGTCTTCATCTTCTTTCTTTTCTTCCTTTCCTCCGTTCTCTGTATTTGACTCATATTCAATGAGTTTCTTAAGAGTATTAAAAATATTCATCAAACTTCACATTCACACTTTCAACAATAGCATTCAATCTATTTTTGTAACACTAGTACACCTTTCTCTTTGTAGATATCCAAAAAATATACCTTCATCTTCTTTGTTGTTAATTTTTTCTAAATTGTCCTCATCTCTCCGAATCTAACATCTGCTTCCAAAGATCTAGAAATATTTCACTACAGGTGCTCTTCCATTCCATAAATCATATGATGTATTTGTTGGTAATTTGGCTAAGTAGGATATCATGATGTTGTCATTATGGCAACATATATTGAGTATTAAGATATCATGATCCAAGGATGAAGTTTTGGATGAAAAATTAAGAAAAATGTCAAAGTATAACAATGTTTATCTGTGTACATAGAGACTAATTTGATCAACAAATTTCATAGAAGTATTTTCAATGCATGGGAAATTGAGCACAAATTATATGAGATATGTTGAAGCTACATCTAAGAGTGCAAGACTGTACGACATGTACAAACTAAGATATTAATGTTTTACAGAAATAATGTTGAGCCGACTAGAACAGGGCAACGATTAGTAAATGATTATTTTGAGTTAATGGATTATTTGTTTTTCAAAATAATGACTTAACTAATTAGGGATGAAATCCTAGATGTTAACCCTAAGGAAACAAGAGTTAATATTATGTTTTGATAACATGGAAGCTGATTGATAAGCTATATTTGAGATAGCTAGTATAAAGGAAAGTATTATGTAATGCAAAGTTGTAAGAGACTAATGCAGAGTTGTAAGAAATATTTTGTATTGATGTATTGATTTTGTATTATGTGAAATCTGATATATGATCAGAATAGTGTGAACTGATAGAAAATTTTGTGAAGAGCCTACAAGCTAGATCACAATATTGAAGATATTCAACAACAGTAAAAGGTTTTTGTACTCTATCTTTTGTTCTGAAGGTAATTATTGTATATTGCATGTTTGGGTAGTGGGCTCATCTTGCATACATTCATATTTTGTAATACAAACTCCTAATAGGGTTGAGGCTTCTAACAAGTTCTAAAGTCCTCTAACAAGGGCCGATACACTATACCGATGTAATAGACTCCTAATAGGGTCAGTATCTTTTACTAGATAATTTTAATTAGCGGATCATTTGTGGGTATCATCCCCACTGGGGTTTTCCCTTGGTGAGGGTTTCCTCGAGAAAAAACATGGTGTTATGAGTTCCTTTATTTTATGGTTGTATTTTTTATTTAGTTTATTTAGTTTGGTTTCTTATACAAGTTCTAAGTTAATTACATATATCCATAAGTGGGAAAAGTAAAAGTTTGTTAAATACTGATTCAGCCCCCTCTCAGTATTTCTTATTTCTAACAATTGGTATCAAAGAAAAGTTTCTCAAAAAAGGCCTAACAACTTGAGTAAGATCTCCATGGATATGGATCAATTGTATAAAAACCTAGAAGAAGCTCTTAAGGAGATTGATATTCTTACTGAAGAAAGAGATACTCTAAAGAACAAATATGAAAGTGCAAAAGACTAAATTGGGAAACTTAAAGAAAAAATAGAAGATCTTAAATCAAAGAAAGAACCTATAAATTAGATCAAGGATAGTGATGAAGTTTCAAAACTGAAAAAGGAAAATGAGATCCTAAAGCATGAACTAAAGATTGTAGATCTAAAGTTAAGCTTGACAGATGATAATAGCAAAGTTGAATCAGATTTGAAGTCTAAAAATGAATATATAAGGTCTAAACTTACCAAAGTAAAGTTTGAAATTGAGACTACAAAGTTGCAGTATGCTGAACTTGAGAAGTACAATACAATTATGAAAGGAGAACTAACTCAATCCAAGCAACATCTTGAAAAACTGTATTCCAACAGTGAAAAGATTGATGAACAAATTTCTTATCAGAAACCTTCTTATGATAAAACTAGTCTTGGATATTTCGAATAAAAATTCTCAAAGAAGACTGAAGAATGTAAAGAACTAGATCTAGAAATTCAAAAACTTGATAACAAAGAAGAAGAAAAACACAACAAAGTTGAGTTTAACCAATCTGAAGATGTACCTAAAAAACCTAAGCAAGATGAATCACCTAAAGGAATGCAAAATGAATTCAAAGGTAGATGTTTTACTTGCAATTTATTTGGACACATGAAAAGAGATTGTACAGATAAGAAATTCAAACCCATCTCTGGTTATTGTTATAATTCCCATGGTTTTTGTCATAGAGCTATTGATTGTAAGAAACCTAGATCTAATAATAAAGATAATAGTAGAATGTTTAGAAATACTAACCCTGCAGATAAAAGACCTATTGGAGAAACATATAATATAAGAAATGGAGTTATGTGTTATAGATGCAATAATTCTGGACATATTTCCAGAAATTTTAGATCACATATTAGTCAATCAGGACTGAGCTATGCAAACAATGTCATAGTTTTTTAGATTTGTAATAACATGGGTTACACAACAAGATATTGCAGAATGAACAACATGAGGAATCTTAATCCTAAAAGAAATATAAACTAAACCAGAAGAAATATGGATATGAACAATAGTCAAAAGGGAAATAGCAGTAACATGGAAGAAGTTATATTTTTCAAAGCTACAGATCAAGAAAGTGCATCCACAATATTAGGAAGTCAGTCAGGAGAAGCATTTGAAATTAAGTTGGAATCAATTCTGAACCTATCTAAAACTGATTGAACATCAAATTTCATTAATTAAGCATCAGATTAAGAACCATAATAGCATAGAATTTAACAGAACTTGAATCAAGCCTTGCAAAGTTAATATGTGATAAAAAGTGATGTAAGGAACCTATGGTTAAGAGTGCATATAATTTTGAGCATGTATAAGAGCACACAAAGTGAAAGAAGTTTGTAGACAACTAGGAACAAATTTTTGGCATGAATACACTTATGCAATTAATGCGATGACAATGTCTTGAAGGATTTGATAGATTAAAATAGATTATTGGATATCATTTGATAATTCATGAGTTTACAAGAGTTTTAGAGAGCTAGTCAGTGAATATTGAAAGTAGTTTGTGTTGACACCAAAATTTTTAGGTTCTAAATAAACAGGATGTCAGGGAAGTATGATGTAAATTTCAGTTTTATATCATGTGCTTATGTTGAAAAAATTAAAATGATAAAAGAGCTAATGTGTTTTCATTTAGTAGGTTGTTAATTATCTTATTCTAATTCCATAAATGCATATTTAATTTTGAAAATAAATAATTATAATAAAAATAAAATAGGTTGAACAAAAGGTGGCGAGAGGGAGTTGAACACTCAACCTCTCAAGTTGGCCTTTTTTCCTACCTATCTACCCTCCTACCCCCTAACCAATTAGTCTACTTGTTTTCTTCAAGAGGGTTATGAAAAAATATTTATTTATCTTCATTTTTTATGTGCAGGTGAGAAGTAAAAACAACCTCCTACACAAGGAGTTACCTCTTCCCTAATTACCTTTTGTAATTTAAATAATGTGATTACTATGTTATTTTGTGTATTTACCTATTTTCCTATTTTTAGGAAAAAGAACGGGGAGAGGGAGTTGAACACTCGACGTCTCGACCCGTTCCTTTTCCTACCCGACCCTACCCCTATTAGTTGCTCTACATTATTCTTCAAGAATATGTGTGTAAATGAATATATAAATCAAAGAAAGCATTATCTCTTTTTGAATTAATATTAAATGAATTAGGCTTGTGAGATATGAAGTTCATGTGCCGTAATTAATAATCATTATTTTATTTTTGATTTTAATTTATCCCCAAAACCCTAGAAGTAAAGTAAAAATAAAGATGGAATAAAAGGTTAAAATTGATTTGTTAGGGTTTTGGTATATATTTAATGTTAATTATTTTTCTTTCCCATTTGGCATTTTAACCTAATAATTTTTTACATTAATATGTTTTACCAAGTTAGGTTTAAAGTTTTTTAACGTTGTTATACTATTATTAATTTTTAAAGAGGTATAATATAGATATTCTATATATACATTTATAGGCTTTAGGGTTTGCCATTTATTGCAAATCCCTAAAAGGTAACCTTTCTTTATTTATTTACTTTAATTTTTAGGGTGTTAATAATTTTATTTTACTAACTTTTATGAATAGGTTAATTATTTTATATAAATGTTTTAGGGTTGCTTTTAGAAAGATAAATCTTTTTAGTCCCCTAATCATATATATTTTTTATAGTTATATTATTATTTTGTATTAAAAGATTTTATATCATTAAGGTAATTATTTTATGAACTTAATATGAATTAACCCTAAGTGGATTGATTTCATCTTTAGGGTTAAATTTATTTTTTCATTAAGTGGATTGTACTCTTAAATAAATACATTATACTTTATTTTGAATTAAAAGGATAATTGTAAATGTAATGTTTTTATTTATCTCATTATATAAATCCTTCATGATTTAATTATTGTGGTTAAAATATAATTAAACTTTCATTTTCATTTTTATTTATTTATTTTTCTTATCTATTTTTAATCGAATGTATAGTGTTTATGCAAGATTAATACACTACATAATGTTTTTATTATTATGTTTGAGATGAACTAATATTGATTATTTTGTGTGTGTAGGAAATTAAAGAGTAAACTATTATGCATGACACACATATAATTATAAGGGATATTTTCTCGAATAACTATTGTTATGGTTGGTTATATACATTTTTAGGGTTAATTGTATAATTAGGTCTTGTGAAAGGGCATGTCCTTTCACAGGGAACTGTTGGAATTTATACTTATACTCACTCAATTGTAAACAAATGACACAATTCTATCATGACAAAAAAGTGGCCTCTCATAGATTGGAATGTAATGTTTCAAGATCTTATGTACGAATATTTGATAAGTACTTATACTTATTGATTATATAGTTTTTATGTTCAATTGATTTCTCAGATTACTCTCTAGTCAGGGTATCCTATTGTGTTTCCATTTTCGAGCATTTATTTATAATTAATATATACAATTTGAATGATGATAGCAAGGTCTGAGAACCTGTTATCATTTCCTTTCGGGCTCTATAGTTGAGTTAAAAACCATAGGACCTGTTGTATTAATTGTTATAAAGTTTGGTTTAAATAGAAACTTGTAGGTTGATGGTCTTGTTTCTGTAGAAATGAGTTATCTTAAAACCATCTCTGGTTACATATAATATTGAATGTTGGCTCTATTTTCAATTTGGCATCAGGCACTGGTCTATTCATTCATTTGATTTTGTCATTTATTTCTTTGTATGAAGTACATTTCTAATCTGCTATCTTATTTATTAAACATTAGATTAGGTTTAGTATTAATTCATATCATTAGTCTAGATATCTAACTATCTGCCTATTAGGATATTTAGTTACTTTATCTTCCAAAGATTAGTAACCTCTTTGGAAGAAATTTTGTTGTTTATGCATGTTGTTTATGCAGTTAGATAGTATATTCAATTTAGGCCTACCAGCCTTGGTTTGATTGAACCAGAATTGTAGAGGCATCTATTATGCCTATCAGTTGGCCTCAAAATGACCATCATTTTTGAGCCCCAAGAAATTGGTGACTCTGCCGGGGAGTACCTATCAGTGAAAGTCAATTTTAGAATCTCTGGTTAGTGTTGTAAAGAGTCTATTGGGAAGAAGGATTCAGAACAGTTATTGATTCCTCACAGGAAGTGAGGTGGTGACTCTAGAATACAATATCAATTGAAACCTATGTTAGGGAGAAGGTCCCTTAAGAATAATTCATTCGCTGAATTGAAATCAAATAGGAGTAAGAAATTGAAGAATAAAATGTTGTATGTGTCTCCTAAGAAGCGGCCTGACAAGGATGATCAGGAGCTTTCTTGCGAATAGTTTCCCGGTCCTAACCATCAAAGTGATGAAGGCAATATAAATCCATTTCACTCAAATGTAAATCAGTGCAATTATCAAAATGAGGAAGAAGATGATGAAGTTGACATTCGGATACAAAAATCAATCTGAGAGTTCGCTGAACTTATCCCTGATAAGAAAAGATTCACAAAGAATTTCAAAAAACAACCAGTTGATATTTTGGAATGCTTTGGGTTGCAGATTGATGATATCATTACTCCTCTAGAAAGTATAGGAGGATCAGAACAAATCAATGAAGGAGAAAAGGTTGATGAAGGGGAAATAAATCAAAGTGTTAGAACACTAAAGTATACTCCCCCTCACAGAAAGAATAGTGGTCACATTACTCAAAATGATCCTACCAATCCTATGTTTCAAACAAACAATGAAGGGAGAAGCACAGGATACGATAGTGAATGGTTCAAAGTTTTTGATAATCCAATGTGTGGCCTAAGTAACAGGTCAAAAAATACTAATGATCCCTGTGGCAATCAGAATAGTGGGGGAGGAAGGAATGGAAATGATCAAAGAGGTGAAGGTCATTGGAAAAAGGGTAATGATAGTGAACACCCTAATCAAAACAATAAAATGATTTTCCAAGAATATGATCAATATACACAGCCTAATCACTAGGCTGAGATTTATCAGAATAATGAATGTAATCTAAATGATGTACAAGGAAATCTTGTGCATACTGGAAATATTTATATTTCATTTAATAGTGGTGAACATAATCACCCTCAGTATGGTGAAAGTTCATAGCAGTAGAAGGAAAATAGTGGTCGTCTTGGTAAATGTTTTAGTAATATTGATCAAAGTTATAATGAGAAACATTATGAAAATGTGCGGGGGAATAACAGTGTTGATAAAGCATATTTACACACTAAGGATGCATATTATAAAGAAAGTAGAAATAATATGCATGTCCATAATTTGGTTAATAATAATCAATATTCTCAGGATGATTACATTCACAATCAGCAACAGGGTGATTATTATAATAAAAATGCTAAAAATGAGGATGATGTATGGGATTTGAATAAGTTGCAAAAAAGGCCTGGAAAAGCATAAAGTTTATTTGATACTGATCACCCCCAGTATGGTGAAAGTTCAAAACATCAAAGGGAAAATAATGACTACTTCGGCAATAATTTTAAATTTTTTTGTGAAAAACATTATGACAATGTGTAGGGTGACCGTGAAGAAGATATTGTTCAAAACCGTATGCAGTTAGATCATTATCGGCAAAATAACATGCATTTACCTATGCAAAATATGATCAAGCATGGTGAGAATAAAGTTTATGAAGCTGATAATGAAGTTTTTAATTATTCACATGACCATCATGTTAATAATTATCAAACTGATGAAAATATTGGCCAGGATAAATATTATCCTAAAGTGCATATATATGAGAAATGAAATGATATTTTATATTGTCAAAATCAATACTTGCGTAGGCAACTGCATGACTCTCAGGTTGGGCAAAGTCATGAACACGAACAACGACATGATCTGTATAGCATGCATCATGGGCAAGAGAAGAATACACAAAAGAATAATATAAAGCATGATGACAGTGCTCAAAGTAACCAAAATTTTTTCCAAAGTGATGGAATTAATAATCAAAATCAGCATCCATGTTAGCATTGTGAAGTTCTCCAACCTGCACAAAACAAAGGTGGTGAAGTGTATAATAAAAATAAAGAACTATCAGAGTAGTTGGATAATCCACAGATTGCACAAAAAGAGGCTTGGCAATGTTATAAAAAACAACATGATGTTTACCAGCCCACGCAAAAGGAAAGATATGTAAATGAAAAATATAATGATATTTTAAACAAGCAGCCGCATAATCACAAATCTACGTAGGGGGAAGTAGACATTAACATAAAGCAAAATGACAATTTATGTCATCCAAACCAGCCACCACGTGAGCAGTTAGATGGTCTAGAATTTGCACAATCAAAAGATCACATGCAATTCATGCAGCTGCAAGATATTCAAAATGTTTATCAATACAATTTAGGAAATAAATGTCATGCCGTGCAAGGTATTGTGCAGCCTGAAGATCCACATGGGCAATATGGTGTTAATAAATTAATAAGTTTGAATCAGCAATGTGAGCACTACCATGATAGGAATAACAATTATTTTGATAATATACATAACACATATCATAAGGCAGATAGTGATACGCTCACGTGAGACAAGAAAGAGTACCCTGAATAAAATAATCAGTAGATGCAGCTAGATAGGGTTACGCACCATATTGAGAACAATATACCAGTTGATAGAGTGTGAAATGAATATGATCAACATTATGTAGAGCATGATACACAAGGTGGTAGGACGTGTATCACCCAAGAGTAGTTAAATAAGCCTGAATTTGCATGGGAAAAGAATATGTATGAAGTTAAGAATAAAAATGATACCATATGCCAGCCGACGTGTCATGGGGAGGAAGAATATGGTAATATTGGGAAATATGCAAATGGATACCATATACAACAAAATAATTTTATAAGAAATTAGTGAAATGAATACATCCAACATTGTGGAGATACTAGAAAGTGTGAGCAGCACACTAATGATATACCAAACAAAAATATTGCTGCGCAACATCGCACTGATGTGTGGGGTGGAGTCTTGCATACAAAGCTAGGTAAGAGTGGTGCACAAAAAGGTATTTGTGGAGTCCACCGGCCTGTGCAAAATACAAAAGGTGGAAAATAGCATGTTCAGGCATATAATGACTTGCCAGATAATATATGTGAATAGCTAGAAATTATTGTGCAAAACTCTAAATCACGCCAACAACAGTATGATGTACATTACGGTGACCATTGCAAATCAGTTTTACAAAACAAAGGATTACATGTGGGTGATATCAACTATACACATGCATTGTTAAATGAAGTTGATCAAAGGAAAATGTTTGTGCAGAATGAAGATGATTATTGTGGGAGAAATACTCATAACAACCATAGTGAAATACAATAGATTGATAATGAAATTTGTGAGAGGCTAAAAAGTAATTATGTACCTGTGCAGAAGAAAGAATATGAGCAATATAATAGTAAAAACGAGTAGATGTATAAAAACCAGCATACAGACATTACTGATCATGACCAAGGAGATATTCACATGTGCGAATTTTGAAGTAGAAATAATATAAATAACTCTGTGCAGGAGGAGAATGAGTGTAGTAAAAAAGATGGTGAACAATGTCATAAACAAGGTAATTATTATCAATTCACTAAGAATGATAAATATGATAGAAATGATAAAGGTGATAAAAGTATCAGTCTTAATTTTGAGAATATGAATAGGGATGTTGATCCACAGCAAAATAATTGTTTATATAATGAAAAAATTAGTGCAGGGAGAAATGAAATATATGATCAATATAGAGGAAATGAATATGGTCAAAATACCAGACAATATATAGGAAATTATGTACAAGATAAAGGAAATAATAGTTATTCTCATGAGCAACCTAATGATAGGATGTATATGCAGAATGAAATCCATGATGGTATTAGAACCGGTATTAATAATGATAATGAATATCATTATTTGAATACACAATATTTTGGAAGTACATAGTACCAGCATGATGAAAAGTAATGTCATGAAAATAGACATAATTTGAATGGTGCACCTCGGCATACACATAGTCAAATCTATCTAGGTGGAGGCCAAAATTGTGCACAGAATTATGGTGGGACACAAATTTTTAACCATCCTTTTGATAATACAAGCAAAAATTACACATAGGAGCAAGGACAAATTTATTATGGTAATCCTCAGCCTGGAAGAGCTCAGACATAACAATGTCATGCATAGCAAACGTAGAACTCAATATATCTAGACGACTATATTATGGGCACAAATTGGAAACCTGGAAACCTTGCACAACAAAAAAAACATCAATAGTATCAAGGAGGGATGTTAAATCAAATGAATGTGGCTCAGCAGCATCACGGTGGCCAATGTGGTAATATGGAAAATCAATACCAGAGAGGTAACCCTATGCCCCAGAATCAATATTTTCAGAATAATAATAATAGAAATTTATTTGATGCCAGATTCCAAGAAGTAAATGAGAGATATAAACCATTAGATTTCTCAAATGTAATGTGTTGTCCTGATCCTATACCAAATAAATTAAAGGCTGTTATTCCTAAGTTTACTGTTGATGGGTCTCAACTAGCAGAACAACATGTCATTAATGTCAAAAATATTGTTTATGAATTTGACATTACTCATGAAGATGTGTGTATGAAAATGTTAGTTCTTTCACTCAAGGATAGTGTAGATGAGTGGTACAAAAATTTTCCAGATAGATCAATTACCAGTTGGTGGAACTTTATTGATTAGTTTATTAAGGAGTTTGGGGATCACAGAGATCCATCCTTTACTACTCATGAATTAACCACTATGAGGAAAAACACAAATGAAATAGTGAAGGAATTTAATAAGAGATTTAACAAGGTGTTGAATAAGATTCCAAAAGATATTCACCCTATTGACCCTTTTCTAATTACCTTATATTTGAAATCTTTTGATGTCAAGATGAATTATGAGATAAGGTCTCATAACCCAACAACCTTACAACATGCTTTCAAAATTGCATTGAATATTGAAAACAATAGAATAGCTGCTAGAAGAATTGATAAAAGAAGTGACCCTAAGTTATTCGATCCCATAGTTCCAAAAAATAACAGTGAGAATGATAAAATGGATGAATTAGTAAGTTTGATGAAGAATCTGCAACCAAATAAAAGTCACTTTCAAGCAGGAAGATAGGATAGAAATTTCAACAGAAATGATAGGTATAGGTTACATGACATGCCTTATCATATAGAATGGAAAGATGTAAAAATTTTAAAAAAGAAGATAGACACTCTAGATCCTCTCAAGAAAAACAATCATTTCATAGGGGATGAGTTGTGGTGTGAAATTTGTAAAATGCCTCACCCTCAGGATCAATGCCTTATAGCACAAAAGATTCTGGAGGAAGAAAACCAGGGATATGAAGAGGCTTGTGATAAATGCTCTTTCATCCACACCCTTTTGGTCAGGAGATAGTGATGATTTTGATGGGGAATATGTGCCAGATGAAAGCTATAGGAGGTTGGGATACCAATAGGAGTAGCAAGTCTTCTCAGATGATGATAAGGGTCCAGTTATTAGGAAGACAACAAGAGAGGAAAGAGAGGCTTACACTATAGCAGCAATGGAACAAGTACTTAGCAACTATCACTTGAGGAACAGGAATGTGAACTCAGGAAATGAACAAGCAACAGGGATGTACAAAATTTCAAACAAGAATGTTGAGATAAAGAAAGCAAAGATAGATGCCCCTAAAAGGCATGTTGATCAAACATTGAAGATAAGAAAACCCGTGGACAAATAGAGCAATGGTAAGGAAATTTCAAATTGTACTTCATTTATGTCTCAAGCATTATCTTAGGTGAAACTTTCTATCCCTCTAATGGAAATAGTTAAATTAACTGATTGCAGGAATGAAACGATCAAGTTAATAAATGATGTTGTTAAAAAAGATGCAAAGGAACAAAAAGATAATGAAGAATTACCAGTTATTTACCTAGGAACTTCTATTAGTGAAGATGCTACTAAAGTAGATCCTTTCTTTCTAACTTTATTGATAAACAATAAATTGGTTAAGAATTGCATGTTAGACTTTGGGGCAGTAGTTAATATTATGCCTCATGGGGTAATGAAAGAATTAGGAATGAGTGTGGATACTACTTATGGAAAGTGTTATGCTATGGACAATAGGTTAGTTCCAGTTATTGGAATAATGAAAAATGTTGAGTTTAAGTTTCCTTTGTGTCCTAAAAATCTTATAAAATAGACATTACTATTGTAGAAGTACCATCTAGTTATGGAATGCTATTATCTAGATAGTGGTCTAATTTGGTAGGTGGAAATATTCAATTAGATCTATCTTATGCTTCTATCCCAGTGAATGACAGGGTTGTAAGGATCGATAGAGAACCAAGATCTACTTACATCATTGAAGATGTTGATCCAAGCCAGGTTACGCACTTTTGCCACACTGACATGGAGAATTTTCAGGTAAGAATTCATAAAAACCTCATTGAGAATGCTAGTCCTATTGAAATATGTGCCAAGGAAAATAATGATCTCATGTTGAAAATGTTTTTTGATGGATCATGTAGTAAAAATGTTAATGGAGCAGGTATAGTGTTTGTATCCCCAAATGGGAAATCTTTTAAATATTCCTTTTTGTTAGCATTTGAATGTACTAACAACACTGCAGAATATGAAGCACTCCTACTAGGTCTCAAAATAGCAGGTAAGCATGGTATCAAAATTCTTTTTGTTTATGGTGATTCTGAATTAATTGTATCTCAGATTAGGGACAAGTTTATTACTAAGAATCATATCCTAAAAAGGTACAAAAATGAAGTGTGGGATTCCATAGAAGTTTTTGATGCTTTTTGGATAACATGGATAGATAGATATGAGAATATTCTTGTTGACTTCATGGCTAACCTAGTAGTTAAGCATAATGATATCCCATGTGAAGATATTGCACAAGTAGAGATCAAACCAAGGCCATCAATACCTGATAATGTTCATAATTGGCAAGTCTTTGATAATGATAGAGACATCATAAAGTTTCTTGCATGTGAGGAAAGGTATGAGGATCAACTCATTGATTTAAATGCTTATGTTGAAACAATAGATGAAAATGATACTTTATTTGGAAAAGATCTAATTCAGCTTAAAACTAATAAAATTCCTAGGGGACTTGTTACACTAGAAAAAATGTTTGATAGTAAAGATTCTAGTGATAAGGGTTAAATGGAAAGTACTAATATAGAGGAAGTGGAAAAGATAAATTTAGGAAATGAACATACTCCTAAAGAAATTTTCATTGGTAAAAAGTTAACTCCTAAAATTAGATCTAATATTGTTAGTTTGTTAAGAAAGTATAGACATGTGTTTTCTTGGTCCTATGATGATCTTAAGGCTTATAGAGAAAACTTGTTCCAACATGAAATACCCTTAAGACCTGATGCAAAGCCTTTTAGACAAAGGCAAAGATTGATCAATCTGACTTTGGCTCCTAAGATGAAAGAGGAACTCATTAAGATGAGGGATGCTGGTATCATAAAGCCAATTAGACACTCTACTTGGGTTTCAAATTTGGTACCTGTTAGGAAGAAGAACAAAGATATTAGGTTTTGTGTGGATTTTAGAAATCTAAACATATCTTCGTTAAAAGATAATTATGCATTACCAAACATGGAGGCATTATTACAGAAGGTCACAAGAAATGAATTATTATCCATGATGGATGGGTTCTCCGAGTATAATCAGGGTAAAGTTAAAGAGGAAGAACAATACAAAATGACATTCACTATGCCATGGGGTACATATGTTTATGCAAGAATTCCATTTGGGCTTACAAAGGCAGGAGCTACTTTTTAGAGGGCCATGGATGTGTCTTTTGAGGATTTCATTGATGTTATCATGGTAATATATCAGGATGACATCATAGCTTATTCAAAGAAAGCAGAAGATCATTGCAAGCACTTAGAGAAGATTTTCAAAAGGGCCCTTGAATATGGAGTATCCTTAAACCCGAAGAAATGTCATTTTGGAGTTACTGAGGGTAAACTCCTTCGTCATATAGTTTCCAAGGAAGGAGTTAGAATAGATCCAGAAAGAATTGAAGCAATTGATAAAGTTTAGATCCCTAAAAACATTAAGGGAATACAATCTTTCCTTGGCCAGATCAACTTTGTAAGATGGTTTGTCCCAAATTTTTCAGAAATCATAAAGCCTATTGCAAAGATGTTAAAGAAAGATGCAAGTATAAATTGGACAGATGAAGCCTAAGAATCATTTGCAAACATTAAGAAAGCAATTAGGGAAGCACCAGTTTTGAAGTCCCTTGATTTTTCAAAACCATTTCAGTTGTTCTCCTTTGCTTCTTTCCACACCATAGTGGTAGTTTTGTTACAGAAAAATGATGAAGGATATGAACAACCAATAGCATTCTTCAGTAAAACTCTACAACTTTCTGAGCTAAGTTATGACATACATGAAAAGAAAGCTTATGCATTGGTTAAATCAGTGAAATCATTCAGACCTTATCTGGTTGAAGCCAAGATTGTGGCATATGTATTGAATGCAACAACTAAGGATATCTTAAGGAAATCAGAGGTTACAGGAAAGAGATGTCGATGGATAAATCAGATTCAAGAATTCAACATTAAAATTTAGATCACTAAGTTAATCAGAGGACAAGGATTGGCTAAGCTTATGGCGGAAACAAATTTGGATGCAATGCAAGTAAACCAAGTAGATTTAGAAAGGGAAAAAATGAGTATCGAGCATTGTCCATGGTACATAGACATAGTATACTTCTTAAAATATATGAAGTGTCAAGAAGGTTTAAATGATAATCAGAAAAGAACTATAAGGTTACAAGCATCCAGATATGTGTTGATTCAAGGAGACCTATATTGGAAAAATAATGATGGTATCCTCCTATTTTGTCTAGACAACTATCAGGCCAAGTTAGTTATTAAAGATTTACATGATGGGGTATGCGGCAGTCATTTTTCGGCTAAGAAAACAACTCACAAGATATTGAAAGCTGGGTATTATTGGCCTCATGTCTTCAAGGATTGTTATGATTATGTTAGAAAGTGTGAGTCCTATTAGAAGTTCTCTGGGAAACTGAAATACAATGGTGCTTTACCCCTTATTCCATTACAGACTGAAGAGCCTTTCAAAATGTGGGGAATAGACTTTATTGGGGAAATTGCAGATGCTTCAAGTGGAGGTCACAGATGGATATTGGTTGTGATAGAGTATTTCACAAAGTGGGTCGAAGCTATACCCACAAGGCAGGCTACAAGCAAGGTGGTCATCAAGTTTTTGATGGATAATATACTTACCAGATTCAGAGTACCTTATAAGATTCTTTGTGACAATGGCATGTGTTTTAGGTCTAAGGAATTTTTAGAATTTTGTGAGAAATATGGCATCAACCTATCATACTCATCTACATATCATCCGCAAGGGAATGGTCAAGCAGAATCAAGCAATATGAACATACTGAAGATTATCAGAAGAATGTTGAGTAACAATAAAAAAGCCTGGGACTCGAAGCTAAATCTAGCTTTATGGGTGGATAGAGTAACAGTGAAGAGATCGACAGGTTTTGCTCCTTATGAGTTGGTTTATGGGAAACAAGCGAGGTTACCATTGAATAATCTCTTGCCAGTCTACAAATTCATTCAGGAAGAAGAGCTTGATGAGGTAAACTTTATGGAAGACCGGTTGAGCCAATTATTAGAGTTAGATGAAATGAGAAGATTGGCACAAGAAAGGAATCTTCATCAACAATGACAGATTGAAACTCTTCATGATAAAAGAGTGTCAGATAGAGCTTTCAAAGAAGGTGACTGGGTATTAAAATGGAATGCGAAAGACCAAGAAAAAGGAAAACATGGTAAGTTTGAGGTGTTATGGTTAGGACCTTACATGGTAGTTTCGAAAGCAGGTGAGAATTCCTATTATCTACATGACACTGATGAAGCCATTCTGGAATTCCCTACTCACGGTCAATATTTGAAGCTATTTTTCTCTTAACAAGAAGTGTTCTTCAACTTGTGTGTTACTATTTTTATTTCATCATGTTTCTTTTCTCACAATGGTCTGCTTCTCCAGAGATAACTAGGATCTCGCTACATCCAAGCATGAATGCACATCCCCAATTGGAGCCACTATTGACACTGAAATTTTTAGGTTCTAAATAGGCAGGATGTCAGGGAAGTATGATGTAAATTTCAGTTTTATATCATGTGCTTATGTTGAAAAAGTTAAAATGATAAAAGAGCTAATGTGTTTTCATTTAGTAGGTTGTTAATTATCTTATTCTAATTCCATAAATGCATATTTAATTTTGAAAATAAATAATTATAATAAAAATAAAATAGGTTGAACAAAAGGTGGCAAGAGGGAGTTGAACACTCAACCTCTCAAGCTGACCTTTTTTCCTACCTATCTACCCTCCTACCCCCTAACCAGTTAGTCTACTTGTTTTCTTTGAGAGGGTTATGAAAAAATACTTATTTATCTTCATTTTTATGTGCAGGTGAGAAGTAAAAACAACCTCCTACATAGGGAGTTACCTCTTCCCTAATTACCTTTTGTAATTTAAATAATGTGATTACTATGTTATTTTGTGTATTTACCTATTTTCCTATTTTTAGGAAAAAGAACAGGGAGAGGGAGTTGAACACTCGACCTCTTGACCCGTTCGTTTTCCTACCTAACTACCTGACCCTACCCCTACCAGTTGCTCTACATTATTCTTTGAGAATATGTGTGTAAATGAATATATAAATCAAAGAAAGCATTATCTCTTTTTGAATTAATATTAAATGAATTAGGTTTGTGAGATATGAAGTTCATGTGCCGTAATTAATAATCATTATTTTATTTTTGATTTTAATTTATCCCCAAAACCCTAGAAGTAAAGTAAAAAATAAAGATGGAATAAAAGGTTAAAATTGATTTGTTAGGGTTTTGTTTTATATTTAATGTTAATTATTTTTCTTTCCCATTTGGCATTTTAACCTAATAATTTTTTACATTAATATGTTTTACCAAGTTAGGTTTAAAGTTCTTTAACGTTGTTATACTATTATTAATTTTTAAAGAGGTATAATATAGATATTCTATATATACATTTATAGGCTTTAGGGTTTGCCATTTATTGCAAATCCCTGAAAGGTAACCTTTCTTTATTTATTTACTTTAATTTTTAGGGTGTTAATAATTTTATTTTACTAACTTTTATGAATAGGTTAATTATTTTATATAAATGTTTTAGGGTTGCTTTTAGAAAGATAAATCTTTTTAGTCCCCTAATCATATATATTTTTTATAGTTATATTATTATTTTGTATTAAAAGATTTTATATCATTAATATAATTATTTTATGAACTTAATATGAATTAACCCTAAGTGGATTGATTTCATCTTTAGGGTTAAATTTATTTTTTCATTAAGTGGATTGTACTCTTAAATAAATACATTATACTTTATTTTGAATTAAAAGGATAATTGTAAATGTAATGTTTTTATTTATCTCATTATATAAATCCTTCATGATTTAATTATTGTGGTTAAAAAATAATTAAACTTTCATTTTCATTTTTACTTATTTATTTTTCTTATCTATTTTTAATCGATTATTAATAAGTAATGTATAGTGTTTATGCAAGATTAATACACTACATAATGTTTTTATTATTATGTTTGAGATGAACTAATATTGATTATTTTGTGTGTGTAGGAAATTAAAGAGTAAACTATTATGCACGGCACACATATAATTATAAGGGATATTTTCCTGAACAACTATTGTTATGGTTGGTTATATACATTTTTAGGGTTAATTGTATAATTAGGTCTTGTGAAAGGGCATGTCCTTTCACAGGGAATCGTTGTAATTTATACTTATACTCACTCAATTCTAAACAAATGACACAATTCTATCATGACAAAAAGGTGACCTCTCACGGAATGGAATGTAATGTTTCAAGATCTTATGCACGAATATCTAATAAGTACTTATACCTTATTGATTATATAGTTTTTATGTTCAATTGATTTCTCGGATTACTCTCTAGTCAGAGTATCCTATTGTGTTTCCATTTTTGAGCATTTATTTATAATTAATATATACAATTTGAATGATGATAGCAAGGTCTGAGAACCTGTTATCATTTCCTTTTAGGCTCTTTAGTTGAGTTAAAGACCATAGGACCTATTGTATTAATTGTTATAAATTTTGGTTCAAATAGAAACTTGTAGGTTGATGGTCTTGTTTCTGCAGAAACGAGTTATCTTAAAACTATCTCCGGTTACATATAATATTAAATGTTGACTCTATTTTCAATTTGGCATCAGGCACTGGTCTATTCATTCATTTGATTTTTTCATTTATTTCTTTCTATGAAGTACATTTCTAATATGCTATCTTATTTATTAAACATTAGATTAGGTTTAGTATTAATGCATAGCATTAGTCTAGATATCTAACTATCTACCTATTAGGATATTTAGTTACTTTATCTTCCAAAGATCAGTAACCTCTTTGGAAGAAATTTTGTTGTTTACGCATGTTGTTTGTGCAGTTAGATAGTATATTCAATTTAGGCCTACCAGCCTTGGTTCGATTGAACCAGAATTGCAGAGGCATCTATTGTGCCTGTCAGTTGGCCTCAAAATGACCAACATTTTTGAGCCCCAATAGTTTGAAGGATTTGGAAACATATTTTTGACAGATCTACACAGAAGCCCTAAATTGTGATTCTAAGGTATTTTACTAAGAGATTACTATGAGAGTAGTTATTTTTTGGTGCAATCATGGATGTATCCCTAGTTCAAAACATTAAGGACACACTTAGACCTAAGGTGAGAAGGGAACCAATAGAACCTACTGAGGATGATCCTAGCTTATTGTTATCATCTATACCATACATAGTATTACATTTGGAAGATCTAAAAGGATATTTGAAGTGAAAATTTGAGATTGTAGGAGATAGTAGCATTAATGAAGAATATGATAAAATATACAACCAGGATATGACCTATAAGCGTATAAATATTTAGGTCAATTGGATATTATCAAGTATATGTTTCACTATGAGTTTCAGAATTATGAATGGAATAAGATCATTTAAAGTAGAATTTATGACGGAAAGTTTTGGTTGGATGATAGAGTGATAGATATCACAACTGATTTGATTCATGAAGTGACATGCTTATTTAACAAAGATGAAATTCCTCTAAATGAGAAGAATGCAAAGAAAATAGTCCTAGATAAAACTAAATCTCCATACAATGGAAGAGGTATTGTAATAAGAAAAATTGAGCAGAGTGATGTTAGGCATGTTTGTAAGATAATGGCTACCACGTTATGTGCCAGCTCTAGAGAAGATGATATAGAAATAGGTATGGTACAAGAAACCTATCTTATATGTGTTGATAAAGTTTATTTTGATATGAGTGAAATTCTATGATTCAACTGATTAAAAATATTGAGAAGATCAAGAAGACAAATAATTCACAATTTAGATTTTCAACCTTAATCACCTATATGTTTTTCCACCTTTTGAGAAGATTTCCTTACACTATAGGAGCTGATTGGAATGATGAGAGATGTACAATGGAAATAATTAACAAGGTGTATCTTAGACACTCAATTGATAAAGTAAATGAGAGCACCACACTTGTTAGTAAGAATTTTAAGAATGAAATAAAGAAAAGGTGAAGAATTCTACCCTCAATGGTTGAGAAATACAAAAGTGAGATATTCTTTTTGGTTGATATAGAATTTACATACATTGAAGAGATAGAACCAATAACTTAATTTATAGACCATCTAGATTATGAAGTGTCTTAAGAGGAAATTGAAGGTTATGTGAATAGAATTCTCAAATGCAAATTAGATTCCAAAAGTCCTAGATTTGGAACATTTGAGGATATTTCAAGCACAACACACCAATCATAGTTGTAGAAGTTGGCTAAGAAAAGTGTTGAAACTGATATTAAGAAGATATTAAAGGAAAAATGTATGTCTAAAGATGAGTTTAACATTACAAAGCTGACATCAATAGCTATGAGAGATATTGGTAAGAAGGAATGTTAGAAATAGGGAATACTGAGAGGGGGGGTGAATCAATATTCTAAAAACTTTATCTTTTGCCCAATTATGGATATAACAAATTATCTTTATACATGCATAACATAAGAAGCTAAAAAATATGCATAGCAATGGAAATAAAGAACTCATAACACATGATATGTTCTCGAGGAAACCCTGGCCAAGGGAAAACCTCGATGGGGATGGTACCCACAAAGATCCACTAATCAAAAGTATCCTGTTAAGGATGTTGACCCTATTAGGAGTCTATTACAAGCATATAGTGTATCAGTCCTGATTAAGGGACTATAGGCCTTGTTAGAAGCCTCAACCCTGTTAGGAGTTGTCAATACAAAATTTGATTACCAGATGAGCCCACTGCCCAAACAAGTAATGTACAATGTATACTTATTACAAAAATGGATTAAGGTATATAACCTTATGCTGCTTGCATCAATATCTTTTCACCGCTCTTACATTCGCATCATATCATTTCAATGTTACCACACTCTTTTTTTTCTTTTTTCAATTATAATTACATATATACAAGTTATTAAAGATAATAAATTTACATGGTTGGCTTCCATATATCTTTATCCAAGAGTTAAAATCTAGGATTTTATCCCTTTATATTGTTAAGTCATTATTTTGATAAACAAAATAATCCCTTAACTCTTTACCAATTTTGCCTTCATATTCTGTCTTGTCGACTTAACACTGTCTTCGGTAAAACTATCATAACTAATTCCGTACATGCCGTACTAACTTGCACTCTAAGATGGGTCATAATTAGTCATCATAGAGTCTATTTTCAAGTGCACAAGCACTGAACTTACTCCAATCAATGTCGCAAACACAAACTATATCTTGGTGCACTAGTGAAAACACTGTCTTACACAGACAAATTTGTAATGCGCTCTACTATACTTGCTCTCAGACCTGTGTGATCTTCATGTGGATCATATGTTTCCATAATGACAACATCTATGTACTCACTTCAGCCAAATTTCCAACAATCTCCCCCTTTGTCATTGGTGGCAACATATGAGAAAATTGGCTAAGTGTACAAGTCAATATCTCAAAATTGTATCAAAATTGTGGCCATAGTATAGAATATGTATACTATCCTTATAAATCCTCAAAATATAAACTCTAATACAATGCTCCTGCTAAGAGTATCAATCCTTATCAAATATATCAATTTTCTGCTCTAATATCTCTCCCCCTTTGACAACAATGACAAAATAAGGTAGGGAGGATTACAAAATTGTATCCCAAAAATATTATACCTTCATTTTCTTATTGCAAAGCCGGTAGGCTTGCAACACAATGTAAAAAAATAGCTTTCATAGCTTGTATCTCCTTTTCCCATGAATTCTTGATGGAATCTGCCACATTGAGTAATGTGCTCAGTCCATAAGCTGCTATTTGACAAGCTTGGAGGTTGTCAAATTTGAATTTCTGAAAGGATGTCTTAGTTGTAAGACATTCTTCTAACTGCTCTTCAATGATACTCAACTTCATAGAGATGTGTTCTCTCAAAAGAGTGAGTCTCCTCATTTTTCTATTCCTTTCATCTTGAAATATTCTTATTTCATCATAAAGCTTCTGAACTTTCTTTTCAACATCACATACCTTCATATTAGGTATAGAAAGAAGGTTACATTCATTCTGAATCTTAGCTTCCTTCAACTTGATCTTCTGTTCCTCTTTTTCTGTCAAAATCTCTAGTTTTGTACACTATATGTATAATGATTTTCCTATCTCCAAATGTTTCCTCAAGTTCTTGATACAAATATCAAGACTGCTAGTATCATTCCTGATATTTTGACTTATGTTCAAAAGCATTTCAGCTTCATAAGCTGCTTGAGCTCTCACTTTTGCAATATCAGATAGGTTAGTGAATTCATTGTCAAAAGTGCTCATTACCTTCTTAGCTTTCTCCAAAGGGTTTTCCTTTGTGATTTGTGTAGTTATAATGCTTTGTAACTTCTTAGTAAGGTCCTTTAGACTCCCTTCAAGATTTTTCACTTTCTTGTTCTTGCCAATGATTTTATTCAAAGAAGTGATCAGTTCCAACTGATCATCATCATTAACTTCCTTTCCTAAATATTCAAACAAAGATCTAATTTATTTCTTCTTTCCAGTCTCAGGAGTAAGATTGATGTCTTCTATGGTAGGAGTAGGTGCTTGAATCTTAGTCTGCTTACGTTCTTCACTGATAGATTGAGTCTGCTCTGCTTCTTTAGTTCTATCCAGTTCATCAAGAGCTGAATTGTCAACAATGTTTGCTAAGTTCTTGAATACATTATCATTAGTATCCAAGGTGACCTTAGTACCTTCTATATTCATAGTTTCATCTTCAATGTTAATAGCTGAAAGAGAAGGAATATCCTCTTGTTCAACTTCAACTGCTTGCTCTGCTACAACTGATGGCTCTCCAACATTTTCTGCCATGACCTTGATTATTGCCTGCTCTGTATTTGAATTAACTTCTTCATATCTACCTCCCATAATCAAAATGGTTCTCCTTTTGGTTCTCAAATGGGTTCTTAAGGCCTTCAATATTTTTTCCAAGTGTTCATAATCTCTCACATCACAAAGCTTCTTCACAAGATTCTTTCTGATATTAGTGTCTTCTTCAGTTGCTCTCTGCTTTCTATTTAGCAGTTTGGTGTACAACTCATCAGGTATTTGACCTTGAATAGAATCAAATTTCTTGTTTGCTAAAATCATATGCTTCACAGTAGTATTCTCCAAGTTAAGTCTATCTAAATAATCATAAAGACTGTAGTACTTGTTCATTCTGGTAAAGTCTCCATTTTCAATAATCTACTCATTAAGCTTTTCAACTTTAGGTTTCCAAGATTTCTTCTTAACCAAAGTAGTGTCATCACCTTTTACTTCTAAAATTACTCTTGGTACTGGTTGAACTATAGTCTTCTATCTCTTTCTTGGTCCAGTAGCAATTTCTTTCACTCTCTTGCTAGTTGTGGAGGAAGTGGATCTAGTTGATACTTGTACCTTTTCTAGTTCCTCTACTTTCACCTTGACTTGTGTAGGTTCTTGTTGTGCTGCACTGGATGACAAGGGTGGTACAATCAAGACTTCTTTCTATCTAATATCCTTGATTGCTACTGCTGTTTGTTTTTCTATTAAGAATTCTTGTTCTAACATTCCTGTATCTTTTGGTATTCTCCCGATAGTGCTATCAACTCTCTTCTTAGATTGCTTCTCTTCAATTATAGCTTTTGTTGAGTTGAAGTTCTCTTCAAAAGTTCCAAATCTGCTGCACTGAGTGTCCAATTTACTTTTAAGTAATCTACCAACATATTCTTATGTTTCAGCCTCATATATCTCATAGCTAAGAGGGTCTATGAACTCAATTCTAGGTTCCACTACTATAGGGAAAGTTAGTGTCAACCATAAAACATATATCATTCTTATACTTCTTCACAAGTGACTGTGGAATTCTTGATCTGCTAGTTACCATGTTCTGAAATGTCTTCGCTATTAACATAACACTCTCATTTACTTTGTTAATAACATGTCTCAAATATACTTTATTTATCCTTTCCATAGTAGTTTGTCCATTATTCCAATCATTTGCAATTGTGTATGGAAATCTTCTCAATGAGTGGAAAAACATGTATGTAATTAAGGATGAAAATCTAAATTATGCATACTTAGATTTCTTAATCTTATCCAAGTTTTCAAACAGTTGAATTCTCAGAATTTCACACATATCAACTGGCACTTTGTCAACACACATTAAATAGGCAATATGCACCATTCCAGCTGCCATATCATCTTCTCTAGAATTTGCACAAAACTTAGTTGTTAGGTACTTGCATAAATATCTAACATCATGTTGTTTGATCTTGCTAATCACAATTCCTCTGCCATTGTAGGATGAACCTGTGTTGTCTATGACTATTTTTCTCATTTAAAGGAATAGCACCAACTTTAGATAAACCTGTGACTTCATGACTCAAGTTAGCTATAATGTCTATCACTCTATCCTCTAGCCAAAACTTCCCATTGTGAATTCTACTCAGAATAATCTTAGTGCATTCTTCATTGTCAAACTCATACTTCAAAGCATACTAAACAATCTCATTATCTTTAAAATGTTCATATCCTTATTTTAATGACATATCCTAATTGTAAATGTTCATATGTTCATTGGTAAAATCACTATCACTGACAGTTTCTAACTTGCAT
This sequence comes from Chamaecyparis obtusa, assembly GCA_027943335.1. Taxonomy (NCBI): domain Eukaryota; kingdom Viridiplantae; phylum Streptophyta; class Pinopsida; order Cupressales; family Cupressaceae; genus Chamaecyparis; species Chamaecyparis obtusa. Next base: position 486,547 of record BSBK01003440.1, on the reverse strand, counting down.
CCAAGATAACTTCTCACATTTTCTAAGTGCAAAACTCTGTCATGTACGGATGATAATGCTAACCTAGGATCATCTTCTTCCAAGGGTTCTACTGGTTCCTTCTTCATTCTAGGTCTATTCTTATCTCTAATATTGTCAATTAAGGATACATCCATGACTACTTCAAATTCCTTATACTGATTCAAATATTTATCAAGATAAATACCTCAAGTTCATGATTTTAGGGCTTTCATAGATTTGGCGCTCAAATCTTTCACCAAATCACTGCAAAATTCTTCCAATCTCTATTCTTTGCTCTCCTAAACACTTCAATTCTCTTTGATAATCAAATAACATCGATCATAACCTTTTATTAATTCAATCTCACTTAGATCTGACATCGCATTCAATTCTTTTGCTGCTTCTTTCCAAAAAGTTGTTTCTACTATCCTGCAAAACTTAAAACTTCTTGCGATCTCTCAAAACATAATATTTTCTTTTGCACTCTTAACCATAGCATTACTACATCATAAAATACCTTACATTAACTACGCAAAACTTAATTCATCAAAAATCTACTTCTACACTAATTCTAAGTTCCTAATCTACTGCAATTTTCATAAATTAAGTGCTTTGAGTTAGGTCAGGTAAGGATTCATTCTTACCACTTGATACTTCACCTTTCTAATTACCTTCAATGTTGAATATGTCTCCTTGATCTATGCCTTTAACAAACTTCACTTCATCTGCATTACTACAACAACCTTTCTGTCTGTTACCTGCATCTTCATTACTTCTTGCATGATTTCTAGGGTTAGGGTTAGGATGAAAAACTCCATTGTTCATTCTACAAAACCTTGCTGTATGTCCAATCTTGTTATATATCTGACAAACAATTCCATTGTTCCCATATCTTGGTCCTTGCTAATTGATTTGTGATCTGCAATTTCTAGCAATGTGTCCAATCTTATTGCATCTATAACATACTACTTCATTCCTTCTGTTCATATCTTCAATAGGTCTCTTATCTGCATTGTTAGTATTCCTAAACATTCTACTACCATAGTTATTCTCAATAACTTTAGGTCTTCTACATTCAATAGCTCTATGTCCAAAACCATGACAATTATAACAATAACCATTAAGAGGTTTAAATTGTTTACCTGTGCAATCTCTCTTCATGTGACCAATAGTATTACAACCAAAACATCTACCTTTTAATTCTCTTTGCATACCTTTGGGTGATTCTTCATGGTTCGGTGGTTCTTCTTCTTTAGGTGGTTCTTCTCCTTTAGGTGTGTCTTTAGATTTGTTGATCTCATCTGACTTTTTCTTATCTATACTTTTAGATTCTTTCAGATCTGGTTCCTTGCTTTCATCATTTATTCTAAATATATTAAATCCAAGTCCAATCTTATCATAGGATGGTTTTCCATAAGATACTTGTTCATCGATCTTCTCACTATTTGAATATAGTCTTTCAAGTTGTTGTTTGGATTGAGTCAATTCACCTTCCACAATCTTATTGTATTTCTCAAGTTCTGCATACTGCAAGTTTACTTTCTCAAATTCAGATGTTACTTTGCCAAGTTTAGATTTTAATTCTTCATTTCTCAATCTTCAACCTTTCATTCTTAGATCTCAGATTTGCTTCATTTTTTTCATTTCCATCTTTCAAACTAAGTTTCAAATTTGCTATCTTTAGTTCATGCTTAAGGATCGCATTTTCTTTTTCTAAATTGTCATCATAGTTTTTAATAAGAATTTTGGATTCCTTTTCAGATTTTAGATCTTCTACCTTGTTTTTCAATTTCTTAATAAGGTTCTTTGCATCATCATATTTCCTTTTCAGAGTGTTTCTTTCATCAGTAAGCATATCAATCTGTTCAAGAGCTTCTTCAAGATTTTTTTGTAGTTGATCCATATCCATAGAGATCTTACTCAAGCTTCTAGGCTTTCCTTGAATGATTCTTCTCTGAGTAACTAAGCTCTGATACCAATTGTTAGAAATAGGGAATACTGAGAGGGGGGGGTGAACCAGTATTCTACAAACTTTATCTTTTTCCCAATTATGGATATAACAGATTATCTTTATACATGCATAACATAAGAAGCTAAACAATATGCATAGCAATAGAAATAAAGAACTCATAACACATGATATGCTCTCAAGGAAACCTTGGCCAAGGGAAAACCCCGGTGGGTATGGTGCCCACAAAGATCCACTAATCAAAAGTATCTTGTTAAGGATGTTGACCCTGTTAGGAGTCTATTACAAGCATATAGTGTATCAGTCCTGATTAAGGGACTATAGGCCTTGTTAGAAGCCTCAACCTTGTTAGGAGTTGTCAATACAAAATCTGATTACCAGATGAGCCCATTGCCCAAACAAGTAATGTAAAATGTATACTTATTACAAAAATGGATTAAGGTATATAACCTTATGCTACTTGCATCAATATCTTTTCTCTACTCTTACATTCACATCATATCATTTCAATGTTACCACACTCTTTTTTTTCTTTTTTCAATTATAATTACATATATACAAGTTATTAAAGATAATAAATTTACATGGTCAGCTTCTATATATCTTTATCCAAGAGTTAACATCTAGGTTATCATCCCTTTATATTATTAAGTCATTATTTTGATAAACAAAATAATCCCTTAACTCTTTACCAATTCTGCCTTCATATTCTGTCCTGTCGGCTTAACACTGTCTTTGGTAAAACTATCATAACTAATTCTGTACATGCCATAATGACTTGCGCTCTGAGATGGGTCATCATTAGTCATCATAGAGTCTATGTTCAAGTGCGTAAGCACTAAAATTACTCCAGTCAATGTCACAAACACAAACTATATCCTGGTGCACTGGTGAAAACACTATCTTACACTTAGACAAATTTGCAATGCGCTCTACTATACTTGCTCTTAGACCTGTGTGATCTTCATGTGGATCATATGTTGCCATAATGAAAACATCTATGTACTCACTTCAGCCAAATTTCCAACAATCTCCCCCTTTGTCATTGGTGGAAAATCTTTTGAGAATGAATTCACCACATTATCTAACATTGCATCAGTGAAAGCACAAACACTTCATGATGCACAATTATTTCAACCCACTTGTCAAAATATTAAGAATGATTTAGACAACCTTTATGTTTGCATTAAGGAGTTGAGGAAATGTTTGGAGAGAGGAAGAACATTATATATTCAATGTGCTTTATCACACAATCATATCTCAAATATTTCAGAGAAGCTAAAGAATAAAGAAGAAAAACTACAAGTCATAGTGAATGAGCTACAAAATCCTAGCATGAAGGCCACTGATACTGAGAAGAAAGTTAGAAAAATACATGATGAGATAAGATTATTAGAAAATGAAAAGGAAAGAAAGTTGAAGAGGTTTTCACTACTTAGAGAGAACTTAACTTTGAAGATCATTAATGTGCAAAATCAACTGGAAGAATGTCTTTCCTCAAAGACATCATATGGTAAATTTGCCTATCCGAATCTTAGAGTAGTTGAGATAGCATCTTATGGGTTATGTGCACTACTTAGTGTATTAGATTTTGTTAAGATTACATGGGATAAAGAGAATGAAAATTTGAAGGAAAACTTTACAGATTGCATTCCAAGTGTTCCAGCTTTACAAAATTGAAGACAAAAGGTATATCAAATTTTTTGACCTGTAAATATACATATTTTGAGACCTTTTTCATTGTTGTCAAAGGGAGAGTAATAGTATGAGAAAATTATTTGTATGTATAAGGTATAGATGTATGCAGAAAAAGGATATACTATAATCAAGGGGGAGTATCCCCATGGTAGAATAAGTTAAGAAGATATGTATGATCCAAAAACTTTTGCAAGTCTTGTAATTTTCATGTAACACAATGTTACAGAATGTTGCAAGTTTGTTTTTTGAAATTTTTGTTGTAAGATTTTGGGACTTAGCCAATTTTCCCATATGTTGCCACCAATGAAAAAGGGGGAGATTGTTGGAAATTTGGATGAGTAGGATATCATGATGTTGTCATTATGGAAATGTATACTTAGTATTAAGACAACATGATCTGAGGATGAATTTATGGATGAAAACTTAAGAAAATTGTCTAAGTATAACAACATTTATCTGTCTACATAGAGACTACTTTAATTAACGAAGTTCATAGAAGTATTTTAGTGCATGTGAACTTGAGAACAAATTATATGAGATATGTTGAAGCTACTTCTAAGAGTGCAAGACTATATGACATGTACAAACTAAGATATTAATGTTTTACATAAATAATGTTGAGCCGACCAGAACAGGGAAATGATTAGTAAATGATTATTTTGAGTTAAGGGATTATTTTATTTTTCAAAATAATGACTTATAATTAGGGATGACATCCTAGATGTTAACCCTAAGGCATCAAGAGTTAATATTATGTTTTGATAACATGGAAGCCATCTGATAAGGTATATTTGAGATAGATGGTATATGTAAGGAAACTCAGGTGCGGAAACAACTTCCTACGCTAATCTCTATAGGAGAGTATTGTGCAAATTCTTATAAATCCTTACAATTTCAGATTCATTAACTACTTTAACAAATATATTGCAACCACATACCATGCATATAGAAAAATAGAGAATGAAAAAATGATATACCCTGGGGAAACCTTTCGGTAAAAACCCCAGCACTCCAAAACCTGCACAATGTATTGATCAAAACTATTATAGCTTACAATACACTTGCAATGCAAGTTCTTTCAAAAGATTTCCAAAACCTTGAAGAAAAATCATGGTAGCATAAAAACATTCCAACCATACACTCACATCACTTCTCTTCGCAACCCTAAAAAGCTTATATCATGCGCTTCACTTTTTAGGGCTACTCCCAAAGATAACCGTATTAGGGTTTTACCATTCTCCGAGAAAATAGGAACCCCAAAAATTTTTTTCGGGGTGATGTCCCAAACCCCATGATTGGGGAAGAGTGTATAGTACTCAAATTTATTAGTTGCCACATGTCTTCACTTGTCATTGAATCTTCCTCACATAGCTCTTACATGTCATAGGAATCTGTCATAACCATTTTAGCCGTGATCTCCTTACACATAATTCAAGATGCCGACACATCAACATTATTTGCAAGAAATACATTTTACAAAAAAAATAATAAGAATAGGAATTATCCAAGGTTGAGACACCTTATTCCTAACATTATCCCACTTGTCGAGCACCTTGTAAGAGCAACAGGAACATAACAGGAACTAACCGCTATAGGCCAAAAGGCCCATAGAATCTGAAAACCATCTGAACTTCTCAGTGCCCACTGGTTTTGTTAATGCATCTGCAAAATTCTTCATAGTATCTACCTTCTCCAAATTTACCTTTCCATCTTCCACCATATCTCTCACAAAGTGAAACTGCACATCAATGTGCTTCGTTCTGGCATGGAAAGTTGGATTTTTTGCAAGGCAAATAGCGCTCTAACTGTCACACCAAATAGTAATCTATTCTGCATCAACACCAACATCAGAACACAATCTTCTAAGCTGAATGGCTTCTTTACAAGCATGAGTAGCAGCCATGTACTCAGCTTCTATAGTGGACAAAGCAACCACAAGTTGTCACTTACTCATCCAACTAATGGCACCACGAAACATAGTGAACACATAAGCACTGGTGGATCTCCTGCTGTCAATATCACCTTCCCAATCTGAATCGACAAACCCAAGAATACAAATTGAATGCAGAGATCTAGAAGAGTTACCATGATAACATATGGAGTAATTTGATGTACCCCTCAAATATATGAATAATCTCTTAACTGCATCCCAATGCACCCGTCCAGGGTTAGCCATAAATTGACTCAGGACTCCCACTGCTTGGGCAATGTCTGGTCTAGTACAGACCATAGCATACATAAGACTACCAACTGCACTAGCATAAGGTACTCTTCTCATGTCCTCCACCTCACTAGGAGATTTTGGACAATCATCTATAGATAACTTTGTTCCCACAGAAATAGGAACACATAGTGGTCTACAATCTACCATGATGAACCTATCCAACACTGACTTCACATACTTACTCTGACTCAACCAAAGTTTTCTGTTAGACATGTCTCTACTAATTTCCATACCCAAGATGTACCTAGCTACCCCAAGATCTTTCATCTCAAACTGTGCTGACAACTAAGATTTAAAATCAGAAATCATACCCTTACCCTTCCCAAATAGCAACATATCATCAACATATAATGCAACAAAAAGAAGGCGATCATTTTCAACTCTTAAATAAACATAATGATCTAATTTTGATCTTAAAAATCCAATTGACAACACAAAGGCATCAAAATTAAGGTACCACATCCTAAGAGATTGCTTCAAACCATATAGAGATTTCTTTAATCTGCAAACTAAGGATTCTTTACCTTTAACAATGTAGTGCTTAGGTTGTGACATATAAATCTCTTCCTCCAAATCACCATGAAGGAAAGCTGTCTTCACATCCATCTATTCTATCTCTAAATCATATGATGCAGCAAGAGATAATAGAAATCTAATGGATGTCAACTTTGCAAGAGGAGAGAATATTTCACCATAATCTATTCCCTCTACCTGTGAATACCCCTTTGCAACCAATCTAGCTTTGTACCTTTCAACACTGCCATCTGCATAGAATTTATTCTTGAACACCCATTTACAGCCAATAGATTTTCTCCATTTAGGCAAAGGTACAAGGTCCCAAGTTTTGTTTTTCTCCAATGAAGCCATCTCATCATCCATAGCCTCAATCCAGGAACCTGCATCTTTGATGCCTAAAGCCTCTTTCATAGATCTAGGCTCATCAGTGTTAGTAATCAAAGGAAAGGCACAACTGGAATCTAACATAGAATAACCAAACCTTTTTGGTTGCTTTCTTTCTCTCATGGATCTCTTCAAGGGCTGTAGTTGAGGTTGTTCTTCCTCTTCTTCTGAACTATTAGAGTTGCTAGAGCTCTCCTCATCATTAGGCCCAACATGATCTCTCTATTCAGTCTTCTCAGGGGTAGGAGGCAACTGAACAACATCTTTTTCCTTTTCTTTTTCATCTGGTTGTAGCACAATAAGAGAAGATGTTAGCTCTATGAAAATAAAATTTCTACTATACAACACCTTACTAGTCACAGGATCCCAAATCTTGTATCCTTTCACACTAGCACTGTATCTGATGAAAATACATTTAACAGCTTTGTTTTCCAACTTAGATCTTTTCTCCTTTGGAACATGTGCATAAGCTTCACAACCAAAAACACAAAGATGTCTAATTGAAGGCTTCTTACCAGACCACACCTCCATGGGTGTCTTACCAACAAGAGCTGATGTAGGCGATCTGTTAACCAGATAGCAAGCAGTGGCCACAGCTTCGGCCCAAAAACTTTGTTCTAAACCAGCTCCACTAAGCATACTCCTAGCCTTCTCCATCGGTGTCCTGTTCATTCTCTCTACAACTCCATTTTTCTATGGGGTATAAGGAGTTGTCTTATGGCTCTCGATACCTTGTTCTTTACAGAACTATTCAAACTCTGCTGAGCAAAACTCACCACCATTGTTAGTTCTCACACACTTAATCTTCTTACTAGTCTGATTCTCTACAAGAGCTTTAAATTCCTTGAATCGACTAAAGACTTATGTCTTACTTTTAAGGAAATAAATCCACGTACTTCTACTGTAATCATCTATGAAAGATACAAAAAATACAAACTTGGAGAACTAGAGTAAAACATCAGAATGAATAAGATCCAAAACATCAAAAGATTTATGAGAACTAGAGTAAAACTGAACATGATTTTGTTTACCATAGACACAGTGTTCACAGAAGTCAAACTCAAGATTGCAATCATTTAATCCCTCAACGAGATTTTTATTTTTGAGGGTTCTGAGACCCTTTTCACCAATGTGGCCAAATCTCATATGCCACAACATTGTCTTTTCTGCAAGAAGCTTACCTTCCAAAGTGTTTGCAATACCATCAAAACCAATAGCTGCAGACTTCTTCACTGCTTGTTCAGATGGTGAGGATGAAGAACTATTACATAGAGGAATACATGCATCTAGCTGAAATAAGGTACCTCTCCTAGTACTCCTTGCAAGCACTATCGATCCTTTCATCATCTTGCATCCTTCTTTCGAAAAAAAAACTTGCACACCTACATGATTCAGCATACTTATAGATAATAGGTTTCCTGCCAAACCTAGAATGTGCATAACTCCATTGATTCCCTTTACTCATCCATTAGGAAATTTGATAGTGACCCTTCCGCATCTAACTATCTTTAGGTGAGAATCATCACCCAAGTACACCTTTCCACCATCGAACTCTTCATATTTTGAGAACTAGTTTTGATGAGAGGTCATGTGAAAAGATGCACCTGAGTCAACCAACCACACATCATCATATGCATGGGCTGCCAAAGCTGCGATGAATGCATCACCATCTTCTTGAGATCTTTCTGAAGCTGAATCTGAACCTTTCTTCTTCTTCTTTAGCTCTTTGCAGTCTTTATGGAAGTGCCTAGATTTATCACAGTTCCAACATTTTGTCTTGGACTTATTGGAAGTCTTTGACTTCCCACGGGATTTGGATCTACCCTTATTGTCAGACTTATTGTCATTTTTCTTCTCTCTTTTAGTGGATCTCCCACGAACAACAAGGGCTTCTTTTTCCAAAATGGAAGCCTTTCTCTGCATCTCCTCTGATAGTAGTGAAGACACCACATCATCCATTTTGAAGGTGACTAAAGTGCTTCCGAGAGCCATCATAAGATGGTCCCATGAATCTAGTAAAGAACACAAAAGTGTGTAGCAATGATCCTCCTCCTCTAACTTGACACCAGCTGATGTCAACTATGCAGCCAATAGATTAAATGCATTTAAATGATCCGTTAAGGATCCACATTCCTCCATTCATAGAGAGTACAAATTCTTCCTTAGGAACAACTTGTTCACCAGAGATTTGGCCTGATACATGGCCACAAGTCTTTCCCACAAACTATTTGCGATTTTCTCATCTAGAACATTTAGAAGAACTGCATCGGTTAAACAGAGTCTTATGAGACCCTTAGCTTTACAGTCTTTGATATCCCAATCTACTTGAGCTATAGTTGTTGGTCTTGTAGCATTTGAAGTCACTTCCCATAGGTCATGATCTTCCAACATGTCTTCCATCTTGAGTTTCCACAACTTGAAATTAGTGCCATTAAATTTCTCCACCTCCATTCTTCCATATGATGAACTTGCCATCTCAATTTGCAAATAAGATTCAAAATTCTCTACAAAAAACTCCCACTCAAACTTGAGCTCAGCTCAAAAAACCCTACCCAACAACTAGGATCAAAAGTTGATCAATCTCTGATACCACTTGTAAGGAAACTCAGGTGCGGAAACAACTTCCTACGCTAATCTCTATAGGAGAGTATTGTGCAAATTCTTATAAATCCTTACAATTTCAGATTCTTTAACTACTTTAACAAATATATTACAACCACATACCATGCATATAGAAAAATAGAGAATGACAAAATGATATACCCTGGGGAAACCTTTTGGTAAAAACCCCAGCACTCCAAAACCTACACAATGTATTGATCAAAACTATTACAGCTTATAATACACTTGCAATGCAAGTTATTTCAGAAGATTTCCAAAACCTTGAAGACAAATCATGGTAGCATAAAAATGTTCCAACCATACACTCACATCACTTCTCTTCACAACCCTAAAAATATTATATCATGCGCTTCACTTTTTAGGGCTACTCCCAAAGATAACCGTATTAGGGTTTTACCATTCTCCGAGAAAATAGGAACCCCAAAATTTTTTTTTAGGGTGATGCCCCAAACCCCACGATTGGGGAAGAGTGTACAGTACTCAAATTTATCAGTTGCCACATGTCTTCACCTGTCATTGAATCTTCCTCACATAGCTCTTATGTGTCATAGGAATCTGTCATAACCATTTTAGCCATGATCTCCTTACACACAATTCAAGATGCCGACACATCAACATTATTTGTAAGAAATATATTTTACAAAACAAATAATAAGAATAGGAATTATCCAAGGTTGAGACACCTTATTCCTAATAGTATAAAGGAAAGTATTATGTAATGAAAAGTTTTAAGAGACTAATGCAAAGTTGTAAGAAAGATTTTGTATTGATGTATTGATGTTGTATTATGAAAAATATGATATATGATCAGAATAGTGCAAATTGATAGCAAGTTTTGTGAAGAGCCTACAAGCTAGATCAGAATATTGAAGATATTCAACAACAGTAAAAGGTTTTTGTACTCTATCTTTTGTATTGAAGATTATTATTGTATATTGCATGTTTGGGTAGTGGGATCATCTTGCATACATTCATATTTTGTAGTACCAACTCCTAACATGGTTGAGGCTTCTAAAAATGCCTAAAGTCCTCTAACAAGGACTGAGACACTATACAGATGTAATAGACTCCTAACATGGTCAATATCTTTTACTAGATACTTTTGATTAGTGGATCATTTTTGGGTATCATCCCCATCGGGGTTTTCCATTGTCCAGGGTTTCCTTGAGAACAAACATAGTGTTATGATTTCCTTTATTTTATAGTTGTTTTTGTTATTTAGTTTAGTTTCTTATGCAAGCTACAAATTAATTACATATATCTATAAGTGGGGAAATGTAAAAGTTTGTACATGCAAACTTGAGCAAAGATTGTTAGGAATAACAGTCCACAATACAATTGAGAGGGGGAGTGATTCAGTTGTATGATAGAATATTAATCTTTAAAATTTGAATAGTAGCAATATCAAAAATAATGAACACAATGAATGCCAACACAATAACACAATATTTTTGTGTCAGGGAAATCCTGTTAAAGGTAAAAACCCTAGTGGGAATTAGCACCCATAAATGATGTACTAAGAGTATAGTATCCTTGTTAGAAGATCTAGCCCTGTTAGGAGCTAATTAAAGAATTATGGCACATAGTCCTTGTTAGAGGACATACCCTCTTAGGAGTCAAGAAAATAGGGTAGGCTCACTACCCAAAGAAGGTTAAGTCCACCTTCAGAACACACTATTCACAACACAAGTGTATATGAGGAAATGCACAATCCTTGTGAACTGTCTGATAGCAACTGTCTTTGCTTGATTAGTTCCAATGAAGTACATACAATTATATGCTCTAAATCCAACAAGTACAAGCTTGCAACTTCCATAATTCTCTTTCATATTACATACATCTCATCCATATCTTTTCCAAAGAAAATATCTTGCATATATACCCTATTACATTCTTCATGATCAGGTCGGCCGATTAGACTTTCCTAATATAAAAACAATTACATAAACCCTTGCTAAGATACACACATAATCTAAAAAAAGTATACAATTATTACACTATGACAATTAAGGATTGACATCCTTAATTCATATTTTCTATCCATAATACATACATCTTCTGAATTTAGCTCCCAAGTAAGTCTTCTCTAGATCACACGCCACAGCTGATGAAATCCTACTTTCTATGACTTGTGCTAACCAATGAAAATTATTCAATAGATTGTATATCATACCTTAAGCTCATATACACTAAATCCATACCTTTTATAATATATACCAGAAACATAGAGACTAACTCCATCAACTTTCACTGTCACTGTCCAGTAGCCAATCTTCACCAAAACATCTGTAACTCATCCAATACACAACATTACATCATGTGATCTTGGATATAAGATCTCAACATATTCCTCTAATCTCATCTATCTTCACACATTCTGAAGCATCCGTATAGTGTCTGTACATTGTAATAACCAACCTATTCTTTTCATAGAAACATATGTTGACATTAGTGATAAAATACTAATGAAAAAACAACAGTTCAAGCATTACTCAACATAGTGATTAAACATATTAAATGTATCAACCATCTCTACAATGCATTATAAATATCCAACAATCTCCCCCTTTGGCATTGATGTCAACATATGGGAAAATCCATTAACCCAAATTTTTATCAATCTAAAGTTTTGTAACCAAACAGTACTCTCATAGTACACGTCCATACAATCTCCCCATATAGTAGGGATTTTCTCATAGAAATTATCCTCCTTTGAAAAAAATGGCAAAGGGTTCCATAAGTCATCATATTTTCTCCAAAACTTTCTTCAATGATCATTCCCCTTGAGGAGTAGATCCTACATCAAGTCCAGAATATGATAAGGCTCTAAAAACCTCTAGACTGATGCATCCTTGCATCATTTAATTCTGTCTAGGAGGGGCTTGAACCCCAAGCATAAATTTGAGATACTAAAAGTTATCTTTTGGAAATGACTTTGTAAAGATGTATGCAATCTTCTCCTTTGTGCTAATATACTCCAACTTTATTTCCTTCTTTGCCACCTTGTCTCTTAAGAAGTGATACTTGATAGAGATATGTTTAGTTTTAGAATGCATCACCAGATTCTTTGACATATTCAATGTACTAGTGTTATCACAATGGATAACCACTGTTTCATCAAAATTTATTCCAATATCTTTCAGCATTTATTTCATCCAAACAATTTAGTGTAGTTAATAGCAGCAACAACAACCAACTTTTTCCCAAGGAAAAATGCACCTCCACTAGTACTCTTCCTATCATCAATGTTTCCTTCCCAATCAACATTAGTATAAGCATGAAGTTCAAAGTTATCATTCCTATCATATTGATGTAAGGGAATTCTAGGGTACTTGGAAAATCTACATGGTGGTGTGTTGATTTGGTTCTGTGTTACTCGGTTGTAGATTTAACCGACAGTTTCAGTTATTGAAGGAAGCTCAGTTGCTGAAGGAACTTAGTGAAACCTTTGGTGCTTGGTGGAACTTGTACTTGGTGATGCCTATGGTGCTTGATCGATGTGCTTGCTCAACGGTGCTTGTGATGCTCATTGATGCTTGGCGTGGTTAGTTATTTCACTGGTGCTCAGCTATTTCTTTGATGCTCGGTAGTTTTGGTTTACCGAGTGGAGTTCTTGGAGATTTGGTTGGCCAACTTGGTGCATTTATTTTTGGTAGCTTTTTTTATATTCTCCTATGTAGATCTAGAGTCTGACATAGAGAATTAAATGTTTGTAAGCTATTTGAGAGCTGACTGTTCCTGCATTTAATATTTGTTTATAGTAGAAGCTGACTTGGCTTAGGAGTTAATTATTTCTTCCAGCCAACTTATGGTTGAGGAAATATATTTAAGGAGTGTTTGGGTAGTTGTTTAGGCAGTAGTTTTGGTAAGTGAAGTGGGAAGATAGAAGGATAGATCTAGATCCTACAAGATCTTGAAGATCAGATTGTTTATCTAATAGTTGTAATAGCAAAGCTAGTGGTTTACATGCTTGGAGACAAGGAGATTGCTTGGAGGCTTGTGAGCTCAAGTTTAGATCTTTCTTAGGGTTTCCATCAGTTGCTGATTTGTTTTAGAGCTAGACTAGCTGGAAGATTGTAGAAATACTTTTGATTACATTTGGACCAAACCCAGAAGGCATTACAGTCGGGCATGTTAATGAAAATTTAGTTGAAAATATTGTCTTGTTGAGTTATTCTACATTTTTGGTGTTTGGTTGCAAGTTTGGACTGTCTTTAATTGGATCCTCCATACTTGTCCTGTGTTAGGTGGTATCAAAGCTTGAAGGTCTTGAGTGTGTAAACTGATCTTCAAGTTGAGGTTGTTTGCACCAAGACCTTGCTTGGTGATTTATTGCTTTGGGTTTTCAAAGATCTTGAAGGATGCCTCCAAGAAGATTGGACCCTAGAGCAATTATAGATCTCTATGATGCTTTGGAATCAAAGATTATAGAGAAGGTTAAAGTTGATTTTAGATATGAGATGGAATTGATGAAGAATGACATGATCATTGAGGTCATGAGAGATATTGCTAGTATGCCAAGGAATCTTAGTACTGATGATGGTTATGAGGAAGATGTTGAAGACTTTGAAGCTATTAGATCTAGTGGAGATGACTAGAGAGATAGATTTGGTGAAGACAAAATTGGTTGGTTGCATAGATTTGGAGCTTGGCTAAGTACTAGCTACCGAATGGAAGTTTCTACTTTCTTTGGTACTTTGAGACCCGAGGATTTGATTGATTAGATTGGTGAATTAGAAGACTTATTTGAGCTTGAATAAATTGAAGATCCTCTTAGAGTAAGATTGGCATAGACTACGTTGAAAGGACATGCTACTCTTTGGTGGAAAGAATTATAATGAGATAGAGAAGATGAAGGTGAAATGAAGATCAATCATTGGAGGTTGATGGTGACTAAATTGAAAGCTAAGTTCATACCTGCTAACTATGAGCTTGACTTGCTTAAGAAGTTGTAGAATCTGAAGAAAAAAGATTTGATAGTGGAGGACTATATCGAGGAGTTCTATAAGTTGACTATTTGGTTTGGACATAGAGAAATTGGTAAAGAAAAAGTAGATCAGTATGTGAATGGTTTGAGATTCAATATTTAGGATGAGCTTGGTATGCTAAAGATTGATTTGGTTGAAGATGCTTATCAGTATTCTATGAAGGTAGAAGATAAGTTGAATAGGAGACAACATAGTAATCCCCGAGGGAGGGAAAAGATTGATCACTCGGTGAAGGATAAACAAACTGTTGAAGATGAACCAAAACCTATGGAATTGAAAAAGAAGACATGTAGGGTTATCTTTAAGAGAACTTTTTATAATTGTGGTGAAGGACATAGATCTTTTGAGTGTACATAGAAGAAATTTGGTGATTGAAGGACTGCTATGGTAAATGAGAACATTCAGAATCAACCTGAATCTAAGAACTTGCTGGTTTAGATAACATTTCTCGATGCAAAGGAGGAACCTTGTCAGAGGAGTAATTTGTTCAGAACTTGGTGCAAGTTAGGAGGTAAAATTTGTGATGTAATTGTTGATAGTGGTAGTATAGATAACCTTGTTATTGAGGAAATGGTTTAGAAACTTGGTTTGAAGAGAATAAGACATCCTTATCCTTATAGGATTGGCTGGTTGCAAGATGTTCATGCTCTAGAAGTGAGGGAGCAATGTCTTGTTGATTTTTAGATTGGCTAGTATAGGGATCAAGTGTTGTGTGATATTGTGGAGATTAATAGTTGTCATATATTTCTTGATAGACCTTGGCACTATGATTGAAAAGCTATGTATGATTGTTTCAAGAATGTGTTCACTATTGAGAAGAATAACAAGAAGCTTTCCTTGATGCCTTTTCTAGATATAACACTCGGTAGGAGAAACCTGAGCTTTGGTAGCCGAGATGAGTTGAGGAATTTTGAAAGGATGGATCAATATGGAGAACAAGCATGTGTATTATCAAGGAAAGATTTGAAAAGACAAAGGAAGTAGAAGTGGAAGAATGTGCAAGATGAAGAGTTGAAGGGCTTGTATGTGAAGAACCAGTTTGGGGTTTATGTGTTGAATCCCAAAAGATGTTCTTCTAGCCTATAAGAAAATATTTTTGAAGTTGGGGTGTATGATACAGGGGAATTCTAGGGTACTTGACAACTATTCATGGTGGTGTGTTGATTTGGTTTTGTGTTACTCAGCTTCAACTTTAACCGATGGTCTCAGTTATTGAAGGAAGCTTGGTCATTGAAGCAACTTGGTGAAACCTCTGGCACTCGATGGAACTTGTACTCAGTGATAATTATGGTGCTTGGTCGATGTGATTTCTTGGTGATGCTTGTGTTTCTCAGTGATTCTTAGCGTGGTCTATTGTTTCACTAGTGCTTAGTTGTTTCTCTAATGCTCGGTAGTTCTCATTTACTAACTGGAGTTCTTGGAGATTTGGTTGGCCAAGTTGGTGCATTTATTGTTGGTAGCTTTTATTGTATTCTCCTATGTAGATCTAGAGGCCAACATGGAGAATTAAATATTTGTAAGGCTATTTGAGAGATGACTGTTGTTGCATTTAATATTTGTTTGTAGTAGAAATTGACTTGGCTTAGGAGTTAATTATTTCTTCCACCCAACTTGTGGTTGAGTAAATGTATTTAAGGAGTGTTTGGGTAGTTGTTTAGGCAGTAATTTTGGTAAGTGAAGTGGGAAGATATAAGGATAGATCTGGATCCTGCAAGATCTTGAGGATCACATTATTTATCTGATAGTTGTAATAGTAGAGCTAGTGATTTGCATGCTCGGAGACAAGGAGATTGCTTGGAGGCTTGCGAGCTCAAGTTTAGATCTTCCTTAGGTTTTCCATCAGTTGCTAATTTTTTTTAGAGATGGACTAGCTGGAAGATTGTAGAAATAATTTTGATTATATTTGGCCCTAACCGAGAAGGCCTTATAGCCAGGCATGTTAATGAAAATTCAATTGAAAACATTATCTTGTTGAATTATTCTGCATTGTTGGTGTTTGGCTGCAAGTTTGGACTGTCCTTAATTGGATCATCTATACCTATCTTACATCACATACCATAGGCCATATTTAATTTTCCCTTTCAAATATCTAAATATCCTTTTCACAACAACTAGGTGTGTCTCTTTAGGTTCTACCTGATATCTAGCTACAATTCGAACAACATTAGCAATATATAGTCTGGTGTGAGTTAGATATTGTAATCCACCAACCATTGATCTATACTTGGTCTAAAAAACACACTTAGTCTCATCATTACTTGATCATTTATTACTAGTCACCATGGGTGTACCAACTGGTTTACAATCTTCCATTCCAAATTTCTTTAACATTTCTTTAAGATACTTAGTCTGAGAAATACAAATACCATTCTTGTTCTAAATTATTTGAAATCCTAGAAATAATTTAATTTCACCTATCATGGACATCTCAAATTCATTTTCCATCTCTTTAGAAAACTTCTTACATAATTCATCATTGCCTCCAAAGATAATATCATCAACAAAAACTTCTATTATCAAAACTACATCTTCACTAGTTCTTAAATATAAATTACTATCAGCATTACCTTTTCTGAACCCAAGGAAAATTAAGTATTTTTCTAACCTTTCATACCAAGCCCTTAGAGATTGCTTCAGTCCATATAGTGCTTTCTTCAATTTCCATACCATGTCTTCATCTTCAGATAGAGGAAATCTATCAGGTTGTTCTATTTATACCTCCTCTTCAAGATCCCCATTCAAGAATGTATATTTCACATCCATCTGATATACCTTAAAGTCTTTATGTGTAACATAAGCCAAGAATAATCTCATAGCCTCTATTCAAGAAATAGGAGCAAATGTATCTTGAAAATCTATGCCTTCTTGTTGTGAATAACCTTTACTTACCAATCTTTCTTTGTTTCTTACAAAAACTCCTTCATTCATTTTGTTTCTAAAAACCCATTTAGTTCCTATTACATTTTTGTCTTTAGGTCTAGGAACCAATTCCCAAGTGGTATTTTTCCTTATCTAATCTAACTCTTCCTTCATATAATTTATCCAAGATTCATCTCTACAAGCTTCATCTATAGTCTTTGGTTCAACTTGAGAAATCAAACAAATTTATTCTCTATCCTTTGATCTATTCATTACTCCCTGATTTGTATTACCAATAATTTTCTTTTCAGGATGGTCTTTCTTTACATACCTCAGAGTCTTAGGAACCTTAGTAGCCTCATTTGTATCATCATCACAAGTCTCATTTTTGCATTTAGCCTCAATAAGTTCTTCTTCTGTAGCATCAGCCTCTTTGATCTCTGTATCTTGATTACAATCATACATTCTTTCTTGTATCTAAAAACTTTCATCTATCTTCACATTGTTAATTTAAATCATCTTTCTTAATCTTAGATTAAAATATTTGTAAGCCTTTCTCTTAGTAGAATAACCAAGGAAAATTCCTTCATCACTTCAAGCATCAAACTTCCCTATCTCATCATCTCTCTTGATATAGCACTTACTACCAAATATTTTGAAATATTTTACAGTAGGAGTATGATCAAACCACAATTCATAAGGAGTCTTACTTGTACCTTCTTTGATTTGAACTCTGTTCAAGGTGTATACCACTGTCCCAATAGCTTCTCTCCAATGCATATGAGATACATTTCCTTCAAGCAACATTGTCCTATCATCATCAAGTATTGTCCTATTTCTTCACTTTGCTATCCCATTCTGCTGTGGAGTCCTAAGAGCAGATGTCTATCTTTGTATTCCATGCTCTTCACAATATGAATTGACTAAGTCTGAAGTAAACTCTCCACCTTTGTCTAACCTCAAACATTTTATCTTTATACCTGATTCATTCTCTACTTTTTATTTAAATATCTTGAATTTATCAAATGCTTCTGATTTCTCTTTCAAATAAGTGACCCACATCATTCTAGAAAAGTCATCAACAAAAAGTATGAAATACCTTTCACGATAGTAAGATCTTGTCCTTGTAGGTCCACATAGGTATGTATGTGCCAGATCCAACTTTCCTTTTGATGTATATGCTTTACTTTTATAATTTCTTCTAGTCTTCTTTCCCATGACACATTCTCTGCATACAGTGTTAGATGGTATCACAATCTTCAGTAGGTCTCTCACTACATTAGTTAGGATTGCCTTCACAATATTATCAAAATTAACATGACAAAATATTTTTTTCCATAACCAACTATCATCTACCTTCACAACAAAATAAGAGGCTCTAGATGTATTTAATTTAAATACATTACCTCTAGATTTAGTACCAGTTGCAATCATTTTTCCTGCCTTACTTTTGATAAAACATTTACCATCATTGAATTGTAATTGAAACTCTTTGTCCATCAGATGTCCAACACTCAACAAGTTATGCTTAAGTCCATCAACAAGTAGTACATTATCAATATCAGTCTTACCATCCAAATTAATAGATCCTACTCCTATGATAGGTTTAGGAAGATTGTCTCTAAATCTCACAACATCATCATCATACTTTACTAATTTAACAAACTTGTTTTTGTCTCTAGTCATATGATGTGAACAACCACTATCTACAATCCATTTAAATTTTTTTTCAAGATGAGATACTAAAGCTTTTTCCTCATGCACTGGTTTTTCATCTTTAATAGCAATAAATCCAATCTCCTCATAATCTAAATCATCATCATCAGAAATAACTTTACTAGCATAACAACATTCCTTATCCTTTCACTACTTAGACTTGAAAAACTTAGGTTTGTTCTTAGGAACTCTTGAAGGACATCTAGATGAAAAATGACCTACCTTATTACATAAAAAATACTTCAATGGTAACTTTCCTTCAAATTTACCCTTACCTCTCTTTTCTCTTCTAGCAATCAGTGAAACAAGTTCATCCATCTTTCTTTCCTCTACTTGTATTTGTTCCTATTCCTCAGCATATTCACCAAGCTCTTCTTTTAGGTTCTCACTGCTGGTGCTTGGAAGTGCAGACATTATCTTCTTGTGTGTAGATGCTTTAAATGTAGATTCAACTTTAGGTACAAAATCTCCCATTTCAATAGCTTCAAAGGTAGTTATCTTTGTAATCAACATCTCTCTACTAAAGTTTGGAGTCAAAGGTATAGTTTCTTATATAGTTAGAGCCTTAGTCTTGTAAGCAGGTGTCAATGAACTAAGGATCTTCACAATGACTTTTTCCTCATCATAAGTGCCTTCACAATTTTTTATTCCAACCACAGCCTCTATAACCCTTTGAACATAAGCCCTAATGCTTTCATCATCCTTCATTTGTAGCTTCTCCATTTTTGTTTTCCAATTCTATAACTTCTCTTGCTTGGTATAGTTTTATCCTTCATATAGTGCTTCTAATATTTTTCAAATCTTGTGTGTCGAATCTAGATCTTTAACCTCAATAAATTCTTCTTTATAGAGTGTGCTAATCAATGCTTCCCTTGTGACCATGTTATATGAAAATACCTTCTTTTCATCATCAATAGCTTTTGTCAATTCATCCTCATCCTTCATAACAACCCGATTCTTTGTAATCATCTAGTAGTTGATGCCTAAGCATAGAAAATAACTTCGCATCTTATTCTTCCAACTGTCAAAGTTTTTAGGATCAAATTTTGGACTATCCTTCCTATAGAATGCCATCTCCAAGATCACCTCAAGTTGTTAAGCTTTCTCTCTAAGGACCAAAAGCTCTGATACCAATTGTTAGGAATAATATTATACAATACAACTGAGAGGCAGGGTGAATCAGTTGTATGAAAAAATATTAAGCTTTAAACTTTGAATAGCAGCAACACCAAATCCAATGAACATAATGAATGCCAACACAATAAAATAATACTTTTCTATCAGGAAACTCTGTTAAAGGTAAAAACCCTAGTGGGAATTAGCACCCATAAATGATGTACTAAGAGTATAGTATCCTTTTTAGAAGATCTAGCCCTGTTAGGAGATGATTAAAGCATTACAGTACATAGTCCTTGTTAGAGGATAAACCTTGTTAGGAGTCAAGAAAAGAGGGAAGGCTCATTTCCTAGGCTCACTTCCCAAAGAAGGTTAAGTCCACCTTCAAAATAAACTATTCACAACACAAGTGTATATGAGGAAATACACAATCCTTGTGAATTTTTTGATAGAAACTATCTTTTCTTGATCAATTCCAATGAAGTTCATACAATTCTCTATTCTACATCCAACAGGTACTTGCTCACATCTTCCACAATTCTCTTTCACATTACATACATCTCATTGATATCTTTTCCAAAGAAAAGATCTTACATATATACCCTATTACATTCTTCATGATCAGGTCGAATGATTAGGCTTTCCTAATATACAAACAATTACATAAACCCTTGATAAGATACACATGGTATCTAAAACAAGAATATAATGATTACATTACAACAATTAAGGACCAACATCCTTAATTCATATTTTCTATCCATAATACATGCTACATCTTTTGAATTCAGCTCCCAAGTAAGTCTTCTCTAGTTCACATGCCACAGCTGATGACATCCTACTTTTCATGACTTGCGCTGCCCAATGAACATTCTTGAGTACCTTTTCTGTCATCCCTTAAGATCACATACACTGAATCCATACCTTTTGTAAGATATACCAGAAACAAAAAGACTAACTTTGTCAACTTTCACTGTCACTTTCTAGTAGCCAGTCTTCACCAAAACATCTATAACTCATCCAATACACAACACTACATCATGTGATCTTGGATATAAGATCTCAACATCTTCCTATACTCTCATCTATCTTCACACATTCTGAAACATCTATGCAATGTCCGTACATTGTAATAACCCACCTATTCTCTTCATAGAAACATATGTTGACATCAGTGATAAAACACTAATGAAAACATAAGAAATTCAAGCATTACTCAATGTAGTGATTAAACATATTAAATGTATCAATCATCTTCCCAATGCATTAGCAATATCTAACATAGATTATATGAGATATGTTGAAGCTACATCTCAGAGCGCAAGACTGTATGACATGCACGAACTGAGATATTAATGTTTTACAGAAACAATGTTGAGCCGACCAGAACAGGGCATTGATTAGTAAATGATTATTTTTAGTTAAGGGATTATTTTGTTTTTCAAAATTTTGACTTAAGTAATTAGGGATGATGTCCTAGATGTTAACCCTAAGGAAAAAAGAGTCAATATTATGTCTTGATAACATGGAAGCTGACTGATAAACTATATTTCAGATAACTGGTATAAATGAAAGTATTATGTAATGTGAAGTTGTAAGAGACTAATGAGAAGTTGTAAGAAATATTTTGTATTGATGTATAGATTTTGTATTATGAAAAATTTGATATATGATCAGAGCAGTGCAAACTGATAGCAAGTTTTGTGAAGAGCCTATAAGCTAGATTAGAATATTGAAGATATTCAACAACAATAAAAAGTTTTTGTACTCTATATTTTGTACTAAAGATTATTATTGTATATTACATGTTTGGGTAGTGGGCTCATCTTACATACATTCATATTTTGTAATACCAACTCCTAACAAGGTTGAGGCTTCTAACAAAGCCTAAAGTCCTCTAACAAGGACCGATACACTATACAGATGTAATAGACTCCTAACAGGGTCAATATCTTTTACCAGATACTTTTGATTAGTGGATCATTTGTGGATATCATCCCCACCAGTGTTTTTCCTTGGCTAGGATTTCCTCAAGAACAAACATAGTGTTATGAGTTCCTTTATTCTATGGTTGTGTTTGTTATTCAGTTCATTTAGTTTAGTTTCTTATGCAAGTTACAAGTTAATTACATATATCCATAAGTGGGAAAAAGTAAAAGTTTGTGAAATACCGATTCACCCCCCTCTTAGTATTTCCTATTTCTAATAGTATTTCCATACTTCTTCTGGTACAAAATTCTATTTAGTGTGTACATATCTATGTTTATAGTTTCTCTCTAATAAACCTTTAGTAAAATTACTTCCTTCAAATTGTCCTTGTTGCTTCTTGTATTGTATGATTCATTCTTTCCACTACACCATTCTTTTATAGTGTTATCGCCACTGAAAACTATCTCTTAATACCATGTTTCTCACAAAAACTTTCAAATCTGTCAGAAGTAAATTCTCCTCCTTTATTAGATGTCAAATATTTAATCTTCCTACCACATTCATTCTCAACTCTTTCTTTAAAAATCTTGAAATTCTCAAATGCTTCTAATTTTTCTCTTAGAAATGAAAACCAAGATAATATTGAATAATCATCAATAAAAAGTATGAAGTATTTCTCACCTTGTAAACTCCTTTTTCTGGTAGGACCACATAGGTTGGTGAGAACTAGATCTAGTAAATTGGTAGATGAATAATATTTTTCCTTCGATGATTCTTTTCTCTGCTTTCCTTCTTGATAACCTTTATAGATAACATTATCTATTTGCATAATCTAGGTAAGTCTCTTACTAAATATGATGAACTTATTCTTACCAAATTATCAAAATTGAAGTGGCACATCCTTCAGTGCAAGAGTCAACTATCATTAATTTGAGAGAATAAACATCCTTGTGTGGCTCCTTCAAGATGGTACATGTTCTTTCCTATCCTTTCTCCAATTGCAATTATTGCTCCAAATCTCTTCTAAATATCACATCATTCTTGAACAAAAAATCATAGCCATTCTCACACATCTATCCAACACTTAAAGGATTTTGACACAAACCCTTCACATAATAAACCATGTTAGTGTTATTCTTTATTAAACATGCCAAATAATTAAGAGGGGGGGGGGGGGGGTGAATTAGTTATTTAAAAACACTTTATGTAACTTTTACTCTACTAGTAAACTCACAATCCATACAAATGATAATGACTATTATATCAATATTAAATTTCTACTGGTAACCACATCAAGCAATTATAACAAATGAACATATGAAAGTGAAAAACCACCAACACAAAGAACACAATAATTTATATGGAAACCCAAAATAGGAAAAACCATGGAAATGCTAATTCTCATAAAATGAAACACCAGTTAAGGTGACACTGGTTTAGGTAATTTTTACAAAGGATCAATCTAGTTTTTTCATTGTGCATTGGTTTATTGGTGGTTGTCTCACTTCTAGTTGGACTAACTAACCTTATACCAAAAAGATATGTTTATAGACAAAATATGAATTAAAAAGACTACATCTTAATATGCATGAAACAACTCAACAATTAATCTTAGTTACCACATCCAATAGTAGTTTCGATTTCTGATCTTTTCTTTATACACTACTATCAGGTCCAATGCAAATGAGTATGAAAATTCCCTTCTTGATCTCCCAATAGTCTTCTGCACTTAGCTTCAACTTGAACACATCACCATCAAGAACTCACTTAAAGACTCCTTTTACAACTCATCTTCTTCCACATTCACACTCTCACTCACATACATCAGATGCAAAAAGGTATTCTTTATTTATATAGATATTTGATCATATACATGTCACCTATACCAAAAGAATGTTTCAACCTCAAATCCAAAGGATATTACAATTGTATTTAATGCACTACCACCAATCCCAAATCTTGGACATACTCAAGAGAATTTTACAACATGCTATACCAAGAGGGGAAAGTGGTGTAGCACATGGCAAGGCTTTGGGCCCACCACCAAACATTACACTATCTCCTAAGAAAACCCATGCAAGTTATGGAAAGAGCATGAAACAAGTTTGAAATTAATGTTGACAGGATGGTAAAAAGGTGCATAGATCCACGCAAGGTAAGGGGGAACTTTCTAGACAAAAGGTATGTACTTGATCTTCCATGTCAGTCTCAAGTACGCAAGGGGAAGAAGATAACTTGTTGTTTGAATAGAATTTAATGCCATGTCAACTCATGAGTATGCATAGGGATAAGGAAGGAGACAAGTTAATTAAAACTTGGATTGTGTGTTAGGTCACAATGAACCCAAGCATTCACACAAGGGATGGTGAATTTGACCAAGGATATAAATAAAATTTTTATTGCCATGTCAGTCCTCTAGCAACCTAGGCATGGAAGGGAAAGGACTAATGTGGGGCCCACACAATCAAGTGGAAAGAGTCATAGAGAGTTCTTTATTAGTTAAAGATTTATTTGATTTATAATCAACATGGGTTAGTGGGTATTAGCATGGGGTAAAGTAGGGGTTTAGGTTACAAATCCAAATTAGGGGAGTATAATGAAAAGGGGAAGGAATATTTTCTATGGTAAGAGAATAATTTTCTTCCCCATACAAAATCAAGAGAGCTAATTTGCTCTAAAAACAAGTCTGGAAGATGTTATTGCAAATGCATGAGTTTTCCTTAAATTTCTTGCTTGATATAAGAGGTCTAAAAGAATGAATTGGATAGTTTAATTAGTGTATTATAATAAGGAGTAAATGAATGTTACATTAATATGTAATTTTATTTAATTGAACATTGTTGACATGTTTGATTTAAGGAAGAATATAAGATTGAAAAGTTGGTTTACAACTAAGGTGATGATCATATTGCAATAATAGTTTGTTCAAGGGGGAGATTGACTACATCTGAACTTGAATATCACAATCAACATCAAATAT
Source organism: Chamaecyparis obtusa (assembly GCA_027943335.1). Lineage (NCBI taxonomy): Eukaryota > Viridiplantae > Streptophyta > Pinopsida > Cupressales > Cupressaceae > Chamaecyparis > Chamaecyparis obtusa. The sequence goes on along the minus strand of BSBK01003440.1, from coordinate 461,546 downwards.
TTTTCAAGGTTCATACATTTACAAGATTATATATACTATTGAAACTATTAAATTGTTTACTTCATCAACTTTGGAAATCATTTTGCAATGAAAGGATATCTTCACTTTTACAAGAAATATAATTACAATAGCAAGAAGGTAATGGTTCATCTCTTCAAATTTAAATACATATTCTTCAAGAATGAGAAGTCTTCACATTTACAACAAGGCAATATAAATTGATAGTATTTCTCAATGACAGTTCAAAGGAGATAACAAACCTTTCTCCATAACAATTTCACAATGGTCCAATGGAATGGAATTACATTACAACTTTTAACAAGAAGATCAAACTCATTACAAGGGGATTCACAATACAACAATAGGGTTGTCATCACACAACCACCCAAAATGAAGAAACCTCTGAAGCTTTCTCCACAAGATCTTTACTTCAAAAATCTACAAAACAAACAAGGAATAGAACCATGGGAGCTCACCTCCCATCCTAGGTCTCCAAGAGACCACCCCCGAGCTAGGAGAATCAATAACCAATGGGTGAAAATCACACATCCACATGACATGATTGCAACAAAAAGAAACACCCTCCCAAGGCTTGCACAAATGGATTCATCATGAACCCATACAAAGGGTGAAGGTGGATCTTCCATGTAGGAGAATGCCAAATAATACAATCAAATAACATGCCTCTTCAAGGCTAAAATCACATACATTTTTCCAACAAATCTTCTCCTTATCTCTCCAAAAGTAAGATCAAGAAACATTGGCATGCAAGGGCCCATACACCTTTAAGTTCTTCCCTCTTCTCTCCATGAGAAGAGACTCTACACTACCATGGAGTCCAACTAACCCCTTCACCTATACATGGCCACTTCTTCCCTATCCAAGGGTGAGTAATGCCATTACGCCCTTCACAAAAACTCCCATATTCAAAAATAAAGGTAAAACCATAAACAAATTTTCAAACCCCAAATCCCATTCCCATACACAATAACCACACAATTACATGAATATACGCAAGAAAATGAAGAACATACAAATCTACTTGCAACAAAGAAATAAAGGTCTTTCATGGCAATGGAGACCAACCTTCCCAATGTGTTATGGAAAATGAATGTTGAGAAGAGCCCAATCCCTTTTTCCTTTCTTTCTCCAAAAGCCTAATGTCTCTAAAGATAGAGATTGGGTGAACACCCACTAACTCTACCAAGAGCCTCTAAAAAGACCTCCAACTTCTACCCACCTACTATCATTAATTTCAGAATTGACTCACAAGTCCTATGGCTTTTCCTTGTCCCCTATCTTAAATGCATGATTGAAAAGGAGGTGTGGAGTTGGATAAGGGTCAAGACTTCATCCAATTTCGTAGCTTATGGTAATTGGGTCATAAAATGGGTCACTGAGGTCACTAGGGGGTTATGGTCATGCTAAAAACCTTCCTAATCCACACCCCTAATACTTAGGCATTGAGATTTTTTTAAATTTGACCCTTAGGACATCCTGTTGGCCTCTAGAAGTGGCTAGAAGAAAAACTGAATTTAAAAAATGAAATTGGTAGGGTTTACAAGTATCTCCAACAAGGAGATTAATTAGGTTCTTCAAAGTCAGGCTTAGGTTTACATTGCCAACCTTAGTAGACATATCATTACATAACACAACAAGTATCAAGTGACACTATAAAATAACATAATACAACATTGACATGTCACTAATTACATAAAGAGACACCTAATACACACATATAATTTTATGGTTACGAATTAAGTCACTTAACAACAAGGTTTGAACCTCTTCATTAGGCTCAACCTTGGCTTTACAGTTTGCACAATGGTTGGTTATTGATTCTCTGAATAATTCCATGGTTCTCTTACCTGCACACTAAACATTGAGCATCAGTAGTCCAAGGTGATAAAATTACATGAATATACATATTTAATTCTTTATTTAACAACATAAATCAATATGCAGAATTCAATTCTTATTGCAATTTTTCATTGAATAATGCTTAAACATAATAATTTCATAATCAACATGACATATTATCCATGAAATAATTAAGACTAAATATGATCCAACCTTCTCATCAACTCACATAACTAAGTATGCATAATCAAAATCATGACATAATCGAGGTTCTAATTCTCATCACAATGTAATCCACATAATATAATAATCATCATCAAAACATAGTATCTCAAGTCTCAATCAGGATAATCAAAAAGTGTATCAAAATGTGAATGATCATAGATGCTATGATGGATCAGGGTGAGGGTTCACATCCTCCCCCCTAGGCATGAACTTGCTCTTGGAGTTCATCAAAAAGATATGGGTACTATGATCTCATCTGTGTTGCATCCTCCCATGAAGCCGTGACCTCATCATAAACATCCCACTGGACTCTAACCTAGTCTAGTTCTCTACCTCAAAATGCCAGGGTTTTTCGGGACAAAATGTGGATGGGCTCTAGGGCTAACTATCTGTCTAACTCCACCTATAAGGCATCCCAATCTATAATGTGAGACTCATCATAAATATACTTCCATAATACAGATACATGAAACACATCATGGATGTGTGACAGGCTAGGTGGCAAAGCTAAATGGTAGGCAACTGGTCCTATCCTCTCCAATATCTCAAAAGGTCCAACAAAGAGAGGCACCAACTTAGAGCCCTTTCCAAACCGGATTGGACTCTTATGCGGGTGCACTCTCAAGAAGACCCTATCTCCAACCATATACTCATGGTCAGCCTTTTTTGCATCTGCATACTTCTTCTGTCGATCCTGAGCCTCTCTAAGATACTGTCTAATCAAGACCACCTACTACTCCATATCCTTGACCAATTGAGGTCCAATAGATATCCTATCCTCGATCCTATCCCAACTCAGTGGTGTCCTGCATGGTCTACCATATAAAGCCTGATATGGTGGCATACCAATAGAAGAATGATGCCCATTGTTATAGGAAAAATCAACCAGATGTAGGTATTCCTCCCATTGGACCTGATGGTCCATCACATACATATGTAACATATCCTCTAACACCTAGTTAACCCTCTTTGTCTATCCATCTATCTGAGGGTGATATGCCGTACTGAAATTGAGCCTAGTGCCGAATGCTACCTGCAACTCTCTCCAGAAAGCTGATGTGAACAAGGAGTCTCTATCAAAGATGATCTTATGTGGAATGTCATGAAGTCTAACAATATCTCGCAAGAACACCTAAGCTACATCTCATGCTGTGAATGTAGTACACATAGGTTAGAAGTGGGAAACCTTGGTCAACATGTTGACTATCACCAAGATGGCATCATGGTGGTGAGAAGACATAGGGAGACTGACAATGAAGTCCATAGATATAGTATCCCACTTCCACTCAGCAATCTCATGTGGCTACAGAAGCCCACTTGGATGACTGTGCTCTGCCTTCACTCTCTGACACTCTAGGTATCTAGCAACTATACTAGAAATTTGTAATCTCATGCTTGGACAATGATACAACTATCTTAGATCGGCATGCAACTTCTTAACCCTCGGATGAGTTGCATAAGGTGCTCTATGAGCCTCAAGTACAATAAAATCTTGCAAATCACCCATAGAGGGTACATAAATGCATCCCCTATGATGTAGGAGCCCAATGGGCTCTAAAGAATACTCTACAAATCTCCCCTCAAGGGGCCTTTGAGAACAGACAATCTGACAAACCTCTACATAGAATCCATCCTCTAACAAATGATGCAAAATGCACCCCTCAAATCTGTACTAGAAGTCATAGGTGAGAGCTTGTGCCACTTCCTACTCAAGGCATTTGCAACTACATTCTCCTTCTCTTTGATGTAATGAACATCAAAGTCATACTCACACAAAAAATTCATCCATCTCCTCTACCTAGCATTAAGATTAGGCTGTGTAAAGATATACTGTAAGCTCTGGTGATCTGAATGAAGCTCAAATTAGTGACCTAGAAGAAAGTGTCACCATCTCACCAAGGCATGAACTACCGCTGTAAGCTCTAGGTCATGAGTAGGATAATTGAGCTCGTGAGTCTTTAGCTTCCTAGACTCGAAAGCTATAGGATGACCATCCTACATAAGAACTACTCCTAAGCCATCCAAAGAAGCATTAGTGCACACAACAAAGTCTACTGAAGGGTTTGGCACTACTAAAATTGGTGCACTAGTGAGGGCTCTCTTGAGCTCCTGGAAAGCTCTCTCACACTTCTCTATCCATTCATACTTCTTCCCCTTTCTCTGAAGGGAAGTGATGGGATGAGCTATCCTAGAAAATCCTACCACAAAGCACCTATAATAAGCTACTAAGCCCATAAAACTCCTGACCTCAATGACACTGGTGGGTGCTGGCCAATCCATAATGGCTCTAATCTTTGATGGGTCTACAGAGATCCCATCGCCTGATATAACATGACAAGATAATGCACCTTGGGTCTAAAGAAGGCACACTTTGACAAGCTTCCATATAATTGATTCTCTCTCAAATGCTACAAAACCTATCTCAGATGCTCCTCATGCTCCTGCTCATTACGAGAATATATCAAAATGTCATCTAGGAACACTACCACAAACTTATCCAAGAATGTATGAAATACTCCATTCATGAGGCTCATGAGCACAGCTGGAACATTCATGAGGCCAAATGGCACCACTATGAACTCATAGTGACCATACCTCATACGAAAAGAAGTCTTGTGGATATCACTCTCCACTATTCACAACTGATGGTACCCTAACTTCAGATCTATCTTTGAGAATACTTGGGCACCCTGCAATTGATCAAAAAAATCATCAATCTTGGGGAGTGGGTATTGGTTCTTAATTGTTACTTTATTCAACTGTCGATAATCAATGCACAATCTAAGTGATCCATCCTCTAAGAGCTCTTCTAGCTGAATATTGAGCTCATTGAGCTCATGTGTGGTCATCCTGTAAGGTGCTCTAGATAAGTGCTCAACTCCTAGCACAAGGTCTATATGAAAATCAACTGCCCTAGGTGGAGGCATGCCAAGTAGCTCGGTAGGAAATACATCTGCAAACTCCTAAAGGATAGGGTAGTCCTCAAGCAAAGGCTCCCCCTCTGAATCCTCCTCTCTATCACTAATGGTGATGGAAAATAACTGACATCCCTTTCACACGCATTGCCTAAGCTGCATGGTAGAAATCATGTGAAGGGATATAGGCCTTTGTACCCCAAATATCACCATAGAAGTACCAGGATCATCGACGCACTCAACCCTCTTCTGATGACAATCCATCTTGGCGATGTGGGTATATAGCCAATCCATGCCAAGGACTACATCATAAGAACCTAGAGGGGTAATGCAAAGATCATACATCATGATTAAGTCTCCAATCTAAATCTAATAATTGTGAACTAAGGAACTAACAAACACCCTAGCTCTTGAGGCTAACTTGACCTCCCAACTGACATCCTATCTAACTACCACCAACCCGCAATGCTCCACTACATAGGGAGATATAAAAGAGTCTATGGCTCCTGAATCAAATAAGATAGAAACATTGATACCCTGAATCATACCTGTGGCCTCTATGACTGTGGCCTAGTGCTCAGCTTGGCACTTATCAACCATTGCAAAGACTCTATGGGATCTACCCATGTCTTTGACTATAGGCTCTGAGGTAGCCCCTCTCTAACCACTAGCTAACTATCCCTACGTGCACTCTCTTGCTATATGACCCATACCACTACAAGTGTAACATGGCCCTTGGGTCTGAATCTATACTCCCTATGTCCTAGGATGCTATGACCCTCCAGTCCTACTAGAACTACTGTATCCACCCCTAGAGGACTGCTGAGTCCTAGCTGTCTATTCCTAAGGGCTCTGTGTCCTCTGATCCTATCTAGGGCCCTGAGACTGCCACTATTTGGGCTTAGAGCCCTGATAACCCTATGAATGCCTCTGTCTAGAACCCTACTAAGATCCTTGTTGCTGAGACTATTGACCCTTAAAGGATTTTGATGAATGGTTCTGTTTCCCCTTCCAAGAGGATATCTGATGTCCTGACTACTGGGATGAAGGGTTTCAGTGCTGAGATTGATCTTGAGACTCCTGTCTAGTGCAAATATCCTTGGCTACAAGTGACATCTCAACTGTATTTCTGAATGTGGTAGGAAAAGCTAGACGTACTATCCCCTGAAGAGACATATTAAGTCTCATAATGAACTGATGGATACACAATTTCTCATCCTTCATATAATCTACATATGGAAGGAGCTCAAGAAACTGAATCTCATACTAGGCCATAGTGAGACCTCTCTGCTAGAGATCATGGAACTCCTCTATCTGTCTCTGTCTGAAATTCTTGGAGAGATACCTCTCTCAAAAATGGGCTACAAAAGTCTTCGAAGTGAGTGTGTCAATAGCCACTCCTCCAATGGACTCCTCCTACTGCCACCAAGTGGAGGCCTTATCCCATAGGAGATGAACTACAAGTTGTGCTTTAAGATTACTCTTATAAGGATGTAATCCAAAGCATCACTGTAAACTTTGTAACTAGGCCTCTACTACTGACCCATCAGTGGATCCCAAAAATAAGGGTGGCTGGAGTCGTATTAACTCTCAGATCTCATCGCCAACATCTCTAGGGGGTCTACCTCTGTCTTGTATCTCATGATGAATTGACTCACCCTCATGATCACCATGGCCCTCAGCATTCCTGGGTGGAGGAATCCTACTCCTCTCTCTGCTAGCTACTCCACCTCCTCTTGGAATCTATGCTCCTATTCCAGAAGCCTATTGCTCTTGCTGATGATCTATGAGTGGTAATCTCTATTGAATTACCCTAATCAAATTTTGAAGGATGTCCATGATATCTTGATTAGGGTTCGGTGGTGGTGGTGGTGGAGGAGGTGGTGGTCCACCTCCTCATCCTGCACTAACACGTGTAGCTCTATGACCTCTACCTCATCAGCCAACTTATGTGATGACAGGCATCCAATAATTTTTATTTTTTTTAAAGGGTTCAGAGATACCTAGGGTATTAGATATACAATTCATCCCACTAAGACTATACCCTCAATAATGCCTGCTAAGGTTATGGTTCTTGAATAGGTTTCAATTCAACTGTAGGATGCTTAGTCCTACAGTGAAGGTTCGAGGGATAATTACATTAATGATAGGATTCCAATTAACATATGACAATGAACTTATTGGTGTTATTCTGGATACAATGTTATCTAGTCGAACCAAGGACTATGGTTATACTACCATCTTCTAAACTCCTTCTAGGGGAATGAGGTTACTTAAGGATCATTGATTCAATGATCTATGGTCCTACTAACCAAGGGCAAGTTGACAACTTAATTTAAACCAACTAATTTTAGTAATAACATTCTAGTGTTAAACATTTATACATTGAATAAAATGAACTATGATGTTTACTTGATCCATTAAGGATAAGTCTAACATATTAGACTTTTCAATTAATTAATTGTGAGGATCCTATTAGCTAATTATCCAATAATTAATTTGATAAAATTTAAGCAAGTAGTTATATTACTAGGAGAATTTGAACATGTTCCCATTAAAACTATTGATTAAAGAATTTGATTCATTACCATTTAAGTTGAACAATAAAGCCACCAAATAATAATCACTTTCATTAATCACCCAATTAAAATTAATGACTAATAAATACAATTATCATCTAAGAATTCATGACAAAACCCAAATTAAATGCTAATCTATCAAATCATTAAACCACTAAATTAATACACTAACCTATCTATAACAAATCCCCTAATAACATTCTAATTGAAAAGAGGATTTATTATCAATAATAAGTAAAACTATAACCCCCTTTTGTAATCTAAAAAAAACATTCCAACTAACTATTAACATAACAAACTGATCTAACAATAATTAAATCCAATTACATTATCAAAGAATCTATTAGTTAAAATTAAGTTCATAAACAATAAATCAAGCACCTAATACCATTTATAATTAACAATTAAAATTAAATAGCAAAAGGATAATACAAATTCCTAAAAGCTAACCTACTATTTATCCTATCCTATACACCTACTAACCAAATGATCAAGGCTAGGGTGGTGCGCATAACCAAGAGGGGAAAGTGGTGTAGCACATGGCAAGGCTTTGGGCCCACCACCAAACATTACACTAGCTCCTAAGAAAACCGACGCAAGGTATGGAAAGAGCATGAAACAAGTTTGAAATTAATGTTGACAGGATGGTAAAAAGGTGCATAGATCCACGCAAGGGAAGGGGGAACTTTCTAGACAAAAGGTATGTACTTGATCTTCCATGTCAGTCTCAAGTACGCAAGGGGAAGAAGATAACTTGTTGTTTGAATAGAATTTAATGCCATGTCAGCTCATGAGTATGCATAGGGATAAGGAAGGAGACAAGTTAATTAAAACTTGCATTGTGTGTCAGGTCACAATGAACCCAAGCATTCACACAAGGGATGGTGAATTTGACCAAGGATATAAATAAAATTTTTATTTCCATCTCATTCCTCTAGCAACCTGTGCATGGAAGGGAAAGGACTAATGTGGGGCCCACACAATCAAGTGGAAAGAGTCATAGAGATTTCTTTATTAGTTAAAGATTTATTTGATTTATAATCAACATGGGTTAGTGGGTATTAGCATGGGGTAAAGTAGGGGTTTAGGTTACAAATCCAAATTAGGGGAGTATAATGAAAAGGGGAAGGAATATTCTCTGTGGTAAGAGAATAATTTCCTTCCCCATACAAAATCAAGAGAGCTAATTTTCTCTAAAAACAAATCTGGAAGATGTTATTGCAAATGCATGAGTTTTCCTTAAATTTCTTTCTTCATATAAAAGGTCTAAATGCACAAATTGGATAGTTTAATTAGTGTATTATAATAAGGAGTAAATGAATGTTACATTAATATTTAATTTTATTTAATTGAACATTGTTGACATGTTTGATTTAAGGAAGAATATAAGATTGAAAAGTTGGTTTACAACTAAGGTGATGATCATATTGCAATAATAGTTTGTTCAAGGAGGAGATTGACTACATCTGAACTTGAATATCACAATCAACATCAAATATTTTGCAAGGTTCATACATCTACAAGATTATATATACTATTGAAACTATTAAATTGTTTACTTCATCAACTTTGGAAATCATTTTGCAATGAAAGGATATCTTCACTTTTACAAGAAATATAATTACAATAGCAAGAAGGTAATGGTTCATCTCTTCAAATTTAAATACATATTCTTCAAGAATGAGAAGTCTTCACATTTACAACAAGGCAATATAAATTGATAGTATTTCTCAATGACAGTTCAAAGGAGATAACAAACCTTTCTCCATAACAATTTCACAATGGTCCAATGGAATGGAATTACATTACAAATTTTAACAAGAAGATCAAACTCATTACAAGGGGATTCACAATACAACAATAGGGTTGTCATCACACAACCACCCAAAATGAAGAAACCTCTAAAGCTTTCTCCACAAGATCTTTACTTCAGAAATGTACAAAAAAAATAAGGAATAGAACCATGGGAGCTCACCTCCCATACTAGGTCTCCAAGAGACCACCCCCGAGCTAGGAGAATCAATAACCAACGGGTGATAATCACACATCCACAAGACATGATTGCAACAACAAGAAACACACTCCCAAGGCTTGCACAAATGGATTCAACATGAACCCATACAAAGGGTGAAGGTGGATCTTCCATGTAGGAGAATGCCAAATAATACAATCAAATAACATGCCTCTTTAAGGCTAAAATCACATACATTCTTCCAAAAAATCTTCTCCTTATCTCCCCAAAAGTAAGATCAAGAAACATTGGCATCCAAGGGCCCATACACCTTGCATTTCTTCCCTCTTCTCTCCATGAGAAGAGACTCTACACTACCATGGAGTCCAACTAACCCCTTCACCCATACATGGCCACTTCTTCCCTATCCAAGGGTGAGTAATGCCATTACACCCTTCACAAAAACTCCCATATTCAAAAACAAAGGTAAAACCAGAAACAAAGATTCAAACCCCAAATCCCATTCCCACACGATAACAACACAATTACATGAACATATGCAAGAAAATGAAGAACATACAAATCTACTTGCAACAAAAAAATAAAGGTCTTTCATGGCAATGGAGGCCAACCTTCCCAATGTGTTATGGAAAATGAATGTTGAGAAGAGCCCAATCCCTTTTTCCTTCCTTTCTCCAAAACCCTAATGTCTCTACCTCTACAAAGGGCCTCTAAAAAGACCTCCAACTTCTACCCACCTACTATCATTAATTTCAGAATTGACTCACAAGTCCTATGGATTTTCCTTGTCCCCTATCTTAAATGCATGATTGAAAAGGAGGTGTGGAGTTGGATAAGGGTCAAGACTTCATCCAATTTCGTAGCTTATGGTAATTGGGTCCTAAAATGGGTCACCAAGGTCACTAGGGGGTTATGGACATGCTAAAAACCTTCCTAACCCATACCCCTAACACTTAGACACTTAGATTTTGTTAAATTTGACCCTTAGGACCTCTTGTTGGCCTCTAGAAGTTTCTAGAAGAAAAATTGAATTTAAGAAATCAAATTGGTAGGGTTTACAAGTATCTCCAACAAGGAGATTAATTAGGTTCCTAAAAGTTAGGCTTAGGTTTACATTTCCAACCTTAGTAGACATGTCATTACATAACACATAACAAGTGTCAAGTGACACTATAAAATAACATAATACAACATTGACATGTCACTAATTACATAAAGAGACACCTAATACACACATACAATTTTACGGTTACAAATTAAGTCACTTAACAATGAGGTTCGAACCTCTTCATTAGGTTCAACCTTGGCTTTACAGTTTGCACAATGGTTGGTTACTGATTCTCTGAATAATTCCATGGTTCTCTTAGCTGTACACTAAACATCAAGCATCATTAGTCCAAGGTGATAAAATTACATGAATATACATATTCAATTCTTTATTTAACAACATAAATCAATATGCATAATTGAATTCTAATTGCAATTTTTCATTCAGTAATGCTTAAACATAATAATTTCATAATCAACATGACACATCATCCATGAAATAATTAAGACTAAATATGATCCAACCTTCTCATCAACTCACATAACTAAGTATGCATAATCAAAATCATGACATAATCTAGGTTCTAATCCTCATCACAATGTAATCCACATAATATAATAATCATCATCAAAACATAGTATCTCGAGTCTCAGTCAGGATAATTAAAAAGTTTATCAAAATGTGAATGATCATAGATGCTATGATGGATCGGGGTGAGGCCTCACAAGTCAAAAATTTCATCACCGAAGTTTTTTTGAAAAATGAACAACGTATTAGCTTACAACCAATTCTATCATATTCACCATCTTCCAGCAAAATATAGACCTCATCAGAATCCAAAAAATCATATTTTGTTGGAGAAACCACATCTTTCTCCACTACTTCTTCCTCCCTTTCTTCCTTTTCTTTTGCTTCCTTATCTTTCTTAGCCTCTTCTTCTTCATCCTCTAAAATGTAATGACTTATTTTCCATTATCACCAATTTTCCTTCTTTTAGGTTCAAGAGAGGATCCACTGACAATAATATCTATGCTTTTATAACCTGAGGAGGAAGCCTCCTCATCATAACTCACTGCCATTATATCAGAAATGACTGAACCAGAATAAAAAATCATTTGCAATGAAATGAAATACTCTTTATAAGAATCTTCATAATTTTCCAAAAATTTCTAAAGACCATAGACATCTGCAAAACTATTTAGTGATAGGGATGTTAGTCCTCCACTCCACATTCTCTTTACTAGGTAATGATATCATAAAATAGAATTCTAAGCACATCACCAATGAACCAAATCAAAATGCATAACCTTCCTCAATAGTCATCTTTACATTCTTAATAAAATTTTCTAACAATATCTTGCATAAATCAAATTGAACATTCTCCTTAATCATCTTATGAACAATATAAACAACCAAAGATGAAGTTAAACCATCATGATTTTAAAATTTAATTTTATATGAAATTCCATAGGTAACATGCCTCACCACTAGATCAACAATGATATTTATCTAGAATGCATGTCGATCATGCTCAATAGTAGTCAACCCCTTCAATTCATTATAACTGACTAATTTCTTTATTGGTATATCTCTAATGTTGCAGAATCTTATAATATCTTAAATTTCTTTCTTGATCACTTGATAAGGGTTATCTAACATTATATTTTCATCCTGAAACTAAGTCAACATAAACATAATGAATTCCTTATCGATGCACCAGGGGAATTCTCCCCATATATCCAAACCAATATTTCATATTCTCTGCAATTCTTCTATGGACAATCCATTCTCCATCTTCTTGATTCTACCATGAGAAAATTCCTCAATCTTAGCCTTCTTTAATATTATTTATATGACTACAATGGTACCACAAACAAACAATTGAGATTCCATAATCATACTTCATAAATTCTTGTTTCTCTCAAGCTCTAATAAAAACTTTTGACTTTTCTCCTTGCAATAATGCCAAATGATTTCAAAATTGTGTTCTTAAAGTCACAAACCACCATAATTAAAATTACCTCTAAAAATTAATTATCACTAATGCAATCTAGTTGTACTATGCACATCAATAATTTAATTAATATATGTAATTATTATCTATCCATCCATCATACTAGAGATAAGCTAGTTGCAACCAATATCACTTTAGAGAAGGGGAAATGTATGATTTAGAATTTTAATACTACTCCCAAGCCAAATCATTTGGCTCAGTAGTTGGTAGAGGTAGTACTGGGATCTAGTACCACAAGGCTCTCTACATTAGCAACATCCCTCTTCTTCCATGTCATGTTAGTATTTTGAGATTCACTTAAAACTAAAACATTATTAGCACTCCTAGTATTCACTAGAGCATCACTAGATCTTCATATGTTAGCATAATGACCATTCTAACCACATTTGAAACAATTAACATTCCTTCTACCAGATCTCATTGAGTAAACTATAGATCTAAATTGACCAACCTTATGACCATAGTTGTGACATACATAGCAATTTCCATGAAAATTATTATTCACTATAGTTTTCTTATCTTGATTTGAAACTTGACTTTTGCATTGACTTTCTTTATGACTAAACTTATGAAAATTAAAGAAATGAACTTTTTGTTCATTTATCATCTTACAATTAACTACCTTATGACCAAAATTTTTGCTAATGTGACAATAAACTTTAAAAGATAAGTACCTTTCAGCATTTAGTTGTCTTACTGGAGAACTTCTTGTAGATGTATTCTGATTTCTAAAATTTCTTGTCACTTCAATTTTTTTTCACCTTCAATCACCTTCTCTTCACCCTTTTCCTTCTTATTTGAACATTCATCAGTAAACCCTAATCCTTCTTTATGCTTGTGAAACATTTTCATAGCTAATAACTGATCTAAAATTTTACTTCTCTTACATACTTTTGCTTCATATCTCAAATTATTCAATTCCTGATCTAGCCTATCATTTTCATCTGACTGCATTTTGATGATATTATTGAGATTCTCCTCAGATTTCTTCTATTCCTCCATTACAATTTATAATTATTCCCTGATCTTCCTAATTCTTTTCATTTTATGCTTCATTCCATCTTTGTTGAATTCCAGAGTGTTTTACTTGTCATTTAGCATCTTCTATAGGTTTTCTAACTTTTCTTTTGAGTCCTTTACTTCCTATTCCAAGTCTACTTTTTTTCTTCTTCTTTTGATTCTGTCAATTAATGTTTGACTTCCTTATGCCTTTCTTTGAACTTCTAGATCCGATCCCTTAGCTTTCTAATACATGCATTTTTTGTATTCAAGTTTTCATTCAACTACTAATTTTTTGATTTGGTACTCTCAATGTCACTCATCATGATCTTCCAATCCTCATAATCATAGTATACTCCTTTCATCTATTCAAATAACCAAGATCTCCCTCAAGTGGTTAATCTCTATCTACAAGAGACAAAGCTCTAATACTAATTATTGAGCAGGATGAATAACTAAGAGGGGGGATTGGGGGGAGGGTGAATCAGTTATTCACAAATAATTTCTAAAAGTTTTACTCTATCAATAAAATCACAAACCATGCAAATGATAATGAATATTATATCAATATTAACTTATGTTCTACTAGTAACCACATCATTAAATTATAAAAAATGAAAATATAAAAGAAAAGAACCACCAACACAAAGAACACCATAATTTATGTGGAAACCCAAATTGGGAAAAACCACTGAGAAGCTAATTCTCATGAAATGAAACACTGATTAAGGTGATTTTTACAAAGGATCACTGTTGGTTTTCTCACTACAGATTGGATCACTATCGGTGAGGATAACTTACCTTATACAAAAAATATTTTTATAGACAAAATATTAACTAGCTAGATTGCATCTAAATATGCATGAAACAACTCAACAATTAAGCTCAATTTCAACATCCAATAGTAGATATAATTACTGATCTTTTATTTTTATACCATTGTATGATCCACTACAAATATTTTTGCAAATTCCCTTCTTGATATCTCTATAGTCTTCCACACTTAGCTTCAACTTGCACACATCATCATCAAGAACTCTCTCAAAGACTCCTTTTACAACTCGCTTATCTTCTTCCATATTCACACTCTCACTCACATAAATTGGATACCAAAAGTTTTTATTTCTTTATATAGATATCTGATCATACATATGTCAAAAAAATAATGTATCAACCTCAAATCAAAAATATATTACAATTGTATTTAATGCACTACTACCGATCCTAAATCTAGTACATACTTAAGAGAACTTTACAACAAGCTACATGAGTAACCAAATATAGGGCACACTTAATATGTTTATGATGATTATTAAATTTAATGAAATTGTCAAAACAACACAACCAAGACCATGTATTGATGACCAAAATTTTTGAACCCACCGATAGATGAAACTAGATAGAACATGTCCAAAATAAGATACCAAAAGTGATGCAGGATTTTCCAGGAAGACACCTAAGAACATGAAGACACCTTATGAGAAGAGAATAAAGAGGGACATGAAGAAAACATATCTCCAAGTTAATTGGGATATATTGAATCCAATAATGGCATTGTGCAATGATCAATTCATTGTTAATGGTAAAACTCCTAAAGGGCTTGATAAGGACCTTAGGAGAAAAATGATGTAAAATGAGCCATTAGTGCTCCATGAAGTTGAAATGATTGATTTAGAGTCTTAGATAGGATATTTAGTCCTATGATGTTGAAATCCATTAAATTGGATGAGTTTTAAGGGTTAAGTTTAAATAAAATGTAAGTTGGGAATTTGAATTTTTAAATCCTAACAACTAGTTAGAAATAGAGTGAATTAGTGTTTTAATGTTGTTTAGTGAGTTTAGGAACTTCTAACCAAATGGGATAAGTTTGGAAAGTTGATATAAATTTATTTATACTGGTTCCAATTCCTTGTTTGGGGAGAGAAGGAGTTGTATGGCTTGGAAGGCACGTTGTGTAGACTAAACATGGTTTTGAGCAAATAAAGAATTTTTCTTACAAATTTGTTATTTCCTATTGATATTTAATTTAATAAAATAGTGGATCTTATTTCTATATGATTACAAAAAAAAATTTAATCCTTCTTGAGACATTTTTATTGAATTTTGTGATTGAAGGACTGACTGTGCAGTGTCAATCCATTATTTTGGTATAGTTTTTGAAGTATGAATTGAGATTCATCCCCATTCTATGGTCTCTATGATTAGGGGATGAATCCTAACCTTGTATCATACTAAAATAACCTTATATGATTCAATAATAGATATTTGGTTACAGGGTGATAGTTGGAAGTTGACTGATTGTAGGGTTAAAGAGGAGAAAATGGAGGTATGGGTATTGCAGTAGATAATCTACCTTCATGAGGGGTACTATTTATGTTTGAAAGTTGCTAGATATGTTTTTTGAATGGTGAATCCACCATTGGTTTTGTCTAGAAAGGCTTGGAGGGTGTGTGTTGAGAAAACACTTGTTTTGAGGGCTTGTTGGAGGCCATTTTGGGGGTTTTTGTACTTGCATTGATCTAAGGATAAAATTAACTTGAAAATCCTTGGATTGGAGGAATTTTTAGAGGCTTCTGTAGGTCTTGTTGTTTGGTGGAAATATTTCTATATACTTGCTTTGTAAATTGACCAACTCTTATGCTTGAACCAGGGGCACAATTTGAGATTGGGTGTGTTGGTCCAAAAAAACTAATGATAAGTTTTGGATATGTTAAATAATGCTGAAAAGGGTATCAGGAAATGCAAAGATTTTATATAATGTTTTGAGAAGTTTGTGAGTAAAGTTCACTTTTGTGTCGGTGGAGACCTACCAGGGAAACAATTAGGCCTAATAGACTAATTGGATGTTTGGGGTGTTGGGTATTGTGTAGGAACCCAAAACTTGTTAAATCTTATTGAATACACCTTATTAAGGTCTCAGTAAACCACCTTGGTGATTGGGAAGGTGTTTGAGTCAGTTGGGAAGTGTTTTCCATTTGGAAGCCATTGGGTTAGGACACCTAGTGAGTGCCTAAACCTCTCAAAACTTGATCATTTGGAGAAGAAATTGCACAAACACCCTTAAACTCTACATCAATTGGTATCAAAGCCTAGGAGCATCCTAGGTTAAGAGTGAGAAGAATCTTTTGGACTCTTTGGTGTATTTGATCCTTTGTTGAGGCTTTAGAGTGTCCATTTCCTCCTTGAGAGTTCCAAAGTTGATCCTTACATTGGAGATGTCAGAAGGAGAAGATGATGGTATCCCTCAGAGGGTCACTAACATAGAACTTGCCAAGATTGTAAAGGAGAAGATGAAAAAGAATAAGAGAATATGAGAAGCCCTTGAGCAAGAGAGAAGGGAGAAGATTAAGAAGGACAAGGAGATGAGATCCTTGATTGGAAGGTTGACTATACTAGAGAAGAGAGGAAAGATCAAGCTAGAAGAAGTTGATGAATGTGAAGAATGGGGAGAAGAGGAAATCCATTTGAGAGATGAACAACAATTGGATCTAGAATATTTGAGGATGGAAAAGTTTTCTACAGCCATAAGGAGTGGAGATGCAAAAGGAAGATCTGAATTACCCATGTATGTAGGTAAGATGGATGATGTAGAAATCATAGATTGGTTTACTTCCATGGATAACTAATTCAAGTGTGAAGACATTGAAGATGAACAAAAGGTGAGAATTGAAAAGTCAAGGTTGAGAGGACATGCCTTATTGTGGTGGGATTATGTTCAAGTAGAGAGATGGAAGAGAAACAAGCCAAAGATTAATTCTTGGTATGCTATGATGGACAAAATGAAGACAAATTTTTTACATAGTGACTACAAGGTGCATATGTATAATAAAATGCAAGGACTTAGAAAAAGAGACTTATATGTACAAGGGTACAATGAATAGTTCCACAAATTGGACATTAGTGTTGGCCATGAAGAAGATGTGGAAGAAAAGATGACAAGATATTTAGGGGGACTTAGATTCAACATCCAAGATGAATTAAGTATTGAAACCCCTAGATCAGTTGAGGAATGTTACAAGTTGGCTATGAGAGCTAAGGAGAAGTTGAGGAGAAAATAAGATAATAATGGGGGTGGAAGAGGAAATACAAACAAAGGCAGGGGAGGTAGATCCAATTATGACAAAGGGAAGTCTAGTGATGGCAAAGGAAAAGACATAGATGCTAATGAAAGATAGAGAGGAGGTGGAAGATCTAGTTATGGAAGAGGAAGTGGTATATTAACTGGTAAATGATCTAATTATGGAGCAATTGGGCATCAATCTTATATGTGTCCTGAGAAAGAGGCAAACTTCAAGAAGGTAGAGAAGAGAGTCCACTTGACACAAGGTGGAGAGGAAGAAGACAAGAAATCAGAGCAAGGACCTAGACTAGAAAACCCATGCATGGAAGGTGACTTATTAATGGTAAGGTGAGGTATGAAAAGTCATAAAAATATTTCTCTTTTTAGAACATATTGTAAGAGTTATGGGAAGATATGCAAAATGATCATAGATTTTTGATCATTTGAGAACTTAGTATCTTATCAAATGGTGGGAAAACTTTATTTGAAAATATTTCCACTTGAGCAACCCTATAGAGTGTCATGGGTAAATAATGATCAGAATTTGGTGATTAGAGAACACGAATATGTTGATTTTAGTATTGGAGATTATCATGATAGGGTACTTTGTGATGTTGTACCTATGCAATGTTTCCATATTATCATAGGTAGTCCTTGGTAGTCTTCTAAGAGAACAACACATTATGGATTTGAAAACACTTATGTGTCAAAAAGGGTAGAAGTTCATTCTAACACCTTTACCTTGTGATGGTAAGCTTAGAGTTTTTTTCTTTGGTAAGAGAGAGTATTTGGAGGACGTAAAACATCAATACTTGGTTGCAGATCAGACTATGCAAAAGTCTTTGTTAATGATGAAACACAATGCTACTGACAACATGAAGAAAGTTGAAGGTAATCAAAAAAATGATATATTTATTGGTAAAGTGTGGTGTCCTCTAGTTGACCAGAGGAAGGGAAATACCTTAGGGAGTAAGGATGATTTTTTTTAGGCCTTGGAAGGTAGGAGAAACTTCAAAACAATCAACATTCTGACTGTTCCCAACAACATGGCAGTGGGGTTTATAAAAATGTTTCATGTTTTGATTTTTCTAAAAAGGTGAATAAAGGTGACAAGAAGATGTTGTAAATTACTAGAAGGGAACAAATATGTAGAATACCATCTAGAAGGGTGGGTGGTAAGAAGACAAAGAGCATTGGCTCTTGGGACAAGAACAATTTTGAAGGTGGGGTGTATGATGCAGGAGCATCCAGGAAGGCACCTAATGAGAAGAGCATAAAGATGGACATGAAGAAAAAATTTCTCCAAGTTAATTGGCTGATCTTGAAGCCAATAATGGCATTGTGCAATGATCAATTCATTGTTAATGGTAAAACTCCTAAAGGGCCTGATAAGGACCTTAGGAAAAAAATAATGTAAAATGAGCTAGTAGTGCTCCATGAAGTTAAAATGATTGGTTAAGAGTATTAGATAGGATATTTAGTCCTATGATGTTGAAATCCATTAAATTGGATGAGTTTGAAGGGTTAAGTTTCAATAAAATGTAAGTTAGGAATTTGAATTTTCAAATCCTAATGGCTAGTTAGGAATGAAGGGAATTAGAGTTTTAGTGTTGTTTAGTGAGTTTAGGAATTTCCACCCAAAAGAGATTGGTGAGTTAATAGACCATTATTTATACTAGTTCTAATTCCTTGTTTGGGGAGAGGAGTTGTACGGCCTAGAATGCACATTGTGCAGAATAAACATAATTTTGAGAAAATAAAGAAGTTTTCTTGCAAATTTGTTATTTCCTTTGATGTTTCATTGAATACAATAGTGGATCTTGTTGGAGCTCAAAAATCCAGAATATATTTTGAGCCCATATTTTCAAAATTTCTCTATGTGAGATGTGTCCTTGAAAATCATTGTGGAAGGCCTAGTTTGAGTACATGGATAAAAGGGCCTGTTGATTTCTGTGAAGACTCACTTGGGTAATATGTTCATCACCTTTCATATGACATATATAATGGATTCAGGCTCTTAAGTTTTAGTTCTCGCATGTTTAAGGAATAACCTTTTGGAGGTGTTTCCAGAAGTCTGCATTTGTCTTTCCAGAATTGTATAAAGTGACCCACTTCAGGGGTCTTCCTCTTGTGCCTAGTGAATTTTATTAGCATGAGGGTTGTTGAATCTCATTAAAGGCATGTGAGTTAGTCTCCATGACCATTTTTAGCCCTCCATGAGTCCATTTGACCTGTTTTCCAGAGCCTTTCCTTTTCCAATTTTTAATTTTTCACCAAGTGTGGATAGTTTAGATTTCTAAGTGACCTACTTTGAGGCTTTGTGATTTGTACCCAGTTCAAGGTCAAGTCAAATTGAGAGTTGTTCTGCATTGTAGGCTTGGAAGTGTACCTACCCTAAAGATTTATGGACCATGATCAATCCATTTGGTCACTTTCCTATGCCAATTCTAAATTAGATTTTTGCATATTCCACTATTTTATTCCTGAATGTTTCTAATGAGCTGACTTTTGTGTTCAATGGTATTTTTCCTTTTGAATTTCTAAGAGAGCTTGTTTAGGATTCATTGTCCTTTTATGGGAGTGAATCAATATTCAAGAATTTGGTTCATGATAGTTCCAGTTGGTGAGTTTTCAAAGTAAGTTCTGAAGGTGACTTATGTTGATTGGCAGTGCAGATAGAATCAATGTTCCAGAATGCCGAGTTGGATTATTGGTAACTTTTAGCTCAAGTATTTTGCTGCAATTTCATTTGACATGTGTACTTACATGATGGAAGTGATCATAAGTCTCCATCAGTGCATTCTTGTAAGGTTCTTTGGTCAGTTTTTGAGGCCAATTATGGAGGCTAGTTACTGTTATTGATCTGTATTGTAGAGATGTGAAAAATGAATGGTGTGGTAAAAATTTATGATGCACTATGGTTTGTTCTCATCAAGGGATTGCACTTCAGATAAGCAGAGGTAAATATGAAGTTTAAAAGTGCTTGTCCTCTTAAAGATTATTTTTGATTGATCTTCTCATCAATTGTGAAAGCACAAACTCTTTTGTTCAGCATGATGAGTGTGCTATATTCCATGAGGTGTTATGCATACTATTTTAAACATATTAAAAGTGCCATATTTTCATGAAATGTTGAAAAGCCTATGCTTCCAAAGTATTGAACTTACCATATAGAAAGTTGAGAAGAGCATGCATTTTTTTTTTGAAGTGCTAAGCATGCCTTACCTTCCCATTTTATTTGTTGCACATTCCTTCTTTCATTTTGAATGTTGTACATATCTTTTAATGTGGTGTGTATACCTCCAAGGTGCATCTACATGCAAGAAACAAGGGATAAGGAACCTCAAAGAAGGGTACATATAAGTGCAAGAGGTGTGCACACATGTTTCTTTTTAGAGATGGTGTGCACCTTGTATGTAGGAGTAACACCATGCAAATAGGATAGGTTGCAAGATGCACACCAAAGCAAGGAGGGTGCGTGAGGCTTGGAGGAAGGAGTGCGTGCCAGTCAAAGATGGTAGCACACCAAGGCAAAAGGGGGAAGTGGAACCAAAGTTTGCAAGTACGTACGTAGCCAAGGAAGGTGCATACTAAGTGATGCACACACACACCTACATAGTAGAGAACAAAGGAGCTAGAGGAGGTATGTGCTTGAAAAAGGAAATGAACAAAGGGTGTGCATGTATGGTAAATGGCAACACACCATTTTTTAGATGCAACATGGTTTGTGTGGTGTGCGCACCACTTAGTGTGGTTTGTGCACACCACAAATAATTTGAGGCATGTAGGGTTATGTGCACATGTAAAGGGTGCACACTTAATTTACGTGCTACACATATATTTTAAAGGGTAAGCATAGTGCATTGCAGGGGTGTGTATGTTGGCAACATTTCACCTATAGATTAAAAACCAAATGAAGAACAAGTGAAAGTAAGGTAAAAATAAAGAGAAAGGAAAAGATGCATACCAAGGTAAATCATTGGCAAGGGCACGTGCCAGTAGAGAGCATTCGCCTATAGGTTTAAAACACAAAGAGGGGAATGAAGTGTTGACAAGGTGCGTACAGGTTCTTGGTTGGTGCATGCTAAGATAAATCTAGTGAGGATGTATGCATTAAAGGATGCGTGAATTCTTGCAAGGTAAAGGCAAAACAACAAAAGCATCTGGTACACATGTACATGAAACTATGAGAAGGAAGAAAAATGTGAGAGGGTGTACATGTGGGTTTATCCCACATGCACCTTGATTTGGGTTTTTGAAGAGTTTAAATAGAAAAGTGCTTAGTTCAATGGTAAGTTGATGAAGAAAGGAGGCAAGGCTGCCTCTTGGCTTGTGGGCCCGCATTGGGAAGCATGCCAACTCGACACATAAAGACACATTTTAATAGAAAATATTTAAAATTTCTCATAACATTAGTCCCACATTCACCATGATGTGGGTATTTGAAATTTTTAAATGACACAATGCTCATATGGTAAATAGAAGAAAGAGCTGGAGGCTTTATGGGCATGCATGCATAAGACTACCTTGGGAAGCATGCTACCAGACTAAAGAATATAGATTTTTGTAGACATTTGATGGTGACTGGAGGTGAGGTGGACACATGGTAGCTAGTCACTAGTTCTATAGATGAGCTTGTAGTTAAGGTAAGCATTCATAGAATAGGAGAACGGTTAGTCACTAGATCTCCAAATGGTAGCAATCAAGGAGATAACATCTAGAGATCCAGAGAATACATGGTCGCCAAATCTCTAGATTGCTGATGGTTAGTGGCTAACATCTAGAGACTTGAAGAACACCTTAGTTGCGTGATCACTAGATTCCTGGTGGTTAGTGCAAAAATCACTAGATTAAGAGAATGCGCTTGGTCGCTAGTTGTCCAAGTGTAACGATAGTTAGATGACAAATTTAGAGACTTGGAGAACAATGTATTCACCCAATCTCTAGATGTGACCAGGGTTAAGAAATACATTCAAAGAATAGGAGAATGAAGCATTCATGTGAACTCCAAATTAGGTGGTTAAGGCCTAGGTTAATTTGAGCAACAAACCAGTCAGTGACACTTGTCCAATTATGGGTATAAAATGTAGGAAAAAGGCCAAAATGAGAAGAGATAAAAGTTAAAATACAAATTTAAATATTTGTATAGTTCTCTCCATGGTTTATAAAAGGTATTTTATTTTTAAAATAGACTGAATATCTCATGGAGCATTCTCAATTTGAGTAGAATCAGATCTTTTATGAGAGGTAAAGATTCAAATTTGGAGGGAGAAGTGATTGTAAAGATGGAGGCAATTGTAGAAAGAAATGAATTTGGGAGAAATGGAAGATATTTTATGAAAATTGGTAGCTGTCAGTAGTTTGTGACTAATTTTGTTTTGCCTTTATCTTTTCTTCTTCATTTTTATAGAGGAGGAGATTTCCAATGCTGGTTGGAATTTTGTAGTCTAAATTCTTTGTAATCTTTCTGGACTGATTCCATGAGTGGTTCCTTCTGTAATACAGCTCTCTTCTTCTCATATAGGGTGTTCTTGTATCCTCTCTAGTTATTCAGAAAAATATATGTGTAATAGTTTATCTTTAGAATAAGATTGCTACACTATTTTTACTACTATCAGATTGTCTCCATTTGCTTCTTGAAATTTATTGGTTAAAACATAAAGGGTGTTTTAGTTTTTCTATTGTATGTTTGCAATAGAGTTGTTTCAAGGAAATAACTAAATTTAGGATTGGTTTTTAGATGTGTACAAGTTGAGGTATCAAGGGTATCTCGTACTTGTCTTTTAGTGGATGCTAATCAATGTATTGCTTATTTCTAGGTTTCTTCCAAGGGGAGGGTTAAAGTCCTTTGAATAGGTGATTGCATAACTGAGAACACAGGTGGATTTCTAAGAAGAGTTTGATCAATGGTGCATGATTGGTGTAAGGCATCATCATGTTAGACTATGTTATCTTCTTGTTTCATAAGCTATCTATTGCATGTTTCATTTGACTCTATTGCCCATTAGATAAGGCACTAGTCTATGAGGGATTTGGGATATTTTAGAAATCCACTCCCCCCCAAAAACATAAATGATAACATTTTCCCTTTCATGTTGATAGGAGGAGTTAGGAAGTATTTCTAATTTTTAGATTTATTGTATGCAAGTGAGATTTTGCATGAGATCTGGTGAACACTGAGGTATTTGTTACCTAAAAGTTGAAAAACTATTCCACAAAGTGATATACCTATAGGCCTATTGTTTGCAATAAGGAGTCATGTGTGTGTAGATGAGGTGTACCCACCTGAGTGAGTGGAGCTTGAAGTGTAGAAGGTTTGTAGGCCTTGTCAACATTAGCCTTTTCTTGTCCTTCAGTTTGTAGAAAGAAGTAGATTTATGTCAATCAGATAAATATCCCATGTCTGGTTATCATTTTCTCTTTTAAAATTAGAAGGTGCAATAAATAGTGCTAACAACATGAGATACATCAGAGAATCCAATAGAATTGGCAACTCTACTAGGGAAGGAATAAATGACAACATGTTTGAGATGGTTTTTTCATATGCTTTGCTGAATCATCCCAGAGTCTAATCTATTGTATAGAGTCAAATTTTGTTTAAAATGTTATATTATCTCACCAAGTGTGAGTGGCGACTCTGATGTCTTTATTTGATCAGTGTTTTTCAAGAATGAAAGTGTAATATATTTTGTGATCCTAACAAATAGTTATACCCTAAAGATGTGTTATGTTTGCTAGTTTTAAAAGAAGGTTCAGATTTGAGAAAAGGTTCTCAGTTGATTCAAATTTTGTCCTCTGCAAAGAGGTGGTGACTCTATGAATATTTTGAAAGGTGATTTGGAGGAGACTTCAGATCAATGTTTTGCAGCAGCCATAACATCTCTAGGTAATCCTATTTTTGTCAAAAAAAGAACAGTCCCTAAATAGGTGAACAAGTCACTAAGAAGAGGGAAAATAATCTTGAAGTTTAAAGTCATATTTCTGATTTGAGGTTTCAATTTTTGTAATGAGTATCAAAAAAATGATGTGGCTTAATAAAGTTAGTGGTTGCATAAAGTTGGATAAAAATATTGTCACAAGGACACGTTGTATTATTTCATCATTATATTAAAATGGAGTTTCCAGCTTTGATGGGTCAAGATGACATTTCTAGATTTGAAAGTTATCAGTCAGATCTTGAAATTTTGAATAGAGATGTTTTACTGATACATCAAAGAATCCAACATAATTGCATTCTAATTTTGAGATGTTCAATAGGGGAAAGGGAGGAAGAATCAACACTTTCATACTACAAGAAATTTCTTGTAGCTTGTAGCGAACTTCTTGTGGGTCTTGATTTTCAAGAATCCCAATATGTTGAAATGTTTTTTGAACTAAGTATGCCTAAATCAGTCAGTTGGTTTGCATCCCTTAGAGAGGAAGCATTTGAAAATATTAAAGAATGGATAGATTCATTTATAGATATTGAATCTAATCATGCTAAAGATGTTGAATCTTGTTATGCTGATAGTGTTGGTTATGATGCTGATGATGAAATCTATAAATATCAAGGAATAAAAGATGGATCTACAGTTGATAATGCTCTCCTTGAGTTTATAGATTTTTTTTTCTCAGCATGATGATAATGACTCCTTGTTTTAGCTTGATGATGTTTTGTGTAAAGATAAAGAATGTGATTATGATGTAGATAAAAGTTCATGCAGTGATTACTTTACACAAGGTATTGTGAGATAAGAGATTTCAGTCCTATTTTAGATGGGGAAGATATTTGCAGCATAAAAAATGAAACCAAAGAGATGGAATGTGAAGTCAAATGCTTCCTAAGTTGTGAGAAAATCTCAAAACTCTTGGATGCAAAATTTCAGAGGTATATGCCTAAATTTGTTTCTAAAATCCCATGCCTGGTAGATATAAGTTTTGACAAAGACACCACAAGTAATGGCATGAAGTGTGAAACATTTATTGATATCCTTTCTCCCATTTTTAATCAGCAATATGAAAATACATATCATTGTAATAAGTTTGATACTGTTATATTTAATGAATATAATGATGTATGTACTAGGGAGTATTCAGATTTTCAAGAGCCTAGTGTTAGTGGTTTTTGTTTACATTTTGATGCTGGAAAGTGTGATAAATCTGAATGTGTTTTCTCAGATTTGCAAGTGATTGATGAGTTATTGACTGACAGTGCTTGTTCCCTTTTAAAAGTTACTAATATAAATAGTGATCAACAAGTTGTCTCTGATTTTGTGCAATCATATTTTTGTTTTGAGAAGTTCTACCTTAGTTTGTGAAGTGATGATGTAGAAGTGGTTTATTATTTATTGCAAACAAATGATCATTATGATGATGTGTCCACCCATGAGGTTGAGTTGGAATGTTTCTTTTTTTAGTAATCAATGATAATGGAGGTTGTGATGCTTTAATGTCACAAAATGATCAGTGTTCATGGCAACTTGATGGCCTGGTTTTGTCAAGTGGTGGTGAGTATAATGATCATTTTTTACATGATATACTAAAAATGGATCATATTGTTTTTGACAAGCTGGATGAAAGATGTAATTTTAGTTTACCTCTTCTATATGGAGATGAAAATCATTTGTTCAATAGGGGTAAGGACTGATTATAGTTTTGAGGCTTTAAGCCTTTTGTAAATAAAGTGAACCTTGTATAGTTTCTTTCCTTTCAATTGTGTGTGTTTTTGCTTTTAATAAAGGGTTCCAAGTTTTGAGAAAAGAGAGAAAAGGTCAGGTTGGTTTTTTAGTTTGGTTGGTCTACTGTACTAGAGATTCTAATTTTCTCTACATGCTCGCATGGGGCACACGTCCCCAATCAGAGCCACTATTGGAGCTCAAAAATCCAAAACATATTTTGAGCCCATATTTTCAAAATTTCTCTAAGTGTGAGATTAGTGTCATTGAAAATCATTGTGGAAGGCCTAGTTTGAGTACATGGATAAAAGAACCTATTGATTTTTGGGAAGAATCACTTGGGTAAGGTGTTCATCACCTTTCATATGACATATATAATGTATTTGAGCTCTTAATTTTCAGTTTTGGCATATTTAAGGAATAACCTTTTGGAGGTGTTTCCAAAAGTCTACATTTGTCTTTCTAGAATTGTATAAAGTGATGCACTTCAAGGGTCTACCTCTTGTGCCCAGTGAATTTTCTTAGCATGAGGGTTGTTGCATCTCATTAAAGGTATATGAGTTAGTCTCCATGACCATTTTTAGCCCCCCATGAGTCCATTTGACCTATTTTCCAGAGCCTTTCCTTTTCCAATTTGTAATTTTTCACCAAGTGTGCGTAGTTCAGATTTTTAAGTGACCTACTTTGAGGCTTTGTGATTCGTACCCAGTTTGAGGTCAAGTCAAATTGAGAGTTTTTCTACATTTTAGGCCTGGAAATGTACCTATCCTAAAGATTTATGGACGATGACCAATCCATTTGGTCACTTTGCTAAGACAATTCTAAATCAGATTTCTGCATATTCCATTGTTTTATTCCAGAATGTTTCTAATGAGCTGACTTTTGTGTTCAATGGTATTTCACCTTTTGATCTTCTGAGGGAGATTGTTGTGGATTCATTGTCCTTGTATGAGAGTGAATCAATATTCAAGAATCCAGTTCATGAGGGTTCTAGTTGGTGAGTTTTTAAAGTCATTTCTAAAGGTGACTTATGCATATTGGCAGTGCAGATAGAATTAATGTTCCAGAATATTGAGTTAGGTCAGTGATAACTTTTAGCTCAAGTATTTTGGTGAAATTTCCTTTGAAAAGTGTACTTACATGATGGAAGTGATCTTAATTCTTTGTCACTATATTTTTGTAAGGTTCTTTGGTCACTTTTTGAGGCTAATTCTAGAGGCCAATTAGTGTTATTGGTCAGTATTGCAGAGATGTGAAAAATGAATGGTGTGGTCAAAATTTTCGATGCACTCTGGTTTGTTCTCATCAAGGGATTGCATTTTGGATAAGAGGAGGTAAATATGAAGTTTAAAAGTGCATGTCCTCTTAAAGGTTATTTCTAATTGATCTTCTCATCAAGTGTGAAAGCACACACTCTTTTGTTCAACATGATGAGTGTTCTATATTCCTTGAGGTGTTATGCATACTATTTTAAATATATTAAAAGTGCCATATTTTCATGAAATGCTAAAAAGGCTATGCTTCCAAAGTATTGAACTTACCATATAGAAAGTTGAGAAGAGCATGCCTTTTGTTTTGAAGTGTTGAGCATGCTTTACCTTCCCCTTTTATTTGCTGCACATTCCTTCTTTCATTTTGATTGTTGTGCATATATTTTGATGTGGTGTGTATGCCTCCAAGGTGCATCTATAGGCATGAAATAAGAGATAAGGGGCCTCAAAGCAAGGTGTGTGTAAGTGAAAGAGGTGTGCACACATGTTTATTTTTAGAGATGGTGTGCACCTTATATGTAGCATGAAAATGGGAGAGGCTACAAGATGCACACCAAAGCAAGGAGGGTATGTGAGGCTTGGAGGAAGGAGTGCGTGCTAGTCAATGATGGTAACGCACCAAGGTGAAAGGGGGAAGTGGAACTAAAGTTTGTAGGTACATACTTAGCCAAGGAAGGTGTATAATAAGTAATGCATATGCACACCTACATAGTAGAGAACAAAGGAGCCGGAGGAGGTACGTGCTGGAAAAAGGAAATGAACAAAGGGTGTGCACGTATTGTAAATGGTAGTGCACCATTTTTTGGATGCAACATGGTTTGTGTGGTGTGCATACCACTTAGTGTGGGCTATGTGCACCACAAAGAATTTGAGGCATGTAGGGTTATGTGCACATGTAAAGGGTGCACACTTAATTTAAGTGCTACAAAGATATTTTAAAGAGAAAGCATAGTGCATTGGAGGGGTGCGTATGCTCACAAAATTTCACCTGAAGATTAAAAACTAAATGAAGAACTAGTGAAAGTAAGGTAAAAATAAAGAGAAGGGAAAAGGTGCATGCCAAGACAAATTAGTGGCAGGGGCAGGTGCTAGTAGAGAGCATTGGCTTGGAGGTTTAAAACACAAAGAAGGGAATGAAGTGTTGATAGGGTGCGTACCAGTTCTTGGTTGGTGCATGCCAAGATAATTCCATTGAGGATGCATGCATTAAAGTGTGTGAATGCTTGCAAGGTTAAGGCCAAACAACACAAGAATCTAGTGTGCGCGTACAGGCAGCCATGAGAAGGAAGAAAAATGTGAGAAGGTGTGCATGTGGGTTTATCCCACATGCACCTTGATTTGGGTTTTTGAAGAGTTTAATTAGAAAAGCAGTCAATTTAATGGTAAGTTGAAGAAGAAAGGAGGTAAGGCTACCTCTTGGATTGTGGGCCCACATTGGGAAGTGTGCCACCTAGGCACATAAAGACACATTTTAATAGAAAATATTTAAAATTTCTTAGAACATGAGTCCCACATTCACCATGATGTGGGTATTTGGAATGTTTAAATGACACAACACTCATATGGTAAATAGAAGAAAGAGCTAGAGGCTTTGTGGGTGTGCACGTGTAAGACTGCCTTAAGAAGTGTCCTGATGGACCGAAGAATAGAGATTTTTGTAGATGGTTGGTGGTGATAGGAGGTGAAGTGGACATGTGGAAGCTAGTCACTAGTTCTCCAGATGAGCTCATGGTTAAGGTAAGCATTCAGAGAATAGGATAACGGCTAGTTGCTAGATCTCCAGATGGTAGCAGTCAAGGAGATAACATCTAGAGATCCAGAGAATACATTGTCGCTAGATCTCCAAATTGCTGATGGTTAGTGGCTAATATCTAGAGACTTGGAGAATGCCTCAGTCGTGTGATCACCAGATTCCTGGTGGTTAGTGCAAAAATCATGAGTTTAAGAGAGTGAGCTTGGTCGCTGGTTCTCCAAGTGTAACCACAGTTAGATAACAAATTCAGAGATTTGGAGATAAATGTATTCACCCAATCTCTAGATGTGACCAAGGTTAAGTAATACATTCAGAGAATAGGAGAATGAAGCATTCGTGTGATCTTCAAATAAGGTGGTTAAGGCCTAGGTTAATTTGAGCAACAAACTAGTTAGTGACACTTGTCCAATTCTGGTGCATTCTGGGTATAAAATGCAAGAAAAAGGTGAAAATGAGCAGAGATAAAAGTTAAAATGCAAATTTAAATATTTGTATAGTTCTCTCCATGGTTTGTAAAGGGTATTTTATTTTTAAAATGGACTGAATATCTCACAGAGCATTCTCAATTTGAGTAGAATCATATCTTTTCTAAGAGGCAAAGATTCAAATTTGGAGGGAGAAGTGATTATAAAGATGGAGGTAGTTGTAGAAAGAAATGAATTTGGGAGAAATGGAAGATATTTTATGAAAATTGGTAACTGTCAGTAGTTTGTAACTAGTTTTGTTTTGCCTTTATCTTTTCTTCTTCTTCATTGTTGTAGAGGAGGAGAGTTCCAGTTCCGGTTGGAATTTTGTAGTCTAAATTCTCTGTAATCTTTTTGGACTAGTTCCATGAGTGGTTCCTTCTATAATACTTCCCTCTTCTTCTCATATAGGGTGTTCTTGTATCCTCTCTAGTTATTTAGACAAATATGTGTGTAATAGATTATCTTGTGAATAAGATTGCAGCATTGTTTTTACTACTATTATATTGTCTCCATTTTCTTCTTGAAATTTATTGGTTAAACCATCAAGGGTGTTTTAGTTTTTCTATTGTATGTTTGCAATAGAGTTGTTTCAAGGAAATAACTAAATTTAGGATTGGTTTTCAGATGTGTATGAGTTGAGGTATCAAGGGTATCTCGTACTTGTGTTTTAGTGGATGTTGATCAATGTATTTCTTATTTATAGGTTTCTTCCAAGGGGAGGGTTAATGTCCTTTGAATAGGTGATTGCATATCTGAGAACACGGGTGGATTTATAAGAAGAGTTTGATCAATGGTGCATGATTGGTGTAAGGAATCATCATTTTAGACTATGTTATCTTATTGTTTCATAAGTTGTCTATTGCATGTTTCATTTGACTCTGTTGCCCTTTGGATAAGGCATTGGTCTATGAGGGATTTGAGATATTTCAGAGATTCACTCCCCCAAAAAACATAAATGATAAAATTTTCCCTTTCATGTTGATAGGAGGAGTTAGGAATTATTTCTAGTTTTTAGATTCATTGTATGCAAGTGGGATTCTTCATGAAATCTGGTGAACACTGAGGTATTTGTTACCTAAAAGTCTAAAAACTATTCCATAAAGTGATATACCTATAGGCCTATTGTTTGCAATAAGGAGTTATGTGTGTGCAGATGAGGTGTACCCTCCTAAGTGAGTGGAGCTTGAAGTGTAGAAGGTTTGTAGGCCTTGTCAACATTAGCCTTTTCTTGTCCTTCAGTTTGTAGGAAGAAGTAGATTTATGTCAATCAGATAAATATCCCATGTCTGGTTATCATTTTCTATTTTAGAATCAAAGGGTACAAGAAATAGTGCTAACATATCTTATTTCTAGATGATTAGAAACTTATTTTGAATCCTTCTTGAGACATTTTGATTGAATTTTATGCTTGAAGGATTGTCTGTGCCGTGATAGACAAGTATTTTAGTGTAGTTTTTGAGGTATGAATTGAGATTCATCCCCATTATGTGGTCTCTATGATTAGGGGATGAATCCTAAACTTTTATCATACTTAACTAACCTTATATGATGCAAGAATAGACATTTGGTTGTACGGTGATCACTAGAAGTTGATTGATTGCAGGGTTGAAGAGGAGAAAATGGAGGTATGGGTATTCACTAGACAATATACCTTTATGAGGGGTACTTTTTATGTTTGAAAATGCCTCAATACATTTTTTGAATGGTTAATAAACCATTGGTTGGGTCTGGAAAGGCTTGGAGGGTGTGTGTTGAGAAAACCCTTGTTTTGAGGGCTTATTGGAGGCCATATCTTGGATTTTTTGTACTTATATTGATCTAAGGATCAAATTGACTTGAAAATCCTTGGATTGGAGGCATTTTTAGAGACTTCTAAAAATATCATTGTTTGGGAGAAAGATTTCCATATACTTGCTTTATAAATTGACCAACTTTTATGCTTGAACCAGGGGCACAGTCTGAGATTGGGTGTGTTGGTCCAAAACAACCAATGCTAATTTTTAGATATGTTAAAGAATGATGAAAAGGGTATTAGGAACTAAAAAGAGTTTTTCTAATGTTTTGAGAAGTTTGTGAGTAAAGTTCACTTTTCTGTCACTAGAGACCTACTAGGGAAATAATTAGGCCTAGTAGACTAATTGGAGGTTTGGGGTGTTGGTTATTGTGTAGGAAACCAATTTTTTTTAAATCTTCAACTCTATTTTATTTCCACAATCCATACATATGCTATAACTATTACTTGTTAAATCTTGTTGAATCCATCTTGTTAAGGTCTAAGGAAACCACCTTGGTGATTGGAAAGGTGTTTGAGTCAGTTGGGAAGTGTTTTCCATTTGGAAACCTTGGAGTTAGGAGGCCTAGTGAGTGCCTAAAACTCTCAAAAATTGATCATTTGGAGAAAAAACTCCACCAAAACCCTTTACCTCTGCATCAAAAAGCCAATTGATGAACTACAAGAAAGTCTAGATATCAGGAATACTTGGAACAAAATTGTTGGCATAATAGTCATTAGTAACTAAAAGAAGACACGTTGCACCACTAATTACTAAAAGAACACAAGTGTACCAAAAAATGTAATCCTTTAGCAGAACCAAGTACATCTTCTGTATAGTACTAAAACTGCATGAACTAAAATTATCTTGTATATAACTGATACTTCTGATACGTTACAAACAACCAACATGTACACAACCAAAACCACCAACAACCAACTGATACTTCTACTATGTCAGTATGAAGGTTTTGACATCAATGAAAATAATGATAGCAACATTTGAATCTAACATGGTTCCCATCAAAAGCATTAGAACCTCTACTAATAATATATGTTGCTTTATCATCACCAAATCTAATATGACCACTTTCATATTTCTTAAGTGTTACAAACTTACTTTTATCACCAATCATATGGTTAGAGTGTTGGATACATTTAATATTTTTAATCACTACGTTGAGTGATGTTGGAATTACTGTTGTTGTCATTCGTGTTTTGTCATTGATGTCAACATATGTTTCTATGAAGAGAATATGCTAGTTATTATAGTGTATAGATACTGTACAGATGTTTCAGAATGTGTGAAGTTAGTTGTGTGTACAGGAAGATGTTTTGATCTTATATCTAAGATTGCATGATGTAATATTGCATATTGGCTGAGTTACAAAAGATTTAGTGAAGACTGGTTACTGGACAGTGATAGTGGAAGTTGACAAAGTAAGTCTTTGAGTTTTGGGTATATCTTACAGGCAATGAGGATTCAGTGTATGAAAGATTAAGGTATGACAAATAGGGTGTTGAAGAATGTTTGATGGTCTGCACAAGGTATGGAAAGTAGGATGATGTCAGTTGTGGCATGTGTTCTTGAGAAGACCTATTTGGAAGATGACTTAAGAGTTGTAGCATGTATCATGAATTTCAAGCATGATTTATGGATGTCGGTCCTTAATTGATGAATTGAAATTGTTGTATAGTTTTTTTAGATACCATTTGTATCTTAGCAAGGAGTTATGTAATTATTTGTATATTAGGAAAGCCTAGTTGGCCGACTTGATGGTTTATTTTGTAATAGGGTATTTATGTAAGATCTTTTCTTTTGAAAATATAATGGTAGAATTAATGTGATGTAAAAGAGGATTTTGGAAGCTATGAACTTGTATCTGTAAGATGTAGAGCAGAGGATAAATTATATAATTCATTGGAACTAATCAAGAAAAGATAGTTTCTATTAGACCATTAAAAGATTATGTATTTCCTACATACACTTGTGTTGCAAACAATGAGTTCTGAAAGTGGACTTAACCTTCTTTGGGTAGTGAGCCTACCCTTCTTTTTCTTGACTCCTAACAGGGTCTATCCTCTAACATGGACTATGTAATGTAATGTTTTAATCATCTCCTAATAGGGCTATATCTTCTAATAAGGATACTATACTCTCAGTACATCATTAGTGGGTGTTAATTCCCATCGGGGTTTTACCTTTAATAGTGTTTCCTTGATAACATATATTATGTTATTTCATTGGCATTCATTGTATTCATTTGACTTGATATTTTTGCTATTCAAAGTTTAAAGTTTAATAATCTATCATACAACTGAT
Source organism: Chamaecyparis obtusa (assembly GCA_027943335.1). Taxonomy (NCBI): domain Eukaryota; kingdom Viridiplantae; phylum Streptophyta; class Pinopsida; order Cupressales; family Cupressaceae; genus Chamaecyparis; species Chamaecyparis obtusa. The sequence continues at coordinate 427,635 of BSBK01003440.1, read as the reverse complement.
TCAGCCCCCCTCTTAGTTGTCTTGGTGGATTGTTATTCCTGACAATTGGTATCAGAGCTACTAGTCCTGAGAGAGAAATCTTAACAACTTGAGGTGATCTTGGAGATGGCATTCTATAGGAAGGATATTCCAAAATTTGATCCTGAAAACTTTGACAGTTGGAAGAAAAAGATGTGAACTCATTTGCTATGTTTGGGCATTGACTACTGGATGATTACAAAGAATCAGGTGGCTATGAAGGCTGAGGATGAATTGGAAAAAGCTACTGATGATGAAAAGAAGATATTTTCATATAACATGGTCGCAAGGGAAGCACTAATCAATGCACTCTCTGAAGGGAAATTTAGTGAAGTTAAAGATTTGAATTTGACACACAAGATTTGCATAAGTTTAGAAGTACCATATGAAGGAGATAAGTTTACCAAGCAAGAAAAGTTATAGAATTTGAAAACAAGGATGGGGAAGCTACAAATGAAGGATGATGAAAGCATTAGGGATTATGTACAAAGGGTTACAGAGGTTGTGATTGGAATCAAAATTTTTGGAGGTGCTTATGAAGAGGAAGAAGTCATTACAAAGATCCTTAGATCATTGACACCAGTCTATAAGACCAAATCTCAGACTATAGAAGAAATTATACCTCTGACTCCAAACTTTAGCAGAGAAATATTGATTACAAAGCTAACTACCTTTGAAGCTATAGAAATGGGAGATTCTACACCTAAATAACATTTAAAGCATCTACACACTGGAAGATAAGGTCTGCACTTCTGAGCACCAGCAGTTAGAACTTAAAAGAAGAGCTTGGTGAATACTCTAATGAATGAGAACAAATACAAGAAGAAGAAAGAAAGCTAGATAAACTTGTTGCAATGATCGCTAGAAGAGAAAAGAGAGGTAAGGGTAAATTTGAAGGAAAGTTACCTTTAAAATGTTTTTCATGCAATAATATAGGTCACTTTGCATCTAGATGTCTTGCAAGATTTCCTAAGCACAAACCTAAGTTTTTCAAGCCTAAGGATAAGGAATGTTATTATGCTAGTGAAGGTATTTTTGATGATGATGGTTTGGATTATGAGGAGATTGGATTTATTGCTATTAAAGATGAAAAACTAGTACATGAGGAAAAAGATTTAGTATCACATGTTGATAAGAAATTTGAATGGGTTATAGACAGTGGTTTCTCACATCATATGACTAGAGACAAAAATAATTTTGTTAAACTAATGAAGTATGATGGTGGTATTGTAAGATTCAAAGATAATGTTCCTAAACCTATCATAGGAGTAGGATCTATTACTTTGGATGGAAAGAATAATATTGAAAATGTATTGCTTATTGATAGACTTAAGCATAACTTGTTGAGTGTTGGAAAGCTAATGTACAAGGAATATCAATTGAAATTCATTGATGTAAAGTATTTTATCAGAAGTAAGATAGGAAAACTAATTGCAACCGGTACTAAGTTTTGAGGTAATGTGTTTGAATTAAATACATTTGGAGCCTCTTGTTTTGTTATGAAGGTAGATGATAGCTGGTTATGGCACACAAGATTTTTTCATGTCAATTTTGATAATATTGTGAAGGAAATCCTGACTAATGCAACAAGAGACCTACCAAAGATTGTGAAACCATCTAACACTATATGTAGAGAATGTGTTATGGGAAAGAAGACTAGAAGTAGTTATAAAATAAAATCATATACAACAAAAACAAAGCCAAATCTTGTATATATAGACCTATGCGGACCTACAAGGACAAGATCATACGATGGTGAAAGGTATTTTATACTTTTTTTTTATGATATTATCTTTGAAGGGAATGATGAAATGTGTATGAAATTTTCTAAAGAGATGGAAAATGAATTTGAGATGTCCATGATAGGAGAAATGAAATGATTTCTAGGAATGCAAATAAATCATAACACGAATGGCATTTTTATTTCTCAGACTAAGTATCTTAAAGAAATGTTGAAAAAGTTTGGAATGGAAGACTATAAACCAGTTGGTACACTGATGGTGACTGGTCATAAACTATCAAATAATGATGAGAAAAAGTTTGTTTTTTAGACCAAGTACAAACCAATAGTTGGTGGATTACAATATTTGAGTCACACTAGACTAGATATTGCTAATGGTGTTGGAATTGTGGCTAGATATTAGGCAGAACCTAAAGAAACACACCTAGCTACTGTAAAAATGATATTTAGATATCTGAAAGGAACAATGGATTATGGCTTATGGTATGTTATAAATGATGAATTTGAACCTCATGCTTATACTGATGCAGATTGGGTAGGAAATATTGATGACATAAAGAGTACTAGTGGAGTTGTATTTTTCCTTAGAAAACATTGGCTTCATGGTTAAGTAAAAAGAAAGATTGTATAGCTCAATCTACTGCTAAATTAGAGTATGTTTCTGCTACTATTAACTGGACTCAAATTGTTTGGATGAAACAAATGCAAAAAGATATTTGAATAACTTTTTATGAACCAATGGTTATCCATTGTGATAACACCAGTACATTAAACATCTCAAAGAATCATGTGATGTGTTCATTTGATTTGATATTTCTTCTATTCAAAGTTTAAAGTTTAATAATATGTCATACAACTGATTCACCCCACCCCTCTCAGTTGTCTTGGTGGACTATTATTCCTAACATAGAGAAACCACTTTCAATCAACCATTCATTTTTGTTCCTTCTAATATACAAAATAGTTTCAACATTTTCATCAACTTCCAGGAAAATGTTAGAAATATCAATTCTAGGTTTTTCTTCTTTAGCATAAAACAAACAATCTTTTGTTTTTGAATCATCATCTGAAATACTAGCATATTCATTAAAATAGTAAGCTTTCTTATTGATCTTCTTAAATTTTTGCCTAGTACCTTTCTCTAGACATCTAGTAGCCAAATAAACAATATTTCCACATATAAAATATTTGAGAGGTAACATACCTTTAAATTTTTGAGTAACTTTCTTTAGCTTCCTTGCAAAGTTTACTTCCATCTCATCTGAATCTTCATCACCATATGGATCTTTCTCTGATTTTGTTTCTTTAAATGTTGTCTCAAATATGCTCTTCTCTATATTGAACTTCCTCAATTCAAATGCAATCAAGGTGCCAAATAATTATTCTCTGGAAAACTTCTATGGATCATAAAATTCTTCAATCATCAAGATCTTGTCAGTGTAGCTATCTGGTAATGACATCAATATTTTCTCCATAACATATTCATTGATGATATTTCTTCCTTGATTCTTGACTTCATTCAATGCATTGTCAACCCTCTACAATAATTTCTAATGTCTTTGACTTATTCTATTTTTTGACTCTCATAATGTCTCTTATCTATTAGCTTCTTAGATAACTTAACTCTATCATTGACTTCATAAATCTGTTTCAAATTTTCCCAAACTTCATAAGTAGTCTTTAATAAATTAACCTTATCTAATTCAGTTTTAGATAAAGCACAAAATATCTCATACCTTGATTTCTCATTCTCCTCACAAGCTATAATTTTGTCTTGAGTATTAAGGCCATTATGAGGAAACACATACTTTGTCTCCACATGATTCTAGGTATTTTAACTAATCAAGATCATATATCTTCTCATTTTCTCTTTCCATGAACTATAGTCAAATCCATCAAACATAGGGATGTTTATTTTGTGCACCATCATATCTGCCCCAAGTGGTTAAGTTATTTACCAATGAACCAAGCTTTGATACCAATTTTTAATCATGCCAAATAACTAAGAGGAGGGATGAATCAACTTTTTACAAACACTTTCTTCAACTTTTATTGTACCAATAATTACTTAAACCAATAAAAAACTTATAACAAATATGATCATGAAAGTAAAAAACCATCAACACAAGACCATAATTTATGTGGAAAACCAACTTGGAAAAAACCACAAAGAAGAAAATTCTCATGAGATGAACATTGGTTAAGGTGATTTTTATAAGGGCTCACTTTTGGTTTTCTCATTGCAAATTGGCTCACTTCCATTCAGGTTGACTACCCTAAAATATAAATATGGATAACTGATAATACAAATAGGCTCATTACCAATACAAATAGGCTTACTGCTAAAATATAAGAAGTGAGTTTGAATCCACCACTAAAACCACTGTCTCTATAATAAAAAAAAATATAACAATCTACTACTAATTATACCAAATCATATGAACATTAACATACAAATCTTACCTTTTTAGATTCATATTCACTTCACATATTACTCACATACAAGAATCACCAAAAATAACTGAGATTATACATTCTCTTATACTAATTGATGCCATCACCCAAGTCAGCCTAAACTGATTTGAATTAGGTCACATCAAAGCATTCTGCAGTGGTATGAAATGAAATGTGGACCACCTCTCTCAATATAATATGCCTTGTGTAAATCAATATGATACACCATCTCTGAGACTTTCAGTACTAGAAAATATGAACAATGCATCACACGGGAATTGCTAAGACCAAAACCACTATGAAAACATCCAAGATAGGACTAAACCCAAATAAACATTCCATCATATGTTACACACTAAAAAGAACTACCACCAACATAGATAAGGATACATATTTAAAGCACATTGTTCGATGAACACTTCTACTAATACACCAAAGCTATCGGTACACACATTAATTGATACAACAAAATACCTAAATCATAAATGAATCACATCTATGCATTGAATATGGTGACATAAATGACAACCATTAATGACAAAAATAGGAATAACATCAACCTCAAATTCTAACAAAATTTCCTACTATGTTCAAGGATAAGACAAAGTTACCTCTATTTTTATTAAGTTTACGAATTTTTGGTAGAAATTTGCACAATTTCTTAAGAATTAGGAACTTCTTGCAATTTCATGTTGTACTCTATATGCCATAAACTTGGAATCGTGCCCCAATCTACTAACAGGGTTGTCAAACAATTAGAAAAAATGGAAGTGAAAGTGGTGGGAATCCTTAAAGATGTTCATATACAATTAGTGGCTAATCCATGAGTCCAAGAACATATTGATATGCACATTGTCAATATACCATAAATATATGGCTTGCTAATTAGAAGAGAATGGACTGTGTTTAAGGGACTGGTTGTTGACATATTTCATGTAGTTGTGGCTACCTTGGAGAGGTTTGAATAACCTGATTGAGATTGATGTAGAAGCTAAGCTAAAGAAGACGATAAAAAATTGCAATACTCAAAATGAGGGTCTCTTCACTCAATCTAATTTGGGGGTATATAAACTAGATAATATCTTTGCATTTCATGTTCAATAAAATGAATATGTTGATGAAATCCCAGTAGGGGGATTACAAGAATTTAGTCCCAATGGAGAAGTGTTCAAAGACTTCACTTAAAATATGAAAAAGAGTCTTCACCACTTAGGGAGATATGTTTATAGGAGAATATTATTATTACCAAGCTATTATTTCCTTCATTGTCAAAACCATCCCAAATTCACATGTCCTTATTTTCAAGATGCACTTGCAGGGGGTGTTAATTCAAATATCACAAGATGAACCTCGAGAGAGTTCAAATTTAAAGGACCTAAGTACATGATCATGTATTGAGAGTGAGAGTATATTTGATCATGGGTGTTCACCTCATAAAAAACCATAGGCTCATAAGCTAGATAAAATTGAAGAAATAATAGAAGTATCTCCTTTGAATGGTGAGAAAATTAAAAAGATCAAATCAGAAACAACATCCTTTGTAGTAGAAGAGGAACTACATGAAGATTTGTCTAATCCTACCCCAAAGTTGATGATGCCTAAAGAAAAATTCAAGGTGCACCCAAATCCCAAGTCATTATAAGAACATTAAGTTTAGAAGTTATAGCTTGATGGATCTAAGTGCAAATAAGGAGCATGAGCTAGAATAGAAGTGATTAATCCAAGAGGTAAGTCCTTTTATGTGAAATATAAATTTTAGATCTAATGTACTAATAATATTTATGAATATGAAGCTATAGTCTAATGCCTCTTCATGGATCACAAAAAGAAAATCAAAGCATTAATCGTAGAAGATGATTTTCAACTCGTGGTTAGGAAGATCCATAGTCACTACTCTTGTAATGTTAAAAGGAAATGTGCATATAGGAATAGGGAATGAGACCTTATCAAATATTTTGAATTTTTTAAATCAAGTAAATCCCTAAATGAAACATTAATTTTAAAAATGCTCTTATCATTTCAGCAAGTTTGTTGCATCCTATGGAGAAGTAAAGCTTGAAGAAATTATTAGTTGAGTTAGTTTCTACACCTTCTATACTAGATAATATTATTATTTTCAAGTGTTCCAAGATGATCATCACATTTTGGAATTCATTATGTTTAACAATGTCTTCAAAAAAAAAATATAGATGAAGAATAGCTCAACTATGAACAACTAGAAGATCAAGGAATTTTGAATTTAAAAACTAATGCATTCCCTAAAGGCAGGGTGGAATTAGAAATGATTTTTGATATGGATTAAGATGCACTCAAAATGAATCCAACACCTTAGCAAGGTGGGGATGGATGAGATACTCACAATCTGGGTATTGAGGAAGATCCACAAGAGGTTCTCATTGGTGAATTAGGTACACTGGAAGAAAAATGATGAATTAAACAACTTATGGAGGAATATTGGGATGTGATTTCATGGAGCCACAAATAATTGAAGTCATATGATACCTCAATAATTGTGCATAATATCCCATTCAAGCTAGATGCAAGACTATTTCATCTAAGACAAAGGCCTATCAATACTTTAATTGAGCCCTTGATATAAAAAGAAGTTCAAAAGTTGATAGATTCCAAGATCATCTTTCCCATAAGATAGTCTACTTGGGTGGCTAATTTGGTTCAACTTAGGAAAAATAATTGTGATATTAGGCTTTGTGTTAATTTTAGGAACCTTAATAGAGCATCTCAAAAAGATAATTATCGTCTCTCATCCTTGGATGAAGTCTTATAGGTGGTGAATAAATACAAATGATGTATTAATTCCTAGATGGATACTTAGGGTGCATTCAAATCATGGTCTAGGAAGAAGATAGGTTGAAGAAAACCTTCACCACAAGATGGGGAACATTTTCTTATCAATGCATGTCTTTTAGGTTGATTAATGCTAGTGCCACATTCTAACGTGCAATGGATACAGATTTTAAAGGGCTGATGAGAAAGTATATTATTATTTATATGAATGATTTGACTATTATTTCTAAGAACCATGAAAATAATTTTGGTCATTTGTGCAAAGTGATGAAATGGTGTAGGATATTTGGTATATCCCTCAATCCCAAGAAATGCAGATTTGGGGTTACTAAAGGAAATTTATCGGGTCATGTGATTTCATAAACTAGGATAGCTAAAGATTCTAGTAGAGATGAAGCAATTATGAAGTTAGCTTCTCCAAAAATAAAGAAGGAACTGAAGTCCTTTAAAAATATTTATTTTTTTTGGAAATTTATCAGTCATTTTGATGAGATAGTGCGCTCTCTCAATGACATGTTGAAGAAGGATATGAAGATCATGTGGACCTCTCCGGTTAAGAAATATGTTCAGGAGATTAAGTATTCTATTGTTAGTGCTCCAATATTGGTTATTCTTGACTATACTATAACTTTTTAGGTATATTCCTTTGCAACCAAACATTCTTGTGTTGGGATACTCACACTAAAGGGAAATGATAAAACTGAGAGGCCAATTTCCTTTATGATATATCCCTTGAAAAATGTTGAGCTTAGATATCTAAATTTGGAAAAGCAATATTTTTCTATGGTAAAAGAGGTCAAGAAGTTCAAACACTATATATTAATAAGTAATATGATTTCCATAGTTCCAAACCCATTAGTAAAGTCATTATTGATACATAACAAACTAGGAAAAAAAAGAGGTAAATAGATGACAATTCTTTAGGAGTTTGAATTAGAAATTCAACTAGTAAAACTTGTATGAGGAAAGGGATTAACCAAGATGGTGTAGGAGACTGATGAAGGTCTTGTATTCCAAATCTATACAGACAAAAGAGTGATAACATATGTATAATATAGGATATGGTTTACCACTTGTTACAAAATCGCTAGCCTAAAGGTATGAATGGTTCTCAAAGAAGAGCATTAAAGATAAAAAGTATCTCTTACATGCTAAAGATTGGGTAGTTCTACAAATGAAACTATGAGAGCATATACTTAAGATGTCTTGATTAGGATGAATCCAAGTAGACCTTATCTAGTTTTCATGATAAGTACAATATAAAGTTTTTAATGATAGATGACACTGAGAGGGGGGTGAATCAATGTAACAAAAAGTTCTAAATAATATCACCACCAACTTCCACAAGATATAACATGTAATACAAATATAAAAATAGTAACAAAGTAAATCAAACATCAAAAGCATGCAACACTTTAACACAAGTATTTTTCTTGTGGAAACCCTTGTTGGAGGGAAAAACCATGTGCATAAATATGTACCCACAAAATCTCACTATTGTAGTAATATGTTCCCCTATTAGGTGCATTACATTCACCCGACTAAGGATATACCTAGTTAAGAGTATTTATCCTTGTTAGGAGCTTAAAAAAAGACCTGTTATGATCTACCTAGTTAAGGGATCTAAAATTCCTTCTGAGACTCATCTTGTTAGAGGATTTTGATATTTAGACCTGTTAGGATCCTTCTCACCCTGTTAAGAGTGACCCAGTTAAGATATTTCTCTTGTCAACCAACTAAGATCAAAAAGTAAAGAATGATCTAATATTTTCACTCAATGCATGATAGATCCAGTGTATTCCTGATCAATGCTCTTCTTTGAAACACTTCATATTTGTACTAAAAACTTTGATTACCATAAACCACCACCACAACAACAACCACAACACCACACATTGTTCTTTCTCCTCTACTCCTTTTTATAATACATAAAAAATGATATATAAAATAGTTTACAACTTAAGGTGGAAAAAAATCCTAATAAATCATTAAAATTCATTCCTTAAATACTAAAACATAATAACAATTATCATCTACAATTTCAAATTCATGTCAGCCTCTAGATCCATCACATAATTAATTTTACAAGGAAAAGTCAAACCACATCACACTCTCCAATGTTCTTGCACAACTATGAGAAATCTGATCATCGCAATAATGAAAATGCCAACTCATCATTCCTCACCGATCTGCCACATCAATAATATCCTTCTAACACAACCACTTATCATAACATGGTGAAACATCATTGGTTATAGATTTGACCGATTGTTCTAATAACTTCCTGTACCTTCACTAAGTGAGATTCAGTTCATTGTAACTTTTTCTACCAATCACCAATATTGATGTGATTGCACTAGAAATCCAACAATATCATCAAGATCACATATCCTAAATCATAATACTTGAATCTAAACCAATTTATCAAAATCACCAAATCATCACTCCTTGGGTTCATCCCATTCTTCCTGTCGACTTGTCAACCTTCAAATAATAATAAGTCACAACATACTTAATATAAACATGTGTGGTTATGGAGATATCATCTTGAGACATCACTTACTCTTCCTTTATGATTGCACACTCCAAATCTTACTACAAATGGATCTAATCTCTTGAACATACCTCATCATAACAAGAACACTATCAACCAACAAACACTAAGTTGACATCAATGAAAACATCATAATTGATCATCCTATCATCATATGTGCATTATAAAAATGCCATAACATACCCATCTAATCTCCACATTGGTTATGCCAACAATCTCCCCCTTTGGCATTGATGGAAACACCAAAAATACAAAGAAAATAAATAACCTTTCTTATCCTCCTTTGTCTATCATAGCTTCTATCTCTATACTAGTTCTTCTCCCTTTATTGATACTTCTCCCCCTTTGATTCTTTAATAACTCTTCCCCCCTTTGAAAACAATGCCAAAGGAGCAACATGACTAAGTCTTCATCTATTGTAACTATCTTCATCACTTTCTAACTACTCCCCCTTAGCCAATCAGTTACTGGTGATTCAAATGTACAAGATCTAGTAATCAATATCTAAATATACTAAACTTGTCTTCAATGCTTGAAGATCATCCTTCTAGTTCTTAGTAAAACAATCTGTCCTTTCAACAAAAATTCTTAATCCTCTAATGCATTGAATGCACTCATATCTATTAGAGCTAAAACTACCTCAACTTTCTTCAATCCTCTTTCCTTTCTTGTTTTTTCTACTTCAACTGATATACCAAAATTTGTAGCTGAGTGAACCACAAAACTTTCTACTAGCTTCTTGAGTTCTTCTTATGTATCATATTTCTTTTTCTCAACATCCTCAAAAAAGTTGAAAAATCACAAATAGTGGCAAGAATCGTACCATCTCCCTATAAGGCTTTGTGACTTGGTTCATACTCACTGATAAACTAAATCTTTCCAATGCAATGTACTGAACTAATTTGTTTTTCCTTTGATGCTCATTAACCTTTTTGGACTCAATACATTTTTGCATCCTCTAGACTTTTCATTTGTTCTCCTATAATAGTCACCAATATATTAGATTGAGAAATAGGTGTAGAATACTCATCAAAATCAACCTCTAGTATCAAATATGAAAATACATCTCTTGCTGATTGGATGACTTGGGCTTCTTTCCTTTGTGACTTAATCACTTGTTTCTTGGACTTAGATTTCAAGGTAGTAGGAATCTCCATCATCTTACTTGGGCTCAGAGAACATATATAAATAGGCCCTTGTATGACAAAAATATCATCATAATCATCACCATCATCATTGATACCTTCCAATTCTTGTACTTTCTTCTCCCTTTCAATTTCAATTTTCACATCATCAGTGCACACATGTTCATCCTTTTTCTAATCTCCTTTAGTAGAAACATCTACCGGTACTTTCAATTGTTCCTCATAGATAGGTGGATTCATAGTGGCATCATCAATCATCAAATTTAACTACTTGGATCAATTCTTGGCATTGCCGGTACAACCATTGATTCCTCTAGAGCATAAAGAAAAAAAGTGTCATCAATTGCATTCTTACCATTTCCAATCATCCTTCCTTAGTGTGTGCAATTTCTAGCTACTATTATACCTCATCTTCTTGAACATCATGCACTTCTCATTTCTTTGGTTCCTCTAGTCTAAACAAATTATATTCAAAATAGCTTTAGCCACATCCTATAATTATTGAGTCTCTCCAAATAACAATCTTAACAACCTCTTCTTGATCTTGAGCCAAGTATCTCTTGTATTTATTCTTTTGATAGTTCAAATTGTAATTACACTAGGACATGTCTAGTTTTAGTGCATACTTTCATCTTGCTTCTAGCTTATCATTCAAATACATAGGGATTTGACCTTGTAGTTCAATTAAGACTTTACTTATTCATGCCAAAAACAACATCTTTAAATTTTCTCATCCTTACCAAACTTATCATAATATTTATTGACTTTGACCAAAATAATATATTTTCTAACCCCATCTAAAATCTTATCAACAAAAAAAAATTTACTCATATAAGATGTCACAACCTTCTTAGTAGGGGCACCTACAACTTTGGACTCCTTCCCCATGGCTTTCAACTCTTACTAGCCTTTATCTGATTAGTTCTTTCTTTTTCACTTTTATCCTCATCCTTTTCTCTTTGTGCTTTCTCCTTGTTCCTCTTTCCAATATCCTTCACCAGTTCAGATGCCTTCTTTATTATGGAGAACTCAAGCATATTAGTCTTAGCAACTTTCTTTTCTCTTCACTAGTAACTTCTTTGATGAAGTGATCTTTACCTATTTAACTGTTGCACTTCTTTCTTGTTTTTCGGTAGGAGCTTTACTCATTGTTAAAGATACCACTTCAACATCTTTACCATTATCACCTATACAATTTGACGTGCCTTCATTCTCTACTACATATTTCTCCCTTTCTCTATCAATTTTCTATTTTGTAAATCCCTTCAACAGGGCAAATTGCTTCAATTCTTTTCTTATTTTTCTTTCAATTTACTAATTGAGCTTAACTATACACCACTTAGAATTTCAAACCTAATTATCAATAGGTAAAAAATCATGTAATGCAACCAAAATTTACATCACAATTTATTATTATGCATACAAATATGCAAATAAAAATTACCACATTCTTCTAGGGGGTCTAAGAGTGATATGATAGTGATTGCTCCCGCGAGGCCAAAATAGGCTTAGTTAGATGCTAAATTCTCTACACCTGATGGAGATGCAGATCCTTTTGATTTTTTTATCTCATCCTTATTTACCCATACTTTACCATTCTACTTTTTGGTCTCCTCAATAGTAGCATTCTTCTTTCCTTTTTGATCTTTCATTTTTTTCTCCAATTGGTTTCCTTAATTTTTCATCTCGCAGAATCTTGCAGTATGTCCAATCTTATGTAAACATAAATATGCCATCCCAGTAGATATCCAAGGTCTAGAATTACCTTTTTTTATCCTCAATCTACAATTAATAACCATGTGCCCATAGTTGTGGCAATGTGAGCATGTAACATTCTATTGATTCTTATTCTGATAAGGATTTCTTCGATACACAAATGATCCCTGATTTTTTATCTTTGTCATGCAATCACTTTCTCTATGACCATACTTATTGTAGTTATAATAGTGACCATTAAACATATTAGGTTTATTCCTACAAACCCTAGTAGCATGACCCTTCTCAAGAAAAATTGAACATGGTGTACTAGGCCTATTCCAACATACATTTTTAGTATGTCCTATCTTGTGACAAATAAATTAAACTAGTTTATAAACTTTCTTACCAAGAATTTTCTTGTTAACCTTCGATGGAGAATTGTCATCTTGTTTGGGCTTATTGCATCTAGATGATTCACTAGTTTCAAAATCATCATAGCCAAGACCATGGGTCACACTACTCATCCTTTGGTTCTTAAGTTGTTGAACCAACTTTACAAAACTTTCATATAATTTCTTCAACAACTTGTTTGCTGCATCTATTTCATTCTACAATTTTTCATTATTTGTTCCCAAATATTTATTTCTCATCATGATATTATTGATCTCACCTCTTAGATCTTTCATTTACTCTCTAGTCTCATGAAGATATACCTGAATGGTACCTTCCTCTTGCTTGGTGGTGCAGGAGCATCTAGGGTCTTTAGGCTACCCTAGTCCAAATATTTTGGCTTGTAGTGACCTTATACAAGTCACTAATTAATAAGGACTATGAAGAGTCCCAATTGAGTGTGTGGAGCCTAGAAAGTCTCTAGGAAGGTTGGATAAGAGTTAATCTAAGTCTTCTCTAGACTTGTTTAGTCTTGTTTTTCTTTGTGTAGTTGCTAACTTAGTTATCTAGTTGGTCAAAGGCTAGTTTAACTTCCCAAAATATGGGAATAAAGGAGGAAAGGGTCTCAAAGAGTTAGTTACAACATTGAGGTCACCTAGAACTCATTTGAGTGATCCAAACAAGCTTGACAACAAAATTTGTCAAATTTGTCAATGACAACTTTGCAACTTTTTAAAAGTTGTCATGACAAGAATTGTCAAAATGCCTCATGAAGGCTAAAAGAAGTTAGGGATCCATTTGGAAAATTTTCCCCAGTCTCCCTAACCTATTTAAGTATTTTTCTAACCAAAGATGAGAGTTGGAAATTTTTGTAATCTTTTTTTTGAATACAATTCATTCGTGTGCTCTGTAGATCCAGAACAATGCTAAGAGCTTGATTATCCTTGTGCTATGGATTGATCTGAGCCTAGTATTTGCATGTGAATTTAGCTTTGTGTTTCTAGTTTTTTATGTATGTATATTTAGGAATAGGTTTACTTTACTTGTATTTCTGTAAGTCTTTCCTCTATGACTAGGTCACTGGCCTAGATAGGGTTGAGAGACCAAAAATGGCTCTAGCATGAAAACCAATTGTGGGTACTATAAAACCCTATGGGAAATACTAGAGAAATGTATATATAGTGTAAATATGGAGTTTAGTGTCTAAGTGTGCAAGGGAGGTAATTTTACCATCAAGTCCTAGGCGAGCCACAATGAGCCTGACTAGGAAGCTTGACTGTTGCAAATAGTGGATAGAAGGCTTTGGGGATTGAAAGAATCAATAAAAGGGTGAATAAGTAAGGAAAAATTTCTATAGAATCTTTTATAAGAAGGAGAGGTGTAAAAAAATCTTGTGAAGGGAGAAAGAGCCTTTTCTCTACTATTATCAATGATAGGCAATTAGGCCTTAAAAATAGGCACAATAATAGGAAGGTACTATATGGATGCCTTGAGGTCTAGAAACCCTAAAAATCCTCAAGATATTTGAAAAGGGTGTCTGAATATCAACTTTTTTTAGGCACTTTTGTGGGAAATTGAAGAGTTATAGTCTGGAAGGTGTGATGAAAGACCTAATTAGGCCTAATTGGGGCTTGTAGCCTTTTTGACTAACTTTGGTGAGATCGACTATTGAACAAAGGGGTTTGGAGACTTGAGTACCTCAAAACCATTCAAGAATAGTTTTTAGGAGGTCTTATATCCAATTGAAAATATTTTCAATCTTAAGGTATTAGGTGATAGGATTAAGGACATGAGTCCATGGAAGGGAATAAGGAGACATTGTTGAGTTAGTGAGTTGGTAGAGAGGTCTTGGAGAGAGGTGATTATGGAAGAATACCTCATAGAAATAGTGTCTTAGATGAACCCTAAATAGGCCAGGAGAAGGACCTAGTGGAAGTCCTAGGGGAAATAGGACTAGGACAAAGAGACCTCCCTATAAAATTGGTATCAGAGCTACCAAAAGATTTGGGATAAGCCATAGCGTATGTCAAAATTTGGAAGTGAATCAGTGGGAGAAACCACCATGGTGACAAATACCAATTTGGAAAGAGAAGTGACAAAGAAAAGTGAGAAAAATAGACTCCTTGAAGAGGCCTCAGAGGCTATGAAAGATAAATTGGATGAAGTTGCAGAGGCAGTTGACAAGATGAAGGAAAAGTTAGAAATTGGTGAAGAAAAAGGTAAAGAAGTGAATGAGGATGACTACGTACTTGAACTTGATCCTCCATTACAAGAGGAACCCTTCATTAGAGCCATCAAAGTATTGGGTGGCAAGGCACTTTAGGGGATACCCCTATTTACTGGTAAAATAGATTTAGAAGTGGTCATGGAATGGATTGAAGGAATGTTTTGGTTCCCAAAATAGATTTTATACTCAAAGAGACACCGATATACCTAAAAATAATTTTGGGAATGGTTAGTTCCAAATATGGGGAAATCTGTAGGTAATTGAACCAACTATAGGGACAAGATTGCCCTCTTCTCTTCTGGCTCTGTAGAACCAAGGTAGGTGCACCTAATCCAATAAATAAAACATTCTTTATAGTACCAAGACTGGATTGAACAAAGAAGATAATAGCAAGAAAGTACTAAATGATAACCAGTCATTCATTGACTCTCCATTTCTATGATGAAATACCCACAAACATAAAAGTGAAAGGATTTTAATTTGAGTTCTTGCAGAATGTAAACAACCATGCCAAACTTGCATCACTATAGGAGATACTAATTTCTAATCAGTGCCTTGTCAATTGGGTAGATATATCTAAAGCAGATACAAAATACAAGAACAACTACTTGATTCATCAAAGATTCCAAGACATAAACATAGTAAACCAGACTCATACACTACTTACAAAACATCCTCCAGTTGAACCAAATGAATCTATGTTTTACTCAGAGACTTTTAACTTGATCCTAGATCAAGGCTGAGAAATAAAACACATACACAAATAAAATCTGAGCAATGAATTAGAAAACCCAAAACTCATCAAGAACAATAAAAGTCTAAAACTGGAAAACTATATTAAGTATGAGGATTCAAATTCCTGTATTACAATATACTTCAAAATACACCACTTAGACAATATGCAAGTATTTGAAGGTTTTTCCCCTCTACTGATAAAACTAGAAAAACATATTACAATCTAGACTGAGGATACACACTTAGCTTTTTAGCTTCCTGTGTCAAGAATTTTCTAGCCAGCACCTTCTAAATGATCATAAAAATCCTTTTATAGAAACAAGGATGCAACAAGAAAAAGATCATTTAGGTCAAAAACCATAAACCTAGCTAGTAATCCCAAGGTTTGTAGGAGAAAGAAATCTGATCTAATTGTACATCTCCAAGACATTCCCGGGAACAAGCTACCTCCTTTTCTGAGAAAATAAAATCAATAGTTAATGCACTTGGAAATAATCAATAAATCTGATTTCTTCATGAGTCTAGAAAAATATTTGCAAGGCAACCCAAGTTGTAAGAAATCTTATTCTTCCTGCTTTGCCTAAATTTGCAAATCAGTCATGTCTGAATTAAAAAATCTTCACCAAACTCCAATCTTGGAAACAACAGTTGTTACTGTTCTCATCTAACTTGTCAAATCTGAAAACAACAACCACCATTGCCATCCTTATATTCTACAAATCCCCTGCACATCCCTCTGCCATGTGTCACCTTTTGACTAGTCTATGTCACTGACTGGGCATCCATCTGCTAGCTCACCTCAGGACACATGTTAGCCTATCATAGTCCTGTGAAGGCTAACTCCTAAGCATCTTCATGATCATGAGGCTATGATGACTATCAGATCGGCACACATCTCGAGGCATCTGGCTGTCAGCCCATCTACTGCTCTGTCATTACCCTCCGCCACATGTCACATTCTCATTTTCTCTATGCTATCCACTTGGCACCAAATGACATCATCCTGACTACATCATCAGATGCCACATGTCATCACATCATAGTCCTGGAGTAGCTAGCATCTAGGTATCTTTCTTCTTGCAGGGCTGTAATGACCGTTAGATCTATAGGCACGTATCCCAATGCAACTAAAAATAACTTCATGTTGCATCAAAATATCCTTACCTCTGTGCATGGGGCCTACTGTGCCATGTCATCATCCACTTGTTAGTGCCAACTCATCTTCCTCGGTTCTTGCACATGTACATAGGCTAGCTTTCAACTGGTCGTCCATACTTGGACACTTCATTAGTGTGTGCTTTGGTATTTAAACATCTTTTTTCACTCCACATAGCCAATGTAGGATAAATCCCAATGGCTTTTAGAATAAATTTTTCTTTCAAAATTTATTGTAGTGCGTGCCCAGTTGGTACACACTACCTAGGCCCACAAATCTGAATGGCCCCCCTTCACAAAGTCTCCTTCCAACTTCACTTTACAAATGACCTGGGCATTCATCATTTTAAATATCTCTTAAGAACTCAGTTGTGTAAATGTGGGACTAATCCCCTTTACAAAATATAACTAGCAATCACTTCCCCTGATGCCTGGCCTACAAACATTCTCACAGGGTTTCTTTCTTAGGCACTGTGCGTATAATAGAGCACACACACAACCCTAAGGAAGGCTCACATAGCCTCTAAGGAGGCTCACACAACTCCTTAGTAAGGTTTCACAAGACCATAGAGTGTACATAGCACCACAAAAGGAACATGCACCAATACAATCATGCACTAGAAAATGAGGAGTGTGTAACTCTTAAGGCATACACACTTCTCATTTGGAGGCATACACATTCTTCAAAAAAGAAAGCCTGCAACCTTCATAACTTTTGGTGCATAAGGAAAAAAGAAAGCACAATTATGTTTGTTGAAAGGTATGTGCTTCTTTCATCTGGCATGGTGCATACATCATCCTTTGAGGTATGCACAACATTTGTACAATGTGTTCAGTCTCTATTTATGTGCCCAAGACTGGAACAAAAGGTGAATAGAGGAAATTTTGCTGGCTTATGAGTATGGCATATGTATTTGAAAATGAGGGAGCAGTTACCAACACAGAGGGAAAGTATATGCAACATAAGAAAGGATATGTGAACAATGTTAGAAGGAAACATCCTCAGAAGATAAAATATAGGACTTTTAAAAATTTAAATGAAAACAAGGCGTAATGTGGGAAGAGACATTCTTTTTTAGAGTAATGAGGCAGGTTGGGCCCCAAGTGGGTACGACCCAAAAAATATTTGAATTCAAACACCCGGACCTCAAACATGACCAAAACGACTGGTGTCTACAACTGAATCCAATTTGGACAATGCTAGACATATGAAAACCTTTGATTTTAACTTTGCAAAAGTCACCAAAATGAATAAAATGCCTCCAGTCGTGCCTTTAAAAGATTGATTAAAACTTGTCATTGGATATTGAACTTGACAAACATGAACTTTTTTGTATAGAGATCTACTTTGTCAAAGGGATCTTCATAAAGATGAACATGGCAGGAGATTTTAAAGCTTGAAAACACCTATTCAGAATTGTCTGGAAAACAAAAACCAGAAACATTGGAAATGGCCTCTGAAGGAGATGAACTGAAAATATCAAATGGTGAGCTAAAGGTGAGCCATTAAATCTAGTAGAAGAATCTATGCAAGGAATGTAACAAAAAACCCTGAACTGGAGACAAGCATCTGACAATAAGATATGAATTTTGGAAAATGGTTACTTTGCAAAGTTATCCTATCCGCACTATTCATTAGTATATAACACTTTTTGTCTAATCTTGCAATCATGTCAAACATAACCTTCATGGTCTGAAACCATGGGTAAATAATATCTCTCACACATAGAAAACAAGGTTGTAATTAGTTTCAAAAAATGATCAACAGGCTATCAAGGATTAATCTTCAAAGTCATGCCTCCAAAACATCCTGTACTGAAAGATAGTGAAACTATATAAATTGCATTTGGATTTGACTGAACAAAGTGATTAATTGGATTGGTCACACTCTGAAACTTATCAGGGGGAATCACTTCCAAGTCTAAAGTATAGATCAACCTTCAATTCCTCCCGATTCAATGATTAGGTGCAATTTGCATGATCTCAAAGTAGGCTACTTCAAATTGTGCATTCCTACATTCAGGAAAACTGAATAAAATACAAACGGAAGAAGCCTAGTAAATTGATCATACAAACTCTTGAAAATCTGAAAATTGGCATGAAGACACACTCTAATACCTAAAATATGATACAATACTCCTTTCAGCATGAGTATCAACTAGGTATTAGATGCAAACCTTTGAATTTGGCCATTCAGTAAAAACCAGACATGATGCAAAATGCAGATTTGAACACTGGCCTCCAAATGGGTATCTTTAAAACTTATCAGAATTAGATTCTGGGATTTGTAACTAGTTACACATGTGTAATGAAAGGTGAGGAACACATTTACCAACCACCATCCCATGAAAATCATCAGGCCTATCTTTATATGCACTTGAACTCGGGTCTTTTAAAATGGTCTTTGAAGCACTAAACTTAGCCTTAGGAGAAATTATGAATATAGACTCTAAAATTAATTCAGATTTTAGAGTACCAATAGTGGCTATAGCTAGGGACATGTGCCCCTTGTGGGCAAGCAGATAATTTTGAATCTTTGGTACAGTAGACCACCCACCAGTCACAAAAATTAGGGAAACCTTCTCACAAAAATTTGCAAACAAACTAGGAACCGGAAGAACGGGAAAGAAACACACAACTGAAAGGAAACAACTATACAATATATACATCACTTGCAAAGGCTCAAAGTCTTAAAATTGAAATCATTGTTTATCTCTATCAAACAAATGATTTTCGTCCCCATATGAGACCAACCATCTGAAAAAATCATGACAAATTTTCTGCCTACATATGTGGACATTCTTGAGCTAAAAAATAAATCTATATTCGTTATAGCCCACATTCTTCTAGTCACAACCATCCTCATTCTCATATTCCAAAAAATATGGAATGTCTGTTACCACGTCATGCTGAGGACTGGAAATATAAAACTTATCTAGTAATGCATCAAAAGATAAACTGTAATGATCCATAGCTATTACTAGGAACTCACCTAGTTGAGAAAGAACTAGATCTTCAGATTTATTTCTATGAGATGTTTCAGCCATTGAGTGACTTGGTTCCTCTAGGATGTACTCATAATCTAAATCATGAAACAAGTGTGAACTCTTTTCATCATCATTGTGACACAAGGACAAATGATCCATATCAGTATTTTTATCAATAAATTTGTTGTCCTCAACACTGTCACAACCACTATCAAATTCATCAAAAGAAAGGAAAGAAACTGAACAAGAAACTTGTTCATCATTAGAATCTTTATGACAGGACAACATAATCTCATGGTCTTCAATCACTTCTTTTGAAAAATTATTATATGAGGAGATTTCATGTAAACACAAATCATTATTTTCATCATTTTGAACAAATTGCCTCATTATCAGTGTCAAAACATATATCAATTGGATATTGCAAAGTAGAATCCATATTAGAGGCATACCTCTGAAAATCAATAGCCAAGAATGCTAAGATTTCTTCACTGCTTAGTGGATATTGGATTTCATGTTCATTCCCTTTGACTTCTTTCTTGATGCTAAAAACATCCTCCTTGTTTGGAACAGGGGCTATAAACTCTTGGCTCATATCATCTTGTGCAAAGTCATCACTACAAAAACTTTCATCTGTATCATATTCATCTCTTTGTTGTTTGCACAAATATCTCTTATATTGAGACAAGAAGACTGTTCTCTTATGCTGATAGAAAGAAGGATCCAAAAACTTAATAAGAACATTATTAACTATAAACTCCTCTTCAACCTCTTGATATCCACTAAATTCACTATCAACATCATAATCAACATCATCATTTTTATTTGCATAGAGCTGCTCACAAGAAAACCTTTCTGTCATATCCCCACAATATGATTTTGTATCCACAATCAACTCATGATCATCACAAGAACTTATACCCTGATCATTCTCACCAAAAGATTCATACTTATACAAATCCTCTGCAACATTTTTATTATCAAAACATAAATCAATAGGGTGTAACATTTCTTGACTACATGGATGTGTACACTTACTATATTCAGCTATCAACAAATCAGAGATCTCATCACTACTGAGAGAAGGAGAACTTAACTCATTTGCATGCATCACATCCTTATGATCAGAAATACTTGCACAATTTATATTAGAATCCTCATCATTTCTAATACCAGAAGAACAAACTTCTTTACTCAGTACATAATCAAAACTGATGTAAACTTTGGAATCATGAGAAATGCTGTCCTAAATTTTCAGCATTGGTTCACACAAAACTGGAAGCAACTCATCCTTGGTATCTTTATCAAAATATTCACTTAAATAATTTTCATTTTCAAATTTAAATATCTTTGAATTAGTAGAAGACCTTGCATACAATGATTCTGATTTTTTATAACTACTATAATCTGAATATTCTTTTGACATAACTTCACAATTCTAAGAACCATTTTCATCATTAAACATGAGCTATTCTGGAATACTATTTATATTATTTTCTTACTAATGATCCTTTAGGAACTTATTCCATTCATCATCACTAGAAAATTATTTTAAGAACAACCATTTGAAGTCAGTCAATGAGGAGATGCATTTTAGGGGTAAACTCAAATACCAATGGGCTACAACCCCTTTGAGGGATCTCCCAAAAAATATCATGCTAACATCTTCATCATAAATTTGATATTCTACAACAAATCTAAAGAATGCTAGAACATGCTCTAATGTTGAATCTGACTGATCATCAAATACTAGAATTAAATCAATGAGCTCACTAGGGAAAGAAATGGGGGATCTTGAAATATGAGCACAATTTAAAACTCTATCCAATTTAATAAAATGTAGTCTCCTAGGTTGGCTCTCTTGCTGATTATCCATTTGGTTTGAAACAAGATGAGAACCATTCATCTTATTTTGTTTTTACAAGAGGTATACCAAACCATTAAACCTCTATGACAACATTCAATGTTTTAGGCCAAGATATTCAACATGGAAACATGAAACTGTTCTATGTCATTCTTCCCTTCTTAGTAGTGCTGAAACACTTAATAGGGAACAAAGTACTTCACAATTGATCTTATGGAAAAAATACATAAAGATAAAAAATACCTAGAAGTGTTGAAGTTGAAACTAAACTTGCTGAATGGAAAGCCTCTGAATTTGAAGCTTGCTTTACTGAAAACTTTGTAGAGTTGCCACCTCCTTGAAGAGGACAAAAACTTTAACTTCTGAAAAATCTTTTTGTATATTTTTCCATCAACACAACAAACTTCAACATGGTACACAAATAGTTTATCAGGACTGAAAATATATCATATTTCTTACTTTAATCAAGCACTGATCAAATAGAGGATCTCAAAGTCACCACTCACAACTGGGTGAGATGATTTGAAACTTTTAAAATTGACTCTTATATCAATGGAAACCACTAGATAGATAAATAAGTTGGCTAGGGGTATACCTCTACTTGCACCCGTGTTATTTATAATTGATTGTAGCAAATCCCTAGTAGAGTCACCATTTTGTTGGTGACTCAGATGGGCTGAATCAATCTGGGTAGTGAAAAATTGATTGTATGTAACATAACCAGAGATTCTCAATTGATTGAAATAAGAAGGCCAGGAGTCCAGCTCAACTTGGAACCTAAGTTATTTACTCATGATTATAATCTCCCCAGTAGAGTTGCCATTTTGTTGGTTTTCAAAATGGATTTTACACTCAAAGAGACACCAATATACCTAAGACTGATTTTGGGAATAGTTAGTTCTAAATATGGGGAAATCTATAGGTAAATAGACCAACTATAGGGACAAGACTTCCCTCTCCCCTCTTCTCTTTTGGCTCTGCAGAACCAAGGTGGGTGCACCTAATCCAATAAATAAGACAATCTTTACAATACCAAGACTAGATTGAACAAAGTAGATAATAGCAAGAAAGTACTAAATGATAACCAGTCATTCATTGACTCTCCATTGCTATGATGAAACTAATACCCACAAACATAAAAGTGAAAGGATTGAAATGATTTTAATTAGAGTTCTTGTAGAATGTAAACAACCATGCCAAACTTGCATCACTATAGGAGATACTAATTTTTGATCAGTGCCTTGTTAATTGGGCATATATATCTAAAGCAGATACAAAATTCAAGAATAACTACTTGCTTCATCAGAGATTCCAAGACATAAACATAGTAAACCAGAATCATACACTGCTTACAAAACATCCTCTAGTTGAACCAAATGAATCTATGTTTTACTCAGAGACTTTTAACTTGATCCTAGATCAAGGCTGAGAAATAAAACACATACACAAATAAACTCTTAGCAATGAATTAGAAAACCCAAAACTCATCATGAACAACAAAAGGAGAGACCTCAAACTGGAAAATTATATTAAGTATGAGGAGTCAAATTCTTGTATTACAATATACTTCAGAATACACTACTTAGACAATATGCAAAAGTATTTGAAGGTTTTTCCCCTCTACTGATACAACTAGAAAAACATATGACAATTTGGACTGAGGATACACACTTAGCTTTTCAGCTTCCTATGTCAAGAATTTTCCAGCCAACACCTTCTAAATGATCATAAAAATCCTTTTATAAAAATAAGGATGCAACAAGCAAAAGATCATTTAGGTCAAAAAATCTAAACCTAACCAACAATCCCAAGGTCCGCAGGAGAAAGAAATTTGATTTGATTGTACCTCTACAAGACATTCTCGGGAACAAGCTACTTTTTTTTCTAAAAAATCAAATCAATGGTTAATGCACTTGGAAATAATAAACAAATCTAATTTCTTCATGAGTCTAGAAAAATATCTGCAAGGCAACCCAAGTTGCAAGAAATATGATTCTTCCCCCTTTACTTGAATATGCAAATCAGTCATGTCTGAATTAAAAAATCTTCACCAAACTCGGATCTCTGATACAATGGTCATTACTGCTCTCATGCAACTTGTCAAATCTAAATACAACCACCACCATTACAATCCTTATCTTTTGTCATTTTTGAAAACATATTATATGTCCATATTTGGGCAAAAATGAAGCTACCAAACATTATTTCCGTGAACAACCTGCACCATTTAAATCTTTGATTTTATCACAATAGTATGACTATTTTTTTAAATTTATTTGTGCAGACTTTTGAATTTGAAGTGGGACCCATGTACGACATGGCACCATCTGATTGGGTCGACTAGCCACCTCATCACCTTGTTGGACCTTTGCCCATCCTTCTACCATGTATCACCCTTTGACTGGTCTATCTCACTGATTGGGCATCCATATGCCAACTCACATTGTGTTAGCCTGTCATAGTCCTATGAAGGCTAACTCCTAAGTATCTTCATGATTGCGAGGCTGTGACAATCACTAGATCGGCACACATCTTGAGGCATATGGTTTTTAGCCCATATACTACTCTGTCATCACCCTCCGCCACATGTCACATTCATATTTTCTCTATGCTATCCACTTGGCACCAGACTGCATCATCCTCACCACATCATCAGGTGCCACATGTCATCACGTCAGAGTCCCACAAGGGCTAGCATCCGGGCATCTTTCTTCTTGTGGGGCTGTGACGACCATTAGACCTATGGGCACATATCCTAATGAAACTGACAAGCACTTCATGTCATGTCAAAATTTCCTTACCTTCATGTGTGGGGCCTGTTGTGCCATGTCATCATCCACTTGTCAGTGCCAACTCATCTTCCTTGGTTCTTGTGCACGTGCATAGGCTGGCCTTCAACTGGTTGTCCATACTTGGACACTTCATTAGTGTGTGCTTTAGTATTTAAACATCTTTTTTCACTCCACACAACCAATGTGGGATAAATCCCAATGGCTTTTATAGTAACTTTTCTTTCAAAATTTATTGTAGTGCGTGCCTAGGTGGCACGCACTACTTGGGCCCACAAATCTGAAAGGCCCCCCTTCACAAAGTTTCCTTCCAACTTCACTTTACAAATGACCTAGGCATTCATCATTTTAAATATCCCTTAAGCACCCAGCTACGTAAATGTGGGACTAATCCCCTTTACAAAATATAACCAGTAGTCACTTCCCCTGGCACCTAGCCTGCAAACATCCTCATGGTGTTTATTGCTTGGGCACTGTGCATACAATGGAGCACACACACAACCCCAAGGGAGGCTCATGTAGCCTCTAAGGAGGCTCATGTAGCTCCTTAGGAAGGCTACGCAAGACCATAGAGTCTACACAACACCACAAAAGGGGTACACACCAATACAAATCATGCACCAACAAATGAGGACTATGCAGCCCTTAAGGCATACACACTTCTCATTTGGAGGCATACACATTGTTCAAAAAAGAAAGCCCACAACCTTCATAACATTCAACACATAAGGAAAAAGGAAAGCATGATTATGTTTGTTGAAAGGTATGTGCTTCTTTCTTAAGGCATGGTGCATACAACATTTGAGGTATGCACAACATTTGTACAGTGTGTTCAATCTCTATTTATGCACCCAAGACTATAACAAAAGGTGAATAGAGGAAAGTGTGCTAGCTTATGAGTATGGCATATGTATTTGAAAATGAGAGAGAAATCACCAACATGGAGGAAAAGTATATGCAACATAATTGAGAATATGTGAATAATGTTAAAAGGAAACATCCTTAGAAGCTAAGAGATAGGACTTTTAAAACTTTAAATGAAAGCGAGGCGTAATGTGGGAAGATGCATGCTTTTTTAGAGTAATGAGGTAGCCTGGGCCCCAAGTGGGTCCGACCCAAATTGTTTTCAAATTCAAACACCCGGACCTCAAACACAACCAAAACAACTAGTGTCTTCAACTGGATCTGATTTGGACAACACCAGACATATGAAAACCTTTGATTTTAACTTTGCCAAAGTTGCCAAAATGAATAAAATGCCTCAAGTCGCGCCCTCAAAAGACTGATTAAAACTTGTCACTGGATGTTGAAACTTGATGAACATGAAATTTTTAGTATAGAGATCTACTATGTCAAAGGGATCTTCATAAAGATGAATAGGGCAGGATATTTTAAAGCCTAAAAATACCTGTTCAGAATTGTTTGGAAAATACAAACTGGAAACACTGGAAATGACCTTTGAAGGAGATGAATTGAAAATATCAAATGGTGAGCTAAAGGTGAGCCATTGAATATGGTAGAAGAATCATATGCAAGGAATGAAAAAAAAAAAACCTCAACTAGAGACAAGCATCTGACAATATGATATGAATTTGGAAAATGGTTACTTTGCAAAGTTATCCTATCTACACTATTCATTAACATAGAACACTTTTTGTCTGATCTTGCAATCATGTCAAACGGAACCTTCATGGTCTGAAACCCTGGGTGAAGAAAATATCTCACACATAGAAAACAAGGTTGTAATTATTTTCAACAAATGATCAACTGGCTATCAAGGATTAGTCTTCAAAGTCATGCCTCTAGAACATCCTATATTGAAAGACAGTGAAACTATAGAAATTGCATTTGGATTTGACTGAACAAAGTGATTAATTAGATTGGTCATAGTCTGAAACTTATCAGGGGGAATCACTTCCAAGTATAAAGTTTAGATCAACCTTGAATTCCTCTTGATCAATTATTGGGTGCAATTTTCATGATCTCAAAGTAGGCTACTTCAAATTCTACATTCCCACATTCAAGAAAACTGAATAAAATGCAAATGGAAGAAGCCTGGTAAACTGATCATACAAACTCTTGGGAATCTAAAAATTGGCATAGAGACACACTCTCATGCCTACAATATGATGCAATACTCATTTCATCATGACTATCAACTAGGTATCAGATGAAAAACTCTGAAGTTGGCCATTCAGTAAAAACCAGACAGGATGCAAAATGCAAATTTGAACACTGGCCTCAAAATCGGTATCTTTAAAACTTATCAGAATTGGATTCTGGGAGTTGTAACCAATTTCAAATGTGTAATGAAAGGTGAGGAACACATGTCCCAATCACCATTCCATGAAAATCATATGGCCTATCTTTATATGCACTTGAACTCAAGTCTTTTAAAATGGTCTTTGAAGCATTGAACTTAGCCTTAGGAGAAATTTTGAATATAGACTCTAAAATCAATCTGGATTTTAGAGTACCAATAGAATGGAGAACCATTTTGAATGTGAAGGTATCAAAGAGACACAAAAGGTGAAGGTTGGTAAAGCAAGGCTAAGGGGACCAGCCCTAACTTGGTGGAAATTCCTTCAAGAAGAGAGGGAAAGAGAAGGGAAGAGGCCAATAGAAAATTGGAAAGCTATGGTGACTAAAGTTAAAGAAAATTATTTGCCAAAGGATCATGAGATCCAATTACACAAGAAGAGACAAAGTTTAAGACATAAAGATAAGGATGTTTCCTCATATACTGAAGAATTCTTAAAAATGCGTCTAAGATCTAAAGTGCAAGAAGAGGAAAGCATTATAGTTTCAAGATACTTAGGTGGATTGAGGTGGAGTATCCAAGAAGAGATAAATTTGTGGACCCCTAATATTGTTCATAAGTGCTTTCAATTGGCACTTAAGGTGGAAGAGACAACTAGAAAGAAGCAAGACTCCAACCCTAGAGGTAGAGGAAGAGAAAGAGACTCTGGAGGACATAGGGGTGGATATGGTGGTAGAAATATTGAGCCAAGAAGCCAAGGAGAATCCAAGCTGATTGAACAAAGTAGTGAACCAAGTGGTAGAGGTGACTATGGTAGAGGAAGATATTTTCATGGAGGTGGAAGAGGCAGATCAAGTAACTTTAGTAGAGGGTCACACTTTTCTAATATGAAATGTTACAACTGTGGTCAATTAGGCCACCCTTCTTATAGATGCCTTGAAAAAGCTTCAAGTTCACAAGGAGATAATAAAATAGCCTATGCACAAGAAGAATTTATTAGTTTCAAATCACTGAAGGTGGGTCTTGATTCAGAGAATGGAGAGAACTTAATGTTTAGGAGGGTCCTACTCAAAGAACCGGTCAAGAAAGAACACAAGAAAAGAAGGGCTTTATTTAGGATCAAGTGTAAGATCCTTGGAAAGGTGTGCAAGGTCATTATTGAATTAGGCTCAACATACAACATCATCTCAAAGGAGGCTATCCAAAAATTGAAGCTCACTAGGATACCTCATACTCATCCCTACAAGGTCACCTGGCTAAATAAAGAGTAGAATGTCTTAGTGAATGAAAAAGTGTGGGTTGACTTTGTGATTAGTGAATACCAAGATAAAATGCTATATGAAATCTTTCCAATGGATGTTTTCCACTTGTTACTGGGAAGACCATGGAAATATGGATGAGATGTAGTCCACCATGGGAAAAAGAACAAATACACCTTCAAAAAGAATGGGGTCACCTATAAGCTCCAATCACTTGTTGAAGAAGGAGCCACAACCTTAGGGGACACTAATGTAATTTTTATGAGTGGCAAGGAGTTCTCACATGAACTCAAAGAGGAGGAAGTAGTTGGAGTAGATATAGTTATTAAGCCCAAGGAGGAGACCAAACCTCAACAAGCTACTATACTAAAAGAATTGAGGTAGTTATTGGATCATTTTAGAGACATCATCAGTGATGGGACACCAGCCACTCTCCCTCCTCAAAGAGTAATCAACCACCAAATAAACTTCATACTTGGGGTATCTTTGCCTAACAAAGCAGCATACAAGATGACACCGAACCAAAACAAGGAGATTTCAAGGTAGATTCAAGAGCTACTTGATCAAAGGATAATTAGAAGGAGAATTAGTCCATGTTCTATCCCAGTGGTCTTGGCACCAAAGAAAGGAGGTAAATAGAGATTATGCACTGATTCTAGGGAAATAAATATGATAACTATTAGGTATAGATTTCCTAATCCTAGAATAGAAGGCCTTATGGATTGTCTTGGAGGGTGTAGGTACTTCACTAAAATTAATCTTAAGAGTGGGTACCATCAAATTAGGACGAAAGAGGGGGATGAGTGGAAGTCAGCCTTTAAATCCATAGAAGGTCTTTATGAATGGTTAGTTATGCCCTTTGGGCTCACAAATGCACCTAGTACATTCATGAGATTAATGAATGAAGTTTGAAAAGATTACATAGGAAGGTTTGTGGTGGTTTACTTAGATGATATCCTTATCTTTAGTAAGACCAAGGAGGAACACATGAAATACCTAGAATTTGTCTTGAGAAGGTTGCATGAGGAGAAGCTAGCCATTAACCTAGAAAAGAGTGAATTCTTGAAACAAGAGTTAGTATAGGCTTCATAGTCTCCCAAGGTAATTTGAAAATGGACCCAAGAAAAGTAGAAGCCATTCTAAATTGGCTCTCTCCCAAAATAGGGACTGATGTAAGGAGCTTTCATGGGTTAGCTCAATTTTACAAAAAGTTTATAAGAGGATTTAGTGAGATTTTTGCACCACTACTTGATACAATAAAAGGAGTCAAAACTAAGTTCAAATGGACCAAGGAGGCTCATGAAGGATTTGAGAAGCTAAAACAAAGGGTAGAAACAACCCATCCTAGTCCTACCAAGTTTTGATAAGCTATTCATTGTGGAATGTGATGCAAGAAAAATAATAGTGGGAGTAGTCCTCAACCAAGAAGGAAGGCCGATTATATTTTTTAGTGAAAGGTTGATTAAAGCCAAGTCAAGGTAATATTCATATGATTTGGAACTCTATGCATTGATTCAATCTCTCAAAAAGTGGAGGCACTATCTTTTTCCCAAGGAGTTTGTAGTTTATACAGATAACCAAGCACTAAGCTACATCAACACACAAGAAAAGTTAAGTCATAGGCATGTCAAGTGGATGGAGTTTCTCCAAGCCTATACTTTTACCAATAAGAAAAAAAAAAGGCCTAAATAATAAGGTGGCATATGGACTTAGCTAGAGGTTTCTCACTATCTAAGAGATTCAACTCCAAAGCATTGACATAGAAGGATTCAAGGAACTCTACAAGGTAGATGAAGACTTCTCAAAGGCATATGAGGTATGTGTTGAGTTTGAGAATCACTTTCATAGTGAATTTTTTGACTACACTTTACAAATGGTTTATTGTTTAAGGATAACCAGCTGTGTGTACCCAAGGGATCCATGAGAGAAAACCTTATACAAGAAAAGCACAATGGGAACCTTAGTGGACATTTTGGTTTGAACAAAACATTGGACTTAGTGCAAAGGTTTTACTATTGGCAAAAGATGCCAAGAGATGTTAGGAGATATGTGGAAGAGTGTGTACTATGCAAAAAATCTAAGGGCACATCTTCCAATGCAGGGTTATACCAGCCTTTACCAATCCCAACCAAACCATAGGAGTGTCTTAGCATGGATTTTATAGTAGGTCTACCAAGGACAATTGTTGGCTTTGAAATTATTTTTGTAGTGGTGGATAGGTTTAGTATGAGTCACTTTATACCTTGCAAAACAAAACATGATTCCAACTATATTACTCATCTTTTCTTGAAAGAGGTGGTGAGGATTCATGGCCTACCAATAAACATTGTATTAGACAGAGATGTGAAATTTATGGGGCACTTTTGGAAGTTCCTATGGAAGATATTGGGCAAAAACCTTGCATTTGGTTTAGCTTATCATCCTCAAATGGATGTCAAAACATAGGTGATAAACAAAGTACTTGGAAATCTATTGAGATGTCTCATAAAGGAGTATGGGAAAATATGGGATCAAGTATTTCCACAAGCTTAATTTTATTACAATGATAGTGCTAATAGATCCACCAAAAAGAGTCCATTTGAGGTAGTGTATGGAATCCATCCAAGAGGTGTATGTGAACTCAGGGAGTTGGGTAACCAAAGAGAATTTAGTGGTCATGTTGATGACTTTGCTCAATCTATGAAAGAAGTCCATGAACAAGCAAGGAGGACATTGGTAGAAGCTAACCAAAAACTTAAAGCTAGAATGGATGAAAGGAGAAAGGACTTATAGTTTGAAGTTGGAGATTGGGTGATGGAACACCTCAACAAGGCTAGACTCCAAAAAGGAATACCCAACAAACTACAAATGAGAAGGGTAGGACCATGAAAGGTCCTAGCTAAATATGGTCCCAATGCAAATATAGGCTTACCTAAGGAGCTAGCCATATATCCTTTTTAAATGTCCAAGATCTTGTTAAATACATAGGCCTTGATGTCAAAGAAGAAGAACACAACCCTTATGTGACTACTAATGTAAATAACCTAAAACTACCTATGCCATTAGAGCCTCAAGCTAAGAATATCATAGACTCAAGGGTCAAGAAGAAGATAAGGCATGGTGTCTACATGGAACACCTCATCAAGTGGAAGCATCAACTAGAATTAAAGGCTACTTGGGTAGAAGAGAATAGTTTCAAGAAGATGGGGATCAACTTAGATCTCTTAACCCCTAGTGTCACTTAACTTCTTGTTGTAGGGGGAGAATGGTGCAAGAGCACCTAGGGTCTTTAGGCTACCCTAGTCCAAACATTTTGGTTTGTAGTGACCTTAGACAAGTCAATGATTAATAAGGACTATGAAGAGTCCCAAGTGAGTGTGTGGAGCCTAACAAGTCTCTAGGAAGGTTGGCTATGATTTAATCTAAGTCTTCTCTAGACTTGTTTAGTCTTGTTTTTCTTGGTGTAGTTGCTAACTTAGTTATCTAGTTGTTCAAAAGATAGTTTGACTTCTCAAAATGTGGGAATAAAGGAGGAAAGGGTCTCAAAGAGTTATTTACACCATTGAGGTCACCTATGTTGGCAACTTTTCTATACTGGATTATATGACTAGATATAGTGTTGTCATTATGGAAACAAAGTCATATAGCAGTTTGGAGTCAGCTCACTTGATGTAAAGATCATAATTCGGTTAAGTGTTGAAGACTGGACAATGTACAAAGTTCCTACAGCTTAGAGTATCAGTGCATGTGTGTACATATGAATTATGGTATGCAACCTAGAAGTTAAGTTGGTTAGACTATATTCTTGCTTAGTCTATGAGTGCATGATCAGATGTGCAAGGATGACAAAGTTACAGTCAGTTGAAGTTGCACAGCCAGTGTGTGCTAGTAGAGAATAGAGCATGGAGCTGACAATTAGCATTTTGGTTTGCAATTATAATATAATGTTGTAAGGGCTATGTGCCCATTGTATTTAGGTTACTGACATGTTTATATGTATAAATGTAAGTGTGCTTAAGCCAATTCATTTGGAAGCATTGTTTGTAATTAGTTATAGGGGTGACCTAATTGTGTAATTTGTATGAGCATATAAATATAAGGTGCACCCATTGTATTCGGTATGGAAGTCAAGATAGAGATATAATAAGTAGAGAAGAAGTGTGCAAAGACACTAGAAGATGTATTAGAGCTTTGCTAGAGGTCAAAGCATTAGCGCATCAAAGGAACTAATCTAACAAGAAGTGTCATAGTGATAGTTCATCCTATAGATATAGTGTGTATCTGAGATTTGAAGGTTGTAGCCTTCACCACTTGAGTAGTGAGCTCTTGGATAGTGCGTCCTCTCCCCTAACAGGGATGATTGTAAAAGACTCCTAACAGGGTTTGACCCTTAACAAGGTATACTATACTTAAAGCATTGTAAAGCTACTCCTAACAGGGTAAAGGATCCTCTAACAAGGATCACAAAACACTAGTGCAGAATATTAGTGGGTATCAATTCCCACTGGGGTTTTTACCTATTTGGGTTTCCCCGTAATCATATTGGTGACATGTGTTGATTTCATGTTTCATGTTTATGTGAATGTTTATTTCAGTACTTAAGCATTTATGTTCAACATAAAGATTAAAGTGAAAAGTTAAATACAATGAACACTAATTCACCCCCCCCCCCCCTCTTAGTGTTCCCATTCCTAACAATTGGTATCAGAGCTCAGGTCCTCAGCAAAGAAGTTTAACCACTTGAGGAGATCATGGACAAAGCAGAAATGAAACATCTAAAAAGAAATCTTGAAGCTACTCTTGAAGACCTGGAAAAGTCAGAAAAAGAACCTAAAGAACTAAAGGATAAACTCAATGATGCTCAATTAGTCATCAAAAAGCTAAGGAAATATTTGAAATAATGCTCTACCAGTGATTTAGGGACAATGGTCAAGAAGCTCAATGAAGAAAACAAATCCTTAAAAGAAAAAATTGAAGAGTTTGATGATAAACTGACTAATAATCAGAAAGTCTATGGTGAATAGATCAAAGAGAACCTTCAGTTGAATGAAGAACTAAGGCAAGCAAACATGGAAATCTTGGAGCTAAGGAATAGCAAAGAAAGCTTGGAGTCTGAATTGAAAGAAGCAAAGAATTAAATTGACAAATTACACACCAGTTCTGATTTGATAGAATCTCAGTTATATGCAAGAAGAGCCAAAGGAGGCACTAGCTATATTAGATACAATGAAGCACAAAGTCAGATTGACAACATGTGAGAAAGAAATGATTCACAAAAGGACTCTACTAATGCTGAAAAGATTGAAGATCAAACCATAGATAATGGTGGACCACCTAAGAATGAGCGCAAGCAAGTAGAATGCACCTATTTTGCATGTAGCAAGCATGGACACATTGCAAGGAGTTGTACAAAGGTAAGACCTTTTAATGGCTACTGTTATTCATGTAATAATTTTGGTCATAGAACTATGAACTGCAAGACTAGCAAGAAGAACAAGATTCAACAAGATCAGAAAAATCAGAATCAGAAAAATGTAAGAAGTGATCAGAAATTTACATGCAAAATATGTAACTATAATGGTCACACAAAAAAACAATGCAGAATGGTGACTCATGTCAATGCACTGAGGAATATAAGACCTCTAGTCATTTTTCACTCTTGTAACAAGGCTGGACATATCTCAAGGTTCTGTAGATCAAGGACACAAGGTCAGGGAAGCCCTAAAAAGTGAAGAACTAGTTTTGGATCCTGTAGGTGAAGTTAATTTTGTCAAAGCCTCATATTATGCAAGCATGATTTGGTTAGAGAAAAAGAAGGAAAAGACTGATGAGAATGTATTGGATGCATCCCCAGTGGACGCACCCTCTACATCTAGATGAATGGCCCTCAGGGTCATAGGGGGAGCTAATTTTTCTCTAGACCCCTACGTGGTTGGTATACTCACCCTCAGAGTATGCGCCTTTGGACTTAAGCTTTTGGAGTATAAAGGTATTGATGTGCAAGAGCGCAAATGCTAATTGTTAGCAGAACTTGAGTTGCAAATTTTGAAGTGACAACCTGGTTTATGCGACTTGCATTAATGGCATAATTTTCACTTTTAAGTACATAGAAAGTTGTTTAATCACTCATTGCATTTGAATTTAGAGTGATTGAAGAGCAGAAAGAGCTTTAGAAGTTGTTGTGAAGACTTGGAGATCAATCTATTAGTGTTTGCAGTACATTTGGTCAGTTACAAAAACCCTAAGCTCATTGCACTAATTCAGAAGCCTTCAGATTATCTCAGAGTTCAGTTGGAAAGCATTTACAAGTCACGGCCACTCCCATTGTTTATGGTGTCACTGAGAAGAAGAGATATGTTTTCAAGAAACATCGATTTAAATCAACCCTAGATGATTTAGAGGGAGCTTTCTCCCGCATGCCTATGGGCATCATGCATGTGGAAGATATTAGGGCATATATCTACTATAAGAAGGAACCAGTTGGATTGGATAGGCTAAGAGCACAGATGGATACCATGCTAAAACTAGATAAAACATTCATGGATGAATATGCTAAATGGAATGATCACCCTATTGTTGAGTATGCAATGGCATATGAATTCTATGAGATAGAATGGATAAAGATCTTATTGAGTAGAATTCATGATGATTTATTTTGGATTGGTGATGTACCAGCAAGAATCACTAGTGACTTGATTCATGAGATGATATGTCTTTCTAGGATAGGTGTCATCCTTCCTGTGGGCAAGGATGTCAAAAAGATGGTTGAGAAAACATGTAAGTCAAGGAGTGATAGCCGCGGCATGAAAATCAAGCCTATTGAACAAGAAGACATGAAATTGATGCTAATGATATTGGGATACAGGTTTCA
Organism: Chamaecyparis obtusa; assembly: GCA_027943335.1. Lineage (NCBI taxonomy): Eukaryota > Viridiplantae > Streptophyta > Pinopsida > Cupressales > Cupressaceae > Chamaecyparis > Chamaecyparis obtusa. The sequence goes on along the minus strand of BSBK01003440.1, from coordinate 392,704 downwards.
TCACACCAGTAGGGTGAATAGTGTGTTTGCGGGCACTATTCTAGCAGCCATCAGACTTGTGAAGGAAGATGGGTAATTCAACTTGTGTGAGATCTTGCACACATAGTTGATTGATAACATCAAGGCCATCAAGCATGACAAGACAAAGATATTCAAGTTTGGGTCACTAATCATTTACATGTACCTTCATATAGCTGGAAAGATATCAGATTTGTATTTGGACAAGACTATTCCAACCATGTCTCAGATATCCAACAAAGCATCCATTGAAAGCACATTAAGGGATTATATAACATTGGAATTGAAGACCTTCAGGGTTAAGATGCAAATGAGATATAGGATTCCAGAAAGTATTGTGGAAAAGTATAAGGATTTAATATGCTTTATGGTTGAAACTAATACAAATTGTATGGAAGCTGTTGAACCAAGAACTAAGTGGATTCATCCACTTAGCTATGAGGTAGAGGAACAAGTCCTTGAAGCATATGCATGGGTATTACTATCAGCCCCCAAAGATCCTAATGAACCTAGGTGGGGAACATATCAGGAGAAAACTAGAGAAGTAGATGCAAAGCTTAACAACACAGCAACAAAAAGGAAGGTTGCTAAAGTCACATCAGAGATCTTAAGGATTCATGGTGTATCTCAAGTAGAATTTGACAAGGCAAGGGAAAAGAAGATTTCTTTGGAAATGAAAAGCATAGTAGCAGAAGAAGAACAAGAAGATCCTAAGATGAAGAAGATAAAAATTGAAAAAGATGATAGTCAGAAGGATATAACTGATGACACTCCTTCTACACCCAAAGAAACTAGTGATTCTAATGCTCCTCCAGAGTATAAGCCAATATTCAAAAGGAAGAAAGAAACCAGCACTAGTCATCCATCCTCACAAGATACAAGGAGCAAGAAAAACATTCAAGCACCTCCTAAGGTAGGATTTAGACCAAGCCTCAAAGTATCGAGCACAAGAATTGTTAATGAGGGAAAAATTGATCAAGTAGGGAAGTTTTCTGAATCATACAGTGAGATTGACAAATCAAAAATACATGATATGATTGCTAAACATATGATAAAGTTCAAGAAGATAGTTCTTGAATTGAAAACAACAATTCCAGATAAAGTATGGGAGATAATGGATACCTTGAAGAGACAAGCCACTAAAGAAGACTTCAGAATAAGGGAAAAAACTCTAGATTCCACTCTTCCAGTATGTTCTATTGAAAAAAAGTCACTACTATTGAATTTGGTGAAGCCACACTTAAGGTCAAAGATGAGAACACTACAGATCATGAAAAAATACTATGAGATAATCTCTAAGGAAATAGAGAAGGCCTTTGAGAAGGTATTCTTAGAACAACACATGAAACCTATGTCTGTGCCCATCTCTCAAGTACCTAGTAAGCAAGACAAAGCAGCAGAGACTATCAAGGTACACTCTACAGATCCTCAGGATTCAACACCTACAGTGGAAGTACAAATAGAGTTAGATAAGTCTATGCCCATGTCAAAATCACTCAAGGACAACACCATTGTCATTGATAATGTGGAGATAGCCATGGCGGCCACTGACACAAACTTAGATAAGTTTGAGGAAGCTTTTGTGAGCACACAAGAAGCTAAGATTTTATGTGGCAGCACACCTCCCACTCATCAAGAAGAGGTATTGATTGAAAACATATTATATGAGAAAGAAGAAGAGAAAATGGAAGAGGAAGAAAAGAAAAAAGAAGAAAAAGATAAAGAACAAAAGAAAGATGAAACTTCTATTGAAATAGCCAAGGTAAAACTAGAAGTGATGGATAGCACTCCCATCACTCCCTCCTTAGCATTGTTGTCAAGTTTGACACTTGACACATCTAGTTTAGACTCATGGAGAGAAGAAGACCTGATTAAGTTCATCATCCTAGCTATGGAGAAGGAAAAGGAGAAACAAGTAATGAGAAATCCTCTCCATGTGGAATCGGTGAACATACTGAACAGTTTGTTTCCTACGGACATGAAAGTGAATAAGGTACACTTAGTTGATGATGTGAGTATAGTTATCTCATAGTTCAAAAGTAATTTTTCAAGCCTTGAATAATTTGCATCTGAAGTTGTAGAAGAGAAGTACTTGAAGAAGAGATTGAATGAATTGATGATAAATTTTTCACTAGATCTGAATTCACTCAAGACAAGACAAGCATCTTTAAAAGAATTTGATGATCAAGGAAGGAAATTCATTGTAGATTGCTGCATGGATCAAGATAAGCTTACTGATGCCCATCTTAAGACAATACAAGAAGTAGAAGCTATGCTTGAGTAGGTGAAGAATTCAATGAAAGACTCATCCACTAATGTGAACATGTGCAATAATGTCTACCAAGGTCAGTTGGACAAAATTGAGAAAGCAGAGAAAGAGATGGCAAAGATAAGGTATAGACAGACTCAGTTGAGGAATGCTCTTGCACCCTCACTAGACATTCTCAATCAAAACATAAAGGATATTGATGCCACCATGATAACCTATGATCAAGGTCTGAGCACAAATTTGAAGATGATGGAGAAACTTCAATATGCTTTATGCGCCCATCTCTAGATAGTTAACTCTTTGATAACTTTTTGGAAGAAAGAGATCTAGAATCTTAAGATAGCATATTTGGATGTTTTCCCTAAGTAAGTATGTGTAGATGTAGTTTTTTTTGCTACACCTTTGTCATTAATGTCAAAGGGGGATTTGTATATAGAATATGGAGTATAATATGTATAGGGAGATATAAGATTATGTATAGAAGAAAATTTTTTTTGTGTTAAGGGACAGTTAGCAACTTGGCCATATTCCTTTGTTGCCATCAATGAAAAAGGGGGAGATTGTTGGAAAGTTGTCTATACTAAAGTATATGACTAAATATAGTGTTGTCATTATGGAAACAAAGTCATATAGCAGTTTGGAGTCAGTGCACTTGATGTAAAGATCATAATTGGGTTAAGTGTTGAAGACTGGATAATGTACAGAGTTCTTGCAGCTCAGAGTATCAGTGCATGTGTGTATGAATGAATTATGGTATGCACCCTAGAAGTTAAGTTGGTTAGACTATATTCTTTCTTAGTCTATGAGCGCATGATCAGATGTGCAAGGATGAAAAAGTTACAGTCAGTTGAAGTTGCACATCTAGTCTATGCTAGCAGAGAATAGAGCATGGAGCCAATAGTTAGCATTTTGGTTTGTGATTATAATGTAATGTTGTAAGGGCTATGCACCCATTGTATTTACATTTCCAACATTTTTATATGTATAAATGTAAGTGCACTTAAGCCAATTCATTTGGAAGCATTGTTTGTAATTAGTTATAGGGCTGACCTAATTGTGTAATTTGTATGAGCATATAAATATAAGGTGCACCCATTGTATTTAGTATGGAAGTCAAGATAGAGATATAATAAGCAGAGTAGAAGTGTGCAAAGACACTAGAAGATGTATTAGAGCTTTTCTAGAGGTCAAAGCATCAGTGCATCAAAGGAACTGATCTAACAAGTAGTGTCACAGTGATAGCTCATCCTACAGATATAGTGTGTATCTAAGATCATAAGGTTGTTTCCTTCACCACTTGAGCAGTGAGCTCTTGGATAGTGCATCCTCTCCCCTAATAGGGATGATTATAAAAGACTCCTAACAGGGTCCGACCCTTAACAAGGTATACTGTACTTAAAGCATTGTAAAGCTACTCCTAACATGGTAAAGGATCTTCTAACAAGGATCAAAAAACACTAGTGCAAAATATTAGTGGGTATCAATTCCCACTAGGGTTTTTACCTATTTGGGTTTCCCTATAATCATATTGGTGACATGTGTTGATTTCATGTTTCATGTTTATGTGAATGTTTATTTTAGTACTTAAGAATTTATGTTCAGCATAAAGATTAAAGTGAAAATTTAAAATACTGTGAACACTGATTCACCCCCCCCTCTTAGTGTTCCCATTCTTAACAACCTAGAACTCATTTGAGTGACCCAAACAAGCTTGACAACAAAAGTTGTCATGACAAGAATTGTCAAAATGCCTCATGAAGGCTAAAATTAGTTAGGGATCCATTTGGATAGTTTTTCTCAGTCTCCCTAACCTATTTAAGTTTTTTTTCAGCCAGATATGAGTGTTGGAAATTTTTTTAATCTTTTGTTTTTTAATACAATTCATTGGTGTGCTCTGTAGAACTAGAATAGTGTTAAGAGCTCGATTATCCTTGTGCTATGGATTGATTCGAGCCTAGTATCTACATGTCAATTTAGCATTATGTTTCTAGTTTCATTTTGTGTGTGTGTATTTAGGAATAGGTTTACTATACTTTACTTTCCATAAGTCTTTCCTCTATGACTAGTTCACTGGCCTTGACAGGGTTGAGAGACCAAAAATGGCTCTAGCATGAAAATGAATGGTGGGTACTATAAGAACCTATTGGAAATGCTAGAGAAATGTATATATAGTGTAAATATGGATTTTAGTATCCAGGTGTGTTGGGGAGCTAATTTTACCATTAAGCCCTAGGCCAGCCACATTGAGCCCGACTAGGAGGCTTGATTGTTGCAAATAGTGGATAGAAGGCTTCAGGGATTGAAAGACTCAATCCAAGGGTGAATAAGTAAGGAAAAACATATAAAGACTATTTTATATGAAGGAGAGGTTTTGAACAATCTTGTGAAGGGAGAAAGATCCATTTCTCTACTGTGATCAATGATAGGCAATTAGGCCTTAAAAATACACACAGTAATAGGAAGGTACTGTATGGATACCTTGAGGTCTAGAAACCATAAAAATCCTCAAGATCTTCAAAAAGGGTGTTTTAATATCAAATTTTTTTAGGCACTTGTGTGGGAAGTTGAAGAGTTATAGTCTAGAAGGTGTGATGAAAGACCTAATTAGGCCTAATTGTGGCTTGTAGCCATTTTGACTAGCTTTGGTGAGATTGACTATTGAACAAAGGGGTTTGGAGACTTGAGCACATCAAAAACATTCAAGAATATTTTTTAGGAGGTCTTCTATCCAATTGTAAATATTTTCTATCTGAAGGTATTAGGTGATGAGCTTAAGGAAATGAGTCCATGGAAGGGAACAAGGAGACATTGTTGAGTTAGTGACTTGGTAGAGAGGTCTTGGAGAGAGAGGTGGTTATGGAAGAATCCCTCATAGAAATAGGGTCTTAGATGAACCCTAAATAGGCTAGGAGAAGGACCTAGTGGAAGTCCTAGGAGAAATAGGCTAGGACAAAGAGACCTCCCCATCACTTGGATTTTAAGAGTTCATGTTGGTTATCCTTCAAAGCTTGGTCCTTAGCTTCTAGAGAATCCTTAAAAATCTTCCTTGCTTCCTCAACAACTTTCCTAGCTTCAATTTCTTGATCCATCTTAACTTCTAACTCCCTTTTGATATTCCTCTTTTCCTTTGTCAACTATTCATTCTCTTGAGACAAGGTTTGTAGGGTTACTTCAGATTCCTTAGATCCAATATGTTGTAACAACTATTCAATGTAGTCTTGGCTTTCATTTAGTTTCTCAGAAAGTTCTTATCTCTTAGCAATAGAGATCTTCAGTTGAACCTTCAGTTCATTGATTACCTTCTCTACTTCTTGAAGTTTCCATCTATATCTCAAACCCTCCATATTTACCTTAAAGATCTTCTCCAAGATGTTAGGATTATTTTAGAGAATTTGGAATTGATACTAATGGTTAATGATAGATAACACTGAGAGGGGGGTGAATCAGTGTAACCAAAATCTCTAAATAGTTTCACCACCAACTTCCACAAGATATAGCATGCAATGCAAATAGAAAATAGTAACAAAGTAAATCAAACATCAAAATAATGCAACACTTTAGCATAAGTATTTTTTTATCATGGAAACCTTTGTTAGAGGGAAAAAACACATGTGGGAATTAGTACCCACAAAATATCACTACTATAGTAATAAGTTGCCTTGTTCAGAGAATTACATCCACTGGGTTAAGGGTATACCCAGTTAAGAGTATTTAACCCTGTTAGGAACTTACAACAAAGACCTATTAGGATCTACTCTGTTAAGAAATTTAGAACTCTTTCTAAGAGTCACCTTGTTAGAGGATTTTAATCTTTAGACCTGTTAGGATCCTTCTCACCCTGTTAAGAGTGACCCAGTTAAGGGATTTCTCTTATCAAAATGCTAAAATCAACAAGTAAAGAATGATCTAATATTTTCTCTACTCTAAAACACTTCTTCATATCTGTACTAACACCATTGATTAGCATAAACCACCACAACAACAACATCAATCCCACACATTGATCTTTCTCCTCTACTCCTTTTTATAATACATTAGAAATGATATATAAAATGATTTACAACTTGAGGCAAAAAAAATCCCTAATACTTCATTACAATTCATTCTTTAAACTATAAAATGTAATACCAATTATCATTTACAATTTTAGATTCATGTCAACCTCAAGATCCATCACACAATTGATTTGACAAGGAGAAGTCAAACCACATCACACTCTCCAATGTTCTTGCACAACTCCAAGAAATCTGATCATCATGATCATGAAAATGCAAACTCATCATTCCTATTCAATCTGCCATGTCACTACTATTGTTACAATACATAACCACTTATCACAACATGGTGCAACATCAATGGTTAAGGATTTGACTGATTGTTCTAAGAAAATCCTATTCCTTTCAATAAGTGAGCTTTAGTTCATTGTAACTTTGTCTACTGATCACCAATCTTGATGTGATTACACTAGAAATACAATAATATTATCAAGATAACACATGCTAAATTAATATACTTGAGTCCAAACCAATTTAACACAATCATCAAATCATCACTCATTAGCTTCATCCTATTCTTCCTCTCAATCTATCAACCTTAAAACAATCACAAGTCATAATATACATAAGATAAACCTATGCGGTCATGGATATATCATCTTGACACATCACTTAGTCTTCCTTTTACAATAACACACTCAAACTCATACTACATCTCTAGATCTAACCAATTTAACATACCTCATAAGAATAGGAACACTGTCAACCAAAAAAAAAGTTGACATCAATGACAACATCATAACTAATCATCCTATAATCATATATGCATTATACACATGCCATAACATACTCATATGATCTCTGTATTAGTTATGCCAACAAGATCATGGCTCCACAGAAGAAACTATTAGGAATGAATGCAAAGTGTTTTGGCAGTCATTCTATAGCAGTTGTTGTTGCATTCATGACTTGGATTGTCATTGATGTCAACACAGCGATATTCTGGATATTAGCAGGAAAGTAGGTACAGTTTTGTTTTGCGCACATGTTTTATTGTAGATTGGCTTTTGAACAGTTGATGGTATGTTCTTTGGTGTGTTATTAACCTATGGTTAATAGCACAAAAATAAATTCATTCATTTGTAAGAGTTATGAGCATTTTGGTGAAAGCAGTGTTTAGACAGTGTATCTGTGTAGTGATGTTCAGAAATTGGAGGATATCTCTTAGCTGGGATGGAATCTGATTTTTTGTAGTTAAAGGGATGTTGGAGACTCATTAATGATGATGTGGTTCATAGCACAAACTTTGAGGATATGTTTGGAGAAAGTTACAGTAACTGGAAGCCGACAGTTTTATGTGAATTCTGTGTGTAGCGTGTAGAATTTATTATTTTGTAATTGAGGACCAACTCATTTGTAATTATTTGAGTTTGGTATATAAGAAGGAATTTTTTTCTTATTTTAATGTGTACTATGAAGAGTGAGATGCAAATATATGCATGAAGTGAAGAAAAGAGCTAATTCAGTGATGAAGGAAGACTTGTGAGTACAGAGATCTAGAATTGTGATCTTGTGTAGCAGAGAGTGTAGTTTTGGCATAGTGTGAAGGAGGTAATATATTTCATATTATTCTATTGAATAATTCTAAGATCTTTTGGATAGTGGGTTCAGAGATCTTTCCTTGAAGCTGTTTGGGCAGTGGGTCCTTTTGTCTTCCATAAACTCTTAACCGGGTTAGAATCTTTTAACAGGGATTCAAAATCTCCTAACAAAGATTTATATGTACTAAATGTATTTCATAAGACTCCTAACAGGGTCCATCCTCTAACAAGGAACTTTCATATTAGTGCATCATTTTGTGGGCATCATTCCCACCGGGGTTTACTCTTTTCAAGAGGTTCCCTAGTTAACATATCTTGTGTTATTGTGCAATTGTGTATGATTATCTTTCTATGGTTGATCAGTACATTGATTATATTATTTAAAGCTATTGAATGGATAAATTATTAGATAACTGATTCACCCCCCCCCCTCTTAGTTATCTTGGGGATCTTTACTTTCTAATAGAAACTACCCATCAAATTATGAGATTAGGATACTATTGGCCAACACTTTTTAAAGATACTAACGAGCATGTTAGGTTATGTCACATATGCTAGACTAGTGCTACTTGAGAAAGGAACCTTGCTATGCCCTTATGAATGATCTATGAGGTACATCCATTTTCCCAATAGGGCCTTGATTTTATTGGAATGACTAATCCCCCATTGTCTATATGACATGGGTATATCTTGACAACTACTAATTATTTCAGATGATGGATGGAAGCACAAGCCTATAAAAATTATATTATGGAGGTTGTCACCAAGTTTTTAGAAGGAATCATCCTTACAAGGTTTCAAATACCTTTTTTCTTGGTACGTGATAATGACCCATCTTTTTCTCCAACTTCCCTCATGCAATGGGATTTTAAGAATAAGGAACTCCTTCAATTTTTGTCTAATTATTATCCATAGGATAATGGGGTATTGGAGTTTATGAATAAGAATTTGATCACTATTATTAAATACTTTCTTGATCAAAATCTGAAACATTGGCATGTCCAATTTAAGTATGCATTATAGATGAATAGAGTAAGAATAAAAAATGCATTAACAATATCACCTTACTAACTTGTTTATGGGTTGTAACATATTTTTGCAATAAACCTTAAGATCCCTATCCTAGAATTTATGACAGGACATACTAAAGGAAAAGATAGGGTCCAATATAGACTCATCAACCTTTTGGAGTTGGAAGAAAAATTAACTACAACCTTAGAACATGTAGAAAAACATCAGGCTATTGTTAAGATATTGTTTGAAAAAAGAGCTACCATAAAATATTTTAGGATCACTTAGATCCTCATCTAGGACAAGGAAAAAGAAAAACTAGGGATTCATATCTAGTTTGAAAGGTTGTGGGCTGGTCCATATTAGATTGTAGAAATTTTAGGAGAGAACACCTTTGGGATCAATACTTTAGATGGAGAGTTGGTTCCATTTCCTATCAATGGCCAATTATTTAAAAATTACTTTAGATACTAGAAAGAAATAAGTTTTGTTTTGTAAATATTAGTGTATTGGTGTGTTTCCCTTTTTGTGTCAGTTTTGGGTCTCTTTATTTCATCTCTTTCTTTCCTCTTTTTTCTTCTCTTTTGCTTTGTGTTAGGGTAAGTGATTTTGTTAGGGCTATTCCCATCTATTGGAGACTGTTATCACAAAATTATGCACCCAGGATTAGGTGATGGTTAGTGACCTAAGAAACCTTGTGAAACATGGAAATAATCTGTAAGTGTGGGAGTTAAAATGAGAGATTAAGTCTCCAGAGAAGGCTATCTTCCTTTACAATCAGGGTGCACCTAAACTAGTTCTTTTGAAGAAAAGGGAGAAGGATATGTTGAAAGGGAAAAGGTGATGCACCAGAATGATTGTGGTTACTCTCTTTACCTATGGATGCACAAAACTTTAATAAGAACTCAGTTTACACAATCTTGACTCTAATACACTCCCTAAGGATTTATATTCATATAAAAACTAATCAGATTCTATAAAGAAGTAAATTCACAATATATAATTCATGAGAATATTCGACACAAACTATAAAATTAAAGAGAATAAAAGGAACATTTAACAACATGCAATAAATATGCACTCATAACTAAATGGAAAGAAGAGGTAAAAAGATTATAATTTTCTAATTCTAGGAAAAAAATTATAGTTGGAGAGAATAACTACTACAAATAAAACTAAATAAGAACACTTAAAAAAATGTAAAAGATTACCTTTATAGATCAGACATAACTCGGAAGATCAATAGAGTTCAAACCCCCACTAGGGTTGAGTTATATAAGAAAAATCAGAGGAAATTTGATCTCTACAAGAAAGTGGAACCCATAAGTGATAGAAAGTCCAAAAATGAATACCCAAAATCCCTCATGTTGTACTCTATTGGTGTGTAAAAATGATCCCAAGAGCCATGGTAGTCGTAAATGACTATGGAGTGGTTGGAAGAATTAGATTTATATAAAAAGGTAGTGATGACACCACTTGAAAGAGTTGACAACATGGAGATAGATCAATGAGTGTAGGTGAACATTAATGCTATGTTATTTTAATTGGAAAAAGACACCTTGATGAAATCTCTATTTGGTGTTGTATGTCTACTTTGACCATCATGGGAAAGTTGCCTCGGTGATCAAAATCCTCTGCTGGGCATATCAATTTGTCTATCACAAACCATCAAATATCAAGGAATCCCTCAATAATTCCTACCAACAACCCTCTATCCATTGACCCTCAACAATGATATCAGAGAAATAATGCTAATGTTTCCTTGATGGAACTCACTAGTGACCATATTGGAAAGACTATTGTTGATGCCATTATCAAGATGCCCTTTGAAAATCTCATCCAAAAAACCTTTGCCGATGGAACCCTTTGGTCAAACATACACTATCGAGCCTCACTAAAAATACCCATCCAATTTCCAATGAGAAAATCCATTGGGGTGACCTACATTGATGACATCCATCAACATAATACCATTAGAATGCACAAATTGATCACCTTTGATCCTCATCAGCAAATTTTTTTCTACTCTACTAATGTCTAAACTCCCTAACCATCATCAACTATATATTAGTGAAACCCTTGCTGATTCCTTTCATTAGTAGAACCTACACCATTAGGTCACAATATTTCACCCTTTCTAATCACTGATGAACATCAATATCGACAATAATCTTACCAATAAACTTCATTGGAAAAGCCTAAAGATAATTCTGTTGATGACTAAACTCCTATCAAGCTGTTGGTTCAATACCTCATGGGAGAGACTTCCACCAATGACATCCTGAATAATGATTTTTTTAGAAAGACCCAAAGATGTCTTTCCAAAAACATCATATATCGAAGCAACAAGGCCGCATATTGGTAAAAATTACCCCTATGCCATTCATTGGTAAGAAATTTGGCATATTGTGCTAATATCTAATCCTAAAGCCTAATGAATGAAATATTTAGGATTTTGGTGAGACCATGGACCTATCCTATCAAAATCGAGCCTCTTAGGTCCTTGTAGAGCCTTTCATGACTGTTTTGGTGGAATACGAGGAATGTTTCACTAAAATGTCTATTCTGAAGCATTGTAACTAATTAGCTTAAGAGATTTATAGTATATGATCTTTTGTGATAAGATCAATTCAAAGGATTAATGGTGGAATCTAAAGGTCAATCAAGACCTCTAAATGGTTATCAATAGAAGGTAGAGGTATTTCTTAGTAAAAAATTCAAGGATAATTCACTCCTATAGAATTTAGATGCGAGATTTGGGTAAGGAAGTACTTTTTCACTAGAATATCTAGATGATTTTCAATGCTAGCTATCCAACATCACAAATACACACACATTGAGAATGAGGCTATAAATGAGTGGTCTCTTGGTTGAGTGTAGGTTAGAGTCATTATAATCATGTTTTCCTAGATAAGCATAAAGTTACAAAACCCTACATGGGTAAGTGCACCAAGTTGCTGGTTAAAAAAGTATTGGTTAAAACATTTAGGCTTGGAAAAACTAAGCCACATTGAGCCTAAAAAAAAGATTAAAAAACTTGTAGTTCTTCATAACTCGTGCCGGTTATGAAGAGTTAAAAAAACATTTTCATAACTTGCATAGGTTATGAAGAACTAAAAAAAGTTCTTCATAACCCACATAGGTAATGAAGAACTATAAGTTTTTTTAAAACCTTACGAAAAAAAAACAAATTATCACCATTTTGTTATAATCTAAAGTAAGAACACTAAAATAACTTCAAGAACAATCCAAAAAACAAGGGAAATCAATCATTTGAAATCAAATGGGACAAAAAACCATGAAAATTGTTGGAATTAGGAGAGATAGGTACTGAGAGGGGAGGGGTGAATCAGTGCCTCCAAAATTTAACTTGTAAAACCTTTCAGATCTATAACTGTATATTGTGATAACTGATCAAAATAGATCAAAATAACTTGAATCTAATTGCATAAATCAATCATCTAGTTAACTTGAGAAAGTAAACAACATGAAATCAATATGACAATCACATAACACAAGCATTTTGGTAACGCGAAAACCCTTGTAAGAAGGTAAAAATTATGGTGGGGATGACACCCACAAATTCTTCACTACTACAGATAGAAAAGGTTTGCATGTTAAGGCTACAAGTTTTGATCACTTCTGGTGATCTTACCCTATTAGGAGTAACATATTAGATCAGCTAGATCTACCTAGTTATAGGATTTTGACAACACTAATGAAGTGTGTACTCGGTTAAGATATTTACATAAGACTGTTAAGTCTAGTCTGTTAAGAGATTTTATTAAAAAACTCTATTACAATTGTCAAAGAGTAATAGGCAGTTATTTTCTAGTTGATAACTCAATTGTTTGAAATAGATCAATAAATGCTCATAAAAATATCACCTTGACTATGATGATTCACTGCTCCATTCTGCTCGGTAGCCTTCTCTGATTCTGCTCAATCTAATATCCTTTGTACTCTATTATGCTCTGTAAACTGATTGAATTAAAGTTAGACAATGGCTTCAAGTGCTCCGTGATTCATATATATTAGTTCACCAACATCATAAAATGATGAAAACATTACAAAAATAATCATAACCCTAAGATCTACGGTGCAAAAATAACCTAGATCAACTATTACAATAAGATAAACATTGCATTTAATGAGTATCTTTTACAATACATGCTCCTTGATCTTGGTAAACCATTTTACGATCTGTTGTAATCATTTTCATAGAAGAATGTGCCATTTCAAATTACTATGCCATTTTTTGTGATCATCGGTAAACATTGTATAAACTGCTTGGTGTATAATGCGATGCTCAGTGTTTACTATCTATCGGTGTCATTGGTGCTTGGTAAACTATGTGATGCTCGGTGTAAAGGCTTTACTGACTGCTTTTTCTTACTTCTAGTTACTGACCAACTCAATATAAGTGACCAACTGACCTATTTAATATCCTTTGATACTAATGACAACCTTAAATTCTCAATAGAGATTAACAATCTCCCCCTTTGGCATTAGTATCAAAACTTCAAATGTATATAGACAAAATGTTTCTATATATTCCTTATGTCTCTGCCATATACATATCCACAAATTTTTTTTTTCTAAGTATAACGTACTCCCCCTCGGTACATGCTCCTGGTAATATGTACATATCAAAGTATACTTATTTGGCATATACATGTTTTCCCCCTTTTTGATAATAATGCCAAACACCAAAAAAATAATGTATACTTTCATCTTATCAAAAATGTTTTGATGGGTTTTCTTTACAGACTCCAAGAGGTTGTCCCACTCCTCTTTCAAGTTGGTAAGAGCAATATGCTCAAGACAGACTTGTGCATGCATGTCAAAGATATTATCTAACACCAAAATCTCTGGTGTTGCTACAAGTTGTTCAACTTTGACAGTATGAGTTTCAAAAAAATTTAGGTAAGGAGTGAGTTCTATTTGTAACTCTGTGACCTAATCAATGATTTGTTCTTCTTGTTTTCTTAGATCTGCTATCAATCACCGGAGTTCCTAAACTCGGTGAATATGCTTTAAGAAAGCATTTGGCTCGGTTATAGCTACTTGTGTACTCAACTTTATTTCTGCTTCTAAACCTTTTATCTTTTCACTGACTTCTACAGTGAAGGTGTCTGAAGTACAAAGCTTGATAAAAAATTGACAAATTATCTAGGTGATAGATTTTACCTCGGTAATGACCTCAGATAATTTTACCTTTTTCAGTGCCACTTCTATGCTAATCCTTTCTACCAATTTATCATGAACCTTTGATTCTACCCTTTCTTCTATTCTTTTGTCTGCATCTATATCAGGGGCATTGATTTTGTCGACGAGTGTAGCAAGTTGATCTATGATGGGAGTATTGTCATCAATATTTGTCTCTAGTACTATCTATTGCAGAATATCCCTCACATCATGTAACACTTCTTTTCATTTGTGTTCTTTCCTTAAATTTTCTTGTGCCACTTTCCTTGAACATAGCTCCCCATATCTACTTGGTTCCTCTGGGCTTAGGGTTCTCGGGTCACATTCTGGTATAATTATGACTTCATCAATGGTGACCGGCCCTTTTGCTTTTTTCTTCTTCTTCTTTTGTGCAAGAGGTGACTTCTTCTCACTACTGACAATAGCTTTTTCTCCACTCTTCAGAGTATCTTTCCCAATTGACACCATATCTTCCTTCTTCTTCTCCTTGGTAGATGGTGTGGGAGTCACGGTTGTAGTTTCAGGTGGGTTCACCTCGGTCGACTTTGTTTCTTTTGGTTCCTTTGTTTCTATAGACTATGCCTCTATTTTGGTAGGCTCATTTGTATTTGTAGGTTGCTCAAGTGCTTGTATCCCCATTGTATCTTTATTTTTCTTAGGATGAGAAGCATCAGGTTGTACTTGTGAAAGTATTTCAACTACCTCTGCAAGTATAGGAAGTTCACCCAGTAGAGATGTGAACACACTATCAGTGTCTAGTGCTTCATCTTTGTTTGGTGCAATAGTCACATCTTCATCATCCTTATCATCAGGATCACCATTTGTGATGTCCTCAATGAGTACATCATCATCAATTTTCTTCTTTGAGTGGATCTTTACTTGATCTGGTGCATCCTGTGAAATTCTTATTGCTTCCTTTTGTTCAGTGATATCAATTACCTCGGTAATTGATATACCGGTGTCCTTTAATTTCTTTCCCTTGTCATCATCAATGTAAATACCTTTACCTTTTGAACCATGTCTCTTCTTAGATAGTTTCAGGAATGCTTCCTATTTAGCTTTCTCTTCTGCTTTCAAAATTGATGTCTATAGAGAATCACATGTGACATCCATATCAGCCACATTCTCATCCATTATCTGCATAGCTCTATTCTTGACTAGAAATCTTTCTTAGTACTTTGTTAAGTATTCACTTACAACATCATAGCTGAAGTGTGAGGCTACATGAACTAATGATCATTCTCTTTTCCTTTTCTTAGTATCTAGTGCAATAGCCCATTTCTCATTTATTTTGTCATCTAGTTCCTTCGGTAATTGACATGCGAATTCCATTGGTAGTCTCTTGAATTTAATCATCATCTGGATGATAGCATGTTCTAGCTTTGTCTTGTCCTCAATTGACATTTTGTCAAATTTTCCTATGCCTAGATCTACAAGATTTCCATTTTCAATTATATCTTCAATTATTTCTTCTATTGTACTTTCCCTGTTATGAACTATCTTGAATTGATTAGGATCATTTTCAGTTTCAGTCTCCTCTATATCTTCTTTACTTCTGGCCAATTTTCTCCTTTTCTTTGTTGCCTCAGTTACAACCTTTGTCTTTCTCTTAACATATTTCCTTTTTAGTGTAGCTACCCTCAATTTCTTAACTTTTATTTCCTCTTTTGTGGAGGGGATGAGGCTTTAGTTGATGACCTTATTTTCATACCTTTTTGTTCTGGTAACTGCATTTCCTATTCAACATTGGTGGGAGGAATTGGTGTGGGATCCTTTTCTTTGTCTGACTTGGTCTCCTCAGTATCATAGGGCTTTTCAGCCAATCATAACTGACCTTTGGTTGTTTCTTTAACCGGTGACTCCACAAATGAGGCTGATGCATTTCCATATCTTGTTGTGAGATCTTTTCTCATTTTCTTCCCCCTTCTAGACATTTTTCCGATCTCTATGTCTGTAGTAATTTGTGACTTAGCTTCCTCATATGTGCCAAACCTAGTGGTAGTGATATCTATAGGTAATGCCAGCAATGCATTAATAGATTTCAAAGAAAAATCATAGTTCATTCCGTATCCCATCGGTGCTAGCCATTTTATTCTCGGTTCTACTGCCTTTATCATAGAGTGGTTTGTGCTGACTACAAAACATATGTCATTTTCAAATTTACTCACTAATTCCCTTGGAATTCTACTCCTTTGATGTATTTTTGTCTGAAATTCTTTGAAATATGCATCAAATTCCTTATTCAGATTATCTCCTAGACTTTTCATCATTTCACCAATTTGTGCAGTTATCGGTTTATCAAATTGCCAGTTTACTTTACCGATACCAGGTACATATTTTCATAGATAGAAAAATGTACAGACAAGTAGTGATCTGTACTTACATGTGTTGGACTTCTTTGATCTTATTGTCTTCATATTCTCTTGCAGTTGGTGTAGTAGTAGTTTGGCAAGATCTACCTGGTGATCTTTCTTCACAATTTTATATGCCATGTCCACAGTGCTGTAGGGTACACTGTTTAGTCTTCTAGATTGAAATATCTTGTACCCAATGACATGTTCTACAAATTTTACCACTGGGTCTTTGATGGTTGAGATTTTTAGTGCCCTACCATCCCATTGAGCTCTAGTGTTCTTTTCAACATCAGGATGAGACGAACTTCAAAAGGCTTTTGCTTTGTCGGTTGGAGGGTACCTAGTAACCCTACTGATAATCTTCTTTGTGACCTCAATAGGTTTGTTTAGCTAGAATTTCCCATCATGAAATCTGCTCAATACAATTCTTATCCAGTCAGTTTTGAAAGATTGTGGGTAGTGCGTGACGCATGATAACCCTGAGTTCTCAATCTTCTCATATTCAGATTTTAACTTTCCATCTGGTCCACAAAGTTGTTGATAAGTAGAAATGGTCTCAAAATCACCTACTTCTCTAATTTTCTAGTGAATATAGGCCCTAATGTCTTCTGTTAACAAAACCCTATCTGGAATACTCGAAAATGTGCCCATATCATCCGCTTGTTTTGCAACCTTGGGATGTGGTTTGAATTTTGCCTTGGCAAAATTAGCCCTAACAATTAATTCTACTTCCTCAATGTTTTGTGATTTTCTTGCAGTCAATGTTGATGCCATAAATTGATTTTAGGGTTTCAGCAAGCAATAGATAACTAGTGTTTGGTAGGTAAATGAACTTACTTGATATCATAGAAGAATTGTTGTCGGTTCAATCTACAGTAGCTTTGAATCTTTTCTAGAAAATCTTTAGCTCGAACTCTTCTTTGTAAAATCTCTATTCTTTAAAATCACAATATAACAATGAACTCTGTTTCATGCGTATTTATAGACTTTTTAATATTCCCACTCAAACTTTGGTGCATTAAATGCATGACCTAACTTTTGATATGAAACAACTATCAGCTTGGTAATGTCTACAATTTCCTTTACTTGATTAACATAGAATTTCTTCATCAGTTTGCACTATTGTCAGTTAACCTTGTATAGTGATTACCGATGGGTAATTAACTCTCATTTCTTCTTTTACCGACTATGTGACATTTGCAAACTCACAACACATAAACCATAGTGCATCTTTATTCATGTAGATTTGGTATTTGTACATCATATATAAGGAACTGTATGTAAAATATGATCATTTAAAAATGTCAATTCCTTACATACCTTTGTCATCTTAAGTGGTGGTATCGATGTCACCCAATCCAGTGGATGAGGTTTCACTAACAGTCTTACTTGACTCAACATTCTCATTAGATGCCTTCTTCCACATTGTGTTCCTTAACTTCATAATTTTTGCAATGTTATATCCACTCTCAAATATATGGTTTTCATCTAGTGCTCGGTCTCTGCAGTTCTTGCTTAAATGACTGACCTTGTGACAGTGCATACATGCCATTCTTGCATTTGTCCAATTTCTTGTTTGTCCAATCTAACTCTTTTTGTAACAATTTGCTGCAATATGTCCAGACTGACCACATACAACACAATTAGTCCATGTATTATAATCCCAAACATATGAGTTACCTTGTCTCTTCGGTTGATATGGCTTTCGTTGTAGTTTCTCTTTAGGTGTCCAGACTTGTTTCATTTTTGCCTTGCAGTCCCTTGTAGTGTGTCCATGCTTATTACAAGTATAGCATATTTTCTCCTCAGTAGTATTATTGGCAATTTCATTCTGCTTAGCTCTGCATTCATAAGTTGGATGTCCAAACTTACCACAGTAATAACAATATCCATTGAATTTAGGAATGATAGGAGGTTTACCTTATGCTTTGCTTTTGCACACATTAGATGTATGTCCTAGTTTTCCACAGTGATAACATGTCAACACTTTAGGTTTTTGACTTTGATTGTTGTTGACTTTTTTAGCTTGTTGTGATGATTCTCCTTCACCAGTGTAGCCTATACTGGCTCTGCTTTCGAATCTTCTTTGATTAGTCAGGAAATCATCAATCTTTTTAGAATTATCCTTAGCTATCTTCATCATTTCGTTATGTTGCTTTTGTATCTTTATTTCATTTCTTAGTTTTTCATTATCTTCTCTAAGTATTGCAACATCTTCAAGTCTTCTTGATAATTCTCCATTTACTTGGTTCATTTCTTGATTAACTGTCATCATCTGATTTGATACTTGGAAGTGACGATCAGTGAGTCTCTGTATTTCACTTTCTTTTGCTTGGAGTTGTTTAGTTATCAGTCTTTGGTCTTCAATAGCTAGATTTTGATCTTGTTCAGCTTGTTCAGCTTGTTTAGCATTGTTCATGATTTCCACCATTCTCACCAGCTAAGATTCATGACCGATTTGAAGTGCTTTCACTTGCTTAGATAGATGTTGATTCTTTTTAGACAAGTCAGAGATTATGCTTTTAGATCTGTCAGAGATGCTTCCAAAGCTTGATCTAATATGATCAAATATTTCATCAATAGGTTCTTCATGATAACCGATTTCATTCTACAAAATTGCAAGATTCTTCCTTTCAACTAGTAATTTCTTCAGTTCTTCCTTGGCTTGTTTATATTGGTCCACAAACATCTGTATTTGTATCTTCTGATTCTCAATAGTCTTGTCAAGTTTTTATCTCTCCATGACTTAGATCTTTACCCTTCAGTGGTTAGACTGATCAACAAGAGAACTGTGCTCTGATACTAATTGTTGGAATTAGGAGAGATAGGTATTGAGAGGGGAGGGGTGAATCAATGCCTCCAAAATTTTACTTGTAAAACCTTTCAGATCTATAACTGTATACTGTGATAACCGATCAAAATAAATCAAAATAACTTGAATCTAATTGCATAAATAAATCATCTAGTTAACTTGAGAAAGTAAACAGCATGAAATCAATATGACAATCACATAACACAAGTATTTTGGTAATGCAGAAATCCTTGTAAGAAGGTAAAAACTGCAGTGGGGATGAGACCCACAAATTCTTCACTACTGCAGATAGAAAAGGTTTGCCTATTAAGGCTACAAATTTTGATCACTTCTGGTGATCTTCCCCTGTTAGGAGTAACATATTAGATCAACTAGATCTACCTAGTTATAGGATTTTGACAACACTAATGAAGTGTGTACTCGGTTAAGAGATTTACATAAGACTGTTAAGTCTAGTCTATTAAGAGATTTTATCAAAAAACTCTATTACAATTGTCAGAGAGTAATAGGCAATTATTTGCTAGTTGAAAACTCAATTGTCTGAAATAGATCAATAAATGCTCATAAAAATATCACCTTGATTGTGATGATTCACTGCTCTGTTCTGCTCGGTAGCCTTCTCTGATTCTACTCAATCTAATATCCTCTGTACTCTATTCTGCTCTGTTAACCAATTGACTTGAAGTTAGACAATGGCTTCAAGTGCTCCATGATTCATATATATCAGTTCACCAACCTCATAAAATTATGCGAACATAGAAAATATATAGTGTTCTATTTTTGCCGCTTTAGAAAAAATTAGGTTACAAAAATAATCATAACCCTAAGATCTACGGTGCAAAAATAACCTAGATCAACTATTACAATAAGATAAACATTACATTTAATGAGTATCTTTTACAATAAATGCTCTTCAATCTTGGTAAACCATTTTACGATTTGTTGTAACCATTTGCATAGAAGAATGTGCCATTTCATATTACTATGCCATTTTCTGTGATCATTGGTAAACACTGTATAAACTACTCGATGTATACTACGATGCTCGGTGTTTACTGTCCGTCAGTGTTGCTAGTGCTCGGTAAACTATGTGATGCTTAGTGTAAAGGGTTTACCGACTGCTCTATCTTACTTCTAGTTACCGACCAACTCAATATAAGCGACTGACTGACCTGTTTAATATCCTTTGATACTAATGACAACCTTAAATGCTCAATAGAGATTAACAAAAAATCTATCTGATACTATTGTTGAAAGACATGAAAAACAACAACGGGCCCTTGGAAAATGTTACAATGTTGTTTTTTAGCCATTGGTAACAATATATTTATCTCAATGGAAAATGTACATGTTCCATTGATCTAAAAACATTAATGTTCATATTGTAATACCCCAAAAATGGGCTATAAGTTCATTAACCTCCTACATCTACAAATCAAATGAAATCAACATTGAAGTCCTAATCTAAGGCACATCTAAACATCATCGAATCCTAATTGATTATCTTAAATTCTGCATCGGGGAATATTCCTAGCAATATTCCTAATTATCTTAATTATCTTTAATTTAATGATTATTTGGCAATAAATCACATTTATCCTAAGTTTGATTAATTGAATATTTTTATATTTAATTAATTAGATTTAATATCTTGCCACTTAATTGTGTAATTAAATTTAATTCTATCTATTATTAATTGTATTATTTAATTTTGACAATAAATCTAATATCTTATGAATAATTGATTAAATTTTTATTTAATTAATTAAAGCAAGTTGTCATTATTTAATAATATAGTTTTTAATAAAAGTTTGATTAAATAATTGATTAACCCATAAATCAATTATTTATTTTCAAAAATCAGTTAAGTTGAGCATAAATCACTCTATTTATTAAATTAATTCATAAATAAAACATGCACAATCATAAAAGCAGACAACTATCAATTATCAATTAAAGCTAAACTCTATTTTGAGTTAAAACTTCACTTTTGCATGTTTTTGTGAATTAAATTATCTTTATTATCAGATAACTCAAAAATCAAGCTGAGTTAATCTAAGTGATTTATGGCTTTTTTTCCATGCACCTCCAAAGCCTTGGATTTCTATAAAATCAAGGCTCAACTCTTCATAATTCATCCATGAATTTGCATTCTCACGCTGTCGAATTGGAGTCTGAAGAATCATCTTTGCGAATCCAAGCTATTGTGAGATCTTTCTAGTTTTGAGCATTGCATATCATTTAGCATAGATTCATATCATTGTTAGATCAATTTCCATATTAGCATAGATTCATATTAGTTTTTCATTATTATTGCATAGAAAATCCAAAAAAATAGCTTAATTGCATTCAATTCATATCTAGATCAATTGCATTCAAATCCTTCATTTAGGTGTCGTCTAGGTCACTGATCTCGATAACAATATGAGAACATCAATCTCGCACCTACTAGAAGGCAGTAGATCACTTGGTTAGATTAGATTTCAATTTTGCATGATTTTGATTATAGCTAACCTCTAATATTTTATTGAAGTGTTGTGTCTACAGATCAGGTAGAATTTTCACACACACATTTTTGGCGCCCACCGTGGGGCCCTAAAATGGGTTTCCAATTCAATTCTATCAATTTCTATGTTTTTCTCCTTGGTTTCTGTGCAAAAATACAATTTTTATTTTTTGGCCGTACAATCTTCGTACGAGTTTTTGACAAAAGTCATATGAGTTTGAGCCTACTATCGTACGACAGTTGACCGAGTATCATTTCATCAGGCACCCACTATCATTTGGAAGCTGGATTGTCATTTCATCAGACACCCAGTGTCGTATGAGTTTCCAGACTGTCATCTGGGAGCATACCCACTGTTGTATGAGTTTCAGACTATCATCTAGTAATAGACCCACTATCGTACGAGTTTCGACATCAGGTTTTAACTATTATTTCATTTTTCAGGGTAGTTTGTCATATTTGATTTTCGGATTTTGACTAACAGCTAATCTTAATAGTTGGAATTCTCTATTTTTGATTGACTCTTACTAGTTTTGATTGAAAAAAAAAAGCGTAAAGTTTGCTAAAATCAGGTAAAAATCTACTAAGCGCGTTGTGAGGATCTCAGGTATTCCACTTGTGCTGATAATATTTTGATTTGGGGCTTAAAATAAATCTCTCGTGTGTCTAGCTTAGGTGATTCTTTTCATGCTTTTGTTTTACACACTTGCATAATTGATACTAGGTTGTGACCCCTTAAGGATTCATTAAGTAGTCTCAGATACTTGTGATTGATCTTGATTGCTATCTTGGGTTATTGGACTCGCTAATCCGCTGGCCCCTCATTCCACCCCGTGGTTGCAATCTGAGTGCCATAAAGGGGAGGGGTCTACAGGAAAGAAGTGTTAAGTGTTCCACTAGGCAACCCTTTTGTGCTTTTAGGAACTCACTTGTTTTCTAAGTTGGGGACTCATTTTTAGCTTGTGTAAGGTGTTAAGTGTTCCACCTTGTGGACTCATCTCATATTCACTTTAAGCGTTAAGTGTTCCTCTTTCTGCTTTTTGGGTACTTTTGGATAGATTTGCTTTCGGGAATACATCTATGCTTACATAGTAATTAGGCCCTATGAACACTATTCATGATTCTTGAGAGATTGGATTCCCAGTGAAATCCTTCTTGATGATAGAATCCTTGTAGGTAGGGAGGATACTTAGTGCATTTCACATTCAACTTGGTTAGTGTGTCTTCTCTTATTGATCGATACATTCTCTCCCAGGAGAGGTTGATAGATCACGTGGGGTTGACATCACGAGCTTTGGTGAATCAAAATTGGTTAGTGTGCCTTCTCTTATTGATTGATACATTCTCTCCCTAGAGAGGTTGATAGATCACGTGGAGTTGACATCATAGACCTTGGTGAAGCAAAACTTTGTCTTAGCATGTCGGATTAATCTGCTTGCTTTGTTTGGGTTAAAAGTGAAAAGGTGTCAAAAACCTTAGATCTAGAGCCAGGTCCCCTTGTGGTATACTATTGTGACTCACCTTTAGAGAGGGTTAACCGTAGCAGACAATCCCTTCATAGGGAAAATTGCATTGATGGAACCTCAAGCGGTAATAGCCATTTTCACCATGGTAGTGACAACCACTATATAAATGTCCTTGTGGAAGAAATCTCCATGGGTATGGTTCATTGTTGGGTTGTTAGATCTCCCTAGCAGCTCCTAAAGATTAAGTTCTCGGACTATGTCAAAACTTTGGTGCACCAAGATTGGAGTTCACCCCTTTGTATCATAAAAGTTGCAGAGTCAAACCATTACTAAAAACCCTAATGAGGCCAAATTTTCATTTTATAGGGTATATGTGTGTTATTGCAAAACATTTTTGGAACATACACAATTAGCGCTTCTGAGGATTAGAATGAATAAGTCACTTGATTGTTCATGCACAAGGTTGCTTTTTCCCTTGTTCATTATTTTTAGACATGCTTGAAATCACGTGCTTGCTATTTTGCATGCTTGTTTATCTATCTGGTTACTGAAAATGAACAAATCTGTTACAATCCTCAAATCTGGACATTGAAATTTGCAAACAATCCAAATCTGCAAACTCAAAATTTTGCAAAAATTGACATAAAATCCTTTCTGGAGTCAAAAATAATTTTAGGAAGTCAAAAGTCATACAATTTTTTCCAAGTGTCATTTCATTACAACCCATCTATTGTATGATTGAGTACCCAGTGTTGTATGAGTTTCCATGCCAGCAAATTCTCAAAGTCAAAATCTTGCAACTGTCGTATGAGATTTCCAAGTGTCATTTCATTACAACCCATCTGTCATATGATTGAGTACCCAGTTTCGTATGAGTTTCCATACCAAAAAATTCTCAAAGTCAAAATCTTGCAACTATCATATGAGATTTCCAAGTGTCATTTCATTACAGCCCATCTGTCGTATGATTGAGTACCCAGTGTCGTACGAGTTTCCATACCAGCAAATTCTCAAAGTCAAAATCTTACAACTGTCATATGAGATTTTCAACTATCATTTCATTGCTACCCAACTATCGTACAAGTTTTGCAACTGTCATTTCATAGCATACCCACTGTCGTACGAGTCTGTAGAGTGTCATTTGGGAAATTTTTGAAAGTTGTCAAAAAATTGTCAGAATTGCCAGATATTTAGCTTTTTCAGCCTAATTTCAGAATCTGTCGAATGAATCACTATGTCAAGAATAGAGCAGTAGCTATTAAGAGTCCAATCATTTTCCTAAAGTGGTCTTTTGAATTCAATTCAGCCTTGTGTTTAATTGATTTGAGTCCTTATCATCCTGTGTCAAAACCTTGTCATAACTATCAATCTTCAATCAATCATCAAAATGACTAAGTGTTGTGATATCTTGTCCGCTATCTTTTGGGAACCTACCCATACATCTAGGGCATAGTATCCTTTATCCACGTCTAATCAAATCTTCAAATCAATCAAACCTTGACAAGGTTGCGTCATCTGATCATCTTGATTCAATTCATTCTTTGGTTATCTAGATCTTATTCTTTTGTTTTACTTGAGGTGAATGGTGGAGACTAGAGCTTCCTCTCACAAGAAATCTATCACCACTCTCCAAACTCCAACTCTTGAGCAACTCATCAATTCTAGTCTTTATGAGGATGACGGTCTTGGCAACTATCGATTGAAATCTGGTTACATACCTCCTCCATCAACTCACGGAGGTACTCAACATACCCTTCATGAATCTAATCCAGGGAGTCCACAAACTCCTTCCATGTCTCAAGAAGGGACAAAATTTGGCTCTCAAAGAGCTCAATCTCAACATGGTGCAGATCAAGAACCCACACCTAAAGAAATTTCTCAATATCAAAATGATGATAACTTCAAACGAATGATGAAGCATTTCTTGAAAGAAGATAGAGAAGCATACTTTTTACAATTAGCTCATCAAGGAGCTAAACTTCCTCCCAAATTTAATGTTGAAGACATCATTACACATGAGGAAGAGAATCCACTCATGGCTATGATGAAACAAATGCATGCTATACAAGTTGAACTTAACAATCTCAAGAAAGAGAAGGAACCTAAAGAGTTCTCCATGGAGGCTCTATGTCCTTTTCCATTTGACAAAGACTTGTACATGCCACCATTTCCAAAAAGAGTGGAGATGCTGAAGTATGATAAATATGACAGGCACTCTGACCCTCAAGATCATGTCAGGGAATTTTTTACACAATCAATGGATTTCATGCATGAACTAACCTACCTTATGCGCCTCTTCCCTCGATCTCTAGGGGGAGCATCCATTCATTGGTTTTCAAAATTTCCTTCTACTATCAAAACTTTTGAGGAGTTGATCAAATTGTTTTATCAACAATACTCCTACAATATTCAGCACCCAGTCACCATGATCGATATCTATAATCTCAAAAAATACCCGGGGGAACCATTCCTAACATTTCTCAAGAGATGGAGGAAGAAGTTCTCTCTATATGCCAGACCTATTCCAGAAATAGAAAAACTAGAAATCTTCATCAACAACCTTGTTCCAGAAATCAATTATCCTCTACAAATGCAAGATCATACATCTTTTGATAAGATGGTGGATAATGCTATCAAAATCAAAAAAGTGCTTGTGAAAAAAGGAGAAATCACACTTCAAAAAGACAAGTAGGAATCAGGATCCAGTTCTAAAGACAAGAACAAAAATTGGAACAAGAACAAAGGCATTGTCATAGATAGCATTGTTGACACTATCCATGCCCCATCAAAGGCACCAGCCTACAATCTCACTCTTGGTACTCAAGCCATTAAAGCTTCAAAGAAAAAGTCTTCTCAACCATCTCAAAGGAAGCCACAATACAAAAGATGGGATAAACATAAAAAATTTACTCCTCTAGGAGAGTCTTTAGAATCAGCTATGAAAACTCTACTAGCTGATAACATCATCTCTTTACCACCAATTTGATCAAATGATCAGGACCCCAAACCGAAATGGTGGAGAGAAAATGAATTCTATGATTTCCATCAGAGTAAAGGTCACAAAACTAGTAGTTGCTACCACTTGAAGCATACCATTCAAGATCTAATCGATAGTGGAGACATCACAATTGACAATCCCAAGAGAAATAATGATCATACAACATTCACAGAACCATTTCTGAAACATGGTCAAGAAGTTTCAACTTCTCAGCCTAATATGGGGGCAAAAGTCAACTATGCCTACCCTGGAAATAATGTTGTCATCAATATGGTTGAACCATGTCTCTCTGAAAGTTGCAATGTCATCATAATCATACGAAGAGATAGAGATCATTCCTTAGCTAGCACAGTTACTCGATCATAAGCTCAAACACATCTGAAAGGGCAAATCCCAGATTCATCAAATGTCCCTAAGGTGCCCTTCAATCTTTCATCTGCTTCTAAAAAGAAGGTTGCTTCCAAATCTTCCAATCCCAAGGATACAAGGCCTACGTCTTATAGCATTGTTCAACAACTCTAGCACACTAATGCAAAAATCTCCATGTTTGAGTTTCTTCGAATATCTCCAGCTCATAGAGCCATTCTCTATAAAGCTTTTCTCGGTTCCAATGTTCCTGATGACCTTGATTTAGATAGGTTCCAGACTATGGTTGGACATCTTACATCTCCGCAATATATCTCCTTTTCAGAGGAAGATGACAATTCCTTGAGTCACCCACATAATCAGCTTTTGCATATAGAAGTCTTGATCCAGAACCATAGAGTCAAACATGTGTTGATAGATGGGGGCACTGGCCTAAACATTTGTTCTTACAACTTGATCACACAATTGGGATTTTCAAAATTGGCTATTGATCCTAGAAAGAAAATAACTATCAAGGCCTATGATGAACAAGAAAGATCTTCTAAAGGCACCATTGTCTTACCTATCAGAGTGGGTCCAGTTATCAAAGATACCATCTATCAAGTGTTTGATCTACCTTTGGCCTACAACATCCTTCTAGGGAGACCATGGATACATGAAATGAAAGCTATTCCTTCTACATACCATCAATGTTTGAAGTTTCCTTATGAAGGAGTAGAGGTTACTATCCCCACATATCTAAATACAACTTACAACACCTTGAAGGAAAGTGCAGATAAGCTTGTACCTAATAATAGAGAATCTTCCATTGAACCAACTAAAGAAGCATCCACATCTAAAATGGAAGATCTTGCAAAAGAGGTTAGTATCAAAGAAAATGGTATGGGAGAATATACTATCAAGCCAGTCTTATCTTTGACATCTCTCCCCATCTCACCTAAGTCTTATGGGCAATCTTTGAAACAATCCAAACCAGACTCTAAAGAACCTCTGAAAGCATATAAAAATAATTTTGTAGTAGAACAAGTATCCAAGAAAGAGTTTGAAGAGGATGAAGTTGTGCTATCATGGCTCTACAAAGATGAACCTAAATCTCAAGTTGTTCAAACTGGTGACTCTACAGTGTCCAAACTCCCTTCCAAGTCATATGGTCCAGGAGATAAATTAATAGCTAAGATGGGATATTTAGGTCAAGGGCCTCTAGGAGTCAGAGGAAAAGGTCTCGTGGCACCTCTCCCACATACTGGTAGAGAAAATAAAGATAAAGTCGGCTTAGGCTTTAAGAAGAAACCCTATCACCTTAAAGGTAATTGCTCTCATGTCATAGAGAAGATCACACTAGGGGAACCTCTTCTTAAGAAAGAATAAATAGAACCATTAGATACTGATTCAGATAGGTCAGAACTCATCCCCTATGAAAAATTGCCTAAAGAGATCAAAGACCTTCTTGATGATAAAGATGATCCTATCAAGAGAATTAATGTAGTATAAACACAAGAACCTACTATCAATCAAGAGATAGTTGCAACACAAGAACCAGCTAATCTCAAAAACAATCAAGAAGAGGGAAGTGGTAGTGATTCTGAGATAGATTCTCATGAGTATGAATACAAATCAGAATCTGAAGGTAACCCTTCTTGGGGTATTCACCCTGACTTTACTCATGTTCTAAGATTTCCTAAAGATCTTGAATCAAAAGATGAATCTAATGACTATGAATGGGGAGTCATCCCAGAATCAGATGAGCTTATCATAGAGAAACATGTTGTGGTTATTCACCAATATGCACCTCAAACCAACGTAAGTCTAGAGCAAAATGATGAACCTATCGAGTCTGATCCACCTATGGCTGAATTGGACTCCCATGATGACATTGAGCCTATTCACAAATTGGATGTCTTAAGTTGTAGTATCACCTTTAAACTCGAGCATCAGGTTAGGACCAATGATGACAGATCCATATCCGTAAACACTATTTCCCAATCATTCCCTACTTTGACTATCAAATATCCAGAACTTATTGATCAAACCTCCACAAATCTAAGCCATGGTATTTATACCTTCCCGAATGACTATGCCCTTGCTTGCTACCTTAATGCAGTTGAGCCTATGAGTACTTCCATTAGTGAACCGAGCGTCAGCATGACCGAGTTGGACATCAAATATCTTAATAAAAAAAACAAGAGTAAAAAGAAAAAGAAAAAGAGTTCTGAGGGTGAAAACCACTTTGTGGCAGTCTCAGAACCTACAAAAGTAAAAATAAAAGATGTATCCGAAGGTGAAAACCTCTCTGAGGTACCTAAGGATGAGATATTTGATGTCCTTCCAAGTCATTTACAGGACAAATCTCTAGTTCTAATTGAACCCACTCAATCCATCAATTTGGGTACAACAGAGGAACCACAATTGGTACATGTAGCACAATCATTATTAGAAGAAGAGAAGAAAAAATTTACAACATTCCTAATAGAGAAGAAGATCAACTTTGCATGGAAATATTCAGATATGCCAGGATTGGATTCTAATCTTATAATGCATCATTTATCTATTGCTCCAAATGTCAAACCTCTCAAGCAAAAATTGAGAAAGATGCATCCTCACATTGCACTCTTGGTAAAAGCTGAATTAGAGAAGCTCCTAAATGCTAGATTCATCCGAGTTATTGACTATGCAGAGTGGATCTCTAATATTGTACCTATTTTTAAACCAGATGGGTCAATTAGAGTGTGCACAGACTTTAGAGATGTGAATAGAGCATGCCTTAAGGATGATTTTCCACTACCTAACCTTGATATGATAGTGGACATGATTGCGGGTTTTGAGATGTATTCCTTAATGGATGGTTTCTCTAGATATAACCAAATAAAAATTGCTCTAGAGGACCAAGAGAAAACTACTTTCACATGTGCATGGGGCAGCTTCTGTTGGAATGTCATGCCATTTGGGCTTAAAAATGCTGGTGCTACATATCAAAGAGCAATGACATCTATTTTCCATGACATGATGCATCGAACTATGGAAGATTATGTTGATGATACTTTAGAAAAATCTATGATCAGAATTGAACATCAAAAGGACTTGAGCATGATCCTAGATAGAATGGAAAATTTTAGTCTCCGACTAAATCCTAAGAAGTGTGCTTTTGGTGTCACTTCTGGAAAGCTCTTAGGATACATAGTTTCAAAGAAGGGCATTGAAGTTGATCTGGCTAAAGTCAAGGCTATAATAGAGATGCAACCTCCCATGAATATTAGTCAAATGAGGACATTGCAAGGAAGAGTTCAACCTATCAAAAGATTCATATCATAGCTAGCAGACATATCACAGCCTTTTACAAAAACATTACATAAAGGTGTGACCTTTGCATGGAATGAAGAATGTGAGAAAAAATTTAACCATATCAAGAAGTATCTATCAAATCTGCCTATCTTGATGCCTCCTATTCATGGGAAGCCAATGATCTTATATGTCTCTGCAATAGCCACATCACTGGGGGCATTGCTAGCGCAACATGATGAAGAGAAAAAGGAAAGAGCCATTTATTATATAAGAAGAACATTGGTGGCATATGAAAAGAACTATTCTATGATTGAGAAAGCTTGTCTCACTATGATCTTTGCATCATAGAAACTAAGACACTATATGTTAGCTCATACCATGCATCTAGTAGCAAAAATTGATCCACTAAAATACATACTCAGCAAGGCTGCCCTCAAAGGTAGACTCGCTAAATGGGTCATGCTTCTAAGCAAATTTGACATTGAATATGTTGAAAGAAAAGCTATAAAAGGTCAAGTTATTTCTGATCAACTAGTAGATGCACCCATGTTTGATGACACACTAATGCAAATGGAATTTCCAGAATCCTCTATTATGCACCTATCTTCTAGAGAATGGCAATTGTTCTTTGATGGCTCCTATACATAGAATGGATCTGGAGTAGGCATATTGTTCATAACTCCTCAAGGATACTCAATCCCAAAAGAATTCTGATTAAAGTTTCCTTGCATGAACAATATTGTGGAATATGAAGCCCTTTTGAATGGTATGAAACTAGGAATTGAATGGAGAGTAACAGAGCTACACATTCATGGAGACTCTCAACTTGTTATTCATCAAGTCAATGATGTGTACCAAACTAAAGATGAAAAAATCCTTCCTTACAAGAGAATGGTAGATGATCTTAAGAAATATTTCATATCTATCACATTTGAACAAATTCCTAGAATGGAGAACAAGGCTGTCGATGCAATGGCAACACTATCTACTTTATTACAGTAGCCTGAACATGAGCTACGCTATGAGTTCCTGGTGGAAGCACTATCTTATCTTGCATATGACTCCCTTGAAACCCACATGATCTGCACTGTTGTTGGTCATGATTCATTCAGATACAAAGACCTATTTTCCTATCTCTAAGACCAAATCATCCCCGATACCTTCAACTATCATGAAAAGAGATACCTTATCTGTAATGCCTCTCGATATGTCATCATTGGTAATGATCTATACAAATGAGGTCTAGATGGTACGCTACTTAGATGTTTAGAACATGAAGAGTCTCAACGCGCATTAGAGGAAGTCCATGATGGTATTTGTGGGTCACACTCGAACGGTTTAACACTAGCTCAAAAACTTATTAGGGCTGGGTACTATTGGCCTAAAATGGAGAAAGAGGCTATCAAATTTGCTAAGAATTGTCAAAAGTGTCAAGTACATGGCAACCTAATTCATGCTCCAGAGAGGGATCTAATCCCCTTTACAACACAATGGCCTTTCCATCAATGGGCATTTGATCTTATCGGGATGATTCATCCTCATTCTTCTAATGGACATACCCATATAATCATAGCCATAGATTATTTTACAAAATGGGTAGAAGCGGTCCCTTTGACACAAGCAATGGGAAAGCAGATATCTAAGTTCATATTGAACTATATCATATGCAGATATGGGATACCTCATTCCATAATCACAGATAATGGTGGGAAATTCAGGAATAAAGACCTAGATGATCTATGTGCCAAATTCAAGATCACCCAACATTGGTCTTCTATCTACTATCCACAAGGGAATGGCCAAGCAGAGGCTTCCAACAAAAATCTATTGAAGATCTTACACAGAATAGTAAACAAAACTGGCAGAGACTGGCATCTCATGATTAATCCAACTCTATGGGCCTACAGAACAAGTATTAGAATGCCTACAGGGGCTACACCTTTCACTTTAGTTTATGGGTCTGAAGCGGTTCTGCCTATTGAGGTTGAAATCCCATCACTAAGAATCAGAATGCATGGTCTAGTAACTGATGATGACTACAGAGTGTCTAGGTTACAAGAACTGGAACTACTAGATGAGTGCAGACAAGCAACATATGATCATCTCAGAGTATATTAGAAGAGAATGTCTAGAGGCTACAACAAGAAAGATAGACACAGAGAATTTTAGGTTGGCGATCTAGTCTTGAGAGAAAATCCTAAAAATCAATCCCATCGAGAATGCAGGGGGAAGTTCGAACCCAACTGGCTGGGTCCCTTTATCATCACTGCTACTTTTGGCTCTGGTGCCTTTCAACTCTCAATGACTGAAGGAGAACAGCTCCAAGAACCAATCAACATTCTCCATCTGAAAAAATTCTATGCCTAAGGCATTCAATCTATGGTAAAATGTCCTGAAAAAATTATAAAAATTGGAAAAAGTCCTGAAAAAATGAGCATCTTGGTGAAAACCTAGCAATAGGCACCTTGATGATTCACAAAAAAATCAAAAAATATCATTATCATTATCATTATCATTTGTTACATTACATTACATTCATTACATAAGCATAAATCATACATACATCTTTTCATAATCAATTCCATTTGCATAACATCCATACATATGAAAGAAATCATTGCATTGCATCAATCCATACATACATTCTACACTAATCATAGCATAAGAATAGCATGATATCATCATAAATCCACATCATGACAAGTACAAATGAAGTCACAATCAAAATATCGATCTCATATATATCAAAAATCTTGAAATGTGTCAGGGGTGCACTACTGGCACAATGTACAAAAAATGAACTCCAGAAAGCTATCAGAATCAGAACGGTATATCAGTGATAAAAAAGAATAGAATATATCAAAACATGACCACAAGAATCAACTCTCAGCATGCTCCTTGGTATCTGGTGGAGGAGGTGGTGGTGCATCTGGTATGACCTCTACCCTCGGCGCCCTAGCTCCCTCTGAGGCTGCCATGTACTTAGAGTATGTAGGTACTCTCTACCCAACAAGTACAACAACATTATATGTAGACACATAATAGGAGGCCCATGAGGTCTGCTGGGTCACCTCTATCTGTAGTCTCTGAACCTCTGAGTGAAGCTCTACATGAAGCTCACTACGTTGCCTATCTGCCTCCCAAAACCTCTCCTCCCATCTAGCACTCTATACCTTCAGGTCCCAGACCTGAGCTCTGAGCTATCTAATCATCTCTGATGAAGTGAGAGGAACAATAGGCTCTGCTACAGCTACTGGCATCTCTATATCCTATGCTGGCTGCTTTGGCTGTTGTCTAGTGGTATTTGATCTACGTGCCTTATGGTGTTTAACCTCCGTACCCAAATCAAAAGTGGTGTCTATCTGTGTGGGATCTACATCACCACCTGCAAACTACTCACCTGGCAACACCTCATCTATCGCACTGACACTGCCCAAAGTACCCCTCTCACCCCTGGATCCTCTATGTGACCCTGTGGATGTACTTGTGGGAGAAGTAGAAGGACAAGGAGGCCTCATATTCCCAGATGATCTCTGTAATGGAGCTGTCGCTCTTTGTCTGGGTAGTGTAGGATGCACTACCCATGGTCTCGGGCCCTGTACCATAGGAACACCTGTAACATCCATCGCCTCCTCCATGGAGGGTACAAATCCATAGGATCTGAGAATCTATGGATGGGATGATCTGCAAGCCACATAATGTATCTATCTGTCACTCCTGCATTGACAACCTATGGCCGATAGTCCCAATATTTGCCTATAATGGCACTGTACTCCTCTACACATAAGGAATAGGAGAGCCTCGGTGTCCATCTGAGCCCGATCTCATGCATAATCTAAGCATATGTAGTGTACTCTCATGGGGCATCCTGTTTGCATCCATACTGATGCCACACTCTACTAATCAAAAATCTCTCCAGAATAGTGGGAGAGCGACCAATAAGTACTTGACTCTAAAAAAGAAAACTATACTGCTCCCTCACAGTGGGCCAAACCTCTATCTGCAAATATGGCCTCCAATGAACAAAAGTCATGTCATCTAGACATCATCGGAAGTACTCGGTATGACCCATACGGACCTATGTGACATAACCAACATATGTATATATCACTAGCTCCTGTGGCTATCGTTGTGTCTGAAAAATTGGTCTCAATACTGGGATATGCTCCCAGGCCCATATCTATAATACAAGAGCTCCTGAAGAAAAGCTCTTGCAATCCTGATACATGATCTCATGCATCTTTGAAAACATATGTGCCAAGAGGCACTGACCCAAGGCAAGCTCAGTGGGCGTAGCCATAAGCAGTGCTACCATCGGAGCCCATCCCATCAAAAAGTTGTTCTACTGATGGCCTGGCATGATGAGCTCTCCAATCATCCCCGCAATAATGCACTCTAAGCGGTGCATGTGACCATATCTCTATACAAGGGTCTCCCAGGAAATGGACCCTGTCAACTATGTATCATCTCCAAATAGATGCCTAAAGGCATGAAGACCACCCTAACCAGAACTCACATACTTAGGATGCCGACTGCTATGAAATGGAATGCACAATATCCTATAGATGTCCTCTGGAGTCACAGTCATCTCTCTAGTAGGTAAATGAAACATCTATGTCTCTGAATGGAATCTCTCAATCAAGGCAGTCAAAAGGCCATGATTTACCCTAATGTTGGGTAAATGAATCAAATACTCGAATCCACAGGCAGCAAGATGAACCCTCATCGGGTCCGGAAGTGCGATACATAATCTCTGGGTAGCCGGGTATGAATGTTGAATGTGTACATCTAGATATGCCACCTATATCATACAAAGATAGGGCATTCTATCAGAAATTAGGTTCAATAACAGGCTAATAGTATAGAAATTGGATAGTCAGGTACTTTGGAAGGTAGGTCAACCAGTCAGATATCAGCATCAAGCATCAGAAAAGTCAAAATTTGACCCTAAAAGTCAGTTTTCAACACTCTTTTATTCATACGACAGTCCAAACTAGCATCAAAAGTCATACGACATTCCACAGAAGACCAAACGATAATACATGGTCGTACAAAATTGCACCCGGGATCATATGAGTTTCGAGGGACCCGATGAAATGTCATATGACACAAGGGTCCCTCTCATATGACACTTGGGTGGACTTGAAATGACACATAAATTTCAAATGGAATGTGGTACGAGTCTGGTATGGGACTCATATGAGTTTTTACACATGCAAAAATTAAAAAAGCAAAACGTGTACAAAAAAATTAAAAAATGCTATGAAACACAGAAAATTTGCATTTTTAGAGGGGCACAAAGGTCCACCTACCGGATGTCCATACTGTCAAGGTCTCTGGTATCTTTGGTTGTGCTCGAATCGATGCAAACTCATAGGAACCTTTGGATCTTGTTGTTTTGCCATTTTCTTGCTCAGAGGGCTCTGCAAGATCTCCAAAGTCAAACGGTTGAAATGAATTAAAAATGACCCTTCAAGCCTTTATATAGCATTTGACCTAATTTTCAAAAGTGCTCCATTTTTCATGAAAATTGCACCCCTGGCTAATTTCAACGTTCTGAATCCATTTTTGGGATCAAAATTCAAATTTGAGATCATTTATTATGTCAAAATCATGATTTAAAATTTTGGGCCCAGGATGGTCTACTGCTTGCATATTCGACCTTCGATCATCACAGAAATCCATAATTCAACTTAACTGATTATCTTACATCAAACTATCAAATTTTCAACTTGGTCAACTATGGTCAAACCTCATCAAACATGGTCTCTAGGACCTCTAAACGATGCAGAATGCATTCTTGAACGTGTATAACCACTTTTCCAATCAATTAACATGCTTCTGAACTATTCAACATTGACTTCTCTTGTCAGATTTCAATTTTAATCCCGAAGGGGGCATGGTATTGCACATCATTCAAAGTCTGTAATAAAATTTGAAATCATATCTTTATGGAAATCATATCTTCCTCAATAATCAAGACAACAACCATGTCTAGTTACTGATTCATCAAAAAAGACCTCATTGCTCAAGGAAAATTTGTCATCACTTGGGGCATATCAGATTCATCAAGATCCATATCAATCTGGTATTCTCCTAATCTTGTAAACTATATCATTTTTTGCAACCATCAGATCATAGTGTTCTTTCCTTGGTTCTTTGACAACTGAAGGATTCAGATGTGATACCTGCTAGTTCTGCTAAGACAATCGAGTCTAGAACCGGTCACTCACTTCTTTGCAATCCTAAGGTTTGGAATTAGGCGTTTTGACACTTTTTCACAATCATAGGCTCATTTTCTATTATAGTAAACATTATCTTTGGTCATTCAGGACCTATTATCTCCATATCAAATCAATTTCGAATCAGTTGATTATCTCTATCAAACACAGACTGTCTTTGAACCACTGTGCTTTGCACAGTAATTCAAAGAGGGGCAAAATGTAATACCCCAAAAATGGGCTATAAGTTCATTAACCTCCTACATCTACAAATCGAATGAAATCAACATTGAAGTCCTAATCTAAGGCACATCTATGTTAAATTTGATAACCATCAAATCTTCCCAAGAACACCTGCATGCAAAGACTGCTACAAGAATGAAGACAGAAGAGAAGGCAGAAACTATGGCGGCCAAAAGGCCAGAGACAGGAAAATCATTGTGATAGAAAAAGCTTCTATTAACCAAATGAAATTACAATACAATCTCCTTATGAATTACAAAGAGGGAATCCTTATAAAAGGATACCAAAACCCTAAAGGTGAAAACCCTAAAGAATAATGAGATGCCTAAGTCTAACTTAAGTGTAGAGAATAATAGACTAATAATAAATTAATTATTAGCTATAATATGACTACTCTAACACCCCCCCTTAAGTGTAACTTAGGGAGAAGCTAAACAACTAAGGACTACAAAAAAGCATGAAAACAAAAATGCATGAAAGAGCTATGGGTCCCGGCAACAAGGCCTGATCAGGTACCCAAGTACAAGAAATAAACTAGATGAAGGAAACAAAGCCTCCAATCTAGGGAATGTCCCAAAGAAAGGAACAAGAAAGAGCATGAAGCATCTCCGAAGCATGTCTGAAAACTCTGTCAGAAGATACTGCTGGAACCCCCACTGAAGTGCATGACCAGGTAGAGAAGACAAAGTCTGAAGAGCTGATCAATCGAAGAGGTGACCTCCAAAAAAGGAATGAACGAGTGTCTATATAGTAGATGATCCATCTCACCGAAATGCATAGGTGCCTAGCCACTGCATCCGCCTAGTACATAGGAACAAAAACTAAATACGTAGATCACTCAACCAAACCAAGGAAGCAATAGAACCAATAGGTGAACCCCCCCATAATGCTGAACTGGGAGAGGGGTGACAGGAACACTGAAATGCAATGCCAGAAACATCTGCAAGAAGAAGAATCAGGAACACCAACAGTGCAACAGAAGTACACACACAGGATGAAGGGCGGTGTCGAAGAAGAAGAATAGATCTTCTGGACACACAGCATGGGCTAATGTCGTGGAAGGTACACTCACTTGACAAAGGTGGATGAGCACAAAAGGCAAAACATCATAACCCCCCATGGCACTTTATAACTGAGTGTGAGTACAAACAAACACAAGGAGTACAAGATCCCAGATATGCAAAATTAGGCACTGTATCTCAGTGCGTTTATAGAAAAAAGAATGCAACAGTGGAGATATATACAATACTCAAAAGAAGAAGGAAAGAAGAACAGTGAGAACAGAAGCAGAAGTCATCCCAAGAATGGAGATCCGTGGACCTGTAAAAGCCAAGTAGTCCATCTGAGTGCAAAAAAGCAAAACTCAATGGAGGAAGAACCTGGTATAGAATCTGGAAATAAGACCTCTGAAACTGAAAAGTACACTGAACAAGCTTTTCGAAAATACCAAGTTTGCTGAAAACTGAGCCCGAATGTGAGAGATATAGTGTCCGGAATGCAAAAAGTACCCATGACTTTGACTGGCAGAAAACCCCTGCAAACGGCAAAATCAAACAACCAAACTGAAAAAAATAGAACGGTCTTGGAACCAGCTTTCCGTCAATATCTCATTTGGCAAAAAATGCCATCGTATGCTCAAGTTACGGCAAAAACAGTGACAGGTGCTCTGGCAGGCACCTGAAAAAGAAAACCTCTGAATTCAACAGCCTGGTGCGAAAAATGGAAGAAGAATCTGGAAAAAATCTCTTCGTATAAAATGACCGTCTCGGAATCATCTTTCCAATGATGTCTCGTTCGCCCACTAACTCCTCCGTATGAGCAAGTTATGCCAAAAAAAGCATCAAGTGCTCCAGGAAGGCAAAAAAGCAGTCCTTCCTTCGAAAGCATGGTACGAAAAACGAGGCAAAAAATCAAAAAGAAACCTCCATAATTGCGTTTGTCTCGGAAAGAGCTTTCTGATGATATAAAAAACTCCCAAATACGCCTCCAGATGAAGAAGATATGGCAAAAAAGGCCCAATTACCCCTAAAAATAGCTTCAAAAATAGATTTGATGGTTATCAAATTTAACATGGTATCAGAGCATGCAAAGACTGCTACAAGAATGAAGACAGAAGAGAAGGCAGAAACTATGGTGGCCAAAAGGCCAGAGACAGGAAAATCATTGTGATAGAAAAAGCTTCTATTAACCAAATGAAATTACAATACAATCTCCTTATGAATTACAAAGAGGGAATCCTTATAAAAGGATACCAAAACCCTAAAGGTGAAAACCCTAAAGAATAATGAGATGCCTAAGTCTAACTTAAGTGTAGAGAATAATAGACTAATAATAAATTAATTATTAGCTATAATATGACTACTCTAACAATCTAAACATCATCGAATCCTAATTGATTATCTTAAATTCTGCATCAGGGAATATTCCTAATTATCTTAATTATCTTTAATTTAATGATTATTTGGCAATAAATCACATTTATCCTAAGTTTGATTATTTGAATATTTTTATATTTAATTAATTAGATTTAATATCTTGCCACTTAATTGTGTAATTAAATTTAATTCTATCTATTATTAATTGTATTATTTAATTTTGACAATAAATCTAATATCTTATGAATAATTGATTAAATTTTTATTTAATTAATTAAAGCAAGTTGTCATTATTTAATAATATAGTTTTTAATAAAAGTTTGATTAAATAATTGATTAACCCATAAATCAATTATTTATTTTCAAAAATCAGTTAAGTTGAGCATAAATCACTTTATTTATTAAATTAATTCATAAATAAAACATGCACAATCATAAAAGCAGACAACTATCAATTATCAATTAAAGCTAAACTCTATTTTGAGTTAAAACTTAGCTTTTGCATGTTTTTGTGAATTAAATTATCTTTATTATCAGATAATGCAAAAATCAAGTTGAGTTAATCTGAGTGATTTATGGCTTTTTTTCCATGCACCTCCAAAGCCTTGGATTTCTATAAAATCAAGGCTCAGCTCTTCATAATTCATCCACGAATTTGCATTCTCACGCTGTCAAATTGGAGTCTGAAGAATCATCTTTGCGAATCCAAGCTATTGTGAGATCTTTCTAGTTTTGAGCATTGCATATCATTTAGCATAGATTCATATCATTGTTAGATCAATTTCCATATTAGCATAGATTCATATTAGTTTTTCATTATTATTGCATAGAAAATCCAAAAAAATAGCTTAATTACATTCAATTCATATCTAGATCAATTGCATTCAAATCCTTCATTTAGGTGTTGTCTAGGTCACTAATCTTGATAACAATCTGAGAACATCAATCTCGCACCTACTAGAAGGCAGTAGATCGCTTGGTTAGATTAGATTTCAATTTTGCATGATTTTGATTATAGCTAACCTCTAATGTTTTACTGAAGTGTTGTGTCTACAAATCAGGTACAATTTTCACACACACACATATTTCCTCATAACATGTGCAGGTTATATAGAACTAAAACTTATGCAAGATTTTAGTTCTACATAAACCACATGTGGGTTATGAACAACTATGAAATAGAGAGAGAGAGAGAGAGAGAGAGAGAGAGAGAGAGAGAGAGAGAGAGAGAGAGATTAATACAGAGTGGTATGGTCTTATTCCAACTAGGTCTGCAATACACAAGATTGTTCACTTTTGTTCAACAACTAAGCTCTCACAAAGCATAAAATATTGACCTCAATCTTCTCAACTCAACTCATCACTTTATATGGTCTTCTTACATCCCATAAAACTTGATTCAACTGGTCTCAATCATCCAATAAACAATTTCATACACAAACCCTTAACTAGGCACCTACTAAGCCTATTTT
Organism: Chamaecyparis obtusa; assembly: GCA_027943335.1. NCBI lineage: Eukaryota > Viridiplantae > Streptophyta > Pinopsida > Cupressales > Cupressaceae > Chamaecyparis > Chamaecyparis obtusa. The sequence continues at coordinate 352,510 of BSBK01003440.1, read as the reverse complement.
CTTAATTAGGTCTCCAAACTCGGTTTTCTGACCCTTACTCCCCAACCTTCCAAAATAAAAGGGAAAAAAATAAATGTTTCTAATACCCTTTTCAAATTTGTACAATATAATCCAAATACACACACCACTCCTTTGGACCAATTGTAAAGAATAGGGAAATTTGTCACAAAACTAGGCCTAATTAGGCCACTTTTACAAAGAAAGTGTCTTCAAAACTTACAACTAAGACCCTAAAATTTTAATAATCTCTTGTTTTGACTTCAAAAAAAGGATAATGGAACTTTTTTGTTTAACCACACACATTTAAGGGGTTATCTAACAAACCCTCACCAAATAGCCTTTAAAACTAGGGCCTACTCAAAACCCATCTTCCAAACACTTTCAAACCTCAATTCTTTTTTCCATCATGTATTATACATGTGAAAATATAATATAAATAAAATTTCACCCTTGTTAAGGTAGATATTTAGATCCTATAACTGTACTCACAAATCATGCCATTCTCCAAGGAAAATAATCAATCTTCTTGGTGATCACCCTTCAAAACATCATCCATGCATCCAAAATTGTTAGTAGGAGATATTTTACATTACATGTGACCCATTATAAAAGAAAAAAAGACCATACATAAAGTAGAATGGGTCTGATCACATTTAGACACTCCAAATGAGGGATTTTCCCAACACTGCTTCAGGACAATCTATCAAAAATGATTATGCAGAATGATTTAAAACATCAAATGGATCCAAACATTCATAATTAATTTTTAAGAACAATCCTAAATCATGTCCTTATGCAATAGAATTTATATTTGAAACTACGAACAAAAGAACATGAAGATGAATCATAATATGCAGGAAATCTAAATTGTTTTATTATTGAATCTTAGAATTTTACATTACTTCTCCCTATCTCTCTCTTTGATGCCTTTGTTTCCTTACTTGGATCTTAATTGGCATGTAAAAACTATTCATAGGCTCCAAAATCCCATACAAATAACCAAAACTACTCAAACTACTATCACTCGCCCAAAACTAACTAGCCATCATACTTTGAAAATTCAAAGTTGTAAACACTAAGAAATGTATCTCCAGGACCCCAAAACTAACTCAAAGGCCTTATTTTTGACCTTGTTAAATCATTCAAGATAAAATACACCCATTCTAACCTTAGGTGTGTTTGAACCTTAAATTTTGTAAAATTTAGAGTTCTAGACTCCTTGCTCAAAAGAAAATTTCTCTGTACAATCATGTACAATACCTATGATCAAGAATTTGCTTTCATTCTTAACTCTCAAGAACCATTTTTGATGCATATGCCAAGTGGTCAATTTATAGGTATGTATGTGTTTCACAATTTGCAGATGCAAAATCAGTCCATATTTAGTGTTTGCAGGGTGCCAACATTGGCTAGGAGCTCTCTTTGGAATGCATTATCATTTGCCTAGATAAATTTCTTAGATGAATTATTTCTTGTGATTCTCTATGTGGAAATAAAATTGTGTTCCAGATTACACGTCTTCATCAGCTCATTCGACATAATTTTGAAGAGAAAAGAAAATGCAGTTTTCAACAGTTTATCAATGAAATTTTAGAATTAGAAAGTTGTCAACTTTAACAATCAAAAATATTGGTGGTTATAAAGGATTGTGGAAAACTATTTGGTAAAAATTTTCTCATTTTATGGGACTATGTTCTTGCGAAACTTCATGAAAATCAGAAGAACTATGATATGCTTTTAAATTATTTTCTGATTGGTCCCTGGCCTAGAAATGTGTCAAAAAAAGTTTTAAATTTGCAAAATTAGAGGACAACCCACCTAATATTTTGATGTCAAATGCTTTTAGTTTGATTTCCACAAACATCTAAGCTCATTTGGTGTGTTATTTTAAAGTTCACATTGCTCACAACTAGCTCAGGCATGCCAGTTTACAAAGGAGGTACCTGAATGTGGTGGGTTGCTTAGAATCTGAAATAAAACCCATGTTTTATTTAAATTATCATAAAATTTTACCAAATTTCATGGCTCCAGGGTGGCCAGTTTGTTCATAGTGAAATTACTCCAAAATGGCTAAAAGGGAAATAAATTTTGTTTTCATCTCTTTATAGTTTTGAGGCTGTATAAAGGATAGAACATTTCAGGAAATGACATTATTAAAAATAATTAAAGATTGAACTTAAAGGTGGGCCCAACAGTTTAAAGAACTTTATAGAAGTCATATTTGATTATTTCCCAAAGAGTAAATAAGGAGGTTTACGAAATTGCTATAATTTTTGCCATTTCACTAACCTAGTTTTGGCTAGCCATGAAATAGAAAAAATGAATAGAAATGAGAGCTTTGAAATAGGTTATGCCCAAGCATGAGATCTTGTTGCCACTGATCATTTTATGAATAAGAAAATAACAAAATGTAGTCACGACAACATATTGGGAAGGATAGACACAGATGGATTTGTTGAAAAGCCTCAAAAACTTTTGATAGAAATGGCTGGAGTAAATAAAAGAATATGCAATTGAATCAACATATGAAAAATAAAAGATGCCCATATTATATGACCAACCTTGGAGGGCATTTCGCAATGTTTCTAATATTTTTGGAGTATGGATGAGCCCAAAAATAGCCCAATTTTAAAATGACGACCTGCCACTTATTTTCAATGAAGAAGATGGTATAAAGTATGTACTTGAACAAGGCACATAAATGTTTTAATAGATTAGAAAAGGAAATGATTTTAGAAGATTCTCATACGAGATCTATTGAGAAAGCTTTAGAGAGTGTTAGCAGTTGTAGTTGTAGTCATAGACGTCTTTGCCTACATTTCCTATATTTGTGAGAAAATTTGGAATTACATATTTAGGCAGTCATTTGACCATTTAAATGAATGTTTTTTTATCACCGTAATAAGGGTGAATGTGGAAATAGTAAAATGAATTTACACAATTTTTTTTTGTTGATAGCCAAACCCTAGCTTTCACTATTTCATAGAAGGGAAATTTGGAGAGTTGTGAGATATCGATAATTCTCTATGTCACAAAATGAAATTTGAGGCCTCTCAAAATGGTGAAGAAATGTAAAATGGGGGAATATAGATTGCTTTACAAAAGGAAAATATTTTCTCTAAAACAAATATTGAGTGATTTCATACATATAAATATGGAAGCAATCTCCTACAAGTATTTATTTTCTATCACATCAATAATAAAAATGGAAGTTAAAATACATTGAGGCAAAATTATTTTCACATTACGTAAATAATTACAAGGAGATAAAAGAAGGTTCTCCATGAAAATAAAGGGATGTAAACTTGGGTTTGGTGAATTATTTTCCCGAGAAGTGAAAATCCTACCAAGGGCATGAATATTTATAGGGTAATTATTTTTAATTATATTTATATAAGTAGAAAGGGTTTGAACAAATAAGGTCAATATGAAAATAATTATTATATAGAGAGAGGGATAAATAGATAGAAATTATACCTAAATACGATTTGTAATGACAGGCAAGATAATGCAACTGAAGCACACATCAATTGTACCTCTTTTTTTATATTAATACAAAGAAACCTATTTTCTGTGCAACTTGGAGATTGTAAGTTCATTTCCTTTTATTTAGATTAGTCCTTTGTGATTATTGATTTCAAAATCAATTACTACCATTAAATACTAAGTGAAAGATTTATTTTTAGTATATGTTTTTGATCATCAAAGATTACATACGAAGTGTTGTCTATTTAACTTTGTCTAATTGGGTTTCCTTGAGAAATTAAATTCAATTAGAGTAAAATATATGTTGTAAAGTGATCTTTCCTATACATGGTAGTGGATGGTGTGTGGCATTGTCTTTCAGAAATGTACATGAAGATTTGAATGAATTGAATCTATCTGCCCAACATTGGATAAGGGACTAGTTTGAGGGTTATTTCAAAAGGAAGTAATTATTTAAAGGCTTTGAAGTTCAATTATTCTATCTAATATATTTGAGATCTACAAGCAATAAATTTATTATTATTATTCACATCAAAAATAATTTTAAAGTTTTCATCATTCATTTAACAGTTTGATCATTCTTAAGAACCTCTTACCATCTTAAGAGATATCCCAAAGTTTTCATTGGATTCTATTTGCTATAAAAAAGCTCTAACCATTAGATTAAGGTTGAGGTATAGGTTTACCATCCTAGGCCTTGCAGAGCCTAAAGTGCAAGGGATGATGATCATAATCAATCAATCATGTTCATTGGCCAAGTCAAGTTAGAGATCCCATAATCGAGAAGGCAGGTTCATAGGATTTCCAATCTATTAATTTGGGCACCAATAGACTGACAACTCTACAAGGGAGTAATTTTGAAAAACATTATTTAGAATCTTTGGTGATAAGAAGATTTCATTATGTTGGAAGGAGGAACCCAGAAAACTAGCAAACAACATTTTCCTCGGAGAGAGGTGGCGACTCTACTATTCAATAAAATTTTTTAGTTGGTGACTCTACTGAGGGAGAAAATCTAGAAGGAAATGAAAATTTTATTTTTAGTTGAAAATAATTTAATTAGAGAAAACCATTTATCCCAAGTGGTATCAGACCATTGGATCTTAAGAGATTTCAATTTATTCATGATAAGTTATTCCCTAAACTTTCACAAATTGTACCAAAGTTTCATGGAGAATTGGATGAATCAACATTTGACCATTTGGATACATTTTACACATTTATAGAATATTATGAGATTTGTGCAAAAGATTAGGTGATGAAGCTATTTGTCAAGACTTTAAAGGATTATGCAAGAGAAGCATATGAATCACTACCTAAAAAGAGCATCTCATCATGGAGAGAATTTGAACAATGGTTCCTATATTAATTTTATGATGCAAGTAAGGAAGAAGATACCATGTGTTATGTACATGATGAAATCAAAATTGCATTATGGAAGAAGAACCCTGCATGTCTCCCTTGTATGAATTTTCCAGTTTGGAAAGATACAAAGGTGAATCTTCAGCACATTTGTTGATAAGGATGGTGAACATTTATCAAGAAATACCTTCACACATTATGCCTATGCACAAGGAATTAATAAATAAAATACATGAGTTGGGAATATCACCAAGTGATCCTTCTGTAAAGCTCCTTGTACATATATTAAAAGAAGATGATGAATACAGGAAAAATGCATAGAAGTGAAACAAAACCCTAATGAAGTTCTAGATTCAGATGAAGAAGAAATTTTGGGTTAGAAAATTTGTTGTTGATGAGACTTGTATGGAAATAGACTATGGGGAACGTAAAAATGAGGAAGAAAATTCTCTTAGCATCAAAGAAATTTCAGATTTATTAGATATTGAATATCAAAAGCATGTTCATAAGAATGGTCCAAAAATTTTCTCAATCCACCAAAATAAATAGATTAATGAGTCAATGCATATGCAGAAGGTGTTTGGTGAAATGGGAAATAAATCTCATGATCATAAAACATTTGATTATGATGAAGGAAATTGACTTCTAAATGGTTTTGAAAAATTTTCAAAATTCCTGGACAATAATTTTTATGAAAATTATGAAAAAATATTTTCTTAATATAAATCATTTTTTAATCCATTTTGTGAAATGAATGTAATCCTTCTAGACCGTGAAGATGAAATATAAATGCATACAATATATGAATACAAGAAAATCTTAGGAGATGAATTTATTTGTCATTGTTGATAAAGTGGATGATGACTCTCAGGAGAATACATTTTGTGAAAGCACACACTATGATACACCAGATGATCTCTTGTGTGATGAATCACAGGAAAGCTCACATGTAGGTATTCCTATAATTTTATTTCTATTGTTTGGAGAATTAGAGGAAAGTATGCTTGAAAATATTTTTTCAGAAACAATATATACAAAAACCATAGAAGAAGATATGTCAATAATATGTGGTGATGTAATTAAAGAGGATAAAATATTTTTGCAAAATACTCCTAAAAATGATATATTTCCAAAGTTAATCTCGAGAGAAAATAAAATGGGTTAGGAACATAAGGATATAATGTCAATACAATATGGTGCAAATAATAATAATTATGAATCTTGTAAAAGACTGGTGGAACCCACGTTGGATACTATGGTTCAAGAGATAAATATTTCAAAAGAAAGAAGTTACAAGAAACATTTACCACAAATTTTTCCTCTCAAGAATGATTCTAACTCAAAAAGTGAATTAAAAGATGAAAGAGATTATCAAATCCATGACATTGGGAATTTTGATCATTTCTGTGAAAACCATATGTGAGTAAAATTTACATACGACAATAAATCTGATTTCAAAATATATTCAAAGGAAAAAGAATTTAATGGAGTAATAAGGTTTTCATATAAGAATAAAGTCCATTGCGAAAATAATTGCAAAGTTAAAAATCCTGGAGCGAGATATGAGGGAGGCTATGACTATAATAATGTATCTTTAAATCAAGTGATATCAATGAAATATATTTGTGAAAAATATTATAATAAGGTGGTGAAAATGGGTATAACAAGAAATATGAATGGTGAAGCAAGTGAAAATGATTTATTCAGAAGGTGCACATTATTACATGAAAAGAACTAGGTTTTTGACAGAGGAAAAGAATGGTATTCACTTTTGGGGGGCCAGGGGTCACCAAATTAAATTCAGTAAAGGATCTACATGAGGAAGTATTTTAATGGTATGCTTCTCCAGAGATAACTAGAATCTCTCTATGGTCATAGGGAGCATATGCCACTAGAAAGAGCCACTATTGGAACCCTAATTTTTATAGGATTAGAGTTCCAAATTCCATGCACAAAAGAAAATTTCTCTATACAATCATGTATGTAACACCTATGATCAAGCATGTTCTTTCATTCTTATCTCTTGGGAACTAGTTTTGATGCATATGCCAAGCAGTCAATTTATAGCTATGTATGTGTTTCACAATTTGTAGATGCAGAATCGGTCCAAATTTAGTGTTTACAGGGTGACAACATTGGCTAGGAGTTCTATTTGGAATTTATTATCATTTGGCCAAATAAATTTCTTACCATATGAACTAGTTCTTGTGATGCTTTATATGGAGATGGACTTGTGTTCTAGATTACACATCTTCATCAGCTCATTCAACATAATTTTGAAGAGCAAAGCAAATACAGTTTTCAATAGTTTATCAGTGAAATTTTAGAAGTAGAAAGTTGTCAACTTTAAAAATTGAAATCTTGGTGCTCATAAAGGATCATGGAAAACCATTTGGTGAAATTTTTTTCGATATATGGGACTATGTTCTTGCAGAACTTCATGAAAATTGGAGGAACTACGATATGCTTTTAAATTATTTTTTGATGCGTGAGAAAAAAAGTTTCAAATCTGCAAAATTAGAGGACAACCCACCTAATATTTTGATGTCAAATTTTTCCAATTTGATTTTCACAAAGATCTAAGCTTGTTTGGTGTGTTATTTTAAAGTTCACATTGCTCACGACTAGCTTAGGCAGGTCAATTTACAAATGAGGTAATTGAATGTGGTGGGTTGCTCAGAATCTGAAATGAAACCCATTTTTTATTTAAATTATCATTAAATTATGCCAAATTTCATGGCTCCAGGGTGGGTGGTTTGTTCACGGTGAAATTACTCCAAAATGACTAAAATGGAAATTAATTTTCTTTTCATCTCTTTATAGTTTTGAGGTAGTATAAAGGATAGAACATTTTGGGAAATGACATTATTAAAAATAATTAAAGATTGAACACAAAGGTGGGCTCAATAGTTTAAAGAACTTTACAGAAGACATATTTGATCATTTCCAAAGAGTAAATAAGGAGGTTTACAAAATGGCTATGATTTTTGCCATTTTGCTAACCTAGTTTTGGCTGGCCGCAAAATAGTAGAAATCAATAGAAATGGGAGATTTGAAATAGGTTATGCCCAGACATGAGATCTTGTTGCCGTTGATCATTTTATGAATAATAAAATAATGAAATGTAGTCATGACAACATATTGGGAGGGATAGACATAGATGAATTTGTTGAAAATTCTCAAAAACTTTTGATAGAAATGGCTGGATTAAATAAAAGAACATACAATTGAATCAACATATGAACAATGCAAGATGTCCAAACCATATGACCAACCTTAGAGGGAATTTTTATAATCTTTCTAATATTTGGAGAATGGATAAGCCTGGAAATAGCTGAGTTTTTTAAATGATGGCCTGCTACTTATTTTGAGTGAAGAAGATGGTATAAAATATGTACTTGAACAAGGCATATAAATGATTTAATAGATTAGAAAAGACACCGATTTCTAAAGATGCTCAAAATAGATATGTTGAGAAATTTTTACAAAATGTTAGCATTTACAATTGCAGTCACAAACATCTTTGTCAACATTTCCTATATTTGTGAGAAAATCTGGAACTACAAATTTAGGCAGTCATCCGATCATTTAAATGAATGATTTTTTATCACCGTAATACGTGTAAATGTGGAAACAATAAAATGAATTTATACAAAACAAATTTTTTAATAGCCAAACCCTAGATTTCGCTATTTCACAAAAGGGAAATTGGGAGAGTTGCAAGATAGCAATAATTCTCTATTTCATAAAATGAAATTTGAGGCCTCCTGAAATTGAAAAGAAATATAAAAGGGGGAAATATAGATTGCTTTGTATAAGCTAAATATGGGCCTCTAATTTAGCCTTACACTTCAACATAGTCATTGTTCATCAGTTGTAGACAAGAATGAATATGAGATTATTCATCTTGCCTATCTGGATGATTCGACCTGTTGCCTCCTATCTAGGTAGGGTTTGGGATTGCTCTCAAAATCGACAGTCCAACAGCCATAGACTAGCACTACAATGGAGGATTTATTCAGTTTATTCTAGAATGATTATGCAATATTAATCTAGAAATGAAATATGAGTATTTAATCTAATAACTTTGAAAGCAAACTAGATTAAGACAAGTGCATATTTAATCTAAGCATGATATTAATCTAAAATGATTATCAAACTAACAATGAAAATGAAAGCTTTGAATGTAAACAAGTAGGAATAATAATGCAACAACACTTCGTTGCTCAAAAATTTGGATCCTTTGAATGAGGAATAAGGGTTCTTTTATAGAATCCTGGGTTCAATCGACGATCGAGATTGAATCAAACAAACAGTGGAGACTGAATGAGAGTTTAGTCCAGAATAGAAAGTTTCCTACAAAGAGGCAGTTAACTATTTGCCTTTTGCCTATGTGGAGCAATTAACTATTTTATTGCCCTTTTGGATTCTTAGTTAACTCTTAGTTTCCTTTCTGAACTGAAGAGAAGATTTTTTGGAGAGAATATTTGATTAAATAAATACAATATTGCCTCATAAGTGGATTTTCTCAATTATTTAAATCATTAAATTCAATTATTGAAATGAGGATATTTATTTAAAACCAAATATTTATTTAATTCCTTTTTCATGTGTTTTAGCTAAAGAGGGTGGATTTAATTTAATTAAAGTTCTACGACTTTATAATTAAATTAATTGATCATTGGGTTTATTTATCCAATTATAGTCAATATTTAGGAATTAAATATAGCATGTGATTAATGTAGATTTAGAGTTTTCTACATTTGAACCTAAGTCAAGTAGAGTCAATTAGAAGCCATAATTGCCTAGTGTATAGGGTAAAATGTGGATGAGGTCCTAGAACAATGGTTTGCACATAAAAGAGACCTCAAAGCCAATATTTTACACTTACATGAAATTGTATTGATATGAAAAGTAAATATAGATGATTAATATTGAAATTAAGAAATAAAGGTACTTAACTCTGAAAAAGAATTGGCTGAAAACCCTGTCAAATAATCTAAAAAATTGTTGATTCTTGCACTACTTAAACAAAACTGTGAGATCTACAAAACCCATAAATCTTTTTCTGAGATGAGATCAGGTCAACTTTCACCCTCATAAAAGGTCAAAGGCTACTTTTTTATTCTAAAGGTCAATTTTGACTTTGTTCGCAGATCTTGGAAGTTCACAAAAAAGGGTATCCAAATCCGATCTCAGATCCAAAATTTCGCACCTATACCTGCAAGAAAAATGGTTTTGTTTGTTGGGGGGGAGGGGTTTTCCTTAGTCAAACCCTAGTTTAGGAATTAACCTTGAAATTGAATTGAAATTACTAGAATAAACAAAGTAAATGGAACAATTCACCTTGCTTGAGTTGAAACCCTTGTAAAGGATTCGAATCTTTGAATCCACAAGAATGGATGAATGCAGAATCAAATGTAGGATGTCTCAAATCAATTGTCTTTAGATCTTCAACACTAATCTTGAATGGATCTTGACTTTGGAAGAGGCTTGAATGTAAATAGAGGAATCTTCAACAAGAGAGCTCCATAGAGCTTGAATCCTTCAGTGGCTTCTAATGGATCTCCTTGATGAATTGAATGCTTGAATGCTTGATCTTCTTGCTTTCTTACACTTGAGAGCTTGAGAGATTGTGAGATGAGATGGAGAAAATGAGAGAGGAAGGCTCCCTTTTATAGTGATCTAGGGCACAAGAGGGGCCTCGTAGAAAATAATAATTAAGGGCCCATGGCACAAAACTCTATAGAGGTGCACATGTAGAGGAAATTAAATTAAAGTCTTGACACAAAATTCTAGGAGGGGACCACCCTTAATATAGAAATAAAATAATTATTTAAGAGCCTTGTCACAAAATTCAAGGTAAGGCCAACCCCAAAGTTAATTTGAGCATTATGCACAAAACTCGAGAAAGGATAATCTCCAATAATAAATTAGGAATCCTATACAAATCTCAAGAAAGGTCCACCTCAAATATTAATTTGAGAATTCAACACTTAATATGAGAAATAATGGCCCCAAAGAGGGAAAAGACAAGATTTTGATGAAATCCTGAAACTGGAAGCTAACCCCGAGGATCCTAGACCCTAGGGTCAAGGATGAGGTCAAACTTGACCTAGGTCAAAGTTGAGGTCATCCTTGATCTAGGTCATAGTCAAGGTCGACCTTGACCTAAGAGGTCAACCTTGACCCTGAGGTCAAGAATCTTAGGTTCATAGTCTAAAATGCCAGGAAAATGCAAGGAAGAAGTGAAAAATGGGGTAGAACATGGGAAAAAGCTAGATCCAAGTCAAGTATCGATTCAAGCCATTTGACATGACCTAAAACCTCTAACTCAGAGGGCTAAACACTCTTACCATAGAAGTGCTTCCATTTTAAGATGATACATTAAGCCCCCACTTTAGCAAGAGTATGGACTCGATGCAAACTCTTGGTAAAGGAGATCACAAAGAAAAAGATAATCTTATTGAAATCAAAGGGACAAAGGAATCCTCAAGCCCCCAGGGACTTGATTCTTCATCAACTCCAAGATTGCAATAAGAGAGACATCACTAGAGAAAAGAGAGAAAAGGAGAGAGAGGAGTGGTTAGCTCGCCTAGTAAGATGTGTGTATCTCATTGTGAACCACAAAAGGATAGGATGGCCCACCAAGAAAACACTTGATAGTCACCCCATAATGTTGTGCACCTTCTGGTGGCTTTGTGTGTGTATGTAGTGCATCTTCTGAGGGCTTTTATAATGTACCCATGGATCCACCTTCTTGTATCACCATGGAATACAAAATATGTGTCTCCTCAGGATTTAGCAACTTATGTGTGTTACTTTTGAAAGATTTAGCATATAGATGCATGTCTTTTTAGGATTTATAAACTTATGTGTGTTACCTTCAGAGGATTTAGCATATTGAAAAATTGAAAAATGGATGTCTCTTCAAGATTTAGCAACTTAAGTGTGTTACCTTCCAAGATTTAGCATATTGAAAAATTTGAAAAATGCATGTCTCCTCAGGATTTAGCAACTTATGTGCATTACCTTCAGAAGATTTAGCATATTTGAAATTGGAAATGTGTGTCCCTTCAAGATTTAGCAACTTACGTGCATTACCTTTATAGGATTTAGCATATTGAAAATTGAAAAATGTGTGTCTCTTCAGGATTTAGAAACTTATGTGCATTACCTTCCAAGATTTAGCATGCTACAAAACAAAAGGTTAGAACAAAAATACATAATATAGATCGAGGGAGGCCGTATATATGCCCCCCTCCTTAATATGGCAAAAACATATTATTTTGACATGTTAAGGAAAGAAAAGAACCAGGATAAATCCTTCTTCAACATCAAGACAATATCCACAGACAACACCCAGTCCAAGACAAGAAGGTCATAGCTCTTATGAGGCCATGGAAGGGATAAATGCAAAGATATATCATGCAAGAAGTGAAAAAGTAACCCTTGTGAGGGATAACACACTATTTAGTTTCCAAGGTGAAAGATTTATCAACCATGGAAACCCAATGTCAAACACCGAAATAGTTTGTTATCAAGGACAAAGATCCTCAATGAAAACCAAAATTTTCATGTATGATTGGATATCACATAATAGATAGATACTACTTAACCAAGGAAAGAGGTGAATCCTAGAAAGACAAAAAAGAGGGAGATGAAATCCTTGCCCCCCAAGCATAGGAACAACGATGGAAAAGGAACTATTATATCGCTCATAATGCTATGAAATACAACGAGCCCCCAAGGATTAGGATAACATTATTTACATAATGTAGAGCTCCATAATAGGAACATAAATGTTATTTAGAGAAAATAGGATTGAAATACAAGTTATTGCCACATGATATATAAATAACATTACTATCAATGAGCTGCCTAATCTTATAATGTAAATCTTGACATTCATTTGTAGAGTGATCATGAAATCTATGATATAAACAAAAAGGAAGAGTCTTCAAGTGTGGACTATGTTTCTTTTTACATTTAGGTCTAGTAATCATTTTAGCACAAAGGAGTTTAGGCAAAAGAACTTCTTGGTCAAATTCCTTCACAGGTTCATCATGTTTTGAAGTGTTATTGGAGATGTTGTTAACATTGATTTGTTGTCAAGGATTAAATTCCAATCCATAAGAATTCTCATTCCCCCCAGTGTGTAAGGGCATTTGAATTCCATGTTTATGTTTACCACATCCTTGAGCATTAAATCCTTGTTTAACAAGGAAATGATAACCAGGACCATAACAAGAAGACATATCAAAAGGAGTCAATGGAACCTTAGTAGTCACAATATCATCCTTAGTAGGCTTGAAAAATTTATTGTGGGTAGAAGTAGTGACAAATTTATTATGAAGGGCTTTAGAAGTAAAAAATCATTGTTCAAATTCTATTTGTTTCTTCATAAAATCAAGATCATTAACCTTATACTCTCCAATAAAGGTAGGATTAAAATCCAAAGTTCCCCAATCATCGTCAGGAAGAGCATTATAGGAAGAAGGATTACTATTAGGAGTACGAGTAGTGTGAGTTTGAATATTTAAACAAGGATTAGGTGTATCATCCACATGAAGTGAATACATCTTGTTATTATGTATAAACTTGAATTTATGGTGAAGGGTGGAAGGAAGATCATGCATCTCATGCAACCAAGGTTTACCCAAAAGAAGGTTATAATTGAGAGGTCCAGGCATAACATGAATAGGTGTATTCAAGATGAATAGTCCTACTTTGATAGGTAAGGTAATGATGCCTAAAGAATTCTTATCAATGTTATCAAAGCCACGAATAGGAACATTGTCATGTGGAATAGTTGAAAGATCAGTGTTAATCAGTTTGAGCATGTCCATGCTACAAACATTAAGCCCAGATCGGTTATTAATCAAGGTCCTATGAATGGTACTTTTATTGATAGAAACAACATCCATAAGAGCATCATATTGATTCTTAATTTCTTTAGAAGGTAAATATTTTTGAGTAAATACAATGTCAGGAGGACCTGGGCTAGCATGCATGCATTGTAAGAAGTTATTGATGTTTTCTTGATTAGGAGGTGGAGTGGGAAGAGTTGCTAGAGCTTTTTGCAAGGCTTAATAGTAGGTAGGTGAAGTTTGAAGAAGCTCCCATAAAGAAATCTTGGTAGGAGTATTTTGCAATTGGTTTATCAAATCATACTCCTTGCTAGGAAGTTGAGGTTGAGGAGGAAGAATAGGTTGCGAAGGTGGAAAAGAAGTAGAAACCACTGGATTAGGTTGATGGTTATTCCTTGTATGATATGTGTGAGCTATTGAATCTTGATCATTAAAATACTCCATAGGTTTACCTTAGATAGTAAGTTGAGGACAACCTTTGACAGTTAAAAAGGGTTTAGGATAAACCATATTAGTTGTCTCAACACTACAAATAGATTCACCAAAAGGAAGAAAAGAGGACATCCTAGGAGAAGATGAGGTAAGATCTTGATTCTCCATAGGGTCATCACTAAAAGGGAGAGCATTAATGGAATTCATATCATTCTCCACTAATGCCTCATCACTAGAAGATATCTCAAATGGAGGTAAAGCATCTATAATATCATCTTCTTTCACTAAAATGTCTGCATAAGGGGAGTGTGTTTTAGAAAAAGATTCATCATCATGTATGAATATGTCTTCTATTAATAAATCACCCTCTTGTATCAAAGCTTCTTCATGAGGAGGGGATAAATCAATGTCTTTATCCAAGGAATCATTCACAATGGTTTCATAAGTGAATAGTGGTAAAATGGATTCACCCCTATTCAGATGTAAAGGGGGAAAATATGAGATCTATTCTCAAACCCAAATTCCCAAAGAAGAGATCTAATTTGATCAACCAAGAGGTTAATAAACAATCAAATCAATTTATGGGGAATGTGGAAGAGAGAGAGAGAGAGTAAATCTAATATTTCCCTATGAATGCAATTATGCTTGAAAAATGGAATAATTGAAGTACAAATACTAACCTCAAATTAGGGCAGATTTGGAAAATGTCAAATTCTAATGTCTGTGTATACTTTTGGGCAATTCTGAAACCTGTTCTGGATTGGAAATGTTGAGATAGAGAAAACCCAAAAATCTTCCTCCAAGATGAGCTCGGGTCGAGTTTGACCCTCATAAAAGGTCAAATACTACATTCTTTATTTGAAGTCCGTTTCGAATTCTGTTTGTAGATCTCAGAAGTTTTCCAAAAAGGGTATCCAAATTCCCTCTCAGATCCAAAATTTTGTACTTGTACCTACAAGAAAAATGGGGGTTTTTGTTGTGTGGGGGGTTTGCCTTGGTCCAACCCCAATTTAGGAGTTAACCTTGAAATTGAATTGAAATATATTATGCATAAACAAAGTAATTGAAACAAATCACCTCACTTATGTTGAAGTCCTTGTAGAGGATTTGAATCCTCAAATCCACTAGTAGGAATGCTTCAATGGATGTAGGATGAATGTAGGATGTCTACAATCAATGGCATTTGATCTTCAACACCAATCTTGACTCGATCTTTGCATATGAGAAGGCTTGAATGAATGTAGAAGGATGGATCATAAAAGGGGGCTCCAAAGAGATTGAATCCTTCAATAGCTAACAATGGATCTCCTTGATGGATGGATGCTTGAACACTTGAATTCTTGAAGACTTTCTTGAATTCTTGAGAGCTTGAGAGCAATTGCTTGATTGTGGATGAGATATTCTCACAAAACTTGATGATGAAAATGAGAGAGGAAGGCCTCCTTTTATAGTGAACTAGGGCACAATCCTCTAGAGGGGCCACCTTGGAGAATTAAATCCCAATTAGGTCCTAACCTTTAGAAAATATACTTAGATTAAATGCAATTAAAGGATTTACCATCCCAAAACCCGAAATGGCCAACCCAGAGGTGGGAAAATAAATATCTTGAAAGCCTAATGCTTGGAAATCTAGGATTTTGGAAATTTTGAATGAGGGGGAAAAAATAAAGGTTGGACATGACCTAGTAAGGTTTGAGCTTGATCTTGACCTAGTCAGGATCAACCTCGAATTTGACCCTGGGCCCAGATTCAGTTAGAACCAGGTTAGGAGGTCCCGGGGATGCCTAGAAACCTAGAAAAGATATCAGAACATGACAAAATGTTAGGGATAGACATTAAATCCTATGATTACTATGATTAAGGCCAGGAGGACCTATTTCTAAATCCAACCTAGAAAATAGAGCCACATAAGAGGGAAATTAAGGAGAATCCTCAGGATCCTAACCCTAATTTCACCTAGAATGAAGAAATCAAGTGCCAGGAAGAAGTGGAAAGTGGGGAGAAAGCCAAATACATGAAAAGACATAATCAAGGTGCTTAACATCACCCCAAACCACTTACCCAGAGGGATAAACACTCTTATCATGGAAGTGCTTCCATTTTAAGATGATACATTAAACCCCCACTTTAGCAAGAGTATGGACTCAATGCAAACTCTTGGTAAAGGAGATCAGAATGAAAAGATAATCTTATTGTAATCCAAGGGACAAAGAGAAACCTTAAGCCCTCAGGGAATCAAGTCTTCATTGACTCCTAGATCACAATAAGAGAGACATCTCTAGAGAGAGAAAGAAGGGGTGTGATTACCTCACCCAATAAGAACTTATGTCCCATTGTGAACCACACAAGAAAATGGCGCAACTGGAAAGATGGAATTGAACTGCCTAGTGAATGTGGCTACTCACTAGTCAACCCATCAAGGATTCATCCTTAGAAATATTCTATTCCATAAGAATAAAACCTTAAGGGATCAAAATATATGTGTATTTGAAATTGGAGGGATCAAGAGATCCTAAAATATAAACCCATGCTTTAAGGATTAATTACTAATCCAAAAATGGAAAAAGTATCTTGAAAAATATGTGTGTATTGAAAAGTGCATGTGTGCAACAGGTGAGCAAAGCATATGCCCCCATGTTAAAGTCATTGTTGACACTTTAATAGGAGCAATGGCTTTAACAAAAACATAAACAACTCCACTGATTACATTTCCACATCGCGATGCCCCCAGATGAAGACAAATCAAGGGAAATATCATAGAAACATACAGAGAACATAGAAGGGATCTACTTACTATGTGGTCAGTATGATCATAAGATAATATATATATGATATTATTGTAAATGAATTGAAATCATTCCCCAAAGAACGTAGAACTACAATCACAAAGGAGGAAAGATCACATAAGATATATGAAGGAGAATCTTTTCAGACCATGACATGGACACCAAAAAGAATTAGTGCTACCATATCTCAAATCCAAGTAGATTACACAAGGAAACATTTATGAACAATAGCATAGTTACAACATAACATTGAACAATGCATAGAAGAATAGAGATACATATAGAGGAATTTGAACAACAGTTTCAATTCCTTGATCACATTGCACCAACTAAGTAACAAGGATCATATAAAAGAATCTAACAACATTTAGCAAACACATTATGGGAGAAGCATAGTACAATAGGCAAACACACAAAAAGGCTACCACAAAGGTCAAGCCAATCAAGCGTGCCACCTACCTTCCCCATCTCATTGTATATCATTTAGGGAAGGTGGGTAACTCGCAAGAGGGACTATATCCAACACAGTAGGAATGATAGATAGTTCCAAACAAGGATCCTCTTGAGAATCATAATGTTTGACATGAGGTGTATGAGTTAATTGTGATGAAAGTATATTAGGTAAATCAGTGTCAATGTCAATAGTTTCATATTTATCATTAACATCATCAGTATCATCAAGAGTATCTTCTTCATCCAAATTAATCAAAATAGGATCTAAGATATGAATAGAATCATCATAATCATGCATGTGAACATCATTATTAGTAAAAATTTGTTCTACCACATTATGTGTAGGTTTATCTGTAGAGTGTAGAGATCTTTGAGCTTTAGCATGAGCACGATGCTTTTTAGGATGTTCATTAGCAGATCGATTTCATTTTGATTTATTTGAAATAGGTTGAGAACTAGGAGGAACAATCATAGGATCCTTCAAAAGTTCTTTAGGAAGATTAATAGGATTATTAACCATTGGAGAAACAATCACAAGATCTTTGATAGGTTCGGGAGAAGGAACTTGATTAACAGGGCTAGAGGTCATAGTTAAAGGAGGTATCAAGGGTGTAGGTAAAACACCATGATTAAGATCCCTAGGAGTTGAACTTAATTCAATAATTTTATGATGTTTATAAGCTTGATATGATCAAAAAAGATTATCAAGTCGAGGAGGACATGAATTAGGTAATGAACGCCAAAAGAAATCCAAAGCAACACAATCTCTAGGCCTGGAAGGTTGATATAGACAATGATTAATCATCTTCACTACTTCATCATGAATGAACTTAAGATACTTATGGATAGGTGAAGCAATAGCATGCATGATAGTTAACCAAAGAAAACCTAGCTTAACTTGAAATTGATCAAAAGTAGGAACAACAACAAAGGTAGTGTTCATAATTTTTCCACAAAGTTCATTTGGTAAAGTAATAGAACCAAATGATGGATAAAGAAAACCATTACAAGTTTGAATTCACACATCCGATGTATCATAAAAGTCATGTTGTAAGATTTTCATAAAAAGATTTTCTTCAGTGATAACATTGACTAAGGATGTAGGATCAACAAGACAACCACGAGTAGGTTTCTAAGAAATCCTAGTAGCAATGTAAAGGGGACCATCAGGAGCTTTAATAGTCTGAGAGTCATCAAAGGTAATCAAAATTTCCTGAGGTCTCTTATTCTTAAATTTTTGTTGAGGTTTAGGTTGAGTTTTCATTTTAGGTTTAGGTTTTGGTCGAGGTTGAGAGTGAACTTGAGGTTGAATCTGAGGTTGAGGTTGAAGTTGAGGTTGAGGTGGAGATATAGATTGAACAACATGCTCCACTTGATTAACAATATGATTGAGATCATCCATCTTTGAATCATACATAATGTCCATAGTAGATGGTTGAGCAATAGTATTAGTATCATGTTTAAGTAAAGGGTTCGTATAGATTTGAAGGTTCTGATTAGGAGGAGAAATAGATTTATTCCCACTACTATCCAGATTATCAACAGATAAAGCCTTAGAATCAATTAGATCTTGAACCTTATGTTTTAAAGAATAACATTTCTCAATATCATGACCATTTTGATGATGATATTGACAAAAATCATTTTGATCAAAAGATTTAGATGCAATCGTAGTAGGTAACAAAGGTCAAATAGGAGGTAAAGTAATCATATTAGCAGCTAACAACCTATTCATAATAGCATGTAAAGATTTAGAAAGAGGAGTAAATGCATGATTTAATTGAGAAGTAGGGGATGCAGAAGTGGCATTATGAGATGCAACAACAACTTGATCAGCAACTACATTCGCTTGTTTGTTTATCTTGACGTAGTTGTTGAATTTTTGAAATTTGTTTGGATTAGGAGCAACATCACTCTTATCAACTAGAACAGAAGCCATTCGAGTGTTGCTCTCAAATTGACTCACTTGTAATTGATAATGATGAAGTGATGCACAAAGTTGTTGAAAAGAGGTAAATTTGGTAAGCAAAATCTTATCTCTAATATCCTTTTGTGAATTTGAAATAAACATACATTGAATATCAATATCAAGAACATGATAGGAAATCTAAGCATACAAATACTTAAATCTGCTAATAAATTCAGTCAATTTTTCCTTAGCACTTTGTTTACAATGCATCAAATCAATCAAAGACACTTGCAGGCCAATATTATTTTGAAATTGTTGAATAAAGGCATTAGCAAGCTGTGGAAAGGAATCAATAGAATAAGGAGGCAAGGAACAATACCACTATAAGGCCTTGTCACGGAAGGTTCTAGAAAATAGTTTGGCTAAAATCCTATTGTCATGAGCATAATCACTATAAAGGATTTGGAATGTTTTAACATGATGAACATGATCTCCTTTTCCATTATAATTCTCAAGATGAGGCATCTCACCTTGCTAAGGGACAGGAGCACGAATGATGTCTTAGGACCAGGGACTTCCCATGTCACATGTACAAATACTAAACTTGTTTTGAGTTAAGGAAGCAAGTTGTTGTTGTAAGGATGACACAGTTTGAGCCAAACTGATGATTGTTGAATGATTAGAGAAAATAGGAGTAGCAACATTAGACACACTAGGTAAAGTGTAAGAAGCTGCAGGAATAGAAGACACAACTAGAGGAACACTAGGAACTATAGTTGGAAGTAGATTGGAATAAGTGAAAGGAACATTATGATATGAAGGTTCTAATGTAGGAAGGGACACAAGAGGAACACTCATAGGAATAGAGGGAACTGTTACAGTCACTAAAGGAGGAGTATAGGTAGGAATACTAGGTAAAGGATTAGAAGGAGGTTCAACATTAGTGATAGGAGGAATCAACCCTAAATCTTGAGCTTCTTGAACTAAATGTTTAACATTTGAATGCAAAAGGTGAGTAATACCATGCAAGAGGTTAACACCTTGATCACTATCATGGAGAACTATCTTAAGAGCCTCTATATCTTGAATGGAATCTTGATTATGGTTCTCTTGAAGAAGCCAATTACCCATTTTATCAAGTTTAGTGGAAAGTTTTTGGACTTGCTCAGGAGGAAATCTTAAAGCATCATCCTCATCATGAGATGAGTGAGAAGAGTGTTGCTCCATAGTAGGATTGGAATCATGAAGAATCAAGTTATCATCCAGGATCCTAACGAAAGGAGAAGAAGATTTGGGATCAAAGGCACCCATGATTCTATGACTTCATCTAACCAGAATGTTATAAGTAGGACTAGTGGTAGTAAAGCTCATAAACCAATGTAATGCAAATGAACTAAACTAAGGACACATAAAGCATGAATATGAAATCTAATTAGCATGCAAGATCTAACACAAAGGAAAAATCTAATACTAACAAGATAAAAGGAAATCACAATAAGGCATCCAATTCCACAAAAGAAAAGAGAGTAAGTATGTCGGGTTCACCGAAATGAATAGTGGTAAAATGGATTCACCCCTATTCAAATGTAAAGGGGGAAATATGAGATCTATTCTCAAACCCAAATTCCCAAACAAGAGATCCAATTTGATCAACCAAGAGGTTAATACACAATCGAATCAATTTATGAGGAATGTGGAAGAGAGAGAGAGAGTAAATCTAATATTTCCCTATGAATGTAATTATGCTTGAAATATGGAATAATTGAAATACAAATACTAACCTCAAATTAGGGCAGATTTAGAAAATGTCTAATTTTGATGTCTATGTATACTTTCAAGCATTCTGAAACCTATTTCGGACTAGAAATGCTAAGACAGAGAAAACCCATAAATATTTCTCCAAGATGAGCTTAGGTTGGGTTTGACCCTCATAAAAGGTCAAATACTACATTCTTTATTTGAAGTCTGATTCGAATTCTATTCATAGATCTCAGAAGTTTGCCAAAAAGGGTATCCAAATTCACTCTCAGATCTAAAATTCTGCACATGTACCTATAAGAAAATGGGGGTTTTTCTTGTATGGGGGGTTTGCCTTGGTCAAACCCCAATTTAGGAGTTAACCTTGAAATTGAATTGAAATATATTATGCATAAACATAGTAATTGAAACAAATCACCTCGCTTATGTTGAAGTCCTTGTAGAGGATTTGAATCCTCAAATCCACAAATAGGAATGCTTCAATGGATGTAGGATGAATGTAGGATGTCTCCAATCAATGGCATTTGATCTTCAACACCAATCTTGACTTGATATTTGCATATGAGAAGGCTTGAATGAATGTAGAAGGATGGATCATCAAAGGGGGCTCCAAAGAGATTGAATCCTTCAATAGCTAACAATGGATCTCCTTGATGGATGGATGCTTGAACACTTGAATGCTTGAAGACTTTCTTGAATGCTTGAGAGCTTGAGAGAAATTACTTGATTATGGATGAGATATTCTCACAAAACTTGATGATGAAAATGAGAGAGGAAGGCCTCCTTTTATAGTGAACTAGGGCACAATCCTCTAGAGGGGCCACCTTGGAGAATTAAATCCCAATTAGGTCCTAACCTTTAGAAAATATACTTAGATTAAATTTAATTAAAGGATTTACCATCCTGAAACCCGAAATGGCCAACTCGGAGGTAGGAAAATAAATATCTCGAAAGCCCAATGCCCGGAAATCCAGGATTCTAGAAATTTTGAATGAGGGGGGGAAAATCAAGGTTGGACTTGAATTAGTCAGGTTTGACCTTGATCTTGACCTATTCAAGTTTGAGCTCGATCCTGACCTAGTAAAGATCAACCTTGAATTTGACCCTGGGCCTAGATTCAGTTAGAACCAGGTCAGGAGGTCCCGAGGATGCCCAGAAACCTATAAATGATATCAGAATAGGAAAGAATGTTAGGGATAGACATAAAATCCTATGATTACTATGATGAAGGCCATGAAGACCTATTTCTAAATCCTACCTAGAAAATAGAGCCATAGAAGAGGGAAATTAAGGAGAATCCTCAGGATCCTTACCCTAATTTCACCTAGAATGAAGAAATCAAGTGCTAGGAAGAAGTGGAAAGTGGGGAGAAAGCCAAATACATGAAAAGACCTAATAAAGGTGATTAACATGACCCCAAACCACTTACCCGAAGGGCTAAATGCTCTTATCATGGAATTGCTTCCATTTTAAGATGATATAATAAGGAAGAGAGTAATTAACATCCAAATCCAAAGGTTCATCCCAAATAGGAGGATTATCGTCCCTATCAATAAGGCACTTGAAAAAAACTTGAAACAACTTGTGCATCATGATAACCAATATAGAAAATAGATCTAGATATATCAAAATGCATAAGCATGAAAAGGAAATCGAACACCACAAACACAATAGGGCATTTAAATCCACAAAAGAAAGGGGTAAGTAACACAATAGAGCTTCTAAATCCACAAAAGAAAGGAGGGTAAGTGTGTCGAGTTCACTAAAATGTATAGTGAAGGTCAACACACAAGATGATGCAAAGGGAGATCTAACACAATAGAGCATCTAAATCCACAAAAGAAAGGAGGGTAGGCATGTCGTGTTCACCAAAATGTATAGGGTAAAATGTGGATGAGGTCCTAGAACAATGGTTTTCACATAAAAGAGACCCTAAAGCCAATATTTTGCACTTACATGAAATTGTATTGATATGAAAAGTAAAAATAGATGATTAATATTGAAATTAAGAAAAAAAGGTACTTACCTTCGAAAAAGAATCGGCTGAAAACCTTGTCAAATGATCTCAAAATAAGTTGATTCTTAAATTGTGAAACCAAAACTGCAAGGTCTACAAAACCCATAAATCTTTTTCTGAGATGAGATCAGGTCAGCTTTGACCCTCATAAAAGGTCAATGGCTACTTTTTTATTCTAAAGGTCAATCTTGACTTTGTTCGCAGATCTTGAAAGTTCACTGAAAAGGGAATACAAATCTGATCTCAGATCTAAAATTCTGTACCATTACCTACAAGAACAATGGTTTTGTTTGTTGAGGGGAGGGGTTTTCCTTAGTCAAGCTCCAATTTAGGAATTAACCTTGAAATTGAATTGAAATTACTGGAATAAACAAAGTAAATGGAACAATTCACTTTACTTGAGTTGAAACCCTTGTGGAGGATTCAAATCCTTGAATCCACAAGAATGGATGAATTTAGAATCAAATGTAGGATGTCTCCAATCAATTTTCTTTAGATCTTCAACACCAATCTTGAATGGATATTGAATTTGGAAGAGTCTTGAATGGAAATGGAGGAATCTTCAACAAGAGAGCTCCATAGAGCTTGAATCCTTCAATGGCTTCTAATGGATCTCCTTGATGAATTGAATGCTTGAATGCTTGAAGGCTTGAATGCTTGAATGCTTGATCTTCTTTCTTGCTTTCACTTGAGAGCTTGAAAGATTGTGAGATGAGATGGAGAAAATGAGAGAGGAAGGCTCCCTTTTATAGTGATCTAGGGCATAAGAGGGGCCTCATAGAAAACAATAATTAAGGGCCCATGGAACAAAACTCTAGAGAGGTGCACATCATGGAGAGGAAATTAAATTAATGTCTTAACACAAAAATCTAGGAGGGGACCACCCTTAATATAGAAATAAAATAATTATTTAAGAACCTTGTCACAAAATTTGAGGTAAGGCCAACCCCAAAGTTAATTTGAGCATTAGGCATAAAACTTGAGAAAGGATAATCTCCAATAATAAATTAGGAATCCTATACAAATCTTGAGAAAGGTCCATCTCAAATATTAATTTTAGAATTCAACACTTAATCCAAGAAATAATGGCCCTGAAGTGGGAAAAGACAAGATTTTGATGAAATCCCAAAACTGGAAGCTAACCCCGAGGATCCTAGACCCTAGGGTCAAGGATGAGGTTGACCTTGACCTAGGTCAAGGTCGAGGTCATCCCTGAACTAGGTCATGGTCGAGGTTGACCTTGACCTAGGAGGTCGACCTTGACCCTAAGGTCAAGAATCTCAGGTTCATAGTCCAAAATGCCAGGAAAATGCTAGGAAGAAGTGGAAAAATGGGGTAGAATAGGGGAAAAAGCCAAATCCAAGTTGAGTATCGATTCAAGGTGTTCAGCATGACCCCAAAATACTTACTTGAAGGGCTAAACACTCTTACCATGAAAGTGCTTCCATTTTAAGATAATACATTAAGCCCCCACTTTAGCAAAAGTATGGACTTGATGCAAACTCTTGGTAAAGGAGATCACAAATAAAAAGATAATCTTATTGAAATCAAAGGGATAAAGGAATCCTCAAGTCCCCAGGGACTAGATTCTTCATCAACTCCAAGATTGCAATAAGAGAGACATCACTAGAGAAAAGAGAGAAAAGGAGAGAGAGGAGAGGTTAGCTCACCCAGTAAGATGTGTGTATCTCACTGTGAACCACAAAAGGATAGGATGGCCCACCAAGAAAATACTTGATAGTCACCCCATAATGTTTTGCACCTTCTCGAGGCTTTGTGCATGTATGTAGTGCATCTTCTAAGGGATTTTATTAAGTACCCATGGATTCACCTTCTTGTATCACCATGGAATACAAAATACATGTCTCCTCAAGATTTACAAACTAATGTGCATTACCTTCGAAAGAATTAGCATATAGATGCATGTCTTTTTAGGATTTAGCAACTTATGTGTGTTACCTTCCAAGATTTAGCATATTTGAAACTGGAAATGCATGTCCCTTTAGGATTTAGCAACTTATGTGTGTTACCTTTAGAGGATTTAGCATATTGAAAAATTGAAAAATGCATGTCTCTTTAGGATTTAGCAACTTATGTGCGTTACCTTCCAAGATTTAGCATATTGAAAAATTTGAAAAATGTGTGTCTCCTTAGGATTTAGCAACTTATGTGTGTTATCTTCATAAGATTTAGCATATTTGAAATTGGAAATGCGTGTCCCTTCAGGATTTAGCAACTTATGTGTGTTACCTTTAGAGGATTTAGCATATTAAAAATTAAAAAATTCATGTCTCTTTAGGATTTAGCAACTTATGTGTGTTACCTTCTGAGATTTATCATGTTGCAAAACAAAAGGATAGAACAAAAATACATAATATAGATCAAGGGAGGCCATATATATGCCCCCCTCCTTAATATGGAAAAAACATACTATTTTGAAATGTTAATGAAAGAAAAGAACAAGGATAAATCCTTCTTCAACATCAAGACAATATCCACAGACAACACCCAGTCCAAGCCAAGAAAGTCACAACTCCTATGAGGCCATGGAAGAGATAAATGCAAAGAGATATCATGTAAGAAGTGAAAAAGTAACCCTTGTGAGGGATATCACACTGTTCAATTTCCAAGGTGAGAGATTTATCAACCATGGAAACCCAATGTCAAAAAACAAAATAGTTTGTGATCAAGGACAAAGATCCTCAATCAAAACCAAAATTTTCATGCATGATTGGATATCACATAATAGATAGATACTGCTTAACCAAGGAAAGAGGTGAATCCCGAAAAGATAGAAAAGAGGGAGATGAAATCCTTTCCCCCAAAGCATAGGAACAAGGCTGGAAAGGGAACTATTATATCGCTCACAATGTTATGCAAGACAATGAGCCCCTAGGGATTAGGCTAACATTGTTTACATAATGTAGAGCTCCATAATAGGAACATAAATGTTATTTAGAGAAAACATGATTGAAATACAAGATATTGCCACATGATATATAAATAACATTAATATTAATGAGTTGCCTAATCTTATAATGTAAAGCTTGACATTCATTAGTAGAGTGATCATGAAATCTATGATATAAACAAAAAGGAAGAGTCTTCAAGTGTGGACTATGTTTATTTTTGCGTTTAGGTCTAGCAATCATCTTAGTACAAAGGAGTTTAGGTAAAAGAACTTCTTGGTCAAATTCCTTCACAGGTTCATCATGTTTTAAAGTGTTATTGGAGATGTTGTTAACATTGATTTGTTGTCAAGGATTAAATCCCAATCCATAAGAATGCTCATGCCCCCCAGTGTATAAGGGCATTTGAATTCCCTATTTATGTTTACCACATCCTTGAGCATTAAATCCTTGTTTAACAAGGAAATGATAACTAGGACCATAACAAGAAGACATATCAGAAGGAGTCAATGGAACCTCAGTAGTCACAATATCATCCTTAGTAGGCTTGATAGATTTATTGTGGGTAGAAGCAGTGACAAAGTTATTATGAAGGGCTTTAGAAGTAAAAAATCATTTTTCAAATTCTATTTGTTTCTTCATAAAATCAAGATCATTAACCTTATACTCTCCAATAAAGGTAGGATTAAAATCTAAGGTTCCCCAATCATTGCCAAGAAGAGCATTATAGGAAGAAGGATTACTATTAGGAGTATGAGTAGTGTGAGTTTGAATATTTAAACAAGGATTAGGCACATCATCTATATGAAGTGAATACATCTTGTTATTATGTATAAACTTGACTTTACGGTGAAGGGTGGAAGGAACAACATGTAACTAAGGTCTACCCAAAAGAAGGTTATAATTGAGAGGTCTAGGCATAACATGAATAGGTGTATTCAGGATGACCAGTCCTACATTGATAGGTAAGGTAATGATGCCTAAAGTGTTCTTAGCAATGTTATTAAAGCCACGTATAGGAACATTCTTAGGTTGAATAGTTGAAAGATTAGTGTTAATCTCTTTGAGCATGTCCATGCTACAAACATTAAGCCCAGATCCATTATCAATCAAGGTCCTATGAATGATATTGTTATTAATAGAAACAACAACCATAAGAGCATCATACCGATTCTAAATTTCTTTAGAAGGTAAATATTTTTGAGTAAATACAATGTCAGGAGGACCTAGGGTAGGATGCATGAATTGTAAGAGGTTATTGATGTTTTCTTGATTAGGAGGTGGAGTGGGACGAGTTGCTAGAGCTTTTTGCAAGGCTTCATAGTAGGTAGGTGAAGTTTGAAGAAGCTCCCATAAAGAAATCTTGGTAGGAGTATTTTGCAATTTGTTTATCAAATCATACTCCTTTCTAGGAAGATGAGGTGGAGGAGGAAGAATAGGTTGAGAAGGTGGAAAAGAAGTAGAAACCATTGGATTAGGTTGAGGGTTATTCCTTGTATGATATGTGTGATCTATTGAATCTTGATCATTAAAAGACTCCATAGGTTTACCTTTGATAGTAAGATGAGGACAACCTTTGACAGTTAACAAGGGTTTAGGATAAACCATATTAGTTGTCTCAACACTACAAATAGATTCACCAAAAGGAAGAAAAGAGGACATCCTAGGAGAAGATGAGGTAAGATCTTGATTCTCCATAGGATCATCACTAAAAAGGAGAGCTTTAAGGGAATTCATATAATTCTCCACTAATACCTCATCAGTAGAAGGAATCTTAAATGGAGGCAAAGCATCTAACTAAAATGTCTGCATAAGGGGAGTGTGTTTTAGAAAAAGATTCATCATCATGTATGAATATGTCATCTATTAATAAATCACCCTCTTGTATCAAAGCTTCTTCATGAGGAGGGGATAAATAAATGTCTTTATCCAAGGAATCATTCACAATGGTTTCATAAGGAAGAGAGTAATCAACATCCAAATCCAAAGGTTCATCCCAAATAAGAGGATTATCATCCCTATCAATATGGCACTTGAAAAACACTTGAAACAACTTGTGCATCATGATAACCAATATAGAAAATAGATCTAGATATATCCAAATGCACAAGCATGAAAAGGAAATCAAACACCACAAACACAATAGGGCATATAATTCCACAAAAGAAAGGGATAAGTGTGTTGGGTTCACCAAAATGTATAGTGAAGGTCAACACACAAGTGAATACAAAGGAAGATCTAACACAATAGAGCATCTAAATCCACAAAAGAAAGGAGGGTAAGCATGTCGGGTTCACAAAAATGTATAGTGAAGGTGAACACACAAGATGATGCAAAGGGAGATCTAACACAATAGAGCATTTAAATCCACAAAAGAAAGTAGGGTAGGCACGTCGAGTTCACTAAAATGTATAGGGTAAAATGTGGATGACATCCCAGAACAATGGTTTGCACATAAAAGAGACCCCAAAGCCAATATTTTACACTTACATGAAATTGTATTGATATGAAAAGTAAATATAGATGATTAATATTGAAATTAAGAAATAAAGATACTTACCTCTGAAAAAGTATTGGTTGAAAACCCTGTCAAACAATCTCAAAAACTGTTGACTCCCACATTATGAAACCAAAACTGTGAGATCTACAAAACTTAGAAATCTTTTTCTGAGATGAGATCAGGTCAACTTTGACCCTCATAAAAGGTCAAAGGCTACATTTTTATTCTAAAGGTCTATTTTGACTTTGTTCACAAATCTCAAAATTTCACCGAAAAGGGTATCCAAATCCGATCTCAAATCTGAAATTCCACACTTATACCTACAAGAGAAATGGTTTTGTTTGTTGGGGGGGAAGGGTTTGCCTTAGTCAAACCCCAATTTAGGAATTAACCTTGAAATTGAATTGAAATTACTCAAATAAAGAAAGTAAATGGAACAATTCACCTTGCTTGAGTTGAAACCCTTGTGGAGGATTCAAATCCTTGAGTCTACAAGAATGGATGAATGTAGAATCAAATTTAGGATGTCTCCAATCAATTGTCTTTAGATCTTCAACACCAATCTTGAATGGATCTTGAATTTGGAAGAGGCTTGAATGGAAATGGAAGAATCTTCAACAAGAGAGCTCCATAGAGCTTGAATCCTTCAATGGATTCTAATGGATCTCCTTGATGAATTGAATGCTTGAATGCTTGAATGCTTGATCTTCTTTCTTTCTTGCACTTGAGAGCTTGGGAGATTGTGAGATGAGATGGAGAAAATGAGAGAGGAAGGCTCCCTTTTATAGTGATCTAGGGCACAAGAGGGGCCTTGTAGAAAACAATAATTAAGGGCCCATGGCACAAAAATCTAGAGAGGTGCACATGGAGAGGAAATTAAATTAAAGTCTTGACAAAAAAATCTAGGAGGGGACCACCCTTAATATAGAAATAAAATAATTATTTAAGAGCCTTGTCACAAAATTTGAGGTAAGGCCAACCCCAAAGTTAATTTGAGCATCAAGCACAAAACTCAAGAAAGGATAATCTCCAATAATAAATTAGGAATCCTATACAAATCTCAAGAAATGTCCACCTCAAATATTAATTTGAGAATTTGTCACTTGATCCAAGAAATAATGGCCTCGAAGAGGGAAAAAACAAGATTTTGATGAAATCCCAAAACTGGAAGCTAACCCTAGTATCCCAGACCCTAGGGTCAAGGATGAAGTCAACATTGACCTAGGTCAGGTTCAAGGTCTTCCCTG
The DNA here is from genome assembly GCA_027943335.1 of Chamaecyparis obtusa. Lineage (NCBI taxonomy): Eukaryota > Viridiplantae > Streptophyta > Pinopsida > Cupressales > Cupressaceae > Chamaecyparis > Chamaecyparis obtusa. The sequence continues at coordinate 322,781 of BSBK01003440.1, read as the reverse complement.
ACCTAGGTTATGGTCAAGGTTGAATTTTACCTAAGAGGTTGAACTTGACCCCGAGGTCAAGAATCTCAGGTTCACAGTCCAAAATGCTAGGAAGAAGTGGAAAATGGGGTAGAACAGGGGAAAAAGCTAGATCCAAGTTGAGTATCCATTCAAGGCATTCAACATGACCCCAAACCACTTACTCGAAGGGATAAATGCTCTTACCATGGAAGTGCTTCCATTTTAAGATGATGCACCAAGTACAATAGGAGTTTGATGATTAGAAATTGATAGAATGAGACTAGATGCAAAAAAATTGATTAGGGTTGCAAGATGCCAATTTTGGTGTATTACATTTTCCCCCTCTTTGAATTGATGTGTGAGAAATTCATTGATTCAAAGAATAGTCTGATGTGACAATTTATGAGGTTTTCAGGATATCTCTAGAATGAAGCTTAACCCTCGAAAGTCAAGGTTGGATTTCCAAGACACCAATCAGATTGAGTTGTAGAACCACCTCCAGAATGAAGCTTAATTCTTTGAAGTATAGGTTATATTGTGAAGACATCAGTAAGATTACCACTTTTAGTAAGATTTTCCCTAGAATGAGGCTCAATATTTAGGAGTTGGGGTTAGACTGCCTCAATACTGGTTAAAAGAGCTTTCGAGATCCATCTCTAGAATGAAGCTTGACTTTCAAGGATTGAGGTTAGATTGCCCCAATACCTAAAGAGATTTCAAGAGCCATCTCTAGAATGAAGATTTAATTTCAGGAATCAGGGTTAGCTTACCCTAATACCTAATAAAGATTTGATTTTGAGAGCCATCTCTAGACTAAAGCTTGACTTTTAGGAATTGAGGTTAGATTTCCCCAATACCTAAAGAGATTTTGAGAGCCATCTCCAGAATGAAGATTGACTTTCAAGAATTAGGGTTAGATTGCCCCGATACCTAATAATAATTTTGAGAACCATCTTTAGAATGAATCTTGATCCTTAGGGATCTGAGTTAGGTTGCTTAGATACCTAGTAGTATGATGACAAGATGTAAGGCACAAAGATGGCCCTAGTGATTCAGGATCATGGAACATCCAATTTTGACCATGAGGTACAAAAAACTAAACATGCCCCAAGTGATGGGATGCCCCTAGCAATGAGGACTTTGATTTAGATCAGATTGATTCAAGAATGATTCAATAAGATTCAATGATGCAATCATCCTGCCACCTTGGGAGTGAAATGGAAAGATGACACATCATAAAGGTGTTTGACAACAATAGGTTGTAGATAGAGATAAAATCAAAGGTCTAGAAGAACTCAAAATAGAGGATGAAAGAATTAAGAAGATTTAGAAGTGATTTGGAGTGATTTGGAGGTCCTATTAACCAAGTTTGACCAAAATTGACTAGAGTTGACTTTTGATGAAAAAGATGAAGTCAAGAAAATGATGATGAGATGTGATTCTATCAAGAATATGACATCAAAAGGTTGACTGCACAAGCATCTGATTACGTTAGTCCTATAAATTTTAAGACACAATTTTGAGCTATGTAGAGATGTCAAATTTTGATTTCGATCCTGAAAATGGATTCTGAGCGGTTGATTTAGCTAAGGGTGAATTTTTTTGCGCAAAACAAAGCACTTTTGAAAATTATGTCAAAACCTATATAAGGCATAAAAGGGTCATTTTCAATGAGGACATCATTATCAATAAGGACATGGCGGACATGCTTTGGGCCTATCATGACTTCAATATGCAGAGGAGCATTGTGTAGATGGCTTAACAAATGATCATCTTCATCAAAGAAAGACATGTAATGGGGTGAGGTCAGGTGACCCACCATGGATTAAAACTAGTCCAGATCAAGATCCTTAGGGACATTTGCCTCAATGAGGGATTTATCAAGAATATGCCTATGAGTAGGCGAGATCTTCAAGAGCTCAAAAATTGTGATCTGAGCATTGGTACCTTGTAATTGGTCTAGGATGTTGTAACTGGCATTGCTAGGTGTGGGGAACAATCTTGAATTCTTGTTGATAGGGCCAACAACAACTATGTCTACAGGTTGTTTCAGTCCATATGTAGAAGGCTCAGGGCATTTGAGAATGACCTTTGCATGAGATCAAGTGACAGCATTCACACAAACTAGAGACTATTTTTGTTCAGAAGATTGAGACACAGGACCTCGCAGGACAAACAGAGCCTTGGGTCTAGGAGCATCCCCGCTTCCCTTGATGGTGATCACATCACAATATTTTACATCAATGGGTTCAACCATATTAATAACATTGTCATTAGTATTGTACATATAGTTGACCTTATTGTTGGCATTCTTGGCCTTAGAGGACTCACCCTTCTCATGAGGAGGAAAGGGGTCTTTGAATGCTTGGTGATCCGAGTTCTTGTTATGACCACTCATAACAACATCACCATTATCGATAAGATATTGGATCTTATGTCAAAGTTGAATACAGCTGAAAGTGTTATGACCCTTGTTTTGATGGTAATCATAGTATGTAGATTCATTCCACCAAGAAAGTTGTGGTTGTGGATCATAAGGATGCAAGTTATTTGGAGGCATGTGTATTTGGTTTTGCAAGAGATTCTTGTAAACCACGTCAAGAGGTTCCCCTAGGGAAGTGAACTCATGTTTGGGTCGAGGTGCCCAAGGTTTGCTTCTAGAATATTTTGAAGGTTTTTTAGTGTCTTCCATAGCCTTTTTAGTTGATTTGGCTGCCTACATACTGGAGGTAAGGTTGAAAACAACCTTCGGAGGCTTTGGGGTCACATTATCAATGACTCCATCATTCACAAGATTGTGGTTTTTGTTGACAATTTTAGTTTTGTCTTTTCTTGAGGAGGACCCCTTCTTGTTATCTTTGTGTAGGGTTAGCTCTCCTTTCTTGACCATGAACGTCTCTATTCTCATAGCTTGTTTGATCATATCATCAAAGGTCAAAGGACCTTGCAGTTGTACTTGGTACCCAAAATTAGGAAGAAGATTATTTAAAAAGATATCAAGCTTCTCAGATTCTGGTATTTTGTGAGAATATTTGGTGTAGAGTTTTCTCCATCACTCGAGAAATGTTAGGAAAGGTTCCCTGGGTCATTGTTTCCGATTGCAAAGATCACAAATATTAACTAGATGCTAGATATTGTGTGAATAGTGCTAGAGGAATAGATTGGAAATCTCATCAAAAGACTTGATGCCTGTCGGAAGTCGAGAGAACCACTCCATAGAAGACCCACCCAAACTATGCAGGAAGAGACACATGAGATAAGTTTGGTCATGTATAAACTCCCTGGATAGAGCACCAAACTCTCTCAAGTGATCTTGAGGATCAAAGATAGTACCCCTCTATAGTTTGTTTTTTTGTTATCCTTGCCAAACTCTTTTAGGCCACTTGTATGTGTGCTTTGATATTTTAGTTTTATTATGATTTTAGATGTATGTCACTTCATGGTGAATCTTTAATAAATGGATGTTTATGATGATTATATTGACTTAGTTATATGCTGTTATTTATGATGATGTTGTACTTGTTTTGAAATGTTATTTATAATGATGATTATACTTACCCCATACTTGCATGTTTATGGTGTTCATGTATGCTTTTATATTTTTTCTTGATGTGCTTGATGTGGTTGAGGGATGGAGTCGTAGTTACTTTCTTGTGAGATCCACATGATTGGCCGATCCCCGCCATTGTCTATTATATCTCTATACATATATGCACATGCTTGTCTCTTATGCAGGTTTGTAGGTACCAGGCATCGACTTCCCTGAATTTTCAAGATGAGCATGCCCTATCTCTAGTCTCAATGGTACAAGAGGGGAGATAATATTTAGTTCCAAATCCTAACCTAAGCCATAATATTGTCTTGAAATAATGGACAAGATTTTGTATTTCCTATCCTTTTGAACTCATCCAATTAGCATGAGTTTATACCCCTGTCCTTGAGTATGAATGTGGGTCCTTAGGTCTTTTGATTCTTTTGATTTGTTGTGTTTGGTGTGATTTCTATATTTAGATCATTCTATTTTTAGCCATGGGATATTATTTAATTGGAAATTAAATAAATGTAATTATTTAGTTTAATTATTATTTTTATTGAATAATGGAAGCAATTAATTAATGGAAACTAATTAAATACATGTACATTAGAATTATGTAATTGTAAATGTATCCCTTTTTCAATTAAAGTGCATTAGTTAATTTAAGGGTTAATTTAGCATGTGGTAATCATGTTAAACTAAATGTTTTATTTTTATTTATTTGAATGCATTAAATTGCACATTCATAATTGAATAAAATAAAATTAATGATATTAGTTAAAGTTTGGTTATGTGCTTTCAACAAAAGGAAAAGTGAAAAAAAGACTCTAGTTCAACTGAAATTGAACTGAAAATTAGAGTTTGCTTTCATGCAAAGCTCTCTTGGAGTCGAGTTCAAATTTTTGCATGTGGAAGGTAATTCCTTTATGTGTTGAGGGTTTAGCCATTATTCGATTACACAAGTTTGAGAGAGATTTTGGAAAAAGTTGGATTTTGTTGAGCAATTGGTTGGTAGCTTGGGATTCTTTTGATTCTAGTCCTTGTCAGTTTTTCTATGTGGCATTATTTTCGAGGTAGGATTCGATCATCCTAGAAATTTATGTTTTATGCAATTTGAAATGACTATTTTCTTCGTGCCTCTTGTTTAGCCTGTCTAAAATTTTATCCTAGGAATTCTCTCTTCGTATTCAGGTATTGGTCTTATAGAAATCCTTACTACATGCATCCTTTGATTTCATTTTTTAGAATATTCTCATAAGGATTTGTAGTCTGGACAATTCTGGTTAAATAGTTACTTTATGAATTTTAAGGTAAATGGGTTATCTAGAAAACCCTAAATTCGAAAATGATTGGAATTGGTTAAATGAAAGCTATTTGATATTTTTTCTATAGTTCCACTGGTTAGTATATCAGGTTGCTGTATCTTGATTTACGACAGAAATATATATATATATATATCTATATATATATAGATATATCGATATATATATATATATCTATATATATATATATATATATATATATATATATATATATATCTATATATATATATATATATATATATAGATATATATATATATATATAGATATATATATATATATATATCGATATATCTATATAGATATATATATATATATATATATATATATATATATATATATATATATATCTATATATATATATATATATATCTATATAGATATATCTATAGATATATATATAGATATATATATATATATATATATCTATATAGATATATCTATAGATATATCTATATATATATATATATATCTATATATCTATATATATATATATAGATATATATATATATATATATATATATATATATATATATATATATCTATATATATATATATATATAAATTGAAATTAAATTAAAAGTTTTAATTAAAAACTTTGCGTTTAAAAAGTATCTGCTAAAAAAAGGATTTGTTTAAAAATATATATATTAAAAAGTATTTAATAAACAAAGTTTCATTGGGAACCTTTTTGTACCCATGGGACTATGTGTGCAGTACCCTAAGGTACTGATGCACGTCAGTCCCAAGGGCTACGTGCGCAATACCATAGGTACTGACATGCATGTCAATCCCTATAAGGACTACGTGCACACAGGGGCGTGGGGCCTGCGTGTCCCCCCCTTAATAATGTTATTTTTAAAAAGAAATTATTATTGTTTTTTAAAAGATTTATTTAGTGTTAATTTAATTTTTTTTAAAGGAAGAGGTTATTTATTAATTATTTCTGTATTAATTATTTTAAAATTAAATTTATTTATTAGTGTAGCTAAATTTTAATTTTAATTCATTTTGTTTTAAATGATTAGTATGAGGTTATGCAATTTTGGTTATTATTTTTATTTTAATTATTTTAAATCAGTTTATTAATGATTTAGTTTAATTTAATTTAATTGATTTTGTTTTAATCAGACTATTTTAATAAATGATTTTCTATGAGTAGATAGATTAAATTTTATCTTGCTTTTAATTAATAATATTTGGTTATAGTATTATGATGAGATAAAATCTTATTGTATTTTTGATTAATTATTCTTGTGTGTATGAGCGATGCATTTATATGTTGACATAGTTAATCATTGTGACTTTAGTTGCTTTTGGGCAATATATCTTGGATTGTTTATTAGGGGTTGTAGTCGACTTTTGGGGATGTAATGCAGAGACGAGTGTATCGGGTGTTTTGGTTATCTCATTTGTTTTCCTTGCATACTCTGTTGGGTTGATTGAGTTGTTCTAACCCTAGGTGGGTTTGGTCTTTGATGTCTTCTAGTCTTGCATGTTGGGCTAGTTATTGAGATTTATGAGTTGTGTTAACTCAGAGTTATACTTGATCTTGTGAGACCCTAGGGTAGGTTATCTGAGTGTATAGTAGGAAGTGGCTTGTAATTGGTGGTGGAGCCCGGATGTGGCTACCAAGATATCCTATTACAAGTAGCTTAATAAGTGATAATTAATAACATTGAGAGTTAAAATGAACCTAATAAGATATTATGTGCCTCACCCATGCCTGAGTTCCTGATTGAGTTTTGAATAGGATGGGAGTGAGAAGATGCTTGCTGCCCATGCGGAATGGATATGTCATAGTTAGTACCTTATCTACATGAGAGGTTACTGATACCACATAGAGTCACTAGGGCACCGGGGTCTAAAGAGACTACCAGGATAACCTTAGAGTTGGATCATGTGATGACACTTCCTTTATGCATCTTAGGTTTCCTATGTGTGTTGGTTGCCTCTGGTTGTGTATGTTGTACCTTGTTATCCTTTTTGTACCTTTTGAGTTAGAAGCTTTTGGGATCTCTTCCTTAGCTTTTTCTGTTGGTGTTGTTATCCGAGTGGGATCTAATTTTATCTCCTTAGCATGGTGAGAATGGACCATTTAGGTTCCATGAGGTTGGGTGGTAGTGATTCTTTTACCATTGAGATTTCAACATTCGTGTATCGGTGCTGGATGATCCCTATGGAAGTTTGATTCTTCTTCTTATCCTTGTGGAATTGTATCATTGTATCAGATATTTAGAGATATCATGTTGTATTTCATTTTGGTTATTGTATTACATACCCTACGACATGTGCAATGGATGTAGATTGTTATGGATACCCTATGGTACCCGTTGTATCTATGTTATCTTTAATGTGATGTTACTATTATCATTCAATTGTATACATGGAATTTGTAATTATGTCTAATCTAAATTAATTAATTAATTCTCATGTAATATTCATCAAGGAACCCTTGAGAGTTGTAATCTCTGTGAGTTGTATATTGCTTTGTATTGCTTCCGCATTGTAAGACTTTGATGTTGTTGATTGTTAACTTTAAAAAAAAATTATTCTGCAAACTTAGTAGCATGTTTAGGTTAAGTTCTCCTAGGTTCCCTAGTGGGGCATTATAGGTACCCAAATATTTGTTGTATTTGGGGAGTTCTACACCCTTAGGAAAGGGTGACATGCTAAGACTCTTGTCAAATGGGAATAGACAGATGCTCTCCAGTGTGAACTAGATTGCTAGTTTGTCCTTGGTTTTCATGAGTTGTTCAATCTGGTCTTGCATGTCTTGAACTAGTTTTTGTAGTTTAGTGGTCTCTATTTCCTCTTCCTTGACTACAAGAGTCTTGAATTTATAGTATGGGCATAACTTAGCCCCTTGGTTGGCCAGTTCGAGAAAGTATTTCTCCTTCTCTTCTTTCATTAGAATCTCCATCATCTTATAGAGGCTTTTTTTATCTCAGGAAGCCTCAACATCTTGCTAGGTTATCTCTTCATCATCATTACCAAGGATTTCAAAGATACTCTAGGCATGAAAGTCTTCCTAGTTGTCTTGAGCTTGATCCTGATTATGATCATGAGCTCTACTGTACTCAACCTCTTCATTTTGGTGTGTCATCTTGCTAGTGTGCAAGTGCGTAGTGTGAACAAACTGAGTGTGAGGAGGTTCAGTATGATGAGAGGTTGTTGCTATGGGAACCTTTGGTGCCTCAAAAGGATCAATTTTAGATGGTGACTCCTTAGAGCTTTGGTGTTCTCAAAACAAGGGATTTTTAATCTGACTGAAGTTCACCATAAAAGTACATTGGACACAAGGTTGAATAACAAGAGAAAGAGAGTGAGGTGACTCCTCTCTAGATGTGTTTGAGGAAGAATGTAAAGATCCCCTACAACACTTAGATTGTGTAATAAGCTCAAAACAACCTCTCCCTTGGTTGTGAGATCTATCGCTACCCCGTCTAGTCAGACATGAAGGGAATGTGTTGCTACTTTCAATCAAAACAATCATAGATGAGGATTAAGTAATGAGAGAGAACTAGAATTATGCTTGGAACTTTGTTTCTGGAAAAGAAAAGAGTGATTAAAGTGAAATGTACCTGACATGAGTCGTCGAGAGTATGGTTATAACAATCAAGAGATGACTATCATGTCACAAGGTACAAGAACACAGTAGAACAAACAGATAACAAAGAGACAAAATGAGTTCAAGTGGTCATCATGTAATTCTCAACCTGAGACATCCAGTTTTAGATTGTGTACAAGTAGGAAAATAGATAGGCAAACCCTAAATAGGAAATAGATCCAGCAGATGGGAAATAGCTCACTTTTTTGACTAACTAGGGATAGTCTCACATGAGGAAGTGCCCGAATGCATGCAAAGATATCTTGTCTCATGTGAAAAAGTGCAGGAATAGACTAAAAAGGACCGATAGGGTTTCTAACAAATTATGGAAAAAATTCATGCGGAGATGTGAAATCTCACACGGGAAAGTGTATAGAGAGCCAAAATCTCACGCAAAAATGTACAGGGAACCTAGCAAAAAAAAGTACAAAATCTGATAATTGGATCAATTTTTGAGACACATCGTGGGTTGTTCTCTGATAGAATGTTCAATTCTTAGACATGTTTTGGATAGTTTAAATCAGAAAACTCAATTTTTGAGGTTTCAATCACTCGTTAACAAGCACAAAGTTTGGAACTAGCAAGTAGTTTATGTTATAGTCAATAGTCAAAAACAACTCTACTGAGGACAAAGAAACTCAAAAGAAACATGGGAGTCTTGACAAAGTTTGAACATGTTGGATAGTTGAAGACTTGAAACAAACACTTAGTTATCCCTACAAAGAAAATGGTAGAGAAGACAAAATCCATGCCTCATAGCTTATGCGCATGCATTCACCTCACACAGCTGTGTCATCCCCTAAAGGGTGCCCATGTTTTTGGTGTTTCCAAGGACTCAATAATATATGTTCAAAGGTTATCCTTGAAGTAGGGGCCAGTGTCATATACCACCTTCAAATGTCCAGATGCATGCCTATGGTGAGAATCTATGGGAGAGATTCTTCCCCCTCCCTATGTAAAGATTATGTCCCCTTTCAAAGATGAACTAGGTAGGAAACTAACTAAGAGAGTGTTTAATAGGCTTCCATTCACACTAACCTTTAGTTCCCTTAACACAGGGTTGGGACCTCTTAGTCACACTGACACTTGAAAGTGTACACCCCTACAAGTAGGGCTAGGAGTGGTGCCGCTCAGTAAAATAAACAAAGCTTTCTTAAGATGCTTGACATCATGGATCAAGAGAAAGAAGTTAACATGGTTTTGGAGTCTTTAGACTCAACAAAGCTACTTTATTATAGTGAGGTGGAATCACCAGCAAAAGGTGTGTACTCACTTGGGTCATTCTAATGCAAACCAAGGCAGGGAGGATCCCATTAAGGACAATCTAGCCTTGTAGCTTCAAAATTACACAGTAGAAAACTCAACACAAAAGATGTTTCAAATCAAATTTTCATTAAAATGCCTAGTTTTAAGGCCTTTTGGGTTAGGACCAATTACAAATAGAACAAGTTCTTCAAGATCCACATAGATACAATAAAAAATCAGCTAGTTTAGCTCTAAAACAATCAGCAACTAATGGAAACCCTAAGGAAGATCTAAACTTGAGCTCACAAGCCTCCAATCAATCTCCTTGTCTCCAAATGTGCAAACCCCTAGCTTTACAACTACAAACTATTAGATAATAATCTGATCTGCAAGATCATGCAAGATCTTTTCCACAACTTTGCCAACTCCATCTTTTTGAACCTCAGATCTGACTTGCTAAGTCTTCCAAGTCATCTGCCACCCCCTTTCTAAACATCTACCCAAACACCCCTTTAAATACTAATCATCAGCCACAAGTCAACTAGATGAAACCCTTAACTCTCCCAAAAAATATTAAATTCAATACAAGTCAGCTCTCAAATAGCCTTACAAACATTTAAATCCAACATGTTGGCCTGTAACAACAACTACCAATAATAAATGCACCAAGTTAGCCCAATAAATCACATAGAACTCCAGTCGGTAAACTAGAACTACCAAGAAATAATGAAATAACCAAGCACGCCATGCATCGTTGAGCACTAGTGTCGATCGAGCACCACAGGCATCACTGAGTAACACTTTCACCGAGCACCAAAGATTATCAAGTTACTTCAGCGACTGAGCTTCCTTCAATGATCGAGACTGTCAATCAAGGCTGCAACCAAGTAACACCAACCAAAAAAACCACCTCCCATGTAGTTTCACTGAGTACCCTAGAATGCCCCTGCATCAGACACCCCAGGTTGGAAAAGATGTTCATATGTGAGAAGAACATCTTTTGGGATTTAGCACATAAGCCCCAAACTAGTTCTTCACATACAAGTCCTCCACCTTTTCAATTTTCATATTCTTCCTCTTCAACTTTCTCTATCTCTTTAAGTCTTTCCTTGACAACACACAGGTCTATTCTCCATACTAATCATTCATTTTATCTAGATCTACCAACTCAATTTGGCTACCAATACTCAAGCTTGTCCTACCGAGCATTGTATCCAACAAAGGCATCAGGGAAAACTTCCTGTCATCCATCTCAACAGTAAACACATTTCTAACATAGTCATACATAGCTCTGCAATCATATTGCCAAGGTCTACCAAGCAATATATCACAACTATTCATATTCATGATGTCACATAATACAAGATCCTTATACAAGCCAATCTGAAGATCGATAAAGCATTGTTCTCTTACTTCTAGAGCATGAACATCTTGTAACTAGCCTATCCTATAAGGACAAGGATTCTTCATTCTATTTAACCCAAGTTTCTAAACTATGTCCTCAAAAATAAGGTTATCAGTACTACCACTATCAACAATAACATCATAGAGTTTACCTCCAGACTTTCATCAGGTCCTAAACAAGTTACTCCTTTGACAAGGTGCCTCCTTTATACCAAGTAATGTTCATCGAAGAAGCAAGTTCTTAGATTTAGGTCCATTCTCATTCACCACAGTAGTTCTTCAGTCACCAAGCTTCTTTTGTGTAGACTCAAAAGAATGGTGTCCTTCCTATCCACAGTTATAGCAAGTACCCTTAAAGATAACTCTACCTGTCTTCTTCTTTGGTTCCACAGGTTTCTATTCATCTTCTACATTAGTCAGTTTATCCTTCACTGAGTGATCAACCTTTTCCTTCGCTTGGGGATTACTATGTTGTTTCCTCTTCAACTTATCTTCTTCCTTCAGAGCATACTGATAAGCATCTTCAACAAAATCAATCTTCAACATACCAAGCTCATCCCGAATATTGAATCTCAAACCATTCACATACTGAGCTACCTTTTCCTTACCAAGTTCTTGGTGTCCAGACTGAATAGTAAGTTTGTAGAACTCCTCAGTATAATCTTCAATAGATAAATCCTTTTGTTTCAGAGTCTACAACTTCTTAAACAAGTCAAGCTCATAGTCATAAGGTATGAACTTAGCTTTCAATTTTGTCACCATCAACCTCCACCGATTGATCTTCATTTCACCTTCATCTTCTCTATCTCTTTGTAGTTCTTTCCACCAAAGAGAAGCATGTCCTTTCAACTTAGTCTGTGCTAATATCACCCAAAGAGGATCTTCAATTTCTTCTAGCTCAAAGAAATATTCAAGTTCACCAATCCAATCAATCAAGTTCTTGGGCTTAAAAGTACTAGAGAAAGTAGAAACTTCCATTTGGTAACTGCTACTTAGCTGAGCTCTAGATCTAGGCAACTGAGCAATTTTGTCTTGACTAGATCTATCTCTCTAGTCATCACCACTAGATCCAACAAGTTCAAAGTCTTCAGTAGCTTCCTCATAACCATCTTCAATACCAACATTCTGTGGTACACCATTAACAACTCTCATGATCTTGGTGACCATGTCATTCTTCATCAACTCCATATCAGATCTGAAATCTGATTTCACCTTCTTCGTAATCCTAGATTCAACAGTATCACAAAGGTCTGCAAGTACCCTAGGGTCCAATATTTAGAGGCATCCTTAAAGATAAGAGAAACCCTCTACAATAAACCCTACACTGACCACCTTGTGGCAATCTCCAAGTTGTATGCAAGTCAGATCTCAACTTGCCACCTTGCACAAACAACTAGGGCAAGATCCACAAGTTTAGTGCCAAAAATCTGTAACCTAGATCATATGATCTCTTCACTAGCAAGATCAACTCCACAAGATCAACCTTGCTAGGTCAACCTTCACTCCACAAGATCAACTCTCACTCTGATACCACCTGACATAGACCAAGGAAGGGAGGATCCAATTAAGGACAATCCAGCCTTGTAGCTTCAGAAATACACATCAAAAAACTCAACACAAAAGATGTTTCAAATCAAATTTTCATTAACATGCTCGGCTATAAGGCCTTCCAGGTTAGGGCCAATTATAAATAGAACAAGTTCTTCAAGATCCACATAGATCCGATACAAAATCAGCTAGTTCAGCTTTGAAACAATAAGCAACTAATGGAAACCCTAAGGTAGATCTAAACTTGAGATTACAAGCCTCCAAGCAATCTCCTTGTCTCCAAGTGTGCAAAACCCTAGCTCTGCAACTACAAACTATCAAATAACAATCTAATTTGCAAGATCACGAAATATCTTTTCCACAACTTCTCCAACTCCAACTTTTAGAACCTCAGATCTGACTCGCTAAGTCTTCCAAGTCATCTTCCACCCCCTTTCTAAACATCTACCCAAACACCCCTTTAAATACTAATCATTAGCCACAAGTCAGCTAGATGAAACCCTTAACTCTCCCAAAAAATATTAAATTTAGTACAATTTGGCTCTCAAATAGCCTTATAAACATTTAAATCCAACATGTCAACCTGTAACAATAGCTACCAACAATAAATGCACCAAGTTGGCCCAACAAATCACATAAAACTCCAGTCAGTAAACCATATCTACCAAGAAAAAGTGAAATAACTAAGCATCCCAAGCATCGCTGAGGACCAGTGTCGACCGAGCACAGCAGGAATCACTGAGTAACACTTTCACCAAGCACCAGAGATTATCAAGTTCCATCAATGACTAAGCTTCCTTCAATGACCGAGACCGTCGGTCAAGGCTGCAACTGAGTAGCACCGGCCAAACAACCCACCTCCCATGTAGTTTCACCAAGTACCCTAGAATGCCCCTATATCACATTCCTAGAGGTTCAACTTCTGGTAGGCCCTCTAAAGGTGACACAGACTTGGCTCAGATTCAAGGGTCAGAGTTTTTGATTCTCTCAAAGAGAGAAGAACATAATCCTCTACCTCTGCACCTTACCCAAACACACCTGACATGTCTATCACCGAGCTAACTCCTCTTTAACCAATCCAAAAGCTTTTGGGTTTCTAGTTCTCTCAATGAGAGAAGAGCATAATCCCTTAGCTAGTGAACGTGCTAAAGGTTCATTACCTTTCCTTTCTCCCCCAGGTATCTATCCTTCTAGTAGCATCTGGGTCTTGGGTTCATCCATGGTCATCACTTCCATGTAATGAAGAGCCTATTACCCTATGCTACTATCAAGACCCTTAAGAGATTTTCACAAGGCCCTATTTAGACTATGTGAAGAAAGTAGTAAAAAGATAGAATGTTTGAGTAGGTTTTAGATTCTTTGGCAAGCATCTTCGACATGCGTCCTACAAGAAAACTATCAGAAAGTATTCATAGTTGTGTTTTAGGAGCCTTCGACATACGTCCTACAACCCAATGTTATGCTATATCAGAAATCAAAAGAAGAAAATCACAGCAAGATAATGAATGTTAGAAAATAGGAACATAAAGTATAGAATTGTAAAAATTTAAGTCTCTGATGTCAAAGTCCACGCAAGAGATTGCATGGCTTCACATGAGAGAACACCTTTGTAATGCGAGAAAGTGCTAAGAAAAGAAAAACTTTGCACAATACAATGTGAATCTTTGTGTGAGAATCCATACCAAGGGCATACAAACGTACGGGCAAAATGCAAAATTTTTTTAAAAAATTGAAATGAGATGAGGCCAAAAATTGATTTTCGGTCCCAGGGTGGGCACTAGAAATGTATAAGCTAAATATGGGCCTCTAATTTAGCCTCACACTTCAACATAGTCATTGTTCATCAGTTGTAGACAAGAATGAATATGAGATTATTCATCTTTCTTGTCTGGATGATTTGACCTATTGCCTAATATCTAGGTAGGGATCGGGATTTCTCTTAGAATCGAGAGTACAACAACCATAGACTAGCACTATAATGGAGGATGTATGCATTTTATTCTAGAATGAGTATGCAAGATTAATCTAGAAATGAAATATGAGTATTTAATCTAAAAAATTTGAAAGAAAACTAGATTAAGACAAGTGCATATTTAATCTAAGCATGATATTAATCTAAAATGATCATCAAACTAACAATGAAAATGAAAACTTTGAATGTAAACAAGTAGCAATGATAATGCAACAGCACTTCATTGCTCAAAAATTGGGATCCTTTGAATGTGGAATGAGGGTTCTTTTATAGAATCCCAGGTTCAATCGATGGTTGAGATTGAATCAGATGAATGGTGGAGATTGAATGAGAGTTTGGTCTGAAATAGAAAGTTTCCTGCAAAGAGGTAGTTAACTGTTTGCCTTTTTCTTGTGTGGAGCAGTTAACTATTTTATTGCCCTTTTGGATCTTAGTTAACTTAAAGTTTCCTTTTCTGAACTAAAGAGAAGATTTTTTGGAGAGAATATTTGATTAAATAAATATAATATTGCATCATAAGTGGATTTTCTCAATTATTTAAATAATTAAATTCAATTATTGAAATGAGGATATTTATTTAAAACCAAATATTTATTTAATTCCTTTTTCATGTGTTTTAGCTAAAGAGGGTGGATTTAATTTAATTAAAGTGCTAGGACTTTATAATTAAATTAATCGATCATCGGGTTTATTTAGCCAATTATAGTTGATATTTAGGAATTAAATATATATTGCGATTAATGTAGATTTAGAGTTTTATGCATTTGACACTAAGTCAAGTAGAGTCAATTAGAAGATAGAATTGCCTAGTGCAATAGGACTTCGATGATTAGAAATTGATAGAATGAGACTAAATGCAACAAAATTGGTGAGGGTTGCAAGATGCCAATTTTGGGGTATTACATGCTTTACCAAAGGAAAATATTTTCTCTAAAACAAATATTGAGTGATTTCATACATATAAATATGGAAGAAATCTCCTACAAGTATTTATTTTCCATCACATCAATAATAAAAATGGAAGTTAAAATACATTGAGACAAACTTATTTTCACATAAAGTAAATACTTACAAGGAGATAAAATAAAGTAAAAATGATATCATAACTTATAGTTTCCCATGAATATAAAGGGATGTAAACTTGGTTTTGGTGAATTATTTTTCCTAAGAAGTGAAAATCCTACTAAGGGCATGAATATTTATAGGGTAATTATTTTTACTTATATTTATATAAGTAGAAAGGGTTTGGATAAATATGGTGACTATGAAAATAATTATTATATAGAGAGAGGGCTAAATGGATATAATTTATACCTAGATACTATTTGTAATGATAGGCGGAAGATCTGAAACACACATCAATTGTACCTCTTTTTTATATTAATACAAAGAAATCTATTTTCTATCCAACTTGGAGATTGTAAGTTAATTTCCTTTCATTTAGATTAGTCCTTTGTGATTATTGATTTCAAAATAAATTACTACCATTATATACTTAGTGAAAGATTTATTTTTAGTATATTTTTTTATCATCAAAGATTCCATACGAAGTGTTGTCTACGTAACTTTGTCTAATTGGTTTTCCCTGAGAAATTAAATTCAATTAGACTAAAATATATGCTATAAAGTGATCTTTCATGTACATGGTAGTGGATGGTGTGTGGAACTATCTTTCAAAGTTGTACATGAAGATTTGAATTATGTTTGACTCTATTTGCCCAACATTAGATAAGGGACTAGTTTGAGGGTTAATTCAAAAGGAAGTAATTCTTTAAAGGCTTTGAAGTTAAATTATTCTATCTAAAATATGTGGAATCTACAAGTAAAACAATTTTATTTTATTCATATCACAAAGAATTTTAAATTTTTCAACATTCATTTAATAGTTTGATCACTCTTAAGAACCTCTTTCCATCTTAAGAGAGACCCCAATGTTTTCATTGGCTACTATCTGCTATAAAAAAACTCTAACCAATAGATTAAGGCTGAGGTATAGGTTTACCTTCCTAGGCCTTACAAAGCCTAAAGTGCAGGGGAGAAAGATCATAGTTGATCACTCTTGTTTATTTCCTAAGTCAAGTTGGAGATCCCAGAATTGAGTAGGAAGGCTCATAGGATTTCCAATGTGTTGATTTGAGTCCAATAAGGTGCTCTACCCATTCCCTTATTACATTTCTTGATCCTATGGTCCTTATTAGGACTATTTGGATTCATGTTCAAATTACAATTGCCATTATATTCAAATACCATGATTGGATTAAGTACATCATAATTAGGCCTTTTAGACCTTTGGGAACATATTTCATGCATTGGTGGCATCATGGACCTCAATGGTCTATCAGGTGCTCCAACACCATACTTCCCCCTACAAAATTCCTCTTGGCCCAAGAGAAAAGGGGTTTTATTTTCACACCTCCCATCCTTCTAGATGGTCCTTTTCAATCCATCACCTCATGGGGAATCTATTGTGATAACAAATCCTTGTGAGTTTGGTCTTCTTTCATACCTACACCAAACTCATACAACATATTAGTATTAAAAAAAAAATCATGATGCCACTGTCTAATACAATCACTCCTTGACTATTGGTGCCTCATATTTAATGATACTTTGAGGTCCAAATGACCCCCTGGTCTATTAACAATTTAAGGGCCTCCTTTTTACTTGTCATTAATATTCAAAGGATACTCAATATCCCCTGCTAGCATACTATTTGCTGCCATAACATGTAGCAGATGTATCACTACTCTCTTCTCACTATCAATGACAATCTGCTACTGCAATTTTGACCTCTAACCAGATACACTTTATACCCTGCACCTCAGGGACCTACAAATCCATATACTATTTTCTATGAAATCATACAATCCTCTTCTCGTTATCCTGATCACCTTACAAAGGGGTTAGTATAAAACTTGCACCATCTTTACAAATAACATATGCACTATTGTATCATGTATTGTCCTTCTTAGGTACTTCCAAGGCCTTCCTAAGAGAATGTGGAAACAATTCATAGGAAGAATATAACACAAAACCTTACATCTATAGTCACCAATGGAAAACTCAACATATTCTTATTCTCTAATCAAGAGACTTTGTTCATTACTTACCCATGATGCCCTATAAGGTCTATTATCTAGAAATTTATCCAAATGAAATTTGGTCACAATTTCATATGAAAATAGATTATCAAATGAACCTGAATCAATTATCATTCTTCAAAATTTACCTTGGCTCTTACATTGTGTCCTAGAGATGGATACATTTGGTTGTGTTGGTTGATACAATGGATCCATTCTAAATATCAAGAAGTCACTTTCTAGTACTGGATTAACATTCCAAATCTTTATTTATTTATCCTCTTGTACTAAAGGCACATTCCTCTCTATATTCTTTATTTGATCATTCATGAGACATTTTAATGAAGAATGTCCCACCTCATTACAATTATAGCACCTTCATGTGAATACATTGGATCCTTTTCCTCTTCCAAATCTTCCTCCACCTTTATATCCTCATCTTTTCTTTGAATTTTTCTCCTTGCTCTTATCCTTGTCACCTTGACTTTGGTTCTGTTGTGTAGGTATATTTCCCCTACCTCTATTTTTACCACCTCTACCATTGCCACCTTTCCTTTCTTATTTTCTTTTCACTCGTTCTTCTACCCCTATAGCCGATTGGAAACACTCCCCAAATGTCTTTGGAACAATCAATCCTATTTCATCTTGCAAGTTTTACCTTAGGCCATTAAGATAACTTGAAACCTTCTCATCCTCATCTTCCAATCCTCCTCTAATACTGAGCTTGTAAAATTTCTCAGTATAGGAGATAACATCCATGTCCTTTTTCTTTGAATTTTGTCTCATTATCTTAGTTTGAATAGTAAAGTATGAAGGAAGAAATTATACCTACATCATGGCCTTTATCCTACCCCAAGTAGCGACCTTAGCCATTCCTATAGCCACTCTTTCAGCCCTAACAATAGTCCACCAAGTCAATTCTATCCCTCTCAATTTTTTCTTAGAAAACTTCACCTTCTTCTCTTCATCCATGTACTCAAATTCAAAATAGTTCTCCAGGGAATCTATCCACCCCAAGGCCTCTTCACTATCCATATTTCCTTGATAGGTGGGTAAATATATGTATCCCTTTCTACTACCACCTTGTACTACCTTCAATATCCTCACCATATTTTTTCATTAGGGTCTATTTATTTTTCTCCATTCCCATCATTCAGATTCTCACCTATGTCATTACTTGCTTTAGCATCTTCTTCCTCATTCTCTCTTTCGAACCTTATCCTATATCCTCTCTCAAAGGATTCCAACCTTTCCTACAGTGATGCATTCTCTCTTCTCATTTTTCTTATCTCTCTATCCATTATTGCTTCTTGCTCTATCCTTTCTCCCCTTTCCATATCCAAGGTCTCTTTCAACTCTTGGTTCCACCTTGCCATTCATTGTTTAGGAGGTATATTTATAATTTTCCTCAACCTCCACCCAAGTAACTACTTCCTTATCCTTAAATTATCTTCTCTCTACTCTGATACCACTATGATGCAGAGTGGTATAGTCTTATTCCAACTAGGTCTTCAATGTACAAGATTGTTCACTTGTTTTCAACAACCAAGCCCTCACAAAGCATCAAATATTTATCTCAATATTCTCAACTCAACTCACCACTTTATAGGGTCTTATTATATCCCATAAAACTTTATT
Source organism: Chamaecyparis obtusa (assembly GCA_027943335.1). Classification (NCBI taxonomy): domain Eukaryota; kingdom Viridiplantae; phylum Streptophyta; class Pinopsida; order Cupressales; family Cupressaceae; genus Chamaecyparis; species Chamaecyparis obtusa. The sequence goes on along the minus strand of BSBK01003440.1, from coordinate 303,429 downwards.
CAATTGGTCTCAAACACCCAATAGATAGGTTCATATAAAAACCCTTAACTAGGCACATACTAGGCCTATTTCCTCAATTAGGTCTGCAAAATTGATTTTTTGACCCTTACTCCCAAACCTTCAAAAACACTAGGGAAAAAATAACTATTTCCAATACCATTTTCAGATTTTTATAATATACTCCAAAGACATAGACTACTCCTTTGGACCAACTGTACAGAATAGGGTAATTTGTCACAAAACAAGGCTGAATTAGGCCACTTTTACAAAACAAGTGTCTTCAAAACCTACAAACAAGACCCCAAAATTTCAATAGTATCTTTTTTTAACTCCAAAAAGAGGATTATAGTACTTTTTTATTCATAAACACACATTTAAGAGGTTATCAAATAAACCCTCACCAAATAGCCTCTAAAACTAGGGCCTACTCAAAACCCATCTTCCAAACACTTTCAAACCTCAAAAAAAATTTATGCACCATGTATTGGAAATTTCCAAACACAATATAACATAAAATAACACCCCTTTTAAGGTAGATCTTTAGATCCTATAGCTGTACTCACAAATCTTGCCCTTCTCCAAGGAAAACAATCATTCTTCTTGGTGATCACCCTTCAACACATCATCATGGCATCCAAATTTTTAGTAGGAAATATTTTATATTACATGTCACCCAATCTACAAGAAGTAGAGACCATACATAAAGTAGAATGGCTCTGATCATGTTTAGACTCTCAAAATGAGGGTTTTTCCCAATGCTGCTTCAGGATAGTCTATAAAAAATCATTATTAAAAATGATTTAAAACCTCAAATGGATCCAAACAGGCATGATTAAATTTTAAGATCAATCCTAAATAATATCATTATGCAATAGAATGTAGATTTGAAACTATGAATAAAAGAACATGAAGATGAATCAAAATATGTAGAAAATTTGAACTGTTTTATTATTGAATCTTAGAAATTTACATTACTCCTCATTCTCTCTATCTCCCTCTGATGCCTTTTTCCTTCCTTGACTCTTAATATGCAAGTAAAAACTATTCATATACTAAAAAATCCCGTATATACAACCAAAACTACTTGAACTACTATTACTTGCCCAAAAGTAACTAGCTATTATACTTTAAAAATTCAAAGTTGGAAACACTAACAAATGTGTCCCTAGGACCCAAAAAATGACACTAAGGCTTTCTTGTTAACCTTACTACATCATTCAATATCAAATACAACCATTCTAACCTTATGTGGTCTACCCATGCCCTTATTACATTGCTTGATCCAATGGGCATGGGTCTCTCACCCTCAAAGACCTAGGGTTTTGAATCAATGGGGTTGTAGCATATCATTACACTAATAAAAATGGCTAATTCTATGGGGAATGATAGTTCTAGTAGTGAATTTTAAGATTCTATAGGTCTCAATTTCATCCCACAAAATGGAAAATTTTGGGAGCAAGCCCTAGGCCTGACATCCCTATGTGATAGGTGAAGGTAACTAGGAGTAAAGTGTAATTGTAGCAACAATGGTATGTTTGTAGGGTTTAGGCACCAAAACAAGTTGGATAGTGAGTTAATAAGATATCATGAAGGTGTTCCAAGTGTTGGTCAAGTGATTGGAGGCATTGGCTATATAGTTGCTTTGGTATGGAATGCTTAATTGTCAAATTAGGCCAGTGCAAATAGTGAAACCTAACCCATTAGATAAGTGGACCAAAATCTAGATTTAACATATGTTAAATAATCCCCTAAAGGGTACTTTGAATGTTGATTTTATTTGCAGTGTTGACAAGGACCAAAAAGATATAGCTTGAAAACCTAGAAGGAAGGGATAATATGGGATTAGGCCTATTAAGAAGCAACTTCACCCTAAGGATGTTTAGGTATCAATTTGGGGTTCTAATTAGTGTTTTATGAGTCTAAATAAAGAGGAAACCCCATCATTTCAAGTTTGGATTATGTGTGGGTCATTTGGATGCCTAAACCCTCCAAATCTAGTTTTGTGAACAATGTGCAAGGGTGTATAACCTTAGTTCAAGGATGAAGTATTTAATCATCCAATCAAGGTAGACATATAGCAGTATTTGATTCTAACAAAGGGGTATCCAAAAGGATTATTTCATGTTAGGACAAGAGTTGTGGAAGTAAAGTGTCTTTTCCTAATCCCTCCTTATCATATTAGTATCAGAGCTTAAAGGTCTAGGCTTCGGTTGAGAAGAAGTTGTGTGGAGTCAATAAAATGGGAAGATGACTCCAAAGGTTTTATCAAAAGATATGGAAAGGAGGATGAAATCCTTAGAAGAAGAAGTGGATAGATTTAAGGCTAAGTAAATGAGACAAGAAAGAGGGGAACATGATAGTGAGACAAAAGATGAGGAAGCAAGAGAGGAAGGATAACCATGAAGGAAAGAACCAGAGGTGCTTGAAGAATAGATTTACCTAGTTGATGCTCTAAAATCAATGAAGGATTCTTCAAAGGCCAAGATGGAACTCCATGTCTATGGTGGAAAAATAGATGCAAAAGAAGTGGCTTAATGGATAGAATCTTTGAACAACTACTTCGAGTACAAAGATGTGTAGTTCTTAATGGAAAAATAGTGAAGTTTTCCAAAAGAAAATTTAAGGGTGCAACATTAACTTGGTTGAATTACACACAGAGTGAGAGTAAAGAATAGGAGAAGCATGATTACATATTGGTATAGGATTGTATCCAAGATTTAAGTTCAATTCATACTAGTAGACTATGAAGTGTAGATATACAAGAAGTTACAAAATCTAAAAGAGAGGGACATGGATGTAGCCTCATATACTAAGGAATTTCATAAGCTAAACCTAAGGGTAGAGTGATATGGAGAAGAAAAAAATGGTGGCTAGATGCCTAAATGGGATAAAGCTATCCATTTAGGATGATATTAGTTTGATGAAACCCAAGAATGTGGATGAATATTTTTAGATAGCTCTAAGGGATGAGGACAAGTTGAGGAGAAAAGGACAAAAAAGTAGCAGAGGTAAAGGGGGTAGGTATTTCAAAGGCAGAGGTAGCTTTGGAGGGAGAAACAAAAACCAAAGGTCTCAAGGAGAGTCCAACTAAGGAGAGAAGAGTGGAGACTCAAGTAGTAGAGGAGGCTATAGAGGAAGAAGGCCTAATGGGAGAGGAAGATTTGGTGGACTAGATAGATGGTCATATCCTTTCAGGGGTAGGTGCTAAAATGACAACTAGATGGACATCCTTCATATAGGTGTCAAGAAAAGGCTTCTACTTACCAAGGTAGAGAGGGGAGGACTTCACTAATCCAAGAAGATGTAGGAAGATTGACTTCCCTTGAGGTACAATTGGCTTCAGAAGTAGGAGAGACTCTAATGATTAGGACACTTCTCAAGGTCCTGACCAAGGATGAATCAATACAAAGAAGCACACTATTTAGGATTAACTGCAAGATCCAAGGTAATATTTTCAAGGTAATTATTGATTTAGGCTCTACTAACAACGTGGTATCATTAGAGGCAGAAAAAAAATTAAATTTAAAAATAATCCCTCACTCTTGTCCCTATAAGGTGTGTTGGTTAAATAAGGAACAACATGTCTTAGTGAATGGACAAATCTAGGTAGAGTTCAATATAGGGGCATATTAGGAAAATATTTTGTTGTGATATCCTTCGTATGGATGCATGCCACCTTGTGTTAGAAAGGCCTTGGAAATTTTATAGGGAGGCTATCCATAATGATAAACAAAGCACATACTTCTTCCAAAAAGATGGGGTCACCTACAAGTTAGCATCCCTCATTGAAGAGAATATTCCAAACCAAGTGGGGCCTAGTGTCATGATGATAGGGGAAAGGGAGTTCTTAGAGAATATAAAATAAGAGCGCAGTGAAGGATTTTCTTTGGTCCTAACACCCAAAGAAGAAGTGAGGGACAATAAGGAGAAAGAGGTTGCAAAAGAAGTGTAGGAATTGTTGAGAAAGTATAAGAGAGTAGTTACAAAAGATATCCCTAATTCTCTCCCACCAATTAAAGACATCATTGACCAAATTGAATTAATACCAAGAGAAACCCTCCCAAATAAGGCAGCCTAAAAGGTGGCCCAACAACAAAATGAGGAAATAGAAAGGAAAGTGTAGGAGTTGTTAGATAATGGACTAATAAGAAAGAGTTTAAGCCCTTGTGAAATTTCCATAATATTTGTGTTATAAGGTACTGAGAGGGGGGGTGAATCAGTGAAACCATAGATCCTAATACCTTTTGTAACAACTTCCAAATTAACCAACATGTAAGTGATATTATAACATAAAAGAAAAAAAATGAAACATCCACACAATGCAACACAAGAACACCAATATTTTCTCATGGAAACCCTTGGTTAGAGGAAAAAACCATGGTGGGAATTTGTACCCATGAATTGTAACTATTACATCAATAAGATTTTCCTATTTAAAGGGAATACATCATCTAGTTAAGGCCATACCCAGTTAAGAGTATCTATATCCCTATTAAAAGCTATTATAAAAGCCCTATTAGGAGCTACCCAGTTAAGGGATTTAGAAACTCCTTCTAAGAGTCACCTGGTTTGAGGATTTAATCTTCAAACCTATTGGGATCCTTCTCACCCTATTAGGAGTGACCCTGTTAAGGGATTTAACTTGAATACCCGTTAGGATTCAACAAGTGACGGTGATCTAAAAAATAACACTCATTTTTTGATAGATCTGTTGTACTTCTTAATGCACTATTTAGAATATTCTAACACCTCTTCCTTAAATATTTGAATTAACTTCATGCATCATGACCTTTCATATTATGATTTACATCTCCTTTTATAGACCCTTTTCTATGTTGGTGGAAACCTAAAAGTGTGTTACCAGAGTCAACTTCGAAATCAATGAAAATAATTGAGTGAGCACACCGATTAATCATTTCTAATTCCTTGATATTGACCCTAAATAATTTAATAATAAATTAAAACATACTTTGACTTTTTCTTCATTGGTTTACTGATTCCATCAGACTTAGTCTACTGGTATTCTATTCTAGATAATATCACATGTTCCCTTTCTCAAATCTCTTCTTGTATTGTGAATCAGCTGGTGTGATTCTAGACATAAATTTATATGACTCTATTAATAATTCCACATGAACTGCATAACCGAAAATCTTGAAAACATTTATCATTGATCATCTATTCCATAACTGAGTATCTTGCAATTGGTACACTTGAACACTTAGTAACTTTACTTGGGAGATCCAATACAGTGCCAATATAGTTGATCTATCACTCTTAGTATGATTTTTTTCCATAAATGACAACACCACCTCAAAACTTCATGTTCTTGGACTCAAATATCTTCATCAAAATGCCAACAATCTCCCTCTTTGACATTGATTTGGGGAAAAATTGACTAAGTGTTAACACTTGAAAAAATGTATCACCTAAACTATACATGACTCCCCCTTACATAAATCCCCTTTTATATACACACAATTTTTCACTGACCACTGACTCCCCCTTTGACAATAGTGATGAAGGTATGCAAAAAGTATCAAAGACCAAAAATGCATTACTGGTATAGTAAATGCCAACTTATCTTCTACTTAAAACATTAGAAAACTTGGTCTTTAAGACCTAAAGATCATTATCCCATGTCTTCTATAGATTCTCCATAATTCCTATCCATCCATTTAATATATAAACTATTTCTTCTAGTGCATATACCTTGCTCATATCTAGTAAGGCTAAAAAAACTTTATCCTTCTTTATTCCTTTTTGCAATATCTCCATTTTGGGAATCAAATGACTATGTATCTCAAATAGTGTTTCTACCCTTTACTCCTCATTATTGTAATTTTTGTGCTTATGATTAAAAATTATTACCAAAGCTTTAAAACTTGTTGAAAAATGGTTCACCAAATCAAAATTAGAAACTAACTTATTTAGCTCCTGTTGAGCTTCAACTCTTTTCTGCTCAATATCTTGAATAAAATTTGAAAAATCACAAATTGTGGCAAGTATCTCACCACCTTCCTTTAGTTCTTCCTTCACCTAGTTCACTCCTACTGCTAATGAACTTACATCAAGTGTAATTTACTATACCATTTCTATGATTTTTTCTTCTCGTAGTCATTTTGCACTTTGTGCATAGCTCCATCTTCAAGAATTTGTATTTACTCTCCTACAACTATCACTAGTTTATCCAATTGATCAATAGGTTTAGCATTTGAGTCATAATTGATCTTAGGGACAAAATAAGATAATATTGTTAGAATAACTAAGAGGGGGGGGGGGGGGTGAATCAGTTAGATCAATTATCCTACAGTCCCAAATCTCAAGATGTAACTTTAAAAACAATTTCAGCAAACTCTGCGGCTTGGTTAAAAAAACTCTTAAACTATTTGTACCTTTACCGATTACCAGTTAATTAATTCACAGTAATTACCGATCAAATACAATATGCAATATGTAAAGTATGAAAATAAGAAATCATCATAGAAAAACATAACACAATGATTTAACGTGGAAACCCTGTTAAGGGAAAAACCACCTGGGACCGGTAACCCAAAATAATTTTCACTCTTTTGAAGTGAGCTCGGTGAAGAGCCAACCCTATTAAAGGTTACAAACACATTGTTAGGTGTGACCTTGTTAGAGGATTTAAGACTAACAGTTATCCTTCAACCAACATTCACTATGGGGTTGAAAGGATAACAATGTACATTCATTGAATGACATGGGGCATAACATAAGACCGTTAATTCCACTCGGTTAAGATATTTTTCTATATCAATGGTTAAACTAAAATAGTAGTTGATCTGATTAAAATACAAATTATCTTGCAGATGTTTAGATTTATTCTAATCCCATACAAATCCTCTGATCAATATATCAATTCACTTCCTTAACTTATTTTCACTCGGTAATAGCTCTCTGATGCTCGATACTATTTTGAAGTTCGGTTCTCCTTGAACTAGTCTGATCAAGCATGCATGAAACTCTATTCACGTGAAATCTCTGCAGTCTTCTTTCTTCCAGTATGTTTCAATAAAGAACCTTATATCTCTTATATAGATAGATAAACCATTTTCATATCAACCATCAGATTTTGCCGCTTAATCTCCTTCATAGATTTTTCCTCTTAAACCTTCCTTGGTGGTTGTGTCAGTAACACATTTCAATTCCATCCTTTAGATCTTCTCTGAATTTTGTTAGTCGTGGATCTTATAAAAAACTTTATCCTCAATCTAAAAATCATAACAATTTCCATCTCATCAATTTTTGTCTACTAAACTTAAGTATTTAATACTTTCATCCATAATCAGTTAACAAAGGAATGCGTCGGTGAACACAAGCTCGATTAATATTGTTGCTCGGTATACACAACACTGTCTCGATGTATACTAAAGTGCTTCATTTACCGACCACATTGCCTTTTAGATTTTTCTTCCTTCTCCATAATAGATTAATGCAACATAATCAAGTCAACAACATGAAGTCATAGACTCACCAATAAGTTACCCAAAGTATTCCTTATACTCATCTGTTGTATCCATCTTCCTCTATGTAGATATCTTAGTTTTTCATCTTTTCTCTCCTCTTTACAGATGTTTAGATATTTGTAACTAACATGATAAGTATTGTCAAACTAGTTGACATCAATGACAACATAATGACTGATTTAATTATCTTACATATCATTTCAATACTCGGTGATCTCTAATCACTGATCTTCAAGTCATTCAGGTATTCAATCAATTGTAGTTCATCAATCTCTCCCTTTGGCATTGATGGAAACACAAGAAATATGAAATATGCCATACACATACCAAACATGTACTCTATAACTATATAAGTAAATGTTGTAGCTCGGTAAGCTCTCCCTAGCTAGATATTTTAATATGTTTAATCACTATGTTACATGACAACATTACAAGTGCAAACTTTCCTCTATGGATTTGATTTTTTTAGCTCTCAAATTCCTTTTGTTCTCAACAACAAATCTTCAAAACTCTCACTGACTTTCTCAGATTATCTCTCCCTTAGATAGATGTGATCTTGATTTGTTCATCATATTATTTATCCCTCCCTTTTTTGGAAAAATAGTTAGTGCTCCCCTCAGGATTCATGACATGGTTTAATAGCCTCTTGTGTCTTCTATAAGTCTAGTGGTTGTATCGGGCATTAACAAGTTGATCTTTTGGTGCAATAGAAACTACTACTTGTAACAAGTGGTATCAGAGCTTGGTCATAGGTTTGAATCACCTCGGGTAACAATAAGGGGGAGATTGTTGGAAAAATAGTCAACACTCCCCTCGGGATTCATGACATAGTTTAACAGCCTCCCGTGTCTTCTATAAGTCTAGTGGTTGTATCAAGCATTAACAGGTCGATCTTTTGGTGCAATGACAACTACTACTTGTAACACCCTTTGACAATAATGCCAAAGAAAAATCATAAAACATATAGCTCTACAATAGCCAAGTGACTCTCTATTTTTCAGTGCAGACTATGTATCTCAGTATACTGATATGCCAATTCTTTGTTCTAATTCCTCAAATATTTCACAACCTTACACATAATCCAAAGTTTGAGCTATGTTGCATCAACATGAATGATCTTCTAATAAGATTAGGCTGATGCAATGTCCAAATCACATTAGTGAATGGTAGACAGGGGACAAACCCCAAGTCTAGTCCTCAAGTATTCAAAAGTTTCCTTTAGTAGAGGCTTGGTAAAAATATCAGTAAGTTGCTCCTTTGATGTAACAAATTCTAGTTTGACTTACTTTTCCTATACTTTTTCTCTTAAGTAGTGATACTTAATAGAAATATGCTTGGTGTTTGAGTGCATTATAGGATTCTTAGAAATATTTATTGCACTAGTGTTGTCACAATATATAATCACTAGCTCAGTGATTACCTCATTCATCCCTTCCAACACTTGTTTGATATAAGAAATGTTTGAATAGTTTGTAGTAGCAAAAACATACTCTGCTTCGGCAGTAGACTGAGAAATACAAGGTTGTTTCTTACTTGTCCAAGTAACAAATCTTTCACCAAAGAAAAATGCTCCTCCAGTTGTACTCTTTTTGTCATCTATATTTCCAGCCCAATCTGAGTCAGTGTAGACTCTTAGTTCAAATTTTCCTTCCTTAGGAAACCATAATCCATATTCCTCTATTTTATTTAGGTATCTCAAGATTCTTTTTACTGCAACCATGTGTGAATCCTTTGGATTGGCATAAAATCTAGCAATGATCCCTACTACATGTGCAATATCTAGTCTATTGTGTACTACATAAATCAATTTACCAATCATAGATCAGTACAATGTCTAGTTTACCTCTATAGATTCATCATCTTTATTCAATTTGCAGCCTATGACCATCGGTGTTCCAACTGGCTTAGCATCTTCCATGCCAAATGTTCTTAATACTTCCTTTATGTACTTTGATTATGTGATGAAAATTCCATCATTCTACTGAATAACCTACAAGCCTAGAAAGAATTTAATCTCTCCAAACATAGACATTTCAAATTATTTTCTCATCTCATCAGAAAACAATTTACAAATATGATCTTGTCCTCTAAATATTATATCATCCACAAATATTTTAGCAATCAAAATAGTATCATTAGACTCTCCTTTCATATACAAATTTTTGTTTTCACTAGTTCTTACAAAAACAATACTTAAAAGATAAGTATGAAACTATTCATATGAGGCTCTTGGTGCTTGATTTAAACCATATAAAGCTTTATGTAGTCTACATACCATGTCTTTCTAATTTGGATCAACAAACCCTTCTGGTTATTCTATATAGACCTCCTCTTCTAGTATTCCATTCAAAAAAGAAGACTTAACATCCATTTGATAGACTTTAAATTTCTTATGTGCAACATATGCAAGTAACATTTGGACTCCTTCCAATCTAGAAACAGATGCAAAAGTTTCACCATAATCTATGTCTTCTTCCTGTGCATATCCCTTGCAAACTGCTCTAGCTTTGTTTCTTGTAACCTCTCCATTCTCATTCAGCTTATTTCTAAAAATCCATTTAGTATCGATAACATTATTATCTTTTGGTCTAGGTACTAAAGTCCATGTCTTGTTTTTCTCTATTTGTAAAATTTCTTCATTCATTGCATTTATCCATTCATCATTCTAGAGTGAAACTTTAACATTCTTTGGTTCAAACTTACAAACTAAGCATGTATTCTATCTTAAGTTACTTCTTGTTAGCATGCCAGCTTGCTTGTCTCTAATGATTTGGTTCTCAGGATGATGTCTTTTGACAAATCTTGCCAACACTTGATCTTTCCTTTGTTCTTCATTCTATTCAGGTTCATTTCTTTTCTCGGTAGCATCTGCATGTTCCTCAGTGTTATTTTCTTGATGCTCGGTCAACTCAGCTTGTGGCTTTGGTAGGTACTCTGGATGCTCAACATAAGTGAATCTACCATAGTCTTCTAGCTCCTTATTGCTTTCCACATTATTATCATCAAATTCATCAACTCTGACATTAGCACTTTCAATCATTTTATTAGTGACCTTATTCAGACACTTGTAAGATTTTCTTTTAGTAGAATATCCAAGAAATATTCCCTCATCCCCTTTAGAGTCAAATTTCCCATTCCTATCATCTTTTAGAATAAAACATTTGCTACCAAAATTTTTGAAGTAACTTACACTCAGTGTGTAGCCAAACCATAACTCGTAGGGTGTTTTATTTGTGTCCTTCTTCAATTGTACTCGGTTCAGAACATATACAGCTATGCTAACTACCTCTCTCTAGTATAATTGTGCAACATTCTTTTCTAACATTAGTCTCCTTGCATAATCAACAATTGATCTGTTTCTCCTTTTAGCAATCTCATTCTGCTACGGTGTTCTAGGAGTAGAAAGCTATCTTTTTATGCCATGCTCATTACAATAGTCAGTAAATTCATCAAAAAAAAACTCACCACCTCCATCAAACCTCAAGCATTTTAGTTCTTTCCTGGTTTCTTTTTCTACTTTTTCTTTGTACCATTTAAACATTTTAAATGCCTTAGATTTCTCTTTTAAAAATATGATAGTCATCAATCTAGTGTAATCATCAACAAAAAGAATAAAATATCTATCTCCACAGTAGCTCTGAGTTGTCATGGGACTACATAGGTCAGTGTGAACTAACTCCAAGATTCTTTTTGTTGAATAGTCTTTACTCTTAAAACTAGATTTTGTCATTTTCCCCTTTTGACATTCATGACACATAACATGATCAGGCTTTGTTAGGCTAGGTAGACTTCTAACCTTTTTCTTTCTATTGATCTTAATCATGTTATCAAAATTTACATGACATAACCTTTTATGCCATAACCATGCATCCTCATTTTTCATAAGTAAACAAGAAGTTTCAGCATTGTCAAGATAACATAAGTTACCTTTAGATTTCCCTCATGTTCTGAAAAGCTTTCCACTTTCATCAAATATCTTTACCTTATTGCTTTCAAAAGCTACTTAGTGACTTGAGTTGTTAAGATGTGCCACACGTAGCAAATTTTAATTTAGTCCATTTACCCAATAAGCATTATCACATTTGAATTTATCATTCCTTAATAAAGATCTCTTTCCTCTAACCATACATAGTGTATCATCACCTATTCTTACCGATCCTCCATTATAATGTTCAAGATGATCAAACTTTTCTTTATCACCAATCATGTGATGTGTACAACCACTATCTATGATCCAAGTATCATTTTTACTAACTTTTAAAATGAGTGTTGTCTCTACATACCTTTCTTCTTCCTCAGAATCATCCTTCATCGCAACAAATACTACTTCAACATCATCATCTGTGTCGGTATTAGTATCATTCTCTTCAGCAATGTAACATACCTTTTTTCCCTTATCTTTGTGATCTTGGTTGTCTCTACTATAGTGTTGGTAACTTTTGTTGTTTCTCCTTCCATAACTTCCTTCACCATATTGATCTTTGTTTCTATCTTCATCTTTTCTATTCAGGCATCTAGCAGCAATATGGCCAACTTCTTTATAGTTAAAACATGCTAAAGGTAATTTACCCTTATATCTATCTTTACCTTTAGATAATCTCTGGGCCATAAGAGCTTCAAGTTCATCAAGTTCATCATCAGTATTGCTATCACTATCATTCTTTATATTATGTCTACTGCTATACTTACCGGTCTTCAAAGAAGACATGAAAGCAGACTCAACAGATGGTACAATACTATTATCAAAATTGTTTAACTCAAAATTTGTTAGCTTACCAATCAGACTATCAAGAGTAAGATTATTGCCAAGTGCAGACCTCATTTCATGTATTGCAGATATTCTGATTGCATAAGCAGGCAGCAAGGTTCTTAGAATTTTACTTACCATTGTGTCTTCATCAATGGCACCACTAGATCCTCTGATAGCATTGACTACCTCCTTTATTTAGTTTGTATACTGTACTATGTTTTCTCCTTCTTTCATTTTCATACCATCAAACCTACCTCTTAGGCTTTCAGCTCTGGCTCTCTTGACATTAACATCACCTCCATAGAATCGAGAAATTTTATCCCACATCTCCTTTGCAATTGTGCAATCTTTGACATCCTCGAATTCCCGATTTTGGATATATGAAATTTCATTCGACTTTGTCATATGGTAAAATTGTCCCTGGTCAGCTTTGGCACCTCCCTCTTATACATCTTGTGATCTTTCTGCTGAAGTCCTTAAAACTCTACTCCAAGCAACCAATGCTCTGATACCAATTGTTAGAATGAGGGGGGGGGGGGGGGTGAATTAGTTAGATCAGTTATCCTACAGTCCCAAATCTCGAGATGCAACTTTAAAAACAATTTCAGCAAACTCTGCAGCTCAGTAACAAAAACTCTTAAACTGTCTGTGCCTTTACTGATTACTAGTTAATTAACTCATAGTAATTACTGATCAAATCAAATATGTAGTATGTAAAGTATGACAATAAAGAAATCATCACAGAAACACATAACACAATGATTTAATGTCAAAACCCTGTTAAGGGAAAAACCACCTGGGACTAGTAACCCAAAATAATTTTCACTCTTCTGAAGTGAGCTCAGTGAAGAGACAAGCCTGTTATTGTAATACCCCAAAAATGGGCTATAAGTTCATTAACCTCCTACATCGACAATTCGAACAAAATCGACATCAAAGTCCTAACCTAAGGCACATCTAAACATCATCGAATCATAATTGATTATCTTAAATTCTACATTGGGGAATATTCCTAGTAATATTCCTAATCATCATAATTATCTTTAATTTTATAATTATTTGGCAATAAATCACATTTATCCTAAAATTTGATTAATTAAATATTTTGCATATTTAATTAATTAGATTAATATTTGCCACTTAATTGTTTAATTAAATTTAATTCTATCTATTATTAATTGTATTATTTAATTTTGACAATAAATCCAATATTCCTATCTTTAATTGATTAAATTCTTATTTAATTAATTAAGCATGTTGTCATTATTTAATAATATAATTTTTAATAAAAGTTTGATAAAATAGTTAATTAACCCATAAATTAATTATTTTATTTCAAAAAGCAGTTAAGTTGAGAATAAATCACTTTATTTATTTATTAAATCATAATTATCCATGTGCACATTCAAGGACCAGTTAAACTCAAAATTGGAAAATCAATGCAAGTTAGTAACTTTTTTGAACTCAACATCCTTTTGGAGTTCAAAAAGCTGATCTAAACTCTAATTTGAGTTAAAAAGCTATTTTTGCATGTTTTTGCATATTAACTATCTTTCATGATCAGATAACTCAAAAATCAAGATGAGTTAATTTGAGTGATTTATGGCTTTTATCCATGCACCTCCAAAGCCCTGGATTTCTATAAATTAAAGGCTTCAACTCTTCACAAATCATCTCATATTTTGCACAATCATGCTGGAGAATTGGAATTGAAGAATCAAAGCTCTTGCGAATCGACATCTTTGTGAGATCAATCTTATTTTTGCATTCATATTACATATCATTGTTAGATTAGCATTGCATATCAATTTTCAATAGCATTGCATATCAATTTCATCTAGCATAGATTCATATCGGTTTTTATCATTCTTATTGCATAGAAAATATAAAAAAAATAAATTAATTGCATTCAATTTCATATCCATCTTTTGCATTCAAATCCTTCATTTAGGTGTCGTCTAGGTCACTGATCTCGATTACAATCTGAGAACATTAATCTCGCACCTATTAGAAGGTAGTAAATCGCTTGGTTAGATTAGATTTCAATTTTTCATGATTTTGATTATAGCTAACCTCTAATGTTTTACTGAAGTGTTGTGTCTACAGATCAGGTACAATTTTCACACACACATTTCTGGTGCCCACCGTGGGGCCCTGAAATGGGTTTCCTTTCATTTCTATCAATTTTCTATCTTTTGAGGATAAGGGTTTCAAGGGTCCTGGTATACTCTGCAGGACGTTATTTTTTGTTTCTTTTTTGCCTGCAAAAAAGAAAAAAAATAAAAATAAAAATAAAATTTTTTGGCACTTTTTCTATCAAAGTTGTCCGTACACAGTGATTTTTATCATTTTGTCTGTACTTCCGTACATCTCTATACAAATTCTCGCGCGAGATTTCTTTCTGTGTCGCGCGAAATTTCACTGGTATCATTTTTGTGCGTGAAAAATCACTTTCTTGTGCGAGACTGTAGTTCCTCGCGCGAGACTTTATCTTTTATCGCGCGAGACTCCACTTCCTCGTGCGAGGCTTCATATTTTTGTCACGTGAGATTGTACTTCCTCGTGCAAGACTTCATCCTTCATCGTGTGAGATAGTACTTCCTCGTGTGAGACTTCATTCTTCATCACACGAGACAGTGTTTCCTCGCCCGGGACCGCATTCTACCTCGCGCAAGATTTTGCTACAGAGACACATAATTTGTAGATTTGTACTTTCAGATTATTGATTTCTAACACTTACAATTTGCTGTTGATTGGTCTTGATTTTGTACTTTCAGACGTGTGCTAAATTCTGGATTGCAGAGCGTTGGACCTAAGGTATTCTTCTCAAGCTGATAATATTTCCATTTGGATCCTAAAATAAATCTCTTATGTGTCTGGCTTGTGTGCATCTTTTCATGCTTTTATCTATTTCTACACACTTGCATAATTGATACTAGGTTGTAATCCCTTAAGGATTCATTAAGTAGTCTTAGAATACTTGTGATTGATCTTGATTGCTATCTTGGGTTATTGGACTCGCTAATCCGCCGGCCCCTCATTTCTGCCATGTGGTTGCAATCTTAGCGCCATAAAGGGGAGGGGTCAACAGGACAGAAGCGTTAAGTGTTCCACTTGGCAACCCTTTTGTGCTTTTAGGAACTCACTTGTTTTCTAAGTTGGGGACTCATTTTCAGCTTGTGTGAGGTGTTAAGTGTTCCACCTTGTGGACTCATCTCATATTCGCTTTAAACGTTAAGTGTTCCTTTTTCTACTTTTTGGATGCTTTTGGTAGATTTTCTTTCGGAACATACATCTGTGCTCACATAGTAATCAGGCCCTATGAACACTATTCGTGATTCTTGAGAGATTGGATTCCTAGCGAAATCCTTCCTTGACGACGGAATCCTTGTAGGTAGGGAGGATACTTAGTGCATTTCACATTCAGCTTGGTTAGTGCATCTTCTCTTATTGATCGATACATTCTCTCTCCGGAGAGGTTGATAGATCACGTGGGGTTGATATCATGAGCTTTGGTGAATCAAAATTGGTTAGTGCATCTTCTCTTATTGATTGATACATTCTCTCCTCGGAGAGGTTGATAGATCACGTGGAGTTGATATCATAGACCTTGGTGGAACAAAACTTTGTCTTAGCATGTCGGATTAATCTGCTTGCTTTGTTTGGGTTAAAATTGAAGAGGTGTCAAAACCTTGAATCTGGAACCAAGTCCCCTTGTGGTATACTATTGTGAGTCATCTTTAGAGAGGGTTAACCATAGCGGACAATCCCTTCATAGGGCAAACTGCGTTGACAGAACCTCAAGCGGTAATAGCCATTTTTGCCATGGTAGTGACAGCCACTATATAAATGTCCTTGTGGAAGAAATCTCCATGGGTATGGTTCATTGTTGGGTTGTCAGATCTCCCTAGTAGCTCTTGAAGATTAAGTTCTCAGACTGTGTCAAAACCCTGGTGCACCGGGATTGGAGTTCACCCCTTTGAATCATAAAAGTTGCAGAGTCAAACCATTACTAAAAACCCTAGAGAGGCCAATTTTTCACTTTCAGGTATATGTGTGTTATTGCAAAACTCTTCAGAACATACACAATTAGTACTCTCAGGGATTAGCACAATTTGGTCACTTGATTGTTCATGTGCAACATTGCTTTTGCCCTTGTTCATTGTTTTTAGACGTGCTTGGAATCACTTGCTTGTTGTTCTGCGTGCTTATTTATCTACTTGGCTATTAAAAATGATCAAATCTGGTATAACCTTCAAAATCTAGACAATACAATTTGCAAACAATCCAAAACTGAAGACCTTAAATTTTGCAAAAATTGATGTAAAATCTTTCTGGAGTCAAAAGTCATTTCAGAAAGTCAAAAGTTGTACGAGTTTTGTCAAGTGTCATTTCAGTATTACCCAACTATCGTATGAGTTTAGCAACTGTCATTTCATAGACTACCCAGTGTCGTACGAGTCTGGAGAGTGTCATTTGGAAAAATTTGAGAGAGTTGTCAGAAATTGTCAAATTGCAAGATATCCAATGTTTCTAGCCTAGTTCTAGAATCTGTCAAAAATATCATTGTGTCAGGAACAGAGCAGTAGCTATTGAGCATTCTACCATTTTTTGAGTTTGATCTTTTGAATCCGATCTAGTCTTCTGTTTGATCAATTTGAGTCCTTTTTATCTCGTGTCAAAACCTTGTCATAACTATCAATCTTTAATCAATCTTCAAAAATAGACTAAGTGTTGAGAACTTGTGTCCGCTATCTTTTGGGCGATCTATCCCATACATCCAGGGCATAGTTTCCTTCACCCACATCTCATCAGATCTTCAAAACTATCATAATCTTGACAAGGTTGCGTCATCCAATTTTCTCGAATCAAATTGTTCTTCAGTTGTCTTCGTCCTTTTCTTCTATTTCATTCAAAGTTAATGGTGGAGACCAGAGCTTCTTCACACAAGAATTTAGAAGAAACATCTCAGAACTTACTTTTGACCAATACCCCAGGTCCAACTCTTGAATAACTCATCAAGTTAGGTATCTACGAAGATGACGGTCTCGGTAACTTTTGATTGAAAACTAGTTACATACCTCCTCTATCAACTCACAGAGGTAATCAACAAACTCCTCCTCAATCTATTCCAGGGAGCCCAAAAACTCCTACCATGTCTCAAGCAGGGATGAACCATGGTTCTCTAGGAGGAGGATCCCAGGGACACCATTCTCAACATAATACCGACCAAGACCCTACACCCTCTGAAATCCATTGGTGTTAGAATGATGATGAATTCAAAAGAATGATGAGGCATTTCTTGAAAATGGATAGAGAGGCATACTTTTTGCAATTAGCCCAAGAAGGAGCTAAACTTCCTCCTCACTTCAATGTCGAAGATATCATCACGCATGAGGAAGAAACTCCAATGATGGCCATAATGAACCAGTTGCATGCTATGCAGGTCAAAATGAATAAAATTGAGAAAGAGAAAGAACCCAAGGAATTCTCCATGGAGGCCCTTTGTCCTTTCCCTTTTGACAAAGACTTGTATATGCCTCCATTCCCAAAAAGAGTGGAGATACCAAAGTATGACAAATATGATGGACACTCTGATCCTCAAGATTGTGTCGGAGAGTTCTGTACGCAATCCATGGAATTCATGCATGAATTGACTTATCTAATGCATCTTTTTCCTAGATCCTTGGGAGGAGCATCCATTCAGTGGTTTTCAAGATTACCTTCTACGATCAAAACTTTTGAGGAATTGATTAAATTGTTTTATCAATAATATTCCTACAATATTCAACATCCGATTACCATGATTGATATCTGTAACCTCAAACAATATCCAGGGGAATCATTCCTAACTTTTCTCAAGAGGTGGTGAAAGAAGTTTTCTCTATATGCTAGACCAATTCCCAAAATGGAGAAACTTGAAATCTTTATCAATAACCTTGTTCCAGAACTCAACTATCCATTACAAATGCAAGATCATGTATCTTTTGATAAAATGGTGGATAATGCAATCAAGATTGAGAAAGTACTTGTCAAGAAAGGAGAAATCACACTTCAAAAGGACAAGTCTGAATCTGGATCTAGCTCAAAAGATAAAAACAAGAGCTGGAATAGAAACAAAGGTATTGTCTTTGATGGTGTTGTTGACACTATCTACGCCCCATCCAAGGCACTAGCCTACAATCTCACCCTTTCCACCAAAGCCATTGAAGCTTCAGAGCAAAAATCTGCTGAACCATCTCCAAAGAAGCCATTCAAACGATGGGATAATAAACGAAAGTTTACTCCCCTGGGAGAATCTTTGGAATCTGCCTTGAGAACCCTAATAGCTGATAACATGATCTCTTTACCACCAATCTGAAAACCTGATCTAGATCCAAAACCATATTGGTGGAAAGATAATGAATTCTATGCTTTCCATCGAACTAAAGGCCACAAAACTAATGGATGCTTTCACTTGAGGCATACCATTCAAGACTTGATAGATCAAGGGGACATCATGATCGATAATCCAACCAGCAATAATGATCACACAACATTTACAGAACCTTTTCCACAACATGGAAAGGGAGTTTCCACTTCTCAGCCTAACATGGGGGCAAAAGTCAACTATGCCTACCCTGGAAACAATGCTGTCATCAATATGGTTGAACCATGTCTCTCTGAGAGCTGCAATGTCATCACGATTGTATGAAGAGATAGAAATCATTCCTCAGCTAATGCGGTTACCCAATCAAAAGCTCAGACTCATCTGAAAGGAAAAACACTAAGTTCATCTAATGTCCCTAAGATACCTTTCAATCTCACATCTGCTTCTAAACAGAAGGTTGCCTCGAAATCTTCCAATCCAAGACCTACATCTTACAGCATTGTCCAACAACTCTAGCATACCAATGCCAAAATCTCTATGTTTGAGTTACTTCAAATATCTCCAGCTCACAGAGATATCCTAGACAAAGCTTTGCTCGGCTCTAATGTTCCTAATGATCTAGATCTAGACAGGTTCTAGACTATGGTTGGTCATCTAAAATCTCCGCAATATATCTCCTTTTTAGAAGAGGATGACAACTCCCTAAGTCACCCACATAATCAGCCCTTGCACATAGAAGTCTTGATCCAGAATCATCGAGTCAAACGTGTGTTGATAGATGGGGGCGCAGGCCTCAACATTTGTTCTTACAACTTAATCACACAGTTGGGATTCTCAGAGATGGCTATTGATCCTTGAAAGAAGATCACCATAAAAGCCTATGATGAATAAGAAAGAGCTTCTAAAGGCACCATTGTCTTGCCCATCCGAGTGGGTCCGGTCATCAAAGATACCACATGTCAGGTGCTTGATCTACCATTGGCTTACAATATCCTTCTAAGGAGACCCTGGATACATGAAATGCAAGCTATTCCTTCTATGTACCATCAATGCTTGAAATTTCCCTATGAAGGAGTGGAAGTTACTATCCCAGCAGATCTGAGTACAACTTGCAATACATTGAAGGAAAGTGCCGATAAGCTTGTTCCCAATAATAGAGAATCTTCCATCAAGCAGCTAAATGTTGCTTCCACATCTAAGATGGACGACATTGCTAAAGAGATCAATATCAAAGAAAATGGGATGGGAGAATACACTATAGAGCCAGTCTTGTCTCTGACATCTCTCCTAATCTCACCTAAGTTGTATGGACAATCCTTGAAGCAATCTAAATCAGAACCTAAGAAACCTATGGAAGCATACAAAAGAAATTTTGTGGCAGAGCAAGTATCCAAACAAGAATTTGAAGAGGATGCAGCTGTGCTGGCATGGCTATATAAAGAGGATTCTGAATCCAAAATTGTTCAACCTAGTGAATCTATAGCACCTACAATCCCTTCTAATTCATATGGTCCAGGAAACAAATTGATAGCCAAGATGGGATATTTCGGTCAAGGACCTCTAGGAATTAGGGGAAAGGGTCTTGTGACCCCCGTTTCACATATTGGTAGAGCCAAAAAAGATACTGGTGGCATAGGGTTTAAGAAGAAACCCTATCATCTCAAAGGTGGTTGTTCTCATGTCATAGAACAAATTGCACTAGGAGAACCCCTTCTTAAGAAAGAAGAAATAGAACCCTCTGATGATGATTCAGATAGCTCTAAGCTTATCCCCTATGAAAAATTTCCTAAAGAGATCAAAGATCTTCTTGATGATAAAGATGATCCTATCAGAAGAATTAATGTAGTAGAAACACAAGAACCTACTATAGCGCAAGAGATGGTTGCACCACAAGAACCAGCTAATCTTGAAGGCAATCAAACTGATCAAGAAGAAGGGGGTAGTTATTCTGACACTGATTCCCATGAATATGAATTCAAGTCAGAGACTGAGGGTAATCCTTCTTGGGGTATTCATCCTGATTTCATACATTTTTTAAGATTTCCTAGAGATCTTGAATTAGAAGCTGGTCAAATGACTATGAATGGGGTGCCATTCTAGAAGAAGATGAGCTTATAATAGAGAAATATATTGATGTTATTCACCAATATGTATCTCAACCTAACGTAGGTCTAGAGTGAAACAATGAACTTAACGTGTCTGATCCACCTATGGCTGAAGAGGACTCCCATGATGATGTTGAGCCTATTCACGAATTGAACATTTTGAGCTGTAATATCACCTTTGAACTTGAGCATCGGGTTAGGACCAATGATGACATATCCACATCCGTGAACACCACATCCCAAGCCTTTCCCGCTTTGACTATCCAACGCCTTGATCTTATCGACCAAACTTCCACAAACCCAAACCATGGTATGTATACCTTCCCGAATGACTATGCCCTTGCCTGCTACCTCAATGTAGTTGAGCCTATGAGTACTTCCATCAGTGAACCGAGTGTCAGCATGACCGAGTTGGACATCAAATATCTTAGTCAGAAAAACAAGAGTAAAAAGAAAAAGAAAAAGAGTTTTGAGGGTGAAAACCACTTTGTGGCAGTCTCAGAACCGACAAAAGTAAAAAGAAAAGATGTATCTGAAGGTGAAAACCTCTCTAAGGCACCTAAGGATGAGATATTTGATGTCCTTCCGAGTCATTTATAGGATAGATCTCCAGTTCTAATTGAGCCAACTCAATCCATCAATTTGGGTACAACAGAGGAACCACAATTGGTACATGTAGCACAATCTCTATCAGAAGAAGAGAAATAGAAATTCACTACATTCTTATCAGAAAAAAAGATCAACTTTGCATGGAAATATTCAGATATGCCAGAATTGGATCCCAATCTCATTATGCACCATCTATCCATTGCTCCTGGAGTAAAACCAATCAAACAAAAATTGAGAAAGATGCATCCTCATGTTGCACTCTTAGTCAAAGTAGAACTAGAAAAAATCCTAAAAGATGGATTCATCCATGTCATAGACTATGCTGAGTGGATTTCCAACATTGTACCTATTTCCAAACCAAATGGTTCAATCAGAGTATGCATGGACTTTAGAGATGTGAACAGAGCATGCCCTAAGGATGATTTTCCACTGCCTAACATTGATATGATAGTGGACATGATTGCAGACTATGAAATGTATTCCTTAATGGATGGCTTTTCTGGATACAACCAAATCAAAATTGCTCCAGAAGATCAAGAGAAAACGGCTTTCACATGTGCGTGGAGAACTTTCTGTTGGAATGTTATGCCATTCGGACTCAAAAATGCTGGAGCTACATATCAAAGAGCAATGACATCTATTTTTCATGATATGATGCATAGAACAATGGAGGATTACGTAGATGATACCTTGGCAAAATCCATGATTAGAACTGAACATCTAACTGACTTGAGCATGATCCTTGACAGAATGGAAAAATTTAGTCTTCGACTAAATCCTAAAAAGTGTGCTTTTGGAGTCACTTATGGAAAGCTCCTAGGATACATCATCTCCAAGAAAGGCATTGAAGTTGATCCAGCTAAGGTCAAGGCTATAATAGAGATGCAACCTCCCACAAATATCAGTCAAATGAGGATGTTGCAAGGCAGAGTTCAATCTATCAGAAGATTCATATCACAGCTAGCGGACATAGCATAGCCTTTTACAAAAACATTACATAAAGATGTGACATTTGCTTGGAATGAAGAATGCGAGAACAACTTTAAACATATCAAGAAGTATCTTTCAAATCCACCTATATTGATGCCTCCTATTCATGGGAAGCCATTAATATTATATGTCTCTGCAACAGATTCATCATTGGGGGCATTGCTAGCACAGCATGATGAGAACAAGAAAGAAAGAGCCATCTACTATATCAGCAGAACTTTAGTGGCCTATGAGAAGAACTACTCAATGATAGAGAAGGCATGTCTAGCTATGATCTTTACATCGTAGAAACTCAGACACTACATGTTAGCTCATACTACTCATTTGGTAGCTAAAATTGATCCACTGAAATATCTCCTAAGCAAAGCTTCCCTCACAGGTAGACTAGCTAAATGGGTCATGCTCTTGAGCGAATTTGACATTGAATATGTTGAAAGAAAAGCTATCAAAGGATAGGTCATTGCTGATCAACTAGCTGAAGCACCACTATTTGATGATACACCCATGCAAATGTAATTTCCCAATTCCTCTATCATGCACCTCTCTTCTAGAGCATGGCGGTTATTCTTTGATGGCTCCTACACACAGAATGGATCTGGAGCAGGCATATTGTTTATCACTCCTCAAGGATACTCGATACCCAAAGCATTCAGATTAAATTTTCCTTGCACAAACAATATTGCTGAATATGAGGCACTTCTCAAT
Organism: Chamaecyparis obtusa; assembly: GCA_027943335.1. Lineage (NCBI taxonomy): Eukaryota > Viridiplantae > Streptophyta > Pinopsida > Cupressales > Cupressaceae > Chamaecyparis > Chamaecyparis obtusa. Next base: position 280,410 of record BSBK01003440.1, on the reverse strand, counting down.
GGTATGAAAATGGCAATACAGTGGAGAGTTACAAAGATGCACATCCATGGAGACTCACAATTGGTTATCCACCAAGTCAATGATGTATACCAAACCAAAGATGAAAAGCTCATTCCTTACAAGAGAATGGTAGATGATTTAAAGAAATACTTCATCTCTATTACATTTGAGAAAATACCCAAAATGGAGAATAAGGCTGCCGATGCAATGGCGACATTATCTACTCTCTTACAGCAGCCCGAACATGAACTACGCTACGAGTTCCTGGTGGAAGCCCTATCCTATCCTGCATATGACTCCCCTGAAACCCACATGATCTGCACTGTTGTGGGTTATGACTCATCTCGCTACAAAAATTTGTTCTCCTACCTCCATGACCAAATCATCCATGAGTCCTTTAACCATTTTGAGAAATGAAACCTTATCCGGTCTGCATCTCGATATGTCATCATTGGTAATGATCTATACAAATGAGGTCTAGATGGTACACTACTTAGATGTTTAGAACGGGAAGAGTCTCAATGTGCATTAGAGGAAGTCCATGAGGGTATATGTGGGTCACACTTGAACGGTTTAACGTTAGCTCAAAAACTTATTAGGGCTGGGTACTATTGGCCTGAAATGGAGAAAGAGGCTATTAAATTTACTAAAAATTGTCAACAATGTCAAGTACATGGCAACTTGATTCATGCTCCAGGGAGAGATCTAATTCCCTTTACTACATAATGACCTTTTCAATAATGGGCATTTGATCTCATAAGTACTATCCATCCGCACTCCTCTAATGGACATACCCATATAATCACAGCTACAAATTATTTTACAAAATGGGTAGAAGCAGTTCCTCTAACACAAGCAATGGGGAAACAAATCTCTATGTTTATCCTGAACTACATCATTTGCAGATATGAGATCCCTCACTCTGTAATCACAGATAATGGGGGACAATTCAAAAACAAGGACCTAGATGACTTATGTGCCAAGTTCAAAATTACTCAACATTGGTCATCTATCTACTATCCTCAACGGAACGGACAAGTTGAGGCTTCAAACAAAAACCTCCTGAAGATCTTGCACAGAATAGTGAATAAAATAGGAAGAGACTGGCATCTGATGATCAATCCAGCTCTCTGGGCATACAGAACTAGTATCAGAATGCCTACAGGGGCTACACCTTTCGCTTTAGTTTATGGGTCTGAAGCAGTACTACCTATTGAGGTTGAAATCCCATCACTCAGAATCAGAATGCATGGACTTGTCACTGATGAAGACTACAAAGTGTCTAGGTTACAAGAACTTGAATTACTAGATGAGTGCAGGCAAGCATCATATGATCATCTCAGAGTGTATCAGAAAAGAATGTCTAGAGGCTACAACAAGAAAGTCCGACACAGAGAATTTCAGGTTGGTGATCTAGTTTTGAGAGAAAATCCTAAAAATCAATCCCATCGAGAATGCAAGGGGAAGTTCAAACCCAATTGGTTGGGTCCCTTTTTTATCACTGCTACTTTTGGCTCTGGTGCCTATCAACTCTCAATGACTGAAGGAGAATAGCTCTGAGAACCAATCAACGTTCTCCATCTGAAGAAATTCTATGCCTAAGGCATTCAGTGCTTGGTAAATGTCCTGAAAAAAATCTTAAAAATCAGAAAAAGTCCTGAAAAAATGAACATCTTGGTGAAAACCTAGCAATAGGCACCTTGATGATTCACAAAAAAATAAAAAAATATCAAAAAAACAAAAAAATTGAAAAAATGAAAAATACAAAAAAATGAAAAAAGAAAAAAAAAGTGCCTTGGTGAAAACCTGGAAACAGGCGCCTTGGTAGCAAAAATAGAATCTCTGCCAAGATGGTGAAAACCCGGCAAATGGGTGCCACTTCTTCAAAATGCTCCATCTATCAGCACAGTCTTGGTCTTTCCCAGCTTTCAGTCTTGCTTTAGTTTGTACATATCTCCCAGTTTGTTTCTGCATTTCCAGTTTTCAATAAGTCGGTCTGTACACCAACCAGCTCAAGCGTCTATATCCTATCAATGTTTAACACTTGGGGGCAATCAATGTCATATCTTATAGTCTCCAATGTATCTTAGACGTGTCATATCCACTTAGAGTCCTTTGAAGCTTCATTTGAGTCAGTCAGTCAGTCTTGTCTCCAGAAAGGATTTTGCATCTATAACAACGCAATCAAACTAAAAAATGAAAACAATCTATGCTTCATGCTTTTATCTCCTTGTATGCTTACTGATTCACATTGAGATTTTTGCATATTGTGTCCCTTCGAGCTCTTCGATGATGTCCTTTATAGGATTTAGAGAGTGATGACTGGGGGCATAATCTTTTCTTTGTCTTCTGCTTGTATGTGAAAATCTAACAACTTTGGAAATTATGGATTGAAATGGTGTCCAACTATAAGAGCCTCTATCTCGAATTGGATGGCCATGCGTACCTCGACCATTGATACCCAAACAAATTCAAGGAAGTTTGATCTAACTATTTTCTTTTTGAGTAAGTTCTTTCTCCTACTGTGGAATGCGATCTTGCCTAAGGATGTGAACAATAAAGGGTCACTACGGGTAATTCACATGGGATTTAGAATGATCTCTTGACTGTTTGATGTGTATGTTAAATGCAAGGCGTACTCAGGTCATCACGATGTTTATGTTTTGATGCTTATACAAATTGCTATATCAAAATGGACATGATATTCAGGTCATCCTGGCATTTATGCTTTGATGCTTATATCTAATCCGACATTCCGAAAACAAAATCAATATTCATATGTCCATGGTTGCCTAGCCAGGGGATGTTGTATTGGTTCTTGAGTGTTACAAATCAATATACATATGTCTATGGTTTCATAGCTAGTGGGCATTGTATTGATTTATTCGGTTACTTGAAAGTTCAATGATGATAACAAATCGACATATGATCAGTGACTAGGTCCTCGGTCTTAGGTTGCATTTCATTTTGCATGTCTCATTTCATTTTGCATGTCTCATTGCATTTTGCATCTTTGCATGATCTCACAATGATTAAACGAAATCCAATGCTTAAACAATTCTCCACTTGTCTCTTCAAATCTAACAAGAGCTAAATCTCACATGAAGGTTCCTCCAATGAAACAAGTAGAATCCTTTTTTGGGATCAAAATTCAAATCTGAGATCATTCATATTATTAACTACTTACATAATCGGCCTTCAATCATCACAGAAATCCAGTATTCAACTTAACTGATTAGCTTTCATCAAACTATCAAAATTTCAACTTGGTCAACCATGGTCAACTCATGGTCAAACCTAGTCAAATTCAGTCTCCAGGACCTCCAAATGACGCAGAATGCATTCTCGGACGTAAATAACCACTTCTCAAATCAATTAACATGCTTCTAAACTATCAACGCTGACTTTTCTTGTCAGATTTCAATTTTAATCCCAAAGGGGGCATGGTATTGCACATCATTCAAAGTCTATAAATCAAAATTCTATCGATCAAGTCTATCAATATCTTTCATCAGTGATCAAGACAAACAATCACGTCTAGTCACTGATTCATCAAAAGTCCTCATCGCTCGGGGCAAATCTATCATCACTTGGGGCATATTAGATTCATCAAGATCCATATCAATTTGGTATTCTCCTAATCTTGTAAACTGTATTAGTTTTTGCAACCATCAGATCATAGTGTTCTTTCCTTGGTTCTTCGACAACTGAAGGGTTCGGCTGTGATACCTGCTAGTTCTGCTAAGACAATCGAGTCTAGAACGGGTCACTCACTTCTTATCAATCCTAAGGTTCAGAATCAGGTGTTTTGACACTTTTTCGCAATCATAGGTTCATTGCTGCTATAGTAAACATTATCTCTGGTCATTCAGGACCTCCTATCTCAATATCTTTCAATCGGTTTCTATCTTGAGATCGGTTTATCTTTTGAATCAGTTTCATATCTTTATCAAACACAGACTATCTTTGAACCACTGCGCTTCGCACAGTAATTCAAAGAGGGGCAAAATGTAATACCCCAAAAATGGGCTATAAGTTCATTAACCTCCTACATCGACAATTTGAACAAAATTGACATCGAAGTCCTAACCTAAGGCATATCTAAACATCATCGAATCATAATTGATTATCTTAAATTCTACATTGGGGAATATTCCTAGTAATATTCCTAATCATCATAATTATCTTTAATTTTATAATTATTTGGCAATAAATCACATTTATCCTAAAATTTGATTAATTAAATATTTTGCATATTTAATTAATTAGATTTAATATTTGCCACTTAATTATTTAATTAAATTTAATTCTATCTATTATTAATTGTATTATTTAATTTTGACAATAAATCCAATATTCCTATCTTTAATTGATTAAATTCTTATTTAATTAATTAAGCATGTTGTCATTATTTAATAATATAATTTTTAATAAAAGGTTGATAAAATAGTTAATTAACCCATAAATTAATTATTTTATTTCAAAAAGCAGTTAAGTTGAGAATAAATCACTTTATTTATTTATTAAATCATAATTATCCATGTGCACATTCAAGGACCAGTTAAACTCAAAATTGGAAAATCAATGCAAGTTAGTAACTTTTTGGAATTCAACATCCTTTTGGAGTTCAAAAAGCTGATCTAAACTCTAATTTGAGTTAAAAAGCTATTTTTGCATGTTTTTGCATATTAACTATCTTTCATGACCAGATAACTCAAAAATCAAGATGAGTTAATTTGAGTGATTTATGGCTTTTATCCATGCACCTCCAAAGCCCTGGATTTCTATAAATTAAAGGCTTCAACTCTTCACAAATCATCTCATATTTTGCACAATCACGTTGGAGAATTGGAATTGAAGAATCAAAGCTCTTGCGAATCGACATCTTTGTGAGATCAATCTTATTTTTGCATTCATATTACATATCATTGTTAGATTAGCATTGCATATCAATTTTCAATAGCATTGCATATCAATTTCATCTAGCATAGATTCATATCGGTTTTTATCATTCTTATTGCATAGAAAATATAAAAAAATATAGATTAATTGCATTCAATTTCATATCCATCTTTTGCATTCAAATCCTTCATTTAGGTGTCGTCTAGGTCACTGATCTCGATTACAATCTGAGAACATTAATCTCGCACCTATTAGAAGCTAGTAAATCGCTTGGTTAGATTAGATTTCAATTTTGCATGATTTTGATTATAGCTAACCTCTAATGTTTTACTAAAGTGTTGTGTCTACAGATCAGGTACAATTTTCACACACACAGTTATAGGTTACAAACACATTGTTAGGTGTGACCTTGTTAGAGGATTTAAGTCTACCAGTTATCATTCAACCAACATTCACTATGGGGTTGATAGGATAACAATGTACATTCATTGAATGACATGGGACATAACATAAGACGGTTAAGTCCACTCAGTTAAGAGATTTTTTTTATCCATGGTTAAACTAAAATAGTAGTTGATCTGATTACAATAATAATTATCTTATAGATGTTCATATCTATTCTAATCCCATACAAATCCTCTGATCAATATATCAATTCACTTCCTTAACTTAATTTCACTCAGTACTAGCTCTCTGACGCTTAGTACTATTCTCCAGTTCGGTTCTCCTTCAACCAGTCTGATGAGGCATGCATGAAACTATATTCATGTGAAATCTCTATAGTCTTCTTTCTTCCAGCATGTTTTAATAAAGAAAATTATATCTCTTATATAGACAGATAAACCATTTTCATATCAACCATTAGATTTTTCCACTTAATCTCCCTCATAGATTTTGCCTCTTAAACCTTCCTCAATGATTATGTCAGTAACACATTTCAATTCCATCCTTTAGATCTTCTTTGAATTTTGTCAGCTGTGGATCTTATAACAAATTTTATCCTCAATCTCAAAATCATAACAATCTCTAGCTCATCAATTTCTATCAGCTAAACTTAAGCATTTAATACTTTCATCCATAGTTGGTTAACAAAGAAATGCGTCGGTGAACACAAGCTCGGTTAATACTATTTCTTGGTATACACAACACTGTATCAATGTATATTGAAGTGCTTCATTTATCAACCACATTTCCTTTTACATTTTTCTTCCTTCTCCATAATAGATTAATGCAACATAATCAAGTCAACAACATGAAGTCATAGACTCACCAATAAGTTACCCAAATTATTCCTTATCCTCATCTATTGTATCCATCTTCCTCTATGTAGATATCTCAGCTCTTCATCTTTTCTCTCCTCTTTATAGATGTTTATATATTTGCAACTAACATGATAGGTACTGCCAAACTAGTTAACATCAATGACAACATAATGACTGATTTAATTATCTTACATATCATTTCAGTACTCAGTGATCTCTAATCATTGATCTTCAAGTCATTTAGGTATTCATTTAGTGTAGTTCATCAAATATGTCTCTTCTTGATTGGATTACTTGTGTCTTTTTCTTTTGAACCTTCATCTTATCCCTTTTAGCTTTAGAATTTATTGAAATAGTAATGTCCATGAGTTCATTAGGGCTCAAGGTATGCAAATCAATTGGCCCTTTAATAGATAAAATATCATCTTCATCTTCTTCATCCAAACTTGGCCTGATAGTTTGTGTGTGTGTGTGTGTGAAGCTATGGACCTATTCCTTGATTGAACAAGAATTGACCATACCAACTCCGAGCTTGATGGGGCAAAGATTGATAAGAGCTAATCAGAATATTCAATTTGATTTGAAGCAAACAAACTAAACATACGAAAGATCATGATGATGAAAAATAATCAATTTGATTTGAAGTGATGAAATTGATCAATGTTGAAAAAAATATTAAAATAAATGGTGCTTGATATGACAAAATAACCAGTTTGATTTGATGTGATGAAATTGATTAACATCTACAAGATAATTTGATTAGGCACAAATAATTAACTTGATATGATTCCTGATGAAGTCAATTATTTGACAATCCAAACTTGATGGAAGGAAACTAACATGACCTTGGTGTTTAAATTTGACGTGATTTGATTTTATAATAGATATCTGATATGATTATGCACCCTCGGGGAGATAAATCAAACTAAAAATTGATGAATCATTGTTTCCAAATGATTAAGATGTTGAGAAACTATTGAAATTTGATAGAATACCATTTTGATTTTATTGAATAATGATAGGGACTTTCTTTGATCGATTTTTACCATCTTGGAGCCCATGTTAACCATGATTGGCTTGTTTTTACTCATCCTTGACTTCCTTGAGCCAACCTTTGATAGAGCTTGATCGAGAAAACTACAATGCATAATATATTTTGATTGTTGTTAATTTAGTTCTTTAAGTCTGTTAGTTTTTTTTTACTTTGTTTGACCAAAGTTGACCCAAATGTGACTAAAATTTGACTAATATTTGACTGACATGTTTTCCCTAGTTGAATTTTATCACTATACTCCGGTCCTCATGGTCAATTTTAGTCTTGATTTATTATCCTGGTAGAGTTGAGTCGAGCAATATCTAGTGCTAATTAATTGCCTTCCCAATATTAGGGTAAAAAGATTAAAAAGGTAATTTACCTTTGAATTTACCATTTTATATTTTACTTCTTGTGACTATTCTAAGCTCTAATTGTGCTGATGGCAATTCCCTTGGAGAAGCAAAGATTCAAGCTTGCTCGACAACACCAGTGTCCAACACACCACGGACCTCTGGTATGTTGATCATCATTCTAAATTTTTCTATGTAAATTTTAGTAAATTTCATGCATTTTTATATATTATAGTGCATTTTAATCCTGGGTTGTATTCTATTAAAATAGTCATTTTCTATAATCTCCCTATTGATGAGTCATTTTGTGTCCATCCTGGGTCATTTATTGTGTCTCCCAGGTCATTTCTTGTCATGTAATAGTTGTTTCCAAAATGTTTCTGTGTCATTTTTAGCTTTTTATGGATTATTTCCTATTTCTTGGTCATTTTCTATCAAGATAGAGTTGTATTTGGGTTATGGATCGCATTTCATTCATTCATAGTCATATTTAGGAAAAAGAGTCACTCTTGGTTGGTAGTGAGTCACACTCTTTTATTTTAGTTGTATCTTGAGTGTAGGTGGTATTTTGGTACTTTAACTATATGTGTACGATTATTTTGTACTTGAATTTGATTCTATACTTAGTTTAATTAATCTTTGTAATCTAATTAGCTGATACTTTTCTTATTTGATTCCTTATAGACTCAGTTTAGAGTTGTTTAATTTAGAGGTCAGTGTCCTCAAGTTTTGCATCACATCCCAACCTTGATAGATGAGGAGTCAATGCATCATGAGAGAATCATAGAACATAAACCATTCTAGGATCATCATAAATATACATCTCAACATACATTGTCTATCCATATAAAGTATGTCATACATAAGACTTTCATCAAAGCATATAAAGTATGTAAAGAAAATGTATTCATAACATTTTGCATCAAAAAAACAAAAGAAAGCATATAGATAGGATCATATATAACTACATATGTCATCAAAACTATAGATTCTAACATAAAATGATATCAGAAAGGAAATAGAAAATCAACCAAATGAGAGTTTACCAAATATTCAATAATGTAATCAAATGTATGGTCAACATATACATTAACAAGTGTCAATCAAAAATGTCTTGATCAATGAAGTACATCATGGTGTATAATAAAAAATGTGGAATCAATCAACATATCAATTGTGGGAACTCAACCCACCACTCACATCATCTATGTCACCTATCCCATCTCTGCTCATTGAACTACCTAGATCTATTTGTGGAACATGACTAGTATTAGTGTTTGTACTTGTCTGTGACACTATATGAGTAAGAGTTCTCTATGTAACTATAGCCATAAAACTATCTATCAAGTGAACAAAATGATCTAACCAACTCTCAATCGATTCCAAACTATCCTACAATGTCTACATCACCCGTGTGAATGTCTTGAGTATAATCAGTGCCTGAGGAACATATGGTACTACCCATGCCTAAGAAACAATTAGAACATCTAGAATATATGGATCCTCAAGAGCCTCAAACTATCAGGCCTATACCTATTTAACTACCATGTGTCCTCTCACACCCTAATCAAGGACTGCTAATGGAACCCTAGGAGATAGTCTAGGAGGAAATCAATCACCTATAATCATTACTCAACCACCTCTCATCTACACACCACCAAAATAACCTACATCCTGAAGTCTACAAGGGACTTGACTACCTCTCACATGCATAATCCTTGGAATAACACCCTGACCAAGTAAATAAACTCTACCAGGATCTTTCTGCACTCTTCCAACCTATCTTCATGCAACTCTACCACCTTGTACTTGAACTCTACATCTCCTCCATCTCCCACCACCCCTACGTGTACCCTGGCCCCCATCCCCATTTTCATTTTCACCATCCTCACCATGCTCATATGATGAAAGCTCATCAATATTATACATTGGCTCTGAATGATCTATCTATTTAGGGTATTGATGCTCAAGGAACCATCACCTAAAATCAACATTCATACACACATCTACAATATCCTCTCAAAGATCCCAATGTAATGGGTGCATCTAAATTTTAGGGAATGAATCTCTAGAAAATCTATACTTTATCTAAGGACCCCATAATGACCTCTCTACCTACATTCTAGTATAATGTACCTAACCCTATAACATATCCATTCACCAACCATACTATCTTAGGACCCTCATGAAAAAAAATATCTCAATAACTTGAGGAGTGTGATGAATTAAATAATGTGGCATAAATAGGAAGATCATCTCCTCACTTTCCTCCTCCCAATCCTCATAATGATGGTATGGTCTCTAGAAGAGTTTATCTATATCATCAAGAATCTATCTCTAATAATCTATCTTTCCTAGATGAGGTTTGATAATGATGTCATTATAGAAATAAAGGTAAGGGAGACCAAGAACTCCCTGTCTCACTATAATCATTCATGTGATGGGAATGTGCTTCCAAGTCCAAATATGGAAGATTATTGCACCTTCCAATAATTTTACACTCTACTGATATACCACTTGATGCAAATCATGATAAATTTATGCTAGGAAGTAGGATCCCTAAGAAAAATCATATGGCTATGTAATCATATCCTCTAAAATATGACCCCAACAAACAACAAAGATATAGCCTCTCCTATCTAGTAGCAATAACCCACAAATCAATCTAGTCAAAATGGAAGGTAGGGAATCATAACCTAACATCCACCTCCATAGTAGTCTATCATCTCCAATTTTTTCATCTTCAAATGCTCATCTACATGCTATTTTTTCATACACCTGATCATAATATACAAGCTCTCTAGTGGTAGGAATCTAGAGGATGCGATATACATCCTCCAAAGTAATGGTCATCTCTCTAAGTGGAAAGTATTATGGTTTGAGTGTAATGCCCAAAAAATCCATTGGGCATTACATAGTTTACTCTCTTCAAATGAAAATACCTAAGTACCCAAGTTACTATCATCATACTAGATTCCTTCATAATGTTCCTAGTAGGTTGTTGTGAATACTAGTGGTAATAAGGCGTGTGTTTAGGCATGTAGAGTTGTTTGTGCTTTTCTGAAACATTCTAATGTGAGTAACATTTAGATCAACTTTATATATTTATAGATTTTATTTTGTTTTCTTCCTAAGTTAACTATTATAGTTTGCATACATATACTAGAATGTCAAGTAAGATTTTCAGTCTATCATGAAACATACATTTATTCACAACAATGTCTTCTAAGTCTAATTGTTTATTTTGTAACAGCAAACACTTCACTATATATTCTAATTCAAAGATAGGTAATAAAATTTTACTGACTGAGCAAGTACAGAAATAATAGAATTAATAGCATTAACAGAAATATTCTTTTGACTTAGTTAAAAAAAGAACTTCATAGATGAAACAGAACATTATTTATTAACTGTCAAGACAAACTAGCAATTTTCTGTACATAACCATTTCCCTTCTACATATTTATTGATAAATTGATTTAGAAAGTAAGTTTACTACTAGAGGAATTTCAACCCTTTTTCTGAATAGTAAAACAAATTATCACTCCCAATTTTATATCTAATATACTTAACTATACAATAGAGAATTGAATATAGATTAAAACTAATTGTTGCATAGACTAATTGCATTTACAATGACTAAATAGTGAACAAATATATCTAGTCCAACTTCAAACTCACATATATATTACAATTTATTTGGACATGATAGACAAAAGTAAAAAGTAGAATTCTCTCATCCAATTACATTTATAACGAGTTTCTTAGGAGTCTCAAGTTGAACTTTATCCTTTACACTTTGAAACTGTCCCTTCAAGCGAAGAACTACACCTGCAACAAATGACACTTTCACATGGCCATGGAGGCTCACCTCCTAGCCTAGGCCATTACATGGCCACCCCCGAGCTTGGGGAAACAAGAATAGGATAGGATACACTCAAGCAACACAAAACATAAACATTTAGCATAAATTAAGAACATGGGTTTTCACAATAACTCCCTTCCCAAGCTGGCACAAAGGATTCTTACATAGAATCCATATAATGGGTGAAGGTGGAATCTTCCAAATGGAGTCACCAAACTTATGATAAACAATAGATAAAAAATGTAATACCAGCCTTCACAAGGCCCTTCCAACCCAAACAGCTCAAACCTATGAGCAAAACAAGCAACCCTTATGACCCCCAATCACCCTTATGACCCCCAAATAGCATAAGATGGTTATCATGGTTTCCCATACAACCATGCACTCATACAAAAGGAAATCCCAACTTAGGCCCTTCACCCCAAGTTCTCCTACTTTCCTCCTAAGGATGAGGACTGAACTTGCACACCCATAACATGAACAATTACAAGAAAACAACAAGGTTGAAACAAAAGCTCAAAGGGAAAACAACAATAAGAAGGTTCACACATAGTAAAATAGATTATAATTTTATTTACATAATCACATTCCTTACAAGCATGTTCAAATAAACAACAAGATTTTCAAAACCACCAACCTCCTTCAAAGACAAGGCTAAATTGAGAGTTCAAGATGAGCTTCCCTTGGCATCAAGCTTGCTATTCCAAAATCTGCTAGACAAAGACTCCCTAGATCTCCTCTTACTTCCTCTCCCAACTAGTATGAACAAGAATGAACTAGTATCCCAATTTTCTAAGTCCCTCTCCCTTAAGTCTTTCCCCAAAAACATTATTCTCTCCTCTCCCTTCCCAACACTATTAGGTTTCTAGATCTAAGACAAAATGACACTTTCCCCTCTCTAAGGTTTTGGGATGAATTTCCACATATGAAAATAAGAGACAACTTAGGGAACATTTCTATTTTTTAGCATATAAAAAATGGCACATTAAGACACTAAGGTGTCAAGTGACACATCACAATAATACACATCACAAACACGTGTGGCATGCTTTGTGTGCAAAGACATTTAAACATTTTCACAAAGATAAAAATTTACTTACAAACATATATATCAAACATTATCAACCATATACACAAAGTCATCACATTTACAAAAGAAAACACGATACGATGAGGTCGTACTCTTCTAGAGTCGACCTTGGCTTTTTGATTGATTGCACTTTGATTCTATCTTGTTTCCCCAACTTATAACCATGGCCATGTCCCTCAATGCTCAAACTCGATGTCAGTACATTATAAAAACTTGCATCAATAATCATTTCAAAAATAAGTAATAACATCTAAACTAGACAAATACATATAAATATATCTGCATCATGAAACATTACATATTCCACATAATCATGTAATCCTAAACTTATCATAGAACCATGATTTCATCAATGATCATAATACTGAAAGATAACATAGCAAATGCCAAATTCATATATCATGGGTAATCATGGTATCAAAATGAGCATATATAAAGAGTATGACTAATGTGTTCATCATAAAAATCTATAGCAAACAACTCATAAGGTCCAAATGATAGCATACATAAACCACAATAGATCAAATGTCTATACTCAAGGTATCATCCTGATGAATCAGATGTCAAAATGAAAGTCGAACTAGAATGGGTCGGGATAGGACCTCACATCAATCAACAATAACTTTAACTTTTCTATCACACGAGGTACATACTTTTAGTCTCTATAATCCTTCATCATAATTTTAATCATCAATTTAATCATTACTTTCAAATGAACAATGTAAATTGAATTAGGAGAACATGATCTCATTAACTCAAATGTCACAAAAATCATTCCAGATCTATATAAATCATGATGTAGTTTTAGCCAATTTACATAAACATTAATTTTGTCAATTTGAAATCATTTATATGGCATAAAATCAAGTAACTAGATCATCAAGCAATTCTAATAATAATATCCTGAAAATTCATCAATATATTTTATCACCTAACCTTTAACCTTCACATAATTTCACATCGCAACAATAATTCAAATAGTGATTAAATCATTTTCCTAAATGACTCATCAACATATTTGTACCCAAATTGTAACATCTCAGTATTCATCTAAATTATTATCTTAATGTCAGCTATAATGTATCATAAGGTCGACAATCAACATCTTGTGTAAGGAAAGCATTTGACAAATATTTAGTCCCATCACCTACTATAATCAAATTCCTATCAAAAGATAAACTCATATTAATTCATTAAAAAAAAAAACTTAGGACAATTACTAGGTCTATCATACTAATAATGCAAAAGGCTTTGATGGGTCTAGGGTGAGGCCTCACACTGAGTGCCATCTCATAGACACAACGGTAAGTTAACCTTTGTTTATCCTAAACTGGGGCATATCAAGAAAATACCCAAACCCACATCACTCGATAATCTGGCGATCCTAAGATGACAACTAATCAATCAACATAAAAGGTAAAGGGTAAAGTCCTCTTACATAGATATTTCACCCTTGAACCTATTTTGCAATCAAGATTCAACCTGTCAGTTGAAATTATTTAACTGATTATCTACCACAAATCAACCTATCCTATCTATTCGATCAATGTGAGCACATCAATTTTCCTAACTCTAGATCATGAAAACAAAAAACATCAACCTATCTCCATCCTATTCAACCTACCAAATTGCTAATAAAAAATTCACTGACATGATTAAAGAGTAACATCATAGACTTTTTTCACAACATCATCATTTGGCCTAATTGATTTTATAATAAAATTAGATCTATGAGATGACATAAGTACTATGATTAGATCAACTACATGGACCATGGAGTAAAAAAATGCAAGTAACATGTAAAAAGAGGATCATAAATGCATAAATGATAGTACACACTATTTGATTTGGTATTACATACTATTTCATGCTAATGAGCATGCCAAAACTAGCACATGTTATGGAAAGTATGTGTACACATTGACAAAACCCTAGCACACACCAAAAAATGACCAGACACCACTAAAATGTAGGTCATGTGATAAAAGATTGAAAATATGTGCTCAAAATAGTCTAAGCACTAAAGTTTATCATTCTATGCGCTACAATGAGCTAGGTCACACATGTATAGGTGCTAAAATGCACCAAAGATAAACTAGTTTACTTGGGCTTATGCACTAAAACAAAGTGCTAAGTGCTAAAACAATATATACTATGTGCTATAATAGTAAAAAGGAAAAAAACATGATAAAACCATGCCTAAAAAATGGAAAATATAACTCAAAATAGACAAACAAAAAATCTAGGAAGGTTTATTAGACTCATTAGAGGTCCATAGCTAGGTGGTCCCTATAATCATTGACCCCGCTCAAATCTATGCTCCTGATAAGGCACCACCATCATGATTAATCTCCATAGGATCAGAGCTCTAGATGATAAAAGTGAAAGTGAAAAATAAAAATGATTGGTAAAAAAAAAAATTATCCTCCTTTTATACCCTAGGTGACCATGAGTGGGGTATTTATATCACATCTATTTACCCAAGGGTTATTATTAATAGAAATTTTTTAAAACCAGGGCATTATTATTGGAATCATTTTAACATCAATCTATTAGAGATTAAATCGAAATTGAATTTTCTTCCCAAAATTTTTGAAAATTTGAGAAAAATATGTAATTGATCAAAATTATTCAAATCAATTCCAATTTAATTTTTGAGGGGCTAGGATATCATCAACGGAAAATCGAGAAAATTGGAGTAATTTTTCAAATCAGAGGCATTGGAGATAATTTTCTTGAAATCATTAGCAGGACATCTTAATCAGTTTAGTCTTTTAATATGAGCACCATATCAGAGCTGCATCATCAAAATCAATTGCCAATCAATGAATCAACCATCAATTTTGGACCAGGCATCATCTAATCTAAGCAATCAAACATTGTTTAAAACAACATGCTTTACACATTGGGACAAAGAGGGGAATTTGTATATGTAATACCCAAAAATTGGCACCTTACAATTCTAATCAATTTTGGTGCATTTCTTCAATTTCTACATCATTAAAGTCCTATTGTACTAGGCAATTCTGTCTCCTAATTGATTTTATTTGACTTCGTTGCAAATAAAAAAAAAAACCCTGAATTTGCATTAATCAAATACTATATTTAATTCCTGAATATTTCGACATTTGTTGGCTAAAAATTCCTATGATTAATTAATTTAATTATAAAGTCCTAGTGCTTTTAAATTAAATTAATTCTACCCCCTTTAGCTAATACACTTCAAAAAGGAATTAATATTTGGTTATTTGAATGGACATCTTTATTTGGATTTATTGATTCAAAATTACTTGAAAAGCCACCCATGTGGCAATATTCATTCATTTAATTAAATAATTTATCAATATTTATCTCACCTTCCTCCATGGAGATGAAGAGTTAGTCATTTCTCTTCAAGAAACTCTTCATCCTCTCTCCTGGCTTTCCTATATTATGAGCTCCTTTTCTTCATTTTGAAGAGGCAATTTTAGAATATCAAAACTATAGTCAATTTGTGTCTCAATTCTCTCATGCTTTCAAGCTTTTATTGCATAATTAGTATAAGTTCATGTTAGTGATATTGCATTCTCCTCTTAATTTAGTTTGCTTAATATATGCTTAGTTCAATTCTCATCTTATTTTAAAGCTTTCTAGATTACTTTGCATCTTCATTTCTAGCTTAAAATATGCATTCTTCATCTTAGATTAATTTCAATTTTGATCTTTTCAAACTTTCAAATCCTTCATTTTAGCAATGGTTTATGGTTGTTGGCTCTCATTCTGAGAGTAATTCAAACACCCCAACTAAATAGGAGGCAATAGGTCGATTCAATCGGTATTATGAGATGAATAATTCATATTTACTATCGTAATTCAATGATTGAGCAATGACTATGTTGTGTCTATCACTGGATTAGAGGTCCACATTCAGCTATAAACATTTTGGTGCCCACTGTGGGGTAAAAAATTGATTTTTGGCCTCACTCAAAAAAATTTTGATAAACATTTTGCACTCTACCATACGTTCGTACTACACTATGTATGTATTCTCGCATGATATTTATGAGCATACCGCATGAAGTTTTTCTTTCATTAGCATTCTCTCACGTGACAAAGAACTTTCTCGCGCTAGACCCTGCACTTTCTCATACATAGTGCTATACTTCCTCACATGAGACTTAGCATCAAAGTTTTAAAATCTTTTAGTTTCTACAATTTCCTATTACTATTTCCTAACATTTATATCTCTAATTTTTTTGATAGCATAATAGTGGGCTATAGGATGATTGTCGAAGACATAAACTTGCTAACAGTTTTCTTGTAGGATGATTGTCGAAGATACTCAAAAACAATTTGCTTGTTTATTGCTTTCATCACATAGTATGACTAGGGCCTTGTGAAGATTTCTTAAGGGTCTTGATAGTGAGCTAGGGTAATAGGCTCTTCATTACATGGAAGTGATGCCCATGGATGAACCCGAGACCTAGATCTTGCTAGCATGATAGATACCAGGGGAAGCAAGGAAAGGTAGTGAATCTTTAACATGTCTACTTGTTAGGGGATTATGCTCTTCTCTCTTTGAGAGAACTAGAAACCCAAAAGCTTGTGGATTGGTTGAGGAGGAAATAGCTTGGTGATGAATATGTCTTTTGTGTTTGGGTAAGGTGAAGAGGTAGAGAAGTATGCTCTTCTCTCTTTGAGAGAACTAGAAAATCAAACCCTCGAATCCAAGCCAAGTTTGTGTCACCTTTAGAGGCCCTACCGGAAGTTGAACCTCTGGGAAGGATCCAAGTGAGTACACACCTATTGCCAGTGATTCCACCTCACTATAATAAAGAATGATTTGTTTAGTCTAAAGACTCCAAAGCCATGTTAACTTCTTTCTCTTGATTTTGACTATCATCTTGAGAAAGCTTCATCTATTGTACTGAGCGGTGCCGCTCCTAGCCCTACTTGTGAGGGTGTATGGATTTCAGGTGTTGGTGTGGCTATGAGGCCTTGACCCTATATCAGGGGCACCAAAGGTTAGTGTGAATGGAATCCCACTAAAAAATTTCTTAGATAGTTGCCTACCCGGATCACCTCCGAAAGGAGACATAATCTTTGCGTAGGGAGGGGGAAGAATATCTCCCCTAGATTCTCACCATAGGCATGCACCTAGATGTTTGAAGGTGGTATATGACACTCACCCCTACTTCAAGAGTAACCTTTGAACATATACTATTGAGTCCTTGGAAGAACCCAAAACACGGGTGCCCTCTAGGGGGTGACACGGCTATGTGAGGTGAATGCATGTAGGTAAGCTGCGAGGCATGAATTTTGTCTTCTCTACCATTTTGTTTGTAGGGATAACTAAGTGATTGTTTCAAGTCTTAAACTTTCCATCATGATTAAAAAAAGACTCCCATGATTCTGCCAAGTTGCTTTGTCCTTGGTTAAACTGTTTGCGACTACTTGTTGCATCACTATTGCCTGATCTAAAACTTTATGCTTGTAAATGAATGCTTGAAACCTTCAAAACTAAGATTTCTGATTCAAACTATCCTAAAAATATCTAAGAACTGGAAATTCTATCAGAGAATAGTTTAGGCCATGTCTCAAAACTTGACTTTTTACCTTGAAAACTGTGTCAAACTCTCAAACTTTGATCTTTTCCTGTGTAAAATTTCACTTTTCAGAGCCCTTCCTCGCATGAGACTTTATTCTCTTGCATGAAGTTTGACATTTTCTTTCATGACACAACACTTTCTTGCGCGAACCTGTACCCGGATTTTCAAAATAGTGAGTTATTTCCCATTGACAGGTGAATTTTCTACCTGATCTAATTTTTTCCTGAGGTCTATTTTCCTGTTCTCCTATTGTTCACTATTTGAAATTGAGTGTCTCGAGCTATGAACCAAATGATTTTTCTTAAAATCATATTATCTCTTTGTTATTTATCCTATCTTTTTGTACTTTTGTATCTTGCGATGCAATAGTCACATCTCGGCTATTCTAGCCATACTCTTGACGATTTGTGTCAGGTGCATTTCACATCTTGGTTGTTCTAGCCTCTTATATCTCCTTTTTTCTATCCTAGAGATAGAGTTCTAGCATAATCTTGAGTCCTCTCTCATTTCATTTTCATCTATGCCTATTACAACTAGAAGTGGCTACACATTCCCCATTCATGGAATCAGACAAGGTAGGGGTAAACCTCGTAATCAAGAAATAGGCTGTTCTGAACCCATTATCCAATTCAAGTATTGTGAAGGATCCACAAGTTCCTCTTCATTGAGTACACTAAAGGAAAACCCACCTCAATCTTCATCTCTAGTGTTCCAGGCATGTAATAATCTGTTGTTTCAAGCACAACCTGACTCATTGTTTCAAGCACAACCCGACTCGTTGTTTCAAGAGCAAGACAACTCATTGTTTCATAACTTTGATAGACCACTTCCTTAGAATAAACCTTTTTAACATTATTGAACCTACTAACTCTACCAAACCTATCAACCTTTTTGATCCTGTTAGATCACCAGAGGTTACTATTATACACTAAGTTTGCACCCTTGTCTCAAGCTCTCGTAGTCTTGATAACCTAGTATAACATGGGAATCATCTCCAGCTTATGGGACCTATGCTAATTGAGATGAGACCTCTAGGTTCTAGGTTGGTTCCTCTTGAATAATCACCTTAATTTGCTTCTAGATAAGAAAAGTAAAATTTGAGGGAAAGGGTTAGAAGGAATGCATGAAAGGGAAACGATTGAAAGAAAACTACCTACTAGGTGATGCACCAAAAATAGGGTTTGGATCTCAGTATCGAGGATGAAATTAATGAACAACTTAGGTCTAGGAGGTCACAACTCACTGAATAGGCTTGCATAAGTGTTTGATAAGAGGGCTTGAACATTGGACACAACTTATGACCTATAAGCAGACATTCTTTTCTGCAGCTCAGTGTAGGATTGAGACAAGACTGTTAGGGGGCTGAAGTATACCCACAAAAATATCTAAATCAGATCAAACATAATAACACACAAAATTACAGAAATCAAGAGGGATCAGGAACCCTAAGATATTACTGAAAACATCATATACTTTAATATAATAAGAGATAATTCAAACAAGGAAGCATAGGGACATGAAGGATTGTCACAAAATACCCCTGTAATGTTTTTATTATCAATGGGAACTTTACAACTGTATAAGCCAGAGGGTAGAAATGATACCATAGATGACCCTTAAGAAAAGATGAATTTCTTCTACAATTGTGAACCTCTCTTTTTACAAAAAAAGTCAATTCTGAGCTCAAAAGCTCCACAAATACATTATATACATCCCCCTATTGCATGTAGGAAAGAGTCAAAACCTAATTAGCCTTACAAGATTAAACAATGATATCAAACCCTATGGTATAGATCAACTATTAATGAAAATCTCTGAGAACACTAGTGATCAAATCATATCTTCCTTTGCGTGTTGATCCTTCTGAATTGAAAACATCTACAGACACAACAACCTTGACCTACCAACCAACCTGCAACTCCACTAAGCCATGAAGGCTCCAAATCTGATTATATTTCCCTAGGAGAGGTACTACTTGAAAAGGTGGCGCCAACTCTTTCTGGCACTTCCTAGCATGAAAATGTGGCATAGTACCCTGCAATGCTAGCCAATAGTCATCTCCATCACCCTCTCAACCACAACCATCCTGAGACTTTATTTCTTGAGCTACCTATCATCGTGCATGGCTGAAAGAATGCAAAACCCTTGCAGAGACATTTGAATCTTGAAATATAATGGCTAGCAGAAGATTTCAAAATGTAACCATGGATAAGAAACCCTTCTTGGTAGATGAACAACCATGATGCACTAATAAAACAACTTAAAATCCCCCTCTAACAAATCAAACGCCATAGTGGAAGTTAGCAGCCAGTGAGAAGCAAGAAAATTGACATGTCAACATATTTGGGGCCACCTTGAGCCCTTCTTCCTTTAAGTCATTCGATCATGACCACATGATCGAAGCCCTTTTTTCATTCACAAAATCCATCTCTTTACCCTGGTCTGGTTAAGCGATTCAGTGAACAAGGCATTTCCCTGAATCGCTAAGTCTTTTGTTGACCCTTGGTTAAATCAAGCGAACACAAGAAACCCCCTTTAGTCACTGATTCATAGAATATTTTAACTAACCCTGGGCCCAGGCTGCCATATGTCACCTTTCTATTTGTTCTAGCCACTCCATCAGCAACCACCTCGGTAGCCTTTCTGACAATGGACCCACTACAAATAGATTCCAATCTAACGGTGGGCACATGATCTCATGACCGCCAAATATTCCTTTAGATCATACGCCCACCGTAGATCTGCATTAAGCCGTGACCCCATTGACACATCAGTCTAGCTAGAAGTCCTCATCAGCATGCAGCAACCAATCACATTTGAGCAAGTCAGCACATCTAACAGACAGAAAGAGCATCGGACGGTTGTCGCAAGATCGCAAGGGCTTGGAAGATCTCTTGTGATCAAGGGACAACCGTAGATCTTCGGTCTACTGACATCCCTACAGATACTTTGACAAGGCCCCATTAACAAATCCCTACTATGTGCCCATTGACCAATGAAATTTGAACACATAAGCAATACGAGGACCCACCTGACAAGGCTTGGGGATAAAGCAAGATCAACAGCCGTCGCATTATCGCAAGTGTCAGAAGAACTCCTT
The DNA here is from genome assembly GCA_027943335.1 of Chamaecyparis obtusa. Classification (NCBI taxonomy): domain Eukaryota; kingdom Viridiplantae; phylum Streptophyta; class Pinopsida; order Cupressales; family Cupressaceae; genus Chamaecyparis; species Chamaecyparis obtusa. The sequence continues at coordinate 259,217 of BSBK01003440.1, read as the reverse complement.
GTGGACATGTGATAGCCATTAGATAAGCATTGACTAACAACCGCTGGGCCCATGCTGACATTCTTTACAAATCATCATCTCTCGACCAATCAGGAGCCTCCATGTAGGACAATGTGGTAGTGGACCCACTTGAATTTGAAGCGCTGCAGGGAAAGGAAATCTATGGTCATCGCAGGATCGCAAGCCTCTGATAGACCCTTCACGATCTTGTGACAACCATCGATCTAATAAACTGGGACCCCACAAGCTAAGACTACCAATTATTTAAGTGACTATGTGACTAAGGAAGAATAGACCACCCGCTGAATCGCTAACCATTGAGGACTTAACCGTGAAACATTGGGGTATTATGCGAACAAGGCATTCATTGAATCGCCAGAAGGAAAAGGTAACCACTGACTAACTTGGAGAACTAGCGACCAACCAATGAATGAAAAGTACACATGGAGAATTAAGAACTTAAGTGGCCAATAAAGAATGCAAATTAGAACAGAGCCCTAGGGTTTTTAGACACAACGGCTAGTTTTATGAATTTTTAAAGGTTTTGCACCTAGCCAGAGACCTAGAAACCACTGCAGAGACCAGAGGGAAGTAGATAAAGCCATGAAATTTTTAGGGATGCCTGGTAGGGTAAAAATAGAGATTCTAGGATAGATTTTAGCCAAATTTGCATGAACATGAAAATTAGGGTAACATTTTGGTGATTTCTGCTAGATGTCAGCCTGCTAGACATGGAAAACCAGTGGCCTTGAGATATTCATTGGGCATGGGGTCATCTCAGGAATACAAAACTTCAACAAAGAGACAAAATTGGAAATAGAGACTTCTTGTGCATAGGCACTTCTTGGAAAGTAGGAAACTAACCTAGAAAATAGGGAAAGAAAGCAAGGGAAATATTTACAGAGATTCACAAGGAAGGAATGACCTCAAAATAGGGCTTCAAGTGGAAAACATTTACTGATATTGGCAAGGCATCTCCTTCAATATTTGATAGCTAGAAAGCATTAGACCCCTTGCACTTTGTTATAACAAATGGTCCACCCCAAAATGAGTCAAACTTTGTATGTTTTCCAGGGTTGGATCTGAATTCATCCCACTTGAGGACTACATGCCCAACCTTGAAATTTCTAACCCTGGTTCTTTTATCAAAACTCTTCTTTGTTTGAATTTGATGGAACTCCATATCTTGCATTAAATTGTCTCTAAGTTCTTCCAATTCCATCAATTGAGCATATTTGATCTGCAAGGGGTCTCTTTCCTCAAATAGGGCATACTGAGTAGCCAAGTCCAGAGCTGGTAACTCAGTTGAAATGGACAACCTAGCCTCCTTTCCATACACTAACACATAAGGAGAGTTCCCAATGATCTTCTTTGGGGTAATTATATCTAACCACAAGGTAGACCTGAGTTTGGTATGCTAATCCCTCTGATTATCTTGCAAAGTCTTCTTGATTATCCTAATCAAGTTCTTATTTGTCGATTCAACCAAGCCATTTCCCTGAGGGTAATAATTTAAATTGGTATTTAGATAGATGCCATTCTTGACTGCCCACTCTAAGACCTTGAGGCCTGTGAATGCTAATGCATTATCTAAAATTATGGAATCTGGAATGCCAAATCTATGAATTATGTCATCATAAAAACTCAATACAGCATTCTCATTAGCCTCTTTTAAAGCAATTGCTTATGTCCATCTAGTGAAATAATCTATTATAGTAATTATCCACTTATGTCCTGCACTAGATGGAGGATTGATCATGCCAATGAAGTCTATACCCCACTTCATGAAGGGCTTCTCTATTCTAATTGGTTGTAGGGGCAAGGTTGCAAGCCTTTCTTTTCCTACAAACATGGCACACTTGATGCATTTCCTCACATAATCATGGCTATCCTTAAAGATAGATGGCCAATAGTATCTAGCCCTCATGATTTTAAAAGCAATAGTCCTAGGGGAAAAATGACCTCCAAAAGGTCCATCATGAAGTTCAAACAGGACATCATCTATCTTTTCTGAATCTATGCATCTTAAAAGGGCACCATTGTGATCCTTTCTAAAAAGAACTTCATCAATCAGCACAAAAGGAATAGATTGTAATCTATAATATCTTCTTTTTGCTGAATCCAAACCTGCAGGACATTGTCATGTCTTCAAATAATTGATCATATTAGGCAACCAGCTTGTTGCCTTGGCTTGTTCTTCTATAGAATGCACCACCAAGGATGCATCTATTTACTTTGATTTCTTTGAAATCTCATCTGATGTCAAATGTTCACAAAGACCTCTTCCTCTAACCAACCTGGTGGTTTGAACATCTATGTCATATTCCATCACCTTGCTGATCCAACCAGCTCTTTTCTCATTTAGGTCTTTGGAAAGAAAAAACTCTTTAACACTTGGATGAGTAACTTTCAAGTGTACCTTACTATGGGTCAACAAATATCTAAACTTCTTAAGGCTCTTTACCACAACAAGCACATGTTTCTCTACAAAATATTTTCTCTGTTCATACTCCTCTAAACCTTTGCTAAAGAAAGCAATAGGCTACTCCAATCCTTCTGAATTTTCTTGAGTCAACATTGTAGATATAGCATCATGACCTCCATAAGCATAAAGGATAAAATCCTTACTAAAATTTGGATTTAGGAGAGTAGGGGCTTCTGTTAAGGCCTCTTTGATAGCTTGGAAATTGACTCTCCCTTCTTTGGTCCAACTAAAAGCTGAACTCTTCTTTAACATGGCTATCAAAGGCTTTAGTAAAACTGCAATGTTAGGCAAGAACCTCCTAACAAAATTAATCTTTCCTATAAAAGATTGGAGACTTTTCTTATGGTCTGGTAAGGGTAGCTCTAAGATAGCTACAATTCTCTTAGGATCTACAGTGATCCCTTCTTTGGATACTACATATCCCAACAATTTTCCTTCATGGACTGCAAACACGCATTTCTTGGGATTAAGAGATATCCCAAATTCTCTACACCTTTCAAAAATCTTCCTCAAATGTTCGATGCGATCTACTACATGTTTTGAATAAACAATTATGTCATCTAAGTAGACCAGTACAAATTTGTACATGAGGATTTTAAAGGCCATATCTATTTCCTTTTGAAATGTAGCACCTACATTTGACAAACCAAAGGGAATTTTTTGATAAGCCATGGTTCCCCACTTGGTTGTAAATGCAGTCTTGCATTGATCCTCTTCACTCACTAAGATCTGATTGTATCCTGAATAGCCATCCAAAAATGAAAATCTCTCGGATCCTGAGACACATTGTAAGATTTGTTCCATGGAGGGTAGTGGATGGCGGTCTTTTAGAGAGGCCCTGTTAAGATCCCTAAAGTCAACACATAACCTCAACTCCCCATTCTTCTTCCTGATAGGAACAAGGTTGGAAACCCAACTAGTATGCTTGATGGGGTAGATGATACCACTTTCTATCAATTTGAGTACTTCTTTATGCATGAGTGGCTCAAGTTTGGGATTAACAGGCCTTTGTTTCTATCTTACTGGTTTGGCATTAGATTCTAATTCAATAGTGTGCTGAGAAAGAGCAGGATCAAAACCCTTGAGGTCCTCATACTGCCATGCAAACACATCACCGAATTCTTTGAATAATTGGATGTAAGCTTGTTTTTCCAATTTAGTGTTCACTTTTCCAAATTGTAGGCTCTTACCTGGTTCCAACTCTAGTTCAACACAATGTTCTTGTTGGACTACTAGGCCATCTTTTCTCTTCTTGACTTCATCATCCTTGTTTAAGATAGTCTCTAAGGTGACAAGACCTCTAGGAATCTTATTAGACTTAAGTTGTATCACTTGATCACCATAGTTTTGTGATAGCCTATCTTGATTGCACTCTGAAAAAACATCTTCAAACAAGAACTGCAAAATTTGTTCATCATTGTCAAACACCTACCAATTGACATCATTATCAGGGATAGAGGGTTTGACAATCACTTTGATATGTTGTTGATCTATCTCCTTTGAAATGCTATTTGGAATGTCATACTGAGATCCAACAGTAGCTAATCTATCTGCATTTTGATTTAGCTTTCTAGGGATAGCAACAATATTGAAAGCACAAAAATCTTCAATTGCATCCCAAAATCTATGTTTGTATGCTTTCAAGGTGTCATTCTTGGTTGCACTTATCCCTCTTACTTGGCTGACAACCAACTCACTATCACCATAAACTTTTAAGGCCTTAAGCCCTCTTTTTCTAGCCCACTCTAGTCCATTGACTAGACTTTCATATTCTGCAATATTGCTAGTGCAGGAGAAACTAAATCTAAAGGTAGTATAATACCTTTCTCCTTTTGGGGACACTAGCATAGCACCACCACCAGAACCATGTCTACTTCTAGCTCCATCAAAAAACAATTCCCAAACTTGATTGCTCTGATCCTCTAAATCAGTGTCTTCTTTGAGAAGGCTTGGCTCTATGGATCCATTTTCTTGTATCAAATAACTTCCCAAACCAAAATCCCAAATAAGATTTTCTTGGACCTTTAAAGCTCTTTCATCTAGAAGGATATCAGGGACACTCCCTATCTTTGTGCTTTCTTCACTAATGGTTTGGAAGTCATTGTCATAAAATATGGGGCAACTTACATTGATGGTATTGGACACATATGGCTCTATATGGTGTGCTACTAATGGTTCTAATTTAATAGTGACCTTAGTCCCATACCTTGTATGAAATAGGATGTGAGACCGGTTAGAAGATAGATAACCTCCTATCTTAACTGTAAACTCCCTTGAAAGACATATAGCAAATAATGCAGGGAGATCTATGATATATATATCAAGGAGGATGGAAAAATTAGGACTAGCATGTAGGATTAGATTGGTATCCTTGGCCACACCTATAGTATTGACTGAGGATCCATCAAGTTGGGTAACCTTCTTTTGAAAGAGTTCATATTTCAGTCCTAATTTGTCAGCTACCTTCTTGGGCATTACAATGCTAGTAGCTCCTCTATCTACCATACAATTATGCAATAAAGATTTTCCAATGATTAAAGATACATAAAAGGGAGGTGGCTTTGAATTCCTACCTTGTGTGGCATTGGCCTTGGAGTCACTCCTTGGAGCCTCCTTTTCTTGATCAGTGTTGACCAACACTAGCTTTGCAGCTTCTTTTGCAGGTTGAGGAGTTGCCACTTTAGTCATGGCCTTCTTCAAAATTTCAGGTTGTTCTGGAAGAGCCAAATAGTCCCACATAGACATGGTAACATTCACCTTCTTCATGTTGTCCACAATGTTGAAAGGTGCCACAGTGTGTACTCTTTTTTATGTCTTTGGCATGATCGGCTTCAGCTCTTTGGAATGTTGGTTCTCTTTTCATATAATGACAAGAGCCTCCTTAGGTGTGATGGGATTAGCTTGTTGCAGTGGCTCTACAGATGTAGTGGCTTTGGCATTGTAATCTGCTCTTTCCATGTCCTAAGCTCTTCTTTTTGCTCTTGTATAGGCAACAAAAGAAACCTCATCATTGACTCCATTAAAGTCTAGTTTCTCCCAATTGAAAAGAATAGTCTCATTCTCTTGTGATTCTTGTTGAGGGACTGAGCCACTAGATGAAGCCTCTGATTGGGCTTGGGATGCATTTTGAACCATTAGAGCTTGGTTCATCCATCCATTTGAACATGTAGCCTGATTATGAGGTTGATTACAAGGAAAACACCATTCATTCTCCATGGCCATATTATTTTGACTAGGAACCATATCCCTCACTGGATTTGCAAAATTTAGAGGTGAAGGGTTATATGGTTGGAATGGTCTTTGATTGAAATTTTGTCTTTTCTCTTGATACCCTCCTTGGTATGGTGGTCTATTTTGTTGATAAGGTTGTCCTTGATTTTGATATTGCTAATTAGGACCTTGGCCTTGTGGCTGAAATGGTGGTCTGATTCCTTGACCTTGCTTCTTCAAATTTGTGACCTCCTTAGTCAAGGTCTGCAATAAGTTTGTCATTTATTGCTAACTACTTTGTTGGCTATTCTTTATTTCTTGTAGCTCTTGAGAGAAACTAGTTGTTAGTTCATGACCACTGGTACCAGCCTGAGGTGCTAATATGGTGGGAATAGGGGTAAATGGGGGTACTTGTGTAGGTGCAATGGGCTGAAGGCTAGGGAAAATGGGCATTGGTGGCCTTCTAGCAATCATGCATGCTTGAATCAAATAATTTTTAGCCTTGATAGCTATGTCAAAGGCTTGGGGTAAAGAAGTACCACCCATAGACTGGATCATGATAGAAATTTGACCATTCAAACTTTGTAAGTAGTAAAGGAAAGCATGGTCAATTGATGGTCTTACAAAGACTAGAATTCTATTCCATGTCTTGAGGAATCTACTATTGTAATCTGTCATTTTCTCTTGAGGGTTTCTCCTAATATTTGTTAATTGCTCAACTAGAGACAAGTTATCTAATTTATCCTCAAAATATTTACTTAATGCATCTCCTAATTCATCCCAGGAAGTAATAGAACTAACAGTTAGAGTTCTAAACCATTCAAGAGCTTTACCTTTTAGAGAGGCTACTAATAATTTTGTGGCCACATCTTCTTGACTGATATTGTGTATGCTGCAGATGGTGATCACATCTCTTATGTGTTCAAAAATAGTTGTCTGCCCTTCACCTGTGAAATCAGGTATATTCTTTAGTGTCACCAAGGGCACATCATGATGTTGAGCAAATGCCAAGGGACTACCTTGGTTGAAAGGTGCAAAAGAAAACTATCTAGCCATTGTAGGAGTTGGAATCTGAAGATTAACAACTATGTGAGTTGTATTTGTTGCTGGATTTGAATCCTCTTCTAGATCTCTGGTTAGAGATCTGCCTCTTCTTCTGGAATGAAATGGAAAAGGTTTGCATTCTGTAGTATTAGGAGGTGTAGACTAAACTCTCCTTGCAAGGGATGTTCTTTGAGTTCACCTGCCTTTATGACTTCCTCTTGAGGGAAACTCTACAAATTTAGTGGGCTTTGAGATCCTAGTCTCAATCTTTCTCATAAACCTTAAACAAGGTTAGCCTAGATCTTTGAAATCAGTGGAGTCGCTAGATATACTTGATAGAATGACTTCTAAAAGCCTATTTTATGCAATCTGTATATCAGAGATAGCATATCTTTCAAATAATGAATGTCTTGTGTACTCCCACCAGGTGTGCCAGAATTGTTATACACTAAGTTTGCACCCTTGTCTCAAGCTCTTATAGTCTTGATAACCTAGTATAACATGAGAATCATCTCCTAGTTGTGGGACCTATGCTAACTGAGATGAGACCTCTAGGTTCTAGGTTGGTTCCTCTTGGATAATCACCTTAATTTGCTTCTAGACAGGAAAAGTAAAATTTGAGGGAAAGGGTTAGAAGGAATGCATGAAAGGGAAATGATTGAAAGCAAACTACCTACTAGGTGATGCACCAAAAATAGAGTTTGGATCTCAGTATAGAGGATGAAATTAATGAAAAACTTAGGTCTAGGAGGTCACAACTCATAAATAGGCTTGCATAAGTGTTTGATAAGAGGGCCTGAACATAAGACACAACTTATGACCTACAAGCAGACATTCTTTTTTGCAACTCGATGTAGGATTGAGACAAGACTGTTAGGGGGCTGAAGTATACCCACAAAAACATCTAAATCAGATCAAACACAATGTAATACCCCAAAAATGGGCTATAAGTTCATTAACCTCCTACATCTACAAATCGAATGAAATCAACATCAAAGTCCTAATCTAAGGCACATCTAAACATCATCGAATCATAATTGATTATCTTAAATTCTGCATCGGGGAATATTCCTAGCAATATTCCTAATTATCTTAATTATCTTTAATTTAATGATTATTTGGCGATAAATCACATTTATCCTAAGTTTGATTAATTAAATATTTTCATATTTAATTAATTAGATTTAATATCTTGCCACTTAATTATGTAATTAAATTTAATTCTATCTATTATTAATTGTATTATGTACTTTTGACAATAAATCCAATATCCTATGAATAATTGATTAAATTTTTATTTAATTAATTAAAGCAAGTTGTCATTATTTAATAATATAGTTTTTAATAAAAGTTTGAAAAAATAATTGATTAACCCATAAATCAATTATTTTATTTTTAAAAGTAGTTAAGTTGGAAATAAATCACTTTATTATTAAATTAATTCATAAATAAAACATGCACAATCATAAAAGCAGACAACTATCAATTATCAATTAAAGCTAAACTCTATTTTGAATTAAACTCTGCTTTTGCATGTTTTTGTGAGTTAACTATCTTTTATTTAAAAATAACTCAAAAATCAACCTGAGTTATTTGAGTGATTTATGGCTTTTTTTCCCATGCACCTCTAAAGCCCTGGATTTCTATAAAACAAGGCTCAGCTCTTCATAATTCATCTCTCAAATCCACAGAATCTCACAATTTTGCAAGCTTACTTTGCTAAAGTCATTTACGAATTGCACAACTATTTTGAAGAATTGGAATTTGGAGAATCAAAGCTTATTGCGAATCAAGGCTATTGTGAGATCAATTTGTTTTTTTACATTCATTTAGATTCTTTTTCATATCATTGTTAGATCATTTTAGCATATCAATTTCCGTATTAGCATAGATTCCATATCAAGTTTTCATATCATTGCATAGAAAATATCAAAAATATAGATTAATTGCATTCATATTTCATATCAGTTTTGCATTCAAATCCTTCATTTAGGTGTTGTCTAGGTCATTGATCTCGATAGAAATCTGAGAACATCAATCTCGCACCTATTAGAAGGCAGTAGATCACTTGGTTAGGTTAGATTTCAATTTTGCATGATTTTGCTAACCTCTAATGTTTTACTGAAGTGTTGTGTCTATAGATTAGGTACAATTTTCACACACACAATAACACACAAAACTACAGAAAGCAAGAGGGATCAAGAACCCTAAGATATTAATGAAAACATCATATACTTTAATCCAATAAGAGATAATTCAAATAAGGAAGCATAGGGACATGAAGGATTGTCACAAAATACCCCTGCAATGTTTTTATTATCAATGGGAACTTTACAACTATATAAGCCAGAGGGTAGAAATGATACCACAAATGACCCTTAAGAAAAGATGAATTTCTTCTACAATTGTGAACCTCTCTTTTTACAAAAAAAGTCAATTCTGAGCTCAAAAGCTCCACAAATAGATTATATACATCCCCCTCTTGCACACAGGCAAGAGTCAAAACCTAACTAGGGTTACAAGATTAAACAATGATATCAAACCCTAGGGTACTGATCACCTATTAATGAAAATCTTTGAGAACACCGGTGATCAAATCATATCTTCCTTTGTGTGTTGATCCTTCTAAATTGAAAACATCTACAGACACAACAACCTCGACCTACCAACCCACCTGCAACTCCACTAAGCCATGAAGGCTCCAAATCTGATTATATTTCCCTGAGAGAGGTACTTCTTGAAAAGGTGGTGCCAACTCTTTCTGGCACTTCTCGGCATGAAAATGTGGCACAATACCCTGCAACACCAACCAATAGTCATCTCCATCACCCTCTCAACCAAAACCATCCCAAGACTTTATTTCCTAAGTTACCCATCATCGTGCATGGCCGAAAGAATGCAAAACACTTGCAGAGAGATTTGAATCTTGAAATATAATGGCTAGCGGCAGATTTTAAAATGTAACCGTTGATAAGAAACCCTTCCCGATAGATGAATGGCCATGATGCACTGAGAAAACAACTTAAAATCCCCCTCTGACAAGTTAAATGCCACTGTGGAAGTTAGCAGCCAATGAGAAGTGAGAAAATCAACATGTCAACATATTTGGGCCCACCTCAAGCCCTTCTTCCTTTAATTCATTCGGTCGTGACCACATGACTGAAGACCTTTTTTCATTCATGAAATCCTTCTCTTTACCCTAGTCTAGTTAAGCGATTTAGTGAACAAGGCATTTCTCTAAATCGCTAAGTCTTTCATTGACCCTTGGTTAAATCAAGGGAAGATGAGAAACCCGCTTTAGTCATTGATTCATAGAATCTTTTAACTAACCTTGGGCCTAGGCTACCACATGTCACCTTTCTATTTGTTTTGGCTACTACATCAACAACCACCTCAGAAGCCTTTCTGACAATGGACCCACTGCAAACAGATTCCAATCTAACAACATGTGCATGATCTCATTACCATCCAATATTCCTTCAGATCATATGCCCACCATAGATCTGCATTAAGTCATGACCCCACTGACACATCGGTCCACTTGGAAGTCCTCATCAGCATGCGAAAACCAATCACATTTGAGCAAGTCAACACATCTAATAGACTTGGACCCATAACCTGTAGAAAGAGCATCAGACAGTTGTCACAAGATTGCAAGGGCTTGGAAGATCCCTTGCAATCAAGCAACAACTATAGATCTTCGATCTACTGACATCCCTATAGATACTCTGACATGGCCCCACTGAAAAATCCTAGTTATGCACCCATCGACCAATGAAATTTGAACACATAAGCAATACAAGGACCCACCTGACAAGGCCCAGGGATAAAGCAAGATCAATAGCTATCGCATGATTACAAGTGTCAGAAGAACTCCTTGCAAACATGTGACAGCCATTAGATCAACATCAACTGACAATTGTTGGTCCCGCGCTGACATTCTTTACAAATCATCATCTCTTGACCAATCAGGAGCCTCCATGTAGGACAACGTGGTAGTGAACCCACTTGACTTTGAAGCACTACAGGGAAAGGAAATCTACAGTCATTGCAAGATCGCAAGCCTCTGACAGACCCTTCATGATCTTGCGACAACTGTTGATCTGCTAAACTGGGACCCCACAAGCTGAGACTGCCAAACATTTAAGCCTATGTGACTAAGGAAGAATAGACTACCCATTGAATCTCTAACCACTGAGGACTTAACCATGAAACATTGGGGTATTATGCGAACAAGACATTCATTGAATCGCCAGAAGGAAAAGGTAATCGCCGACTAACTTGGAGAACTTGCGACCAGCCAATGAATGAAAAGTGCACATGGAGAATTAAGAACTTAAGTGGGCAATAAAGAACACAAATTAGAATAGAGTCCTAGGCTTTTTAGACACAACAGCTAGTTTTATGAATTTTTTAAAGGTTTTGTACCTAGCCAAAGACCTAGAAACCACTACAGAGACTAGAGGGAAGTAGATAAAGCCATGAAATTTTTAGGGATGCCTGGCAGGGTAAAAATAGAGATCTTGGGATAGATTTTAGCCAAATTTGCATGCACATGAAAATTAGGGTAACAGTTACCTTAGTTGTGCCCTTTCAGAATCGTTCATATCATTTTACTGAGTCTACATTTGCATCACAATCCTACAAGATGGGAGATCCATTCAATTTCTCATCAGGCAAATATAGCCAAACTCATGAGCAATCTCAAAACAACCAGCATCCTTGTCAACCTTGAAATAATCAACACTATGATCAATCTCAAAATTATCAGAATCAAGATCAATCTCAAAACAAACCTTAAGGTGATCAACAACCATATCGCTATTGCCCTCCTCCATATGATCAAAATCAAAACCAAGGTGATGAAAATCAAGTCTCGAGCATTTATGAGATCCTTGGTAATGACAATGAGATGATAACTCAAAATGACATAGATGCGGCAAAAGTCAACAAGAGTCTTATCAAGATGATGGAGATCCTCCTTCTAGAAGAGAAGGAGAAGTATTTTCTAGAGTTGGCCAAACAAGGGGCTAAATTACCCTCAGACTACCAAGTCGAAATGCTTGTGGCCAAAGAAGAAGAGACTAAGACCACAAAGTTGCAAAAGATGATTTGAGAAATGCAAGATCAAATTAGCCAACTTGCGAGGGATAAAGATAAACTTGTACAATAATTCACAATGGAAAGCATATGTCCTTTATCATTTGATAAGAGTCTTTGCATGCCACCTTTTCCCAAAGGTGTAGAGTTGCCTAAATATGACAAATACTTGGGAACTACTGATCCCTAGGATCACTTGAGGGAGTTTTCCACTCTATCTATAGAATTTATACATGATCAAACATATTTTATGTGCCTCTTTCCTCATAGTTTGGGTGGGTCTGCTATGGAGTGGTTTTCTCAGTTACCCGCTAGAATCAAATCTTTTGACAAGATCACTAATCTATTTATCCAACATTACTCACACAACATTCAACACCTAGTTAATATTCAAGACCTTCGCAATCTAAAGCAGTGACAAGGGGAGCCTTTCTTGGCATTTCTCCTAAAATGGAGACAACTATGTACCAAATATCCTTGCAAGCTACTAGAGTCTGAGAGACTCGACATCTTTTTGGACAATCTTGTCCTAGATTTTGGATATCAAGTACAATTACAAGGTCCCCTAGCTTTTGATAGCATGATTAAACAAGCTATGCACATAGAAGCATTTATGATCAAGAAAGGAGAGTTGACTTTGCAAAAAGACAACAAACAAGGGATTTCCACTTCAAACAAAGATAGAGGAAAGTTTGTCAGCAAGAATAGAGATGTGGTGAATGATGGTGTGGTTGACAATGTGACCCCAAAGCCTACAAAATCTATTTTCAATCTTTCCTCTAGTATACAGGTGGTCAAAGCTATGGAGAAGGCTACAATGGAGACTCAATAGCCTTTGAGATTTGCTAAAAACAAGCCTTGGGCATCTTGACCCAAGCATGAGTTCACATCTTTAGGAGAACTGCTTGATGTGGTTTATAAGACTCTTGTCCAAAATCAGACTCACTCCTTTGGAAAAGAATCTTTATGATCTACAACTGTGACCTCATTGGTGGAACGACAACACATACTATGATTATCACCAAAATAAGGGTCATAAGACTTCTACTTGTCTCCAACTGCACCATAAATTCCAAGATTTGATTGACAACGGTGACATTTTTGTGGATGACCATAACAATAATTTAGATCATTAGGTGTTTAAAGACCCCTTTGCTCCTCACGAGAAAGGTGAATCTTCCAATACTAAGAACACCAATGCTAAGGTCAATTACATGTACACTACCAATGATAATGTCATTGGTATGATTGAACCTATTGAGGTTGAGTATTGTGATGTGATTACTATTAAGGGGAGTGGAGATTCTCCTAAGACTAAGACTCCTTTTGTCTTGCAAGGCCCTATGTCTCATCCTTCCAAATCTGAATCATCTTAGGATTGCGCAAATGTTGTTACTTGCTCTCGTGAAAAAATAACCATTAAGGGTCCTGACCCTTCTACGTCCGCTCCTAAGCAACCTACGGATAAAGATACTATTGGTCCTACCAAAAAGAACTCAAAATTAGTCCCTACATTTAGCATGACTAATTATAGCATTCTACACCAGCTACAATGTACCAACACTTAGATCACTATCTTTGAGCTATTGAAGATCTCGCCTGCCCATAGGGAGATTCTGGATAAAGCCCTCACCGAGGAAAACATCCCAAAAGATTTGGATCTTGATCAATTTCAATCCATGGTGGGTCACTTGACCTCACCCCACTATTTGTCCTTCTCTGAAGAAGATGACCACTTGTTGAGCCACCCACACAATGCTCCTTTGCATATAGAAGTCATGATAGTTCCATAGCACGTCCACTGCATCCTCATTTCCAATGCTGTTGGCCTCAATATTTTCTCTGCTAAGATGCTTACCCAACTAGGCTATGATGAAGATTTCATAGATGTCCATAAGAAAATCACCATTAAGGCATATGATGAAGAAGAATGCAATTCCAAAGGTCTAGTTGTGCTGCTAATCCGAGTTGGGCCTGTTGAAAGAGATGTCATTTGCCAAGTTCTAAATATACCTTTGGTATATAATATACTATTGGGTAGACCATGGATCTATGAAATGGAGGTAGTTCCATCTATGTATCATCCATGTATCAAGTTCCTATTCCATGGTACAGAAGTGACAGTTCCTGCCAATACCAATTATTCTTGCAACATACTAGCACAATCTACAGATAGTTTGGTCCCAACTAATAGAGAGTCCACTAAATTCTATGATGCCAAGCTCAAGGAAATGGAACAAACTTTGAATCTTAAGGATACAGGCATGGGAGGGTATCAAATTGAACTTATGTTATCATTAGTAGCTTTACCTCCATCTCTGCATTCCTATGGGAGACCCTCAGAGAACAACAAACCTTCTACTTGTCCTCCCAAAATAATCTATGATGGCACCTTTTTCAAGGCCACAACATGATTAGAAGATGAAGATGAGGAAAGAGCTATTACAACTTGGCTCTACAAAGGAAAAGAAACATCTGAACAGATCACTCTTGCTCATGAATTAGATCAAGAACCATATAGTGAAGCCTTCAAAATCATGAAGCACTTCGATTATAAAGGGAGTGGCCCTATAGGGGTGAATGACAATGGTTTTCTTAAACCAATTGAAGCCATAGGTTGTCACACCAAGGATACCTCAGGTCCAAGCTTCAATAAAATCCCATTTCATCTAGGGATTAACAAGTTTGTACCAGAATTAGAATTCCGGCTAGAATTTGAGGACATTACCACAATTGATAAATCAGAGAATAGTTCTGATGAGGATACTTTTCCATATCCTATTCCTCCCAAATTTTCTACACTCTTTGTAGAACTAGATGAACCTGTTATACTTGTTGACTTGGTAGAGACTGATAGTGATTCCAATGACACCACTTTAGTGCATCGACTCACATATGACCAATGGAGAGAAATAAAAATGGCTGATCCCAATTTTCAGGATGAACATTACATACCACCATATTTTTTAGAACATTTTGAACAAGATCAACTCCAACAAACCATTAATACTACAAGAAATGAAGATGAGTCAAATGGTATAGCTAGTGTTGATGGAATTCTCGTATCAAGCATCACTAATTCACATGAATATGAGTTTGACTCTCTATCTGATGCCACTCTTGATAAAGATATAGATGTTGTGCATGTGCATGAAAACATTTTTGAAGTAGGTGAAGGGTCTAGTGTTAGGTCGACCGAGTGTGAATTTACTAATGCTGACATTCCCTCTACTTCCAATGTGAGAACTCAAGAAGAATTGAACACACCTTTGGATGAGATCTCTCTAGGTCTTGACTTACTCATCCATGCTTTTGATGGCTATATTGTGAATGCACTTGAAATTGCCACTTCTCTTTCACTCCGCCATCCTGAACTTATCAACTAGAACTCTCCCTCTCTAGTTAATGAAATCCTTATGTTCCATAATGACTACACTCTTGCTTGTTATCTTAATGCTATCAAACCTATAATGTTCTCCACTAGTGAAGATAGTATCAACATGACCAAAGTTGATATCACGTATCTTAGTCATAAAATTAAAAGAAAAAAGAATAGATGCTCTGATCGTGAAAACCACATTGTGGCAGTGTTAGAGCCGAAAACTGTAAAAATAAAAGATGTATCTGAGGGTGAAACCCTCTTTGAGGCACCCAAGGATGAGATGCTTGATACACTTCCTAGTCATTTTCAAGAGAGATCATTAGTATTGACTGAGCCAACACAACCAATGAATTTGGGTACGAAGGTTGCACCATAGATTATTCATTTAGCACACTCTCTATCTGTAGAAGAGAAAGAAGAGTTCACTAATTTCTTTCTAAGAAAGAAAATTAATTTTTCATGGACTTACTCTGATATGCCTAGATTGGATCCCAATCTAATCATGCATCAATTATCTATTACACCAAGCATCAAGCCTGTCAAACAAAAGCTTTGGAAGATGCATCCACATGTGGCACTTTTAGTTAGAGAAGAGTTAGAAAAACTTCTCAAAGTTGGTTTCATCAGAGCTATTGACTATGCAGAGTGGATCTCTAATATTGTTCTAGTTACAAAGCATGATAAATCTATCTGCGTGTGCATAGACTTCAGAGACCTGAACAAAGCTTGTCCTAAAGATGACTTTCCATTACCCAATATTGACATGATAGTGGACATGATAGCTGGTTACCAAATTTATTCTCTAATGGATGGCTTTTCTGGTTATAATCAAATAAAAATTGCACCAAAAGACCAAGAAAAGATAGCCTTCACATGTGCTTTGGGAACATTCTGTTGGAATTTCATGCCCTTTGGACTAAAAAATGCTGGAGCTACATATCAAAGAGCTGTCACTACTATTTTTCATGACATGATGCACAACACAATGGAAGACTATGTAGATGGAACTTTTTCTAAAAGCATGCATCAGAAAATACATCTTGCAGATCTAGGTCCCATACTGGATTGAATGGAACAATTCAGTCTCAGACTCAATCCAAAAGAGTGTGCATTTGGTGTCACTTCTGGAAAATTGTTGGACTATATCATATCTACTTAAGGCATAGATGTAGATCCCAAGAAAGTTCAAGCTATCATTCAGATGCCTCCACCAAAGAATATCATTCAAATGAGAGGACTTGAAGGTAGACTACAATATATTTAGTGCTTCATTGCATAACTGGTTGATAAGTCATAGCCATTCACCAAAACTCTACATTAATGGTGTGACTTATGAGTGGAATGAAGAATGTGACAAAGGTCTCACTCAAATCAAACAATATCTTGCAAATCCACCAATCTTGATGCCTCCTATTCATGGGAAGCCACTCATCCTTTATATTTTACCTACAAACACATCTTTGGGTGCTCTGTTGTCTCAAGGAGATCAAAATAACAAGGAAAGAGCCATTTATTACATCAACAGAGCTCTGGTCTCTTATGAGATGAACTATTCAGTCATTGAAAAGGCTTTCCTAGTAGTGGTGTTTGCTTCACAAAAATTATGACACTATATGTTGGCTCATACTACAAGACTCATTGCTAAAATTGATCCATTAAAGTACTTACTCAACAAAGCTACTCTTATAGGAAGACTGGCAAAATGGGTCATGATACTCAGTGAGTTTGACATTCAGTATGTAGAGAGAAAAGCTATTAAAGGACAAGCTATTGCAAACAAACTGGTAGCAGCTCCTCTCAAGGATCATCAACCATTGAAAATTGAATTTCCAGATGAGTTTATAATGCTTCTTACACATCAAAAATGGAATATGTTCTTTGATGGCTCATTTACCCAGTAGGGGTTGGGTGTTAGAGTACTATTTGTCACACCACAAAGATAATCTTTACCAAAGGCATATAAGATGTTATTCCCTTGCACAAATAACATCACTGAATATGAAGCTTTAATCAATGGTATGAAGATAGCTATTGAATGGCGTGTGGATGAACTTAAGGTCTTTGGGGACTCACAATTGGTTATCAATCAAGTCAATGACACATATCAAACAAAGGATGAAAAGTTGGTGCCTTATAAATGAATGGTTAATGATATGAAAAATTACTTTGGACACATTACTTTCTAGTAGATTCCAAGAGTAGATAATAAAGCAGCTGATGTCATGGCTACTCTTGCCTCCATGCTACAAATGCCAAAAAATGACTTTAGACATGAATTCCTAGTGGAGATATTACACTACCCAGCCTACAATACCCCTGACTCCAAGATGAGTTGTTCAGTCATTGGACATGATTCATCTCACTACCATCATATCTACTCCTACCTCTGGGACCAAATTATTCCAAACACTTATACCTAGAACAAAAAACACCACCTAATCTACAGTGGTTCACGTTATGTCATTGTTGCTAATGACTTGTATAGATGAGGTCTAGATAGTACCCTCCTTAGGTGTCTAGAGCTTGACAAGTCCAAACGTGCGTTAGCTGAGGTGCATGAAGGAATCTATGGTTCTCATTTGAGTGGTCTAACATTAGCTTGTAAACTTATTAGAGCTGGTTACTACTTGCCAAAAATGGAAAAAGAAGCTATATAATATGCAAAATCTTGTAAACAGTGCCAATTACATGGAAATTTGATCCACACTCCTACTAAGGAGCTTATTCCCTTTATCAGTTTCTGGCCATTTTAGCAATGGAATTCTGATTTGGTGGCTCAAATACATCTATCTTCCTCAAGAGGACACAAGTTCATTATCACAGCCATAGATTATTTTACCAAATGGGTTGAGGCAGTGCCTCTAACTATAGCTGATGGAAAATCTATAGCAAGATTCATACTGGATTACATCATCTGTAGATATGGTGTACCCTCCTCAATAATTACTGACAATGGGGGGCAATTCAAGAACAAGGATCTAAAAGAGTTATGTACTAATTTTAGAATCATTCAGCATTAGTCATCGATCTATTATCCCTAGGGTAATGGATAGGTAGAAGCCTCCAACAAGACAATCCTCAAGATCCTGCACAAAATAGTTCACAAATCTGGTAGAGATTGGCACCTCTAGATTAATCTAGCTTTATGGGCCTATAGAACAAGCATTTGAACTCCAATAGGGGCTACACCCTTTGCCTTAGTCTATGGTGTGGATGTTGTGTTACCTATTGAGGTCAAGATTCATACATTGTGAGTCTCTCTGAGGAACCTCATTATTGATGAAGACATTAGAATATCTTGGCTACAAGAGCTAGAGTTACTGGATGAACATTGGAATGTGGTGTTTGATCATCTAAGAGCATACCATAAAATAATTTCTAACAGGTACAATAAGAAAGTCAGACCAAGTGAATTCCAAGTAGGTGATCTCATCCTAAGAGAGAACCCCAAGAATCAACAACAACAGATACAAAAAGGAAAGTTTGAACCAAACTGGCTCGGTCCATACATTATCACTGTAGCATTTGGGTCTGGTGCTTATCAACTATCTACTACTAAAGGAGAACAACTCAAAGAGTTGATCAACACTCTACACTTGAAAATATTCTATAGCTGAGACATTCTTTGTATGCTTATGTACATACTCTATTCTGAAAAAATCCTAAAAATTGCAAAATGTCCTAAAAAAATGATCATCTTAGTTAAAACCTGGTAAACAGGTGCTTTGATGTATTTATTATCCTAGTGAAAACCTAGTAAACAGGGGCCTTGATAATAATAAATAAAAAATGAAAAAATGAAATATACCAAAAAAAAGTTAAAATTCAAAAATAAAAAAAGAGAAAAGTACAAAAAATTGAAAAAGAAAAAAATGTGCCATTGATGAAAACTTGGTAAACAAGCATCATGGTAGAAAAAATAGAATCTCTACCAAGATGGTGAAAACCTGGTAAATAGGTGCATCTTGTTCCCCAATGCTATACTTATTGCAGCACTGCTTGGCTCTTGCTTTCCTACTTTAGTTTGTTTCCTGCTTTAGTTTTCTAGCTCATGCACTTTCTTTCAACTATCTTCAAGATTTTTCTTGACTCTACATGGATTGAAACTGGTCACACTTGTGGGCACCTTCCTAGTCTAGGAGGCATTGTCCTATCATTTTTAGAGGTTTTTTTTCTTGCATCAGTCACTAGTGGTTCTCACTATGTCTTCTACTAATGCCTACCTACTTTTGAGATTTCTCTCCTTAAGGATCTCTTGTATCAGATGCTAGTGGTCTCACTGTGCCTACCTACTAATACCTAGCTATCACTTGGATCTCTCACCTTGAGGATCCCTCATACATCAGTCACCGGTGGTTCTCATTGTGTTTTCCTGCTGATACCTTTGTTAGTACTCTGATATCTCCATGAGACTTCATCTCTTGCGACAATCACTAGTGGTCCTCACTATGTCTTCCTACTGTCGCCATCCTATTGGCACTTCTCACACTATATATTTCTGATCTGAATTTAATCTGCTTAAACTAAAAATTGAAAGTAGATTTGTAACTCTCTAAAGCATGATGAGCTTTTCTTTTGTGTGCTTGTTTTTTCATTTTATCATTCCTCCTCAAGCAACTCTAAGACGTCTCTCTTGACTGAGAGAAGCGAAGACTGGGGGGCATGATTTTTTCCTTACTTTATGTTTGCTAGTTTATTTCCAATGATCCAATGAATCTGTGTAAGAGGGGTGTCCACTATGAGAGCCTTCATCTTGTGTTGGATGGCCATGTGTACCTTGACTCCTTTTATATGGAAAATCTGGTGAGGTTGGCTCTTCTCCTTATTTTTTTGAGTGACTTCTTTTTGCTATAAGTGAAATTTCAAATGCTTGTCCTATGAAGTGAACGTAAGGGTCATTGCAAGCACCTTTGATATGATTAATCAATCGCTACAAAAGGAAGAAACTCCTACATGTCTGGTGTGTCTATATGTGAGAAACATTTAATTCATTCTAGAAACTATGCTTTAATGCTTATGTTAACTTGCTAAATCAAAAGGAATAGGTGTTCAAGTCATTCTGGCTTCTTGTGGCTCAATGCTTACACTTCATTCTGACAAATCTAAGACTAATTTCATATTCATATTCTCATGATTGCAATGTCAGTGAGGGTTGTATGACATCCTATGACCATCTGTTGCTAAAAATTCTATGATGATAATAAAGAGGGTCCAACAACCAAGTCCTAGGGTTTCCATCTAACTTAGGCTTGCATTTTTCATTCTAGGCTTGCATTGAGACAGTGTTTTGGTGCTCTTTTGATTGTCTTCTTCTAGATCTATACATCGAAGATTCTCATCTTTTGTCCTGGGTTTGTCTTGGTTGCACAAGTGCCCGGTCCTCGCTCTCGATCTTCAAAACACTCTTTTGGTTAGTACCTATCATATATTCCAAAATCTTGCATGAGATGATTAGTACCACATACATTGCATTTCCATTTGCATCCATAAATTGCATTTACATACATTCTACATCTACATACTCATTTGCATGTGCATCCATTATCAACATAAATAAAATCATACATTGCATTCATTTATCTACCATCTATCATCACATTTCACATTGCATGTATATCAATAAAACATATAAAACATCTGCATTTCATATATCAAAAACATCATGTGCATCTCACATCTAATCCATACATCTAATCATACAGGAAACATCTCATAAACATCAACATAAAAGCAATATGTACACAAGTATAATGATATCAAATTCATGATCTCATATATATCTCGATTAGTTAATTTTAGTACAATAAAAATAATGGTGCTACTCAAGCATAGTACAATCATGTGTCTATCTCTTCCCGCTCCCATCTAGAGGAGGTAGAGGTGGAGGCATCGGTCTTTATGGGGGAGGTCCCTGTGGTGGACCCTATGGAGGTGCCTGAGGAGGTGGCCCCTATGGTATTGCCCATGCTCTAGCATATTCTGAGAATGATGAAACCTACTCTAATAGATCTGGCACTATGCCAACGTATGCTGCATAATAATAGGCCGACTCCGCAACCTCATATCTGTCCTCTAGCTATGCTTTATGTAATGCCCAGTGGATTTAGATTATAGTATTTTATCTTTTAAAGAAACAATAACTTAATTATGAAATAGCCTAAAATACAACATTCACTTTTGCAATTACATCATTATTCTTGAGTACAATTGGAGAAATACAAGATTAATTAAATTAAATACACTAGTAACATTTCTTTAATATCCTTTCTTTCAACTTAAACTTGATACTTCAACTTGAACTTCATCTTTCACCGAGCAACAAAACCTACAACATAAAAATATCATCCACATGACCATGGAGGCTCACCTCCCCACCCAGGCCATTTCATGACCACCCCCGAGCTAGGGGAAACAACAATGGGTAGGTGACAAACATGCAACCTCACAAAAAAATATTCAAATTACACATTGAGACATATATATGCAGAATTTTACTCCCTTTTCCCAAGCTTACACAAAGGATCAAAATTAGATCCATAGATGGGTGAAAATGGAAACTTCTCTTATACAGACGCCTATCTTATACCAAAACAATAATTTCAATATATATCACATGCCTTCACAAGGCCCTTCCAAACATACAACTCAACTCCATGAGCATCAACACATCCCTTATGGCCCATAAACAAACATAAGAAGGCCCTCAAGGATGCCCATACATCTAAGTTCTCAAACATAAAGAATTCCCAACTAGGCCCTTCACCCCAAGTCCTCCTCAAATCCTCCCAAGGATGAGGAGTAAACGTGCACACCTATAAACATGAAACAAAATCAAGAAGACAAAACAAGATTGAAGTCAAAACTCACAAGGAAGCCACTTAATACAAGATTCACACACAAGTTACTATAATTTACAAATTTCACTCAAGTACATCTTCTAAATGCATATACAAAATAATTACATGATAGTACCACCAACCTTCTCCTACGCAATGGCAAAATAGATAGTTGTAGAAGAGCTTCCCTTGATTCCTAGCTTTCTTTCCTTTCTCAAATCTACTAGCATATCTCTCAAGTTCTTTCCTCTCTAACTCCCCCAAAAAAATAGCATAGCATAGGAGTCAAGTCCCATTTTCCTATACCTCTATTCCTAAAAGACTTCCCTTTTCTCTCTCCTTTCCTCATTCCTATGCAAGTTGGGTTACTATATTTTAGCTCCTATGACACTTGCCTTAGCCATGGACAAGGAATGCAAAACAAAACATGAAAAAGTGTGATCTCCCAGAAACATTCCCCAATTTGGAGTTTACCAAAAATGGTCCTTTTAGAGGGGCAAAATAATGGTCTAGGGAAGTGGAAATGGTAAAAATAGGCCCCCTAACCCATGTACATGACTTGGGGCACTAAAACCCAACCTTAACTACCCTCTAGGACTCCATAGAACCCCTCAAAAACCCCAGTTAAGCTTTCATCCGAAAATGACATAATGATTACTCAAATCTTGGTTATCTAAACCACTATCTAAGCCTAGGGATTCCCAAATTAGCCCAAGGAAAGAAGGTGGGGTCCACATTCCACTAGGGCATGCCATGTCACAAAAGTGTCAAGTGACAACTCACAGAATTTACACATCACATTACATACTTGGCATGCCTACTGGACATTAACATTAACATTTTCACAAAATGAAATTACATCTAAAATAACATTTACCATCTACATACACACAAGAATCACTTTTACGAATAAAAAAATGTTACAACAAGGTCATACTCTTCTTTAGAGTTGACCTTGGTTTTAAACTATTTCACATAGACCCATTCTTGTATCCCTATCTTACAACCATGGTCACAACCTGCACACTCAATTCAGATGTCAATACCACATAAATCCAATGCATATATAATCATATCGAACATCAATCAGATATAATAATAACATCTATACTCAATACATAAAGAACTGCATATCATGAATCATAAATGTATTCCTAACCATCAAACCATTATACTATCAACATTTTCTATTCTATAAGATAACATTACAAATGTAGAATCAAACCATTGCATGTATCAAAAGGTAAGCACGAAACCATTACAAGCATATAAAGAGTATGAATAACATCATCGACATATATAATAACCATCACATAAGGTCTATTGATAGGAAAAAAAAATCCAAAATACGTCTAGTGTCTCTAAAAAAAGTATCAACAAGGTCATCCAAATGTCAAAACAATAGTCGAGCTAGGATGGGTCATGGTGGGACCTCACATCCTCCCCCCTAGGCATGAACTTCCTCTTGGAAGTTACTCAACCTGGGGTTAAAGTTCCAGGGTTGACATCTAGTTTTGTTGTTCATTGGACAGATTTTCAAATCTCTAATCTCATGTAATATGGAAATAAAAAGATAATACATGTTAAGGATATATAGTTTTCCTTGTTTGTAAGCACTTGTAAAGTCTTAAAGTATATCATAGAACAATTGAACTATCTACCGAACTCGCAATCAATTATTATTTTACATAGTTACCATATCTTCTTCTAACAACAATATCACGTAAGGTAATTCCATCCATCACACCATTGTTGGATCTAAGGTCAGAAGGAAATGTACTAATATATGGGACATCTTCTATACATTATAACTAAAATGTATGCTAACATCACTCATGATGTTGGTCCCTATGTATTTTCAATATCTAGAATTTAGGTCCATTATTATGTTAAAAGTATCATTTTTCATGCTAGAATAATTTCATAATATCTATGTAATAAGATCATAAAGTAGTCTTACAAGGACTATACATATCAGAATCAATAAAATACTCTTACCAAAGCTACAAGCATGGTCATAGATATCACTGATGACAAGGGTGAACATAGTGTGATGGACAACCTCTTTACAGTATCTTCCAATTTATAATAATAAAATATGATGGATTTCCCCAATAAATCTTCTCCCTCATACAACCTACCATGAAAGAACTTGCCAACAATTTTTAACAAGAAGAGCCTCAACAACAATCATGAAATCCATAATTTAAAATTTGAAAAGAAAGATTCAATAAAGTGAGATTCATAAAGTGGCCACATTGGTTAAACTTTAATATAAAATAAGTAAATACAAGTCCTTGAGGCAAATAAGGACATTAAAATAAAGTTTGGCTAAGCAGCCCAACACATAATTTAATTACTTTTACATTGTTGGCAATTGCAAAAATAAACCTACGAAGCAAAGTAAAATAAAAGAAAAATAAATTTAGCAATCCATATTCTACCACATTCATTACACAAACTATGTGACCTCTTGAGATCACTCAGAGGGAGATGGGGAAATCTCGTCATAAATATATTATGGCAATATAAAAATAAAATAAAAAATTATGCCCTTACAAAGGATATAGCACCAAGGGTTTACCAAAAAAAACCTTTCCTTGGAGAGAGAGGTAGTTACACACAAAATAGGGATACAAGTGCATATTTGCTAATAATACCTACTCCAAATAGTTCTTTCACTACCTCCAAACATATTTTAAATGCACTCACATCACAATATATTCCTTTCCTCGAGAGAAGTTCTCACCACAATTTGGTTCACTTCTCTCTCACTCTCAACAATATGGAATGCAGTATCGTACTTACTCAATAGTAAATGGCCAATACACTTAGGCCAATAAGGCATAAAATAACACTATTACAATACTTACAAGAGTATCTATTTTATGAATATAGGAATGACCAGGTACACATATACCAACACAATAACTCCATGAGAAAATCAACTAGCATAATTAATTTATACAAATATTTTCAACATCACAATTACATAAAACTTCTCAAGTGACTCTATTTGAATGTAATGCCCAAAAGTTCAAGGACAAAACACAACCATAATTTTTTTGAAAGAACACACTACGACAACTAAGGTTACAACAAACTCACTTGATGCAAAGCCTAAGACATAAAGTCAAGTCACCCAACGATCCATAAGGGGAATCATGGCATGTGCTGACGTGCTGACATCCCTTATTCGATGGTTGACATTAGGTGACAAACTATCCCTAACAAGGTTTGGTGTGATAGATTACTTAGGTTAAAAATTTAGTTTAAATCCCATTTAAGAATTAGGTATAATCCCTCACTCAACTAGGGTATGAAAATTATACATCATCGATACAGGATGGAATGAGTTTAGGGGACATACCCCTTAACGAGTCATACTGTATAGTCTTTTAAACTCCTCAAGACTCAACTTTATTACAAAGCGATAAATAATTTTAAAGATTATTTTAAATATTTTATCCCACCCTAACTTCTTAATTGCATTTATTATTACCCTATTAGACAAGGGAAAGGATTTAATTGAAACTAGATTAAATGAAGTATCTTTACTAAATAATTTGTTTATAGAAACATAACCCACTAAAAGGAATAATAACAAGGTCATTAATTAAGTAACAAATATTTATAATATTCTCGATATAAAATAAATCGTGCTAGAACCCCCTTCTTTATAATTTTTAAATAGCATTTAAAAGCAATTTGAATAATAGATTTTAAAATTAAATTAATAATTTTAACCTTAGTTCCTTATTTAATTTCTGTTAATGCTCAAATTAAATCATCATCATTAGCCTTTTCAAATTTACATTTACTCATTATTTTAATAAACTAATTTAATTTAAAAGTCTTCACAACTAAAAATAAATAAACATTTCCAATTAAAAATTTTCTTCAACCAAAACTTACTAAAATAATAAATAACTAAATTAATTAAAATGTCTTTACAATTAAGAAAAGAAAACAAACATTTCTAATTTATAATTTCCTCAACCCAAACTTACTAAAAAAAATAATAAACTAATTTAATTTAAAAGTCTTCACAACTAAAAAAATAAACATTTCTGATTTAAAAATTCCTTCAACCAAAACTTACTAAAATAATAAATAACTAAATTAATTAAAAAGTCTTTACAATTAAAATAAGAAAATAAACATTAATATTTTACACAACATTTTAATTAATAATTTAAATGAAAAAAAAATAGTCTATCCAATATATTTTTTTCCTAATACAAAACTTATTAAAGAAAACTTTCGAACTAATAAATATAATTTAAAATCCTCAAAGAAGAAAAATTTAAATGGAAATCTCATTTCCCATTACAAAATAATTAAATTAACTTATCTAAAATCCTTATGACAATGAATATCCCATAAAGTGTTTAAAGAAAAAATAAAGTAATCTTAGTTTTGTGGCTTCCTAAACCCTAATTTGAAATTAGGATTGGGACCACTATTATAAACTCAAGAAAACACTAAAACCTCTTTTTTTTTCATTTTGTTTTTGCAGGGACAAGGAAGTAGCTATGAGATTTTTTGTGTGTGTTCTCTCATGAGAACAAGTGTGTATATGCACACACATGGTGTGCATATACACATTCATTTTCATATGAGAATGAGTATACAGATCTGAGGGATTCTTTTAAAATCCATAAGGTTTCCTCTCTCTATCTTTATTTTTCAGCATAGATGATATCCATCTGTTGTACCCAGATCTGGGTATTTCTTTACATTCTTTCATTTACTGTATACACTTGCAGATCTACATGCTTTTCTTTTCTTTTTTTATATAGCAACAACATTTTAAATTTCTCATACTATTTTGTACTATTATTTTATTGTATTTTATTGTATGCTAGGTTATATTTTTTTTATATAGTTTGTGTGCAGGGTTTTGTTTTAATTTTGAAATAAATAATAAAAAAATAAAATAAATTGGGGGGGGGGGGGGGCTGGAAGGGCTTACTAGCCACCGAAGTAGACCGATGCCCATTCTCAGAACCCCCAGTCGCGTGCGGTCTAGCCGCTATCCACGGCCTTGCGATGGGAGGTTGTAGAGCAGCACCACTAAGGGTGCTGCAATGCAGCACCAGCATGGTGTTGCATTGTAGCACCTCCGTTGGTGCTGTCATGCAACACCCTACCACCCGCAGGTAGGAGGGAGGGGGTAGGGCTTTGACCCTCCCCCTTATTTTGATATTAATTTTTTTTTTTTTAAATTTTAAAAAATGTTTTTAATAAAACACATTATATATATAATATTTTATATATATTTACTATTATATATATATATATATATAATTGTATATATGTATATAAATATCATATATACATATATATATATATATATATATATATATATATATATATATATATATATATATATATATATATATATATATATATATATATATATATATATATATATATATATATATATATAACACAGTTATTTCTAAATCTATTTATACTTCATATTTGTTTTATTAAATATATAAGTCAATACATATATGTATTTGTCACTTTTGTTTAATTTATGCTTTTGTTATTAATTAACTGAAAGTAAGAAATAAACAGAGCATCTGTGGCAAAATTGTCATAACATAATAGAGAATAAATAGCATGTAAATAAATTCTTTTCAAGTTTAGTTCTACTTATATTCAGATTTTTAGCTTAGATGAGGAAGTAAATTACAACATTTCACTTAATAGATTCTACATTGATTTCATAAAATAGCAAATTCAACTTTTTGATAACACATAGGTTGCAGGAGTATACAACAAATTTTCACCCCTACATTAACATAGGAATGTAGGAAATTTTAAATCTATGAAATTTCTTGTTTTATCATCTATACACATCTATACCTAATCATGAATTTACTGCAATTTCCTTTATAATTGCATGAATTTATAATGCAACTTTCAAAATTATTTTATTTGTCTAACTTATAGATTTCTTTAATTAACAACATAGACATTGTAGGGAATAAAATCATCTTACAAATTTTCTAACAATGATAAGTTATCATAATTCATTTACTCATTTCCTTGTAGTCTATTAACTTTCAATTTATTGATTTGGTTTTACTGGCATATAAATATGTACTATGATAGGCCATTTTTGTCAGATTGGAATACTAAATCAGAAAAAAAAAATATGCAAGGAATTGTAACAGACAGGGTCCTAGAGCTGAAATAGCTAGCTCTGATACCATAATGTAATGCCCAAAATCCACTGGGCATTACACAACATACTTAAACAGTTTAACATAATCTAATGACCATTTTAATAAGCTAAAAATAGGAAATCTTTAATTGAATTAAGTGAACATTTAAACTATATTACCACTACAGATTTTTACATAGTATTTGAAATGAAATAATACAGTAATAATTCTCTAAATTTATCCATCATTTGCATTTGCAGGGAATTAAATTTTATGAAACAAAATTATAGATTACAACATTTTATCTTTTAAAGAAACAATAACTTAATTATGCAATAGCTTGAAATATAGCATTCACTTTTGCAATTACAACATTATTCTTGAGTACTATTGGAGAATTACAAGATTAATTAAATTAAATACACTAGTAACATTTCTTTAATATCCTTTCTTTCAACTTAAACATTTTTACTTCAACTTGAACTTCATCTTTCACCAAGCAACAAAACCTGCAACATAAAAATATCATCCACATGACCATGGAGGCTCACCTCCCAGCCTAGGCCATTTCATGGCCACCCCCGAGCTAGGGGAAGCAAAAATAGGTAGGTGGTAAACATGCAAACTCACAAAAAAATATTCAAATTACACATTGAGACATATATATGCAGAATTTTACTCCCTTTTCCCAAGCTTACACAAAGGATCAAAATTAGATCCATAGATGGGTGAAGGTGGAAACTTCTCTTATGGAAACACCTATCTTATACCAAAACACGAATTTCAATATATATCACATGCCTTCACAAGGCCCTTCCAAACATAACTCCATGAGCATCAACACATCCCTTATGGCTCCCAAACAAACATAAGAAGGCCCTCAAGGATGCCCATACATCTAAGTTCTCAAACATAAAGAATTCCCAGCTAGGCCCTTCACCCCAAGTCATCCTCAAATCCTCCCAAGGATGAGGAGTAAACTTGCACACTCATAAACATGAAACAAAATCAAGAAGAAAAAACAAGATTGAAGTCAAAACTCACAATGAAGCCACTCAATACAAGATTCACACACAAGTTACTACAATTTACAAATTTCACACAAGTACATCTTTTAAATGCATATACAAAATAATTACATGACAGTACCACCAACCTTCTCCTAAGTAATGGAAAAATGGATAGTTGTAGAAGAGCTTCCCTTGATTCATAGCTTGCTTTCCTTTCTCAAATCTACTAGCATATCTCTCAAGTTCTTTCCTCTCTAACTCCCCCCAAAAACTAGCATAGCATAGGAGTCAAGTCCCATTTTCCTTTACCTCTATTCCTAAAAGACTTCCCTTTTCTCTCTCCTTTCCTCATTCCTATGCAAGTAGGGTTACTTGATTTTAGCTCCTATGAAACTTACCTTAGCCATGGACAAGGAATGCAAAACAAAACATGAAAAGGTGTGATCTCCTAGAAACATTCCCCAATTTGGAGTTTACCAAAAATGGTCCTTTTATAGGGGCAAAATAGTGGTCTAGGGAAGTGGAAATGGTAAAAATAGGCCCCCTAACCCATGTACATGACTTGGGGCACTAAAACCCAACCTTAACTACCCTCTAGGACTCCATAGAACCCCTCAAAAACCCCAGTTAAGCTTTCATCCGAAAATGACATAATGATTACTCAAATCTTGGTTATCTAAACCACTATCTAAGCCTAGGGATTCCCAAATTAGCCCAAGGAAAGAAGGTGGGATCCACATTCCACTAGGGCATGCCATGTCACAAAAGTGTCAAGTGAAAATCACATAATTTACACATCACATTACATACTTGGCATGCCCAGTGGACATTAACATTAACATTTTCACAAAATGAAATTACATCTAAAATAACATTTACAAACATTTACCATCTACATACACACAAGCATCACTTTTATGAATAAAAACACGTTACAACGAGGTTGTACTCTTCTTTAGAGCTGACCTTGGTTTTAAATTGTTTCACATAGAGCCATTCTCATATCCCCATTTTACAACCATGGTCACAACTTGGACACTCAATTCACCGCATAAATCCAATGCATATATAATCATATCGAACATGAAGTAGATACAATAATAACATCTATACTCAATACATAAAGAACTACATATCATGAATCATAAATGCATTTTTAAGTTAACCATCAAACCATTGTACTATCAACATTTTCTATTCTATAAGATAACATTACAAATGCAGAATTGAACCATTGCATATATCAAAAGGTAAGCATGAAACTATTACAAGCATATAAAGAGTACAAATAACATCACTGACATATATAATAACCATCACATAAGCTCTAATGATAGGAAAAAAAAATCCAAAATACGTCTAGTGTCTCTAAACAAAGTATCAACAAGGTAATCCAAATGTCAAAACAATAGTCGAGCTAGGATGGGTCGTGGTGGGACCTCACACTCTAGTCAGTGCCTCCTGCAATCCTCTAATCTCGTGGTCTTGCTTTGACACAAAGGTCTCTTGGACAATGACCTGGGTGTGATAGTCATCCTACTCCCACTATATCTACCTAATCCTCTCCCAGCTCTTCCAAAGAGCCTCCTGTAATTGTGTTGTCTGTGGTGGTCCTTGTGTGGCCTGATCTGACATATTGATATCCTCGCCCTGTGCCCCCTTGTTAGGAGGAGGCTGCTGAGAGGTATCCCCTATCTTCTATCTCATGGACCTCTACTGGGTCCCACTACTACCAACACCTACATCTAAATCCATCTATCTTGTAGGAATATCTATCTGCCCTGTCCTCAGTCTCAAAACTCTCTATTGCTGTTGTTGAGCAACCTGCTGTTGTCCAGGCTGTTGTACTGGTATCTAGTGTTGCGTAGGTACCTACTATCCCTACTCCTACTATCCCTATTATTGTTATGCAAGCTTATGTTGTGCTCTCTGGCCCATACCAACAAGATCTGTGAATCTCAGGAAGGGGTGTGCTATCATATAATCTTTGTATGCAGGTGTCACCCTTGCATTGGTGATATCCACCATGTAGTCCCACTAGATTGGAGGTACTCATGCCTTGATCATGCATCTACCCTAATCCAACCTAGGCTACCATCCCTTCTTCATCTCATGGACAAATTGAGTGTATGTGCAATACTCTTGAGAGACATCCTGCGGTCTCCCAAACTAACGTAGAACCCATGTGAGCAGGAAGCGCTCTATGATGGTGATGGTGCATCTGATCACTGGATGTGAAATGAACATGTGTGGGAGGTCACACTGAGTGTCATCCCATGGCTCCATAGCTACCCAAGGTGTCCATATAACTATTTCCATGTCATCCATCTATCCATGCCACTACTCTATCTTACCCAGCATTGGCTGGGTCATAGGTCTTGCATACCTATATATGTATGACTCTAAATCTTGTCATGTATCATGAAATAATGGCCTACATATAGGGAGATGCTCCCATGCCCATACCTGCAACACAAAGACCCTTGCAGCCATGGTCTATGCACTCTGATACATGATCTCATGCATCTCATGGTACATTTAAGTGAGCATGCACTCGCCCCATCCAAATCTGGTAGCTAGTCTATCTAGCATCCACTATAACATGCGACCCCAATCGCAATCCAATCCATGTTGTCCTCAATTTGGAACCAAGTAACAACTCAAGAATATAGCCAAGATGACTACTAGTCTATGGTCAACTCCATATCTACTGATCAGGTCATCCCATGAGATGGATCAGCCCATCACTAGCTCATCTCAAAATATGGCCCTCAGTTCTAGTGTACCCACTCTCAGCTAGATGTCATACTCCATGTGAGCCCTATGGAATGGTATCCTTAGTATCCTATAGATGTCCTCAGGAGTGACTATCATCTCCCCCATCGACAAGTGAAATGTGTTCGTCTTCGAATGGAAATGCTTGACCAGTGCACCCAATAGTCTGTGATTCACCCGAATGTCAGGCAAATCACATAGATATGTCAATCCTAGCCCATCGATGTGGGCACTACCAGCTTTGCTCAATCTATGTACTAATGTGCTGATAACCAGGTGGTGAGATCAGAATGCAACATTTGGGAAGTCAACTTGTAAAGAAAGCGATGACACTCAATCAGTATTTCAATTATAATGGCTCTTTAAATCAATAACAACAATTGAGGCTATGCATCTATCCTAAACACAACTCTTGGACACTCTAATTGGTTGATTCTATGCAAAATTGAACACAAACTCTAAACACTGGAGTAGCTTCCTACGCGAGGAAACTATTCCTTCACGCGAGACAGGATGAACTCTTGCACAACATCGCCAAACATCTCACGCGAGCTCATGGAGATGCCCCGGGTGAAGAAGCCCTAACCCATGTGAGAGAACCATTCTCTCATGTGAGGGGTGACTGAGGTTAGCACAAGCAAATTGTTTCCTCGCATGAAGATTGAAGAACAAGGCTTAAAACATGCTTAAATCTAACCTAAATCACCTAAGAAAGCATTAAAACTTGAAATGCAAATGGTTTATCAACTACTTAAAGGTGCGTCATACTCCGGTGGCTGGTTGTGTCATCAGGAGCACTCAAAATGATGTGTATTCACTAGCATTCTTAGAGCTCTCAAATTTTCTAGAAGACAAAGTGAATAATGAATTGAAAATGACCCCTCTGGGCCTTATATAGCTTTTGACCTAATTTCCAAAAGTGCTCCGTTTTGTGCAAAATTTTAACCCTTGACTAAATCGACCATTCTGAATCCATTTTCGGGATCAAAATCAAAATTTGACACTCCTAGATAGCTCAAACTCATGTTTTAAATTTTGGGACCATCAGGATCAGACGCTTGTGCAATCAACCTTCTGGTGTCATTTTCTTACCAGAATCTCATCTCATTATCATTTTCTTGAGATCTTTAATGTTTTCATCAAAAGTCAACTCTAGTCAAATATGGTCAACCATGGTCAAACTTGGTCAACAAGACCTCCAAATTGCTCCAAATCGCTTCTGCATCCTCTTGATGCTTCCTTAATCTATTCTAAGTTCCTCTAGATCTTTGATCTTATTTGTATCTACAATTTTTTGTTGTCAATCATATTTCTGACGTGTCATCTTTCGATTTTGCTCCTGAGCGGGCAGGATGATTGTGTCATTGAATCTTGTCGAATCAGTCTGATCTGAATCAAAAGTCCTCATCGCTTGGGGCATCTCTTCACTAGGGGCATCTTTGAGCCTCACATCTTGTCATCTTGTCATCAATCTTTTAGGTATCTGAGCAATCTAACTTGGATCCTTGAGGATCAAGCTTCATTCTGGAGATGGTTCTTGAAATCTCATTAGGTATTGGGGCAATCTAACCCTAATTCCTAAAAGTCAAGCTTCATTCTAGAGATGGCTCTCGAAATCTCCTTTGGACCGTTATCTGGGAAATCTAACCTGGGTCTCAGAGGGCTAAGCTTCATTTTGAAGACAGTCCTAAATCTGCTTTAGTTATCATCCATCAACAGGTATTGGGGCAATCTAACCTTGATTTCGGTTTTCTCTCAAAGTGGTAATCTAACCATTGTCTTCACAATCTAACTTAGAATTCGGAGAACCATGCTTCATTCTAAAGTTGGTTTTGCATCTTGATCTAATCGGTGTCTTGGCAATCTAACCTTGACTTCTGAGGCTTAAGCTCTATTCTAGAGATAATCCTGAAACCTCACCATCTGTCACATCAGACTATTCTTTGAATCAATGCACTGCTCGCACATCAATTCAAAGAGGGGCAAAATGTAATACCCCAAAATTGGCACCTTACAATTCTAATCAATTTTGGTGCATTTCTTCAATTTCAACATCATTAAAGTCCTATTGTACTAGGCAATTCTATCTCCTAATTGACTTTATTTGACTTTGTGTCAAATGCAAAAAACCCTAAATTTGCATTAATCAAATACTATATTTAATTCCTAAATATTTCAACATTTATTGGCTAAAAATCCCTATGATTAATTAATTTAATTCTAAAGTCCTAGTGCTTTTAAATTAAATTAATTCCACCCCCTTTAGCTAATACACATCAAAAAAGAATTAATATTTGGTTATTTGAATGGACATCTTTATTTGGATTTATTTATTCAAAATTACTCGAAAAGCCACCCATGTGGCAATATTCATTCATTTAATTAAATAATTCATCAATATTTGTCTCACCTTCCTCCATGGAGATGAAGAGTCAGCCATTTCTCTTCAAGAAACTCTTCATCCTCTCTCCTGACTTTTCTATAGAATGAGCTCCTTTTCTTCATTTTGAAGAGGCAATTTTAGAGTATCAAAACTATAGTCAATTTGTGTCTCAATTCTCTCATGCTTTCAAGCTTTTATTGCATAATTATTATAATTTCATGTTATTGATATTACATTCTCATCTTAATTTAGTTTTCTTAATATATGCTTAGTTCAATTTTCATCTTATTTTAAATCTTTCTAGATTACTTTGAATCTTCATTTCTAGCTTAAAATCTGCATTCTTCATCTTAGATGAATTGCAATTTTTATATTTTCAGCTTTCAAATCCTTCATTTTAGCAATGGTCTATGGTTTTTGGCTCTCATTCTAAGAGTAATTAAAACACCCCAACTAAATAGGAGGCAATAGGTCTATTCAATCAGTATTATGAGATGAATAATTCATATTTACTTTCATAATTCAATGATTAAGCAATGACTATGTTGTGTCTATGGCTGGATTAGAGGTCCACGTTCAGCTATAAATAGTATACATCGAAAGTTGGTCAAGAAAATTCAACCAAAGACAAATGGAGTCAAATCAAGAAATCAGTGATTAAAGCACATATTAATTGAAAATCAAGTCAAATTGGATTAATTAAATATAATGACCAAATAATTTTACAATTGATTTTAGTTAATTAATTGTATAGTTAATCTAAAATAAATTCAACCCTTTAAAATGATAGACATGACTAAATCAATTAATAAATTAAATAACTCTCACCTACCACATGAGGAAAAAAACTCAATCAACTAATGAGGTGAGAGTATTGGAGCACATGGATCAAAAATATCCTTTTCTATCTCCATAATCCAATTCGACTTTGCAATATTGGCCATTAAATTTGTCTCTTTGTCCTAACATTTGAAACCGCTAACTCAACTCTCATCCAACCATGGTCAATTCTCACTCTACCCCCTACCATTAGAAATCACCATAAATAGAAGGGATTCTAAGAGATAATCATCTATTAACTTAGTACATCATTACTCTAGTGCACTTGGTTTAGGTTTTCATAGCGATTTGAGTCATTTGAGTAATTTGATCATAATGGAGCATGTAGGATTGATTTCTTGCATAATTGAGCTAGATTAGGGATAATTATATAATATATCATCATTATCATTCTAAAATTGTCACTAATGAATGCTTTAATATCAGATAACTTTATCTTTGTAGTTAGAGATCCATAGGATGCTTATTGTCCTAATTTCAATTCAATTTTGTTAAATAGTTGTATTTATTGCATTTTAATTGATATTTTGTTATGGACTAATCCTATGAAGGTATATATGTAATGAAAAAGATAATGCAAAGGAAATATAACTACCCAATCAAAAGGATTAAGTACAAAAGCATGGGGATCATAAAAAATTTAAGGTAAAGGTGAACCTACACACACAATGATGCAAAGGAAATCTAACTACCAAATCAAAAGGATAAAGAAAAATGTAACAAGTTGGGTTCACCAAAATGTAAGGTGAAGGTGAAGGTGAACCTAGACAAACAATGATGCAAAGGAAATCTAAATACCCAATCAAAAGGATAAATACAAATGTAACAACTCGGGTTCACCAAAATGTATGATGAAGGTGAACCTACACACACAATGATGTTAAGATAATGAAAAAAAAATCTAACTACCCAATCAAAAGGATTACCCATAAAAGCGTTGGGCTCACAAAAATGTAAGGTGGAAAATGGTAGTCAATGGTAGACAACCATTTCACCACTATACATTGCAAAAGCGATAAGTAGCCCCCTTTAAGGTGAAAAATAGATTAGCACAACCTAAGTAGATGTACATGGGTGATTATGCTATTAATTGAAGAATCATAATGAGGTTATTGATGATGATTTTGGAAGGTATGGATGTCATTGATGGAAAACCAATACATAGGCAAGAAGGTTTTACCCATCAATAAACAAATACATAGCAGGTAAACCAATACACCCATTGGTAAGTTACATTGTCGATAAAGGACATACAAGTAAAGAGAAGAGGTAAAGAATTATTGGTATACAAGAATGTGGGTGGTGAAAAGGGAATATTTTTTATATAAAAAAACAAGTAAACAGGTGAAGTGGTGAACTACCTACTGGTAAGCCAACAAACAGGTGAAAGAAATAATTTTGAGAAATTGATGAAACCGATCATAATGGAAGAAAATTCATTGAACCTGGACATAAAGGAAAATGTACTACATAGATCAGAGAGTCAATCAAAACATTTTATAGGGAATAATAAAAAAAATCTTATGCTAATTTCAAGGTATAATTAGCAAATAAGAATAAAGAAATATTACACCTAGGAAATGACAAACTAAGTCACATCTAGTCGATGAGATGGAAGATTTATTTTTTCTACAAATTAAATGAGATTGTTATAACATGTCTGGATGGATTGGAAACCCTAAAATGGATTTGCATTTGGTGGTTGACATTGTATAATTAGACAGAGTTGGTAATGCAACTAAGAGTTGATAAGAGTTGGAAGTTGAAGTAATTGATGTAGAATCAAGGTGCGATCACAGAATTGATCTCACAAAAGTTGCATAAGGATTGAATGAATAGATACAGAGCTTAAAGGATCTAATCAGGCATTGCAGAGTGCATATCACATGTGAAACTTCTTGTTGTATTCCTAGTAGTCTCCAAAAAAGTTTCTAAAATCCTCTAATAAGGTAGTCTTTGAAAGGACTATAATGTATATCCCTTAACCAAGTGAACACTATAATAGTGGGATAAAATCCTATAATAGGGTAGTCTATAATAGGACTTCTAGATACACTTAACAATGTATCTGTCACTTTTAGTAGGTTGAGTCACTTAGATGGTGACAATTGTATCTCTTGACTAGGAAAAACTATTTACTGTAGTGAAGAGTTGTGGGTGTCATCCCCATCATAATTTTTCCCTCTAAATAAGGTTTTCTACGATAACAAATTAAGGTGTTAAGTGTGTGCATGAATTATTTATGATTTCATTACATTGATACTTTACATTTGAGTTACATGAATTATTGTTATGAAACTTTATTTTCCTTCAAGTTAAAAGTTATCAATTGAAATGGGTGAGTTTTTATAGTACTGATTCACCCCCTCTCAGTACTTATTATTTCCAACAATTGGTATTAGAGAAAGTGTTCTCTAGAGGGAAGTTTAACAACTTGCGAGTACATCTGGGAAGGTGGAATGGTATAGGGAGAGATAATTGGAGGATGCCTTGGAAGTAGAAAATAAATAGATAAAAGATATGAAAGACATGTTGAAGGTCTCTTTTTAAAAAAGAAAGGAACTATTAGTGTAGCAGAAGATAAGTCTTGACAGCATTGAGAAACTAGCATAGGTATCAATTCAGAAGAAGCTAATGTAGCTATTGTAAATCTAATGGAAAAGAACAATACCTGAAATGAAGAGTTGATCAACATAAAAAGAGAACAAGAGATTCAAGCCCTAAGGATGGATAAAATACTTGAGAGAATGAGAGTAGCTAAAAGTGCAAAAGGAATTCTTGAATCAGAGAATAGAAATGTTGAAAAAACTATTAAAGAAAATAAATACAATCATGAATAGGCTAAAATAGGAGAATTACACACTGAATGAACAATTGAATGGCACTAGTAAAGAACACATACAGATACTTTCTGAAAAGGAAAACCTGAGACAAGGGATTGAGAAATTAAAGAGCGATCTAAAAATTGAAAAGAAATTCAATGAAAGACTCAAAAGATTTGAGCAGAGCATGCAAAAATTGATGAATTGAAAAATCAAAGAAGACATAAGAATACTACTATCCTAGGATATACCAGTGATAAAAAACTTGAATTTGGAGAATCTTCCAAATTTGGAGCTGAGAATCCATCACAAATGTCTAAAGATCTAATCAACATGCAAGGTGAGAAACCTAATAAACCTACTTGTTATAACTATGGAAAGCCTGGTCTTAGATCAAATGTTTGTAGAAGTAGACAGGTCAATATTTCAAGTGGTACACCATTCAATAGATATTGCTACAATTGTAATAAATATGGTCATAAATCTTATGAGTGCAAATCAAGATCTAGTATAAAATCATCTGAAGGAAGCTTCAATGTTACCGTTACACATGAAAAAAAAATGGACATAGGTAAGAATATTTTAGATCAAGAATGATCAACCAACCTGTGAGTACTCTACAAAGAGAAGGAAACATAAATGATTCATGTTATATTTGTGGGAACTATGGACATATAGCAGTTAATTATTGATTAAGGAATCCTAGAGGTAATGTTGGACCTTGGAAGACAAAAGGCATGTCTTTTTTTCATTGTCACAAGATTTGAAATCTAGAAAGATATTGTTGGAATAGGAACTGGTCACCAAGCAATGAAGGAAGAAAAGGAAAAATGATTGTTAATGTTGAAGAAATGAGGAATGAGATGAAAAAGATATAGATGAAGAAGGAATAAAGAAAAGAAGATGTCAGCACAACAAAATGTAACACATCATCCTCTAGTACAGGGGATTCATCCTCAAACTAAGAAAGTAAGTATTACTTAGGGACTAGATATCATTGTTATAGCTACTAGTCCCTTATATTGATGAGTTGAATTATCTATCAATATGATTAGATGTACATAACATGATGTTGAATAATTTTTTTCATCAGCGCTTTATTATATGGAATTGCACATCTATCGATTAACACACAACAAAGACAAATATTAGTTAAGGAGTATGTTAGTAGTACAAGGAAGTTATCGATAAATGTGTGATATTGGTAAAATGTATTTAATGTTTTTACTAATGTTATCATTGGACAACCTATCAAGAAAATAAGTATAGAGGTTATCCTACTCACTATTGACTTTACATTTTGAAGAGAGGTTGTCTAAGAAGAGAATAATTATTTATTTCTATCTATTGTGTGAATTACAAATTACAATTATTTGTGAAGAATTGAGTTGAGAAGATTGCAAGCCCTAGATATGTGCTAGATGTAGAATGGTGAAGAATTTCATAGTGACTTTGTAGAGTAAGCTGAAATTACTTGGAAAGACATCATGGAAGAAAATATTGATACCCTATCTTGATTGAGATCACATAGGATCCTGAGCCTGAATATAAACTTTACCCATTGAAGGCAACAAACTTTAACAAAGTGAGTGACCTATCGTCAATTCCTCCCTAAATGATGTTGACAGAAGATGTAAGAAATTTTATGCACTGCAAGTTGAATGAACTAGGAGATAATAAAATTCAAGATGAATACCTAGAAATATGCAAAAATGGTGAGATGAAAGATGAGTTTAAGCATTTGGTAACTTAGGGTTTAACACATTTGGTTGACATACCAAAAATGTTTAATGAAGAATGGATCATATATGTGTTGAGTTAGTATCATGATCAATTTATTTGGTTATATGAAGAAAGACCTATAAAAATCATGAAGGAGTTGATTTATATGGTCATAGGACTATCAGTAGATAGAGAACAATGTACTCTAAGACTTGTTTCTAGGGATGAAGTTGAAGAATTGACCAAGTCAAAAAAAGATTAGCGATCCATCAAAGTTAATGACATTATAGACTAAGAGGTAATATTTGTCTCTATGATTATCGATTATAAAGTTTTTCAATCCATTTGGTTGAACAACATGCCTAGTAGAGCGATTAATGTAGCCTATAAGATTTTGAAATTGGGAAAGAGGTACAACCTAGCAGAAATGACAAGGTTAGAATTATTGGTGAATTTGAAGAGGATACAACCTGACAGGAATCGAGAAATAAAGTATTGTTCTTTATTTATGTGTATATTTTTCTATGTACAAAATTTATTTCTTGGCATTGGTAAGATTATTTGGAAAATTGATAGGGAAGGCCTATATCAAATGAATGAGTATATATGTTAGTTAGGAGAAGAGTTTAACACAATAATGTGGGGTTATTTTAAAGAATTTCAAATAAGGATGCATAAGAGGTTTAGTATACCTCCACCTATTTTTGAGAAATGCAAAGATACTATTTTTTCACTTATACATGTAAGCTACAAGTAGTAGAATCTAAGACTTCTTGGATTCCATCAATGGGATATGAAGTAAGAGAGGAAGTACTCATACTGAATGCTGATTACCTATTGAGCCTAGGCAAGAACAAAGGTGCAAAAAGATTTGGGACATATCAAGAAGCATACAAGAGAATAACTCTAAATCTAAAGAAACCCATAATTGAGAGGAAATCCAAGAAATTTTTATAAAAATTTGGAATAAATATGGAATAGGTGAGGAGAGTAGTTCCATTGCTGATAAACCTAAAATTATTCTTGATTTTCATGCCAAGAAAAAGGGCAAGAAGACTGAGAAATCAACATGTATGCTTGCCTTACCTTAAATAGGAGAGAATTTCAAAATTGAGGAATAACATGCTAAAGAAGAGGAAGTTGAAATCACTCAACCACAAAAAACATGCACCAAAACTATTGAAACCAGACCCATCAGAAGAGGAAAACTAGGAGCCTATCTAAGAATTCTCCTAGTAGTAAAAGAAATATGAAAACTGAAATTGATGAATAGAGGACAAATTTAGAGAGAGAGGTTATTGACTTAGGTAAGAAAATTGGAAAGACAACTGTCAAAATACCTAAGACAACCACAAAACTTGTTGAAGGTATAAGGGAAGATGATCTTTCGGGAAACATAAGTAGTCCTAGATCTAGTAAATTGTTTGATGATGACAAGAAGGTTATTTAAGATGTCTTAGTATTTTATTTTCACAAATTTAAGAGATATCCAAAAGATCTTAAGAATCATGTACCTGTTGAAGTATTTGATACACTAAATGTGAGATGAGAATTTGCATCCCAACATGAAGAATAGAGAAAAATGAAAGCTCTAATGGATACAATATTTTTAATTTAGACCAATATCAATTACATGATGGAGTAGGATCATTAGTGGTTGATGATAAATTTATAGTTGATGATTTGATTGGTGACATGTCTGGTCACAATGTGAGAACTGAAACAAATTTCACCATGGATCAAATTAATAAAGCTATAGAAAAAACCACCACTGATCCAAAAGTAATCCAAGTTGAAGACAAACCATTGGAAACACCACTTGATGTAAACCAAATTGAGCAACAAGTTGACTGCAATCACCTAAAAATGGTCAAGATCAAACCAAGTGAGAAACTAAGGCAAAATCAAAACACTAATTGTAATCAACCCAAAATCAAATAATAATTGAAAATCAAAAGCTAATTAAATCAAATAAATCAATTAATTATGTAATTAATCTAATTAATTATATAGTTCAATTAAAATCAAATCAACCCATTCAAGGGGTACACATGGCTAAAGAAATCAATTAAATTCAATTAATTAATTCCTATTTCCCCTCATCCACCACATGGGAGGAAATTACCTCAACCAATAGGAATTAGGGACTAGACTCACATGGACGAAGCCAAAATTGAATCTCAACCACTCATAAGGTGAGATCATCTTGACCATCCATTTTGTCTCATTGTCCCAAGCTTTGAGAACAAAATATTTAAATTTTCCCCATAATTGAAACCATGGAGTAAATCTTAATTAAACCATGATCAAAGTAACTCCACCCCCTATGCTTGCTAAAATCTATAAATAGAGGGCTAAAATTAGGAGAAAAGGATCCACACATCCTAGAATTGCATCAAAGTTATTGCAAATTTGAGCTAGAAAGGCATTTTAGGCATAATTAAGCATATTTTCTTTGAAATAGGCTTAAATTGTGTAATCTTTCATCATTTTTATCATTTTAGGACTGTCACTAATGCAAGCTTGTTGAGAGCTTATCATTAGCATTCTTGATTAGAGAGCTATAGGATGTTTCTTGGCTTTATTTGCATTTAAATATCTTGCTAATTGTAGTAATTTAGTTTATTTTAATTTAAATATTGTCAAACTAATCCTATAAAGGTACTTCTATACACAAAATGATGTCCACTATGGGACATTAGGCCTCAATTGTTTTAAATTTTGGAAAAATTTATTGAATTCTAAGATTTTATGTTTGAATTCTTTGTTTTGTAGGTGAAATAGCATGTCTGAGACTTTTAATAGCACATTTAAGAAATGAAATACCATGTCTAAGGCCTAAAATAGTGCATCTAAAGGAAAGTTTTGTGCATTTACATGGCCAAATAGTGCATTTCATCATTTCTATTTTCTATCTTAATTTCTTTTAGCGCTTCTGCCCTGACTCTGCAATGTGTTTGACCATTCCTACAGTGCATTCCAAGTTTTATTTACGCACATTTTACATTTTGAACAACACATTTAAATTTTGTATTAGCACTTTCAAATTTTCTTGCAACACTTTTAATCATTTAAATAGTGCGTTTAATCATTTTTGTAGTGCGTTTAATTATTTTTCAAATTTGACTAATCTGACAGTTTGAAATGATTTCTCTATGT
This sequence comes from Chamaecyparis obtusa, assembly GCA_027943335.1. Taxonomy (NCBI): domain Eukaryota; kingdom Viridiplantae; phylum Streptophyta; class Pinopsida; order Cupressales; family Cupressaceae; genus Chamaecyparis; species Chamaecyparis obtusa. The sequence goes on along the minus strand of BSBK01003440.1, from coordinate 216,270 downwards.
TTTTTCGATGATAGATCATAAAAGAGTAAAAAAACTAGAGGCTCGAATCCACGAGGATAAAAAGAGAGAAAAAAAATTCCATATAAACAACTTTTTGGAGGATTCAAAGCAGGAAGGTAAAGATTTTGAGAGATATTTGCACATTTTTGAATCATATAAATCAAAATTCATCTCCTTGAATTGGATTTTCATGCCTTAATCATTTTTTCTTAATTTGAAAGAAGAGGCTTCAAATTCAAATTTGCTTAAATTTCTTCATTGTGTTTGTTTGTATTGGACTAAAAATTTCAAAGGGGATGCAAAGGAGCTGGAACAATCACCACTAGGTGATCAAAATAATCAAAATTAAATAAAAAAATGTTCATATCCTTTTCTAGCTTTGAAAAGAGGTAAACCTTCATCCCTTTGAATTTTTGTTTAAATTGTGGTACTTAAATTTGAATCTAGTAATTAAAAGTCTATTATTGTTTGGGAGAATAAGTAGTAGGCCTATGCTCTTCACTTTTCAAGTGAATCAAAATGTTAAACCTACTAGATCTTTTGATTAAAAGAAAGTCTAGGGAATTGAAAAACACATAATTTGAAGCCTATTATTTGTGGAGGAGAATAGAAATACCCAATTCCCATTAGATTATAAGGCTTGGGAAATTTAACATTGTTAATTATGTTTGGAAGTGAGGAATCATAGGGATATGCTCTTCACCTTTTAGTGAATCAAACTTCCAAACCTATCTTTTCACTTCATTTATTTTCTTTAAGTGAACATGCTAGAACTTTAGTGGGCTCACCTCTCGAGAATTTTCCTTAATGAGGTTGGTGAGAGGGACAACCCAAAGTGGGATACAATTGGCTTTGTTTCAATAATCCTACCCACTATAAAATAAAATGCATTCATCCTTAATGGGGGGAGTGACAAAAGGATATCAAGAATCGAACTTCCTCGAGTAGTCCTTCGGGATTTCGCAAAACTTTGATATACCATTGGTGGGAAGCCCCTAATTATTGTGGGATGAGACTTGATATTTATTTAAACAAAATCATTACTAGTGCCTTGTTAAATTATAAATGCTACCTAATAGAGCCATGTTTACGAACCATATTTGACTATAGGTAGATTGCTTGAAGTTACTTCTTGTTAAAAACCCATGATAATGTTCGATACATTTCAAAAAAATTGTGTTTAGAGGGTTTTTTTTTAAAATGTACTTGTTATTTCTTTGTTTAAAGATACATATAACAAGGAAGAAACATCCACTTGAAAATCATCATATATTTTAGAAATATTCTCAAAAGAACAATCACCAACATAGGGGAAATTACATTTGATTCAAACCTTTGTTGATGTTAGTTTTCAGGAGATCACATAAACTAAAAATATCATTACAAGAAGATGGCACTTGCATAACAGAAGAGGTCCCTGAATTCATATTTCAAACTCCTTTTATTGAAACACAAGAATAAGAAGATAGTCTCCCTAACCTATTTGAGGAAAGAGTCAATCTAATGGCTAGAAATAATGACTTTCATGACTATGTCCAAGGGAGAAATAATGAAGATCAAGCAGCCACTAATCAATAAAACCAAGTGCCAAAGGAGACAACCAAAGATAAAGCCAATAGGGCTGCCCAAGACCTCAAATTTATTGAAATATTGGAAAAAAATTTAGAGATAAATAAGAGAGATACTTCCTTAACCTAGCCCAATCAGGGGTTAAACTTCCTCACGATTATGACACTACAATGTTAAAGAAAGATGAGCAAGAAGACAATTAATTAGGTGCAATGAACAAACAACTTAAAATGTTTCAATCATAAATTGACACCATGAAGAAAGTGGCTGAACCAAAACCCTTTTCTATTGAGGCCTTGTGCCCTTTTCCATTTGATCAAAACTTGGTTATGGTGCCTTTCCCACCCAAAGTAGTTTTTCCTAGATACGAAAATTACATGGGTAAATCTGACCCACAAGACCACCTAAGGAAATTTTATGCTTTGAGTATTGAATTCATGCATGATACCACTTATTTACTACGACTATTTCCAAGAAGCCTAAGAGGCCAAGCGATGGAGTGGTTTTCAAAATTACCACAAGGGATAAAAACATTTTAAGAGATATCCTCCACATTTGTGACTCACTACTCTTACAATATTGAGCATGAAATCACCATGCTCAACTTATGTGACACAAAACATAAAGATGGTGAACCTTTTCTAGGTTTTCTCTCAAGATGGAGAATTGTTTTCATGCAATATCCTAGAAGCATACCTGAAAAGGAAAAGATGGAAATTTTCATGAATAACCTAAACATGGAAATGAATTATAGACTTCAACTTCAATGTCCCTCTACATTTGAAAAGATCATTGAGAACGGGATAAAAATTGAAGAGGTGTTGGTAAAAAGAGGAGAGATAAAACTCTTTAAAGAAAACAAGGGTTATACCAATACCAATAATAATAATAATTTAAATAATTATAATAATAAAAAGGGAGCTAATGTAACAATAATGATAAATCAAGGTTTTGGTTGAAAAACACAAATAAGAACCTTGTAAATGATGGGGTTGTAGAAGCCCAAAACCTAAAAGCTACCCCTTTTAACATATCAAGTGGGTCAAACCAAACAAATAATGTCAACCAAATGACCAAGGCTCCTTTCAACAACAACAATAATTCCTTGAAAAATCAGAACATAAACAAACCTAAGCCTTTCTTTTCTCCTATTAAAAGAAGAAAATTCACATTCTTGGGTGAGCCCTTGGAAAATTCTTTGAGAACACTTGTGGCTAATAAAATCATTGTCTTGCCTGAATCAAGGCCATATGAACCTCAAGTTAAATCTACATGATAGAATGATGCACACCATTGTGAGTATCATCAAAATAAGGGACACAAAACCAAAAAATGCATGAAACTTAAGCATTTAGTCCAAGATCTAATATATGATGGCACGATAAAGGTTGAAGGACCTCAAAACAATGAAGATCACAAGGATTTTAAAAACTCTTTCTTGAATCATGAAAAAGAAGAAACATCAAATGCTAATCAAAATAACAAGAGAGGAAATGAAAAAGTGAACTTTTCCCACACCTATGATAACACCATAAAATATTTGAATGGGTGTGAAAATTTCATCTATGTGATAGTGGTGAAGGAAAAGAAAAATGAAGATGCTTCAAATGTTGTGACTAGGGGGTAGGCATCTAAAATCACCTTACTAGGAGGTGCCCCTAGAATCATGGTACCAAATCAAACATCATTTTCATTAAAGAAATACAACTTAGTGGATCAACTTCAATGAACTCCTATGTAAATCTATATTTTGGAGTTGTTAAAAATTTCTCCTACTCATAAAGATATCTTGGAGAAAGCCCTTGTTAAAACCAATGTTCCCTTGAATTTGGACGTGGACAAATTTTAGAATATGGTAGGACACCTAGTCACACCTCATTGTTTATCCTTTTCTAAGAAAGATGATATGTCCTTAAATTATCCACAAAACTTTCCATTTCACATTGAGGTATTGATACATAAGAATAAGGTTAAAAGAGTCCTCATTGATGGAGGACCTGGTCAAAAAATTTGCAATTTAAACCTTGTTAAAGCCTTAGGGTATTCTGACAAAGCTATAGACCCTAAAAGAAAAATAACCATAAAATCTTACAATGATGAAGAGAAATCCTACAAAGGGATAATAGCGCTCCCTATCTGAGTATTTTGTGTATCCGTGGTCTTCCCAATATAATGTTATAGGTCAATTTTAGATCTAGAACTTGACAAATATTCTCCTTTTGCATATCCACATACTATCAATGCTTGAAATTTGTGTACATGGGGAAAGAAATTATGGTGAGTGGAGACCTAAATTCATTCCAATATTGTAACAATATCAAGCCCATAAATGACTTATTGGTCCCTCATAATGCAGAAGGCACTACATCAAAACAAATAGAGAAAGGACAAAGTTTGAAGGACCTTCCTTCAATAAAAGGCAAAGAAAAGATAGATGAAGAAGACAATCTTGTGGAAGACCATCAAATTCCCACTAACTTAGTTACATTGACTAAGGGAAAAGAGAAAGTTAGTGAGGAAAACTATAAAGAAGAAGAAAACCATGCAAAATCTACTCAAATTCAAACCAAGGAGGATCATTACCAAAAGATGGACACCTTGATGAAAAACTTTAAAAATAATGCAAGATCAAATAGAAGGGTGTGGGAGAATATTCTCTATCTATGATGGATCTACTATTATCTCCTAAGTCTCATGGAAAACCTTCTAGCTTACATCCACCTCAAAAATACAATAATCATTTTGTAAGGGCTAGTACTTCCTCATCCATGGATGAAGAGGACAATGAAATTTTGAAGTGGCTATATAAGGATGATGATTCAAGTGCTCATGAAAAAATAATCTAAAACATTAGCATCCCTACTCATCAATATGTAAAAGGTTTTCAAATTATGCAAAGGATGGTTTACAAAGGACAAGGAACTTTGGGTAGAAGAAATGAAGGGTTGATTGAATCAATAGAAATGTCTTGGAGGGATAGCAAGGAGAAATCAGGATTGGGTTATCTCCAACAAGGATACACTCAAAAGAAACACCCCATGTAACTAGTACATTTGAGGCCAAATATTGATGACCATGTGTCAGTTTTGTAATGTCTATTTGTTGAAACTGCAACAGATGTATCCGTGAACATTTTTGCATTGGAAATGGTGATGAAAGTGATCACTGTCAGTATTTTAACATAGTTTCCCATTGGAAGAGGCTACATAAATAGAACCTTTACTATGGGATAGATCTTTTGAAAAGGATTCTTTATGATGTTGTTTCTGTCAAAAAGGTGACAGATATGAAATAGATGTCTGACAGGAGAACTTGACGTCAGATGTATAGCAGTCTCATTGCACAAATCTATCAAATTGGGGTTCCCTCTAATGGCTAACCTGTTAGAAATATGATGGTATGCAGTAAACTACTGACATGAGAATCCATCAGACGTATAGCACTTCTATCAGAATAAATTTACTACCTTTTGTAAAAGTGATAGATTAGCATAGTAAAGATAACAAAGCTCAAGAGATCATCATAGTTGGTCTCCATCTTTGGTCCATATACAAAAAAAATGTTTTACCTTTCGTTAGCTCATCAAATGAGGGGATTTTAAAGAACTTAATGGATGATATTTTCATGTATAATGTATATTATTTTAGTTGAAGTTGCATGAATTTATCAACTCCGCGCACTTGTATACTATGAGCACATCCATAAAGAAGCATCTCCTCCCATGGCCTACATTACTCAAGCCATGAGAGGGGATGATTCTTTATGGTTGTGCTCAATGTATACAAGTGTGTGAAGTAGATAAATTTGTTCACCATCAAACTAAAATAATATACATTATACATGAAAATATCATTGATTAAATTCTTTCAAATCACTGCATTTGATGAGCTAACAAAATGTAAAATGTTTTGTTAGTATATGGACCAAAGATGGAGACCAACTATGATGGCCTCTTGAGCTTTGCTATCTTTAGTCCTAACTACTGGGTAAGGGTTGGAAGACTTATACCTATTGATCATTGAGAATAATCACCGCCTTGCCTTTATGTACATTGCACAGTATCCAATATAAGAGAAGGCAGAAAATATGAATGGATAAAAGAAATGAAACATACAATAAAATTATCTTGTTGTTTACCTTCTCATAATTGATCCTAGTCTAGCAAAAGTAATTTTATACGATCACTAGCACATTGCATGCATGGATGAGAAACAATATCCAAAGTTTCTAGATTCTAAGAAGAGATATGAGTGGAGGCCAAAAAAGGGATATTTGTGAAGGTTTTATAGACGTAAAACTGAATCGTCATCTCTACACTAGTACTCAATCTGGAAACCCTCTCTAGAAAATCTCCACATCTAGAAAATCTCCAAAAAAATCCCTTCTGGCCTCCACTACATATACATCTTCTTAGTATCTAAAAACTCTCCATCATTGATTCCTGTCATTTTTTCAGCATCTCCATGGACTGAGACCTTAAATTATTGAGCTTCTCTTTGTTTCAAGAATAGTTTAACATTCTCTACTTAATAGGGCCAACCACGTGAAGGTGGAAGCTCATCCGACCCCTCCTAGGAGCCTCTTATGACCCTTTATGACATTTTGAGACCTCTAAGATGTCTATTCTTAGGGATCGTAAAGGGTCATAAGGGGTCTTGGGACACAATAGCTGAGAAAGATAAAGATAGGCATCATGGTCACAAGTTTTTGGAGACAACATAATTGAACTTGGTATATCCAGATGATGCAAAGCAACCACTACTCCTTTGGTTCCAAGTTGACACTGCGGGATCCAAAAACCATAGATAAGGAATAAATTTAGAGAGTGGAAGAGGGCCATAACAACCAAAATAATACATGAGGACAAACCTCAAGTTAAATGAGGCAACTGCAAACATTTTAATAGATTTTCATTATTAAATAATGAAATTTTCATATACTAGTGTTCTAAGCCCCCTCTAACTTACACGTCTAGGAAATGAAACTACAACCTATTGGGATTGAGATAAACCTTATAAAACAACAATAGCTAAGAAGGATCACTTGCCAACATTTGTTGAATACATCTGTTGGAGGACCTTGTATTCAACAGATGTTGGAAAGTGATCCTTCTTAGTTACTATTGTTTTATAAGGTTTTTCTCAATCCCAATAGGTTGTAGTTTCATTTTCTAGATGTGTAAGTCAGAGGGGGCTTACAATAATAAATCATGTAATGAGGGGTCTTAGAACACTAGTATATGCAAATTTCATTATTTAATAATGAAAATCTATTAAAATGTTTGCAGTTGCCTCTTTTAACTTGAGGTTTGTCCTGTATTATTTTGGTCATTATGGCTATCCTCCTCTCTCTAAATTTATTCCTTATCTATGGTTTTTGGATCCCGCAGTGTCAACTTGGAACCATAGGAGTAGTAGTTTCTTTGCATCATTTGGGTATACAACTCAATTATGTTGTCTCCAAAAAATTGTGACCATGATGCCTACATTTATCTTTCTTAGTTGTTGTGATATCTATATTTATGTTTCTTAGCTGTCATGTTTATGTGCATGTTTTTTATGTGTTTGGAAAGACATATTTCTATCCTGGGCCTGGATCCTATCACAATTAGCTTCATAACAATGAAGTAGATGACAAATGAGCAATTAGCTTCCCAAGAAAAATCCCATAAATGAACTGTGTACCTGAATTCCTGTTCCCTCTATGCGTACCCAAATGATATATTTGAAACAACAAGGGTAAGGTTTAAAGAAGTTAATTTTGCATCACTAGACAGATCTGTATGTTTTATCCACAATGACCAAACTTCATAAAACATAAAGACCTGTATAGTGATCATATTGTACTAAAGGTGGTGCATGATGCTCTGCTGCTGCAAAAACTAAAGACTTTGATGCAAAATTAACTTCTTTAAGCCTTACCCTTGTTGTTTCAAATATATCATTTAGGTACGCGTAGAGGGCAAAAGAATTGGGGTACACACAGTTCATTTATGAGATTTTTCTTGGGAAGCTAATTGCTTAGCTCTCATTTGCTTCATTTATTATCGAGATAATTTTTGAAGGATCCAATCCTAGGCTAGAAAGATGTTTTCCCATTCTATTTAAGCCATATTCCTTGTTCTTGTCAAACTTCCTTGGTACAGTTTGCTTGCTCTCTATAGTACTCTTCTTCAATCTATGTTTGACGATAAGCATCTTCTTCTTCTTCCTAATTGTAACCAGAGCTTCCTTTTCATCAGGATTCAACTCCACTTCCCCCATCTCATCATCCTCATCACCCTCAGCTACCATCCTAAGCCCTTCTTCCCTCTCTAGTTCTTCAAGCCTCTGCAAGATATCTAGATCAATAAAGTCTACAACATTGTGTCCATCCATGATCGTAGGAATATCATCTTCTTTCCACTCTTCATTTTCCAAAATATACCACTTCTTCAAGCTTGTAGAGTAGTGCACCATCATCCCCCACCCCCTCCTAATTCCCAAAGAACCCACCCATATTTTTTCCAGCCTCAGATCTCATCTCCGCAACCAATTTTTCATCCTCCTCCAGTAGTGTCTCTAATGGTTGCAAATAAATCTTATTACAACCTACAATAAGAGGCTTATTGGCAAACATAGGTTTTATGCTGCCTGTTGTGCAATAATATAACTATAGGACCCAGAAACATCAAGGAAAAATAAAATAGCCACCTTCAAATGAGCCAAGGAAATAATACTGAGCATCTTGATGGTGTTCCTGACCTCCAAGGGGTGGTCTAAAATACTAGGGGTATCAATAATCTGATACCTCAAGTACTTATAATCAGCATGCCCAATAAATGGAGACTTAGTAGTAAAAGCATAAGGTTGCACATCCACATCCACCCTAGTAATCTTATTAATAAAAGAACTCTTGCCAACATTAGGGTACCCACAGATCATGGTATTTCAACATATGGAGATTGAGCCAGGTTGGGTTATTACATTTCCTTCTCACTTTGTATTGATTGAAGTTAAGTCTGATACATTTTTTAATTGGAAGTTTGTGATATTAAATTGTTGTCATGGTTATTTGAGTAAAGCTTTATGAATGACCTGAATACAATGCTCTCTTTTTAAAACTAAACCATTCATATAAAAATACAAGACATTGCAAATTGACTTTGGAAAACAACTTCAGTCAAAGTGTTTAGAAAATAAATTCAAATCAGCTTAGGACATTACAAGGTATAAATCCAATTAGTGTCTCTTTGGTTGGTTACAATGTTGTCCTATCATTCATGGTAGAAGATGTGAAGGAGAATTTTGTAACTTCATGCAATATACAAGGTACCACAGTCCATGGAGACATTATTGTTAAAAACTTAAACATGATTCTAATTTTCTGAGTTTGACCAGTAGTTCTTTGTCATCACATGTGCCTTGTAGTTAGGACATTCAAGAGAGTTTTGAAGAGTATTCAAATTTCTCAAAGACTGATTTTGAATCAGCAATTGGTGAAGAACATGAAGTTGATATGGATAGGGATTCATTTGACACACCAAATCCTCTTCTCAATTGATAAGACTATGAGGAAAATCAAAATTTAGTGGTGTGTGATGAATCTAAAGATGGAAGGAAAGAAAAGTCCCAAGTTTTGAATTTGGATAGTAGAGGCTCATTTCCTCATTCTCACAAGTCTACAAATTTGTCACATAGATTAATTAGTAAAGAAGATGCATCTAGCATTGGCATTCAAGATATAAAGGTTGGGCCTAACCATTGCACAAAAAAGGTGCTTGTATCCATTTAAAATTTGTCACCAGGGTATGACCATAATTCTGAGTTCATAACAGTGACATAACTCCACTACCTCAAAATATGGAAGCCTTTGGTCAAGAAGAGAACAATGATTTACATCCTATATTTGAGGGTACACATGGTGAAAGCATGGGACTTGATGGGAATGATACAACTCATCATAATTAATAAAAGAACTCTTGCCAACATTAGGGTACCCACAAATCAAAATAGTCCTGGTATTTGAGTCAATAGATGACAACCTTTCCATATGCTACCTCACCTGTTTGAGGTAAGACAAACTTGGTCTAATTCTCTTAACAATGGTACACATCCGTCCAAGTGTAGCAACCTTCAAAGATTTTCAGTGGTAAAGAGAATCCCAATATTTTATCAACCTAACATAGTCTTTGGCCACTTTGGCAATGAGAACCTCAAAATAGAGAAAAGAAACTTAGTAAAACTAGTCTATGTCATTGTTTGTGAGGGTATAGTCATGATAAGTGCCTCTCAAACCTCTCCAAACATGTAATAATTTCTTTAAATACTTTATTGATCTCTTCTAAACATTAACCAAATCAAACCTACATTTGAATCCATGCACACTAACCCAAAATGAAGGGTTTTGTATCCTTTAATAAATCTTAGTCACTAGTAATGCATGGACAGTCAAACCACTAGTCTCCAAAGCATTCAATAAGTGAATATGAATGTTTGAAAACTATTCCTTATTGCATAGTGGAAAGGAAAAACCAAAACAAGACTTTAACACCTTTAAGATCACTGATTTCAATTAGAAACCTTTAACTCTCTTCAAACTCACAATATGTTGCATGTGTAGTACAAAACTTATGAGATTCTAAAGAAGGCCTCACTCTTAATCAGTCAAATATTCCTTGTACCACACAAAAAATTGTGATATCTATGTCTCCTCCAACCTTAATTGTTTAAGAATTCATCATATCAGATAAAGTATGTCTGACAATGAAGATTTGTCTAACAAATAGCAGGTCTTCTTTAGTATCTTATAATAACATGCTAAACTGATAAAGGTGTTATCTACATTTAATCTGCCAATTACTAATAGATTAAGCATATTATTACTATGCTTAATGTTCCATTTAAATGGATTTAACACAAAAATTTTTTTTACAAAACTAAACCAATGGCATGTTTACAACAAAGGTGTAATAGAACTCCCAACAATTCTTAAACTTACTTTATCTAATATGATGAATTCTTAAACAATTAAGGTTGGATTAGACATAGTTATCACATAGTTTTTCATGTGGTACAAGGAAGATTTGGCTAGGTCAAATCTTCCTTCATGCTAGTAGTCTACAGAATTAGACATTTATTAACAATTCATCATATTAGATAAAGTATGTTTAAGAATTGTTGGGACTGGTCCTTTGGCCTATATTAAATAGAATAGAATTTTTAGCATATTATTATCATTTTATTTCTTTGTTGTAAACATGCCATTGGTTTAGTTTTAATCTACTGGTGGCGTGCCTAGCCCATGCTTTATCTCCATTATTTTATGTTATTGGTGCTTGTGCTCAAGGATATCAATTCACTATTTTGAAATGTTGACTATGGTTATCAAATGCAAAAAATAGAAAAAAAAAATTTAACACGAATTTTTTTTTACAAAACTGAACCAATGGCATGTTTACAAAAAAGAAATAGAATGATAATAATATGCTGAAAATTCTATTCTATTTAATACACTCCAAAGGACTAGTCCCAAAAATTCTTAAACATACTTTATCTGATATGAGTTTGTTAATAAAGGTCTAATTCTGTTGGAAATAGGAGTTTCTTTGTTGAGTGAGGGCTAATTAGGCCTAGGAGAAGAGCATTTGGGGATGGAAGTATTCACCAGTCAAAGGATGGAAGACTAAGATTGAGATGGGGTTAGTAACTTTGAAAAGGGTATTTCATGAAAAGGTAAGTACTTTGTGAGGTTGTTTGAAGATTTTGGGTGTACTTTGCTGAATTTTGTGTGTGTAGGGCTACTAGATAGGCCTAGAAGGGTTGTAGAAGAAGAATGGTGTAATTTTAATAGATCAAAGTGAATAGGGTGTTGAAACATGGTGAATAGACCATGATGAGATGATACTTGATGTTAGGATCAAGCTAAAAATCCTAGTTGAGTTTTTGACATGGTGGAGGCACTAGGTGCACTAGGTGGCCTAGGATGGAGATGGTGCTAGGAGGAATTGCCAAGAAATGAGGAAGTGAACTTGTGTAGAAGGGTTGTGGAAGTGATTAACAAAGTTAGGGAACTCTACTTAATCATTGAGTTGAGGCTAATTCCTTGAGTGGATTCCAAGTTACTTGTTGAATCCTTGAGTTGAGTTGGTCTCCTTAAGGTGGTAGTAGAGGGCTTTGCATCAAGATGTATGAAACAAAGAAGAGGAATATCAATAAAAGATTAAATTATCTATAACTCTGGTAATCCACTGTCTCGTGGAATAGTGAATAGAAAAGTGAATCCATATGTGTGTTTGATCATTAATATAAGCATTACATGTCTTTGTACAAAGTTTATTCTAACACTATATTATATCTTATTCTAATTGAGATTTTTAATTGGAAAAAATTGTGTTTAATAAAATGGAAGTGGTCTCAATAGCATAGAGATATAAAAGGAAAATAAATTTAGATTTTAGCCCAATAATTATAGAATATAGTTTTTGTCATTTCTATACACATTGTTGATTTCATTGCGTTGCACAATGCATATTGCATTGTGCATGAATAATGACTAGATGCAAATAGTTTTTAAATTTTCAATTACAATATACTTTGTACAAAGTCAACCTACAAACTAAGTACAAAATTTTGAGAAATTTGACGTATCCAATGACTCTTGTTGCTATGAAGATAGCTACAAGAGGTTGTAGATCTTGATGATGAAGCTCTTGGGTCAAAGTCTCTCTTAATTCTTTCAGCTAGATCACTATCCTTTGAGTGCAAGTGCTAGTATTAATTAGGTTAAACCTTTCATTTTATAGAAAGATTATTTTCTTTACAAATGAGTTAGAATGCTTCTATGTTCTTGTCACTAGGATTAAAAGGTCTTATTACAATGTTCTTTGTTGTGGAGCAGGAGGTCAATCTTCATTGTCTTCATTGTGGGGGACAATAAAGATTTTTCTGACAAATAGAAGGTCTTCTTTAGTATCTTATAATAACATACTAAACTGAGAAAGGTGTTATCTACATTTAATCTTCCAATTACTAATAGATTAAGCATATTATTACTATGCTTAATGTTCCATTTTGGAATTTTTTTTTTTTACAAAATTGAACCAATGGCATGTTTACAACAAAGGTGTAATAGAACTCCCAACAATTCTTAAACATACTTTATCTAATATGATGAATTCTTAAATAGTTAAGGTTAGAGTAGACATAGTTATCACATAATTTTTCATGTGGTACAAGGAAGATTTGGCTAGGTCAAATCTTCCTTTGTGCTAGCAGTCTACAAAATTAGACCTTTATTAACAATTCATCATATCAGATAAAATATGTTTAAGAATTGTTGGGACTGGTCCTTTGGCGTGTATTAAACAGAATAGAATTTTCAGCATATTATTATCATTCTATTTATTTGTTGTAAACATGTCACTGGTTCAGTTTTGTAAATTTTTTTTTGTGTTAAATGCATTTTTCCAAACCAATTGTTAAACAAGAAAGCAATAGTAGTGAGGAGGGGTCTTCTTCTAAGGAGATTGTTGAAGATCGTGCACCTCAAAAACCAATTCATAAGGTACCAATCATGTTTTCTATTCACTTATATTTTTGGATTGGTAAATATCCTTAGTTTCATGTCCTTTTTTTTTTATTACTATGGATGAGATATATATCTTACATTTAACATTCAACTTTTTTACATTTTAGAACATGTAGTGTGTTTTCTGAGGATTTTACCAAATCGACTTTTAACATAAACCAAAAACACCAAGCTGAATTGTGTTTTTCTTCTCATCTTCACTACCAAAATAATCACCCATTTAATCTAACAGTGCTATGCAAGTCCAGTTTAGTGACCATGTGCTTGCCATCCTCAATCAAGACTAAGGAACACTATAGGAAAATACACTGTCTAAATTGTCTATATTAAAAGAAACTATACTGCAAGCTTTTATGAATAAGAAAATGAATTTTAAAATTTATTACTTGCAACTACAACATTAGGGAAAAGTTGAAATTTATTTATGCCTTGATGGGTATCTATACCGTGTCATAAATCTCCCATTTTGGCATAGGATAAGAGCATAGTGATAGAAGATAGATCCATTTTGTGCATAAGCTGAAGTCATTGTATTCCATGAGAGTACATCTTTTGAGAATTTTTTTTGAATGTTTCAAGGGACCAATAGTTCTATAATTAAATCATCATAACTTTCTCATTACTTAACAATCACACATGGAACAGACTCTCTTCAAACTCACAATACGTTGCATGTGTATTACAAAACTCATGAGATTCTAAAGAAGGCCTCACTCTTAATCAACCAAATTTTCCTTGTACCACACAAAAAACCGTGTGATAACTATGTCTACTCCAACCTTAATAGTTTAAGAATTCATCATATCAGATAAAGTATGTTTAAGAATTGTTGGGACTAGTCCTTTGGCATGTATTAAATAGAATACAATTTTCAACATATTATTATCACTCTATTTCTTTGTTGTAAACATGCCATTGGTTTAGTTTTGTAAAAAAAATTTGTGTTAAATGCATTTAAAATTATCTTCATTGTCTTCTGATTGTCTAAATGCTTCTTTATTTGTCAGCCAATTAATACATGCTAGTATATAAAGAAGATTAAGGGTTGTAAACCTCTATTATGTAAATAATGAACTTTGAATCTTCCTAAAGAGTTTTCCAATGTTAAAAAATCCCAATATTTATGAATAAAAATGTAGGCATTAGGGTAATTATTATAGTTTCATTTTATGTCACTTTTGTGTGAGAGTATTCATTTTTTATTCCCATTCAATGGCACCTATGTTTGTGAGAAAAAATGATTTAATCTTTGAAGATAATGGTTCTTGGTTTTCCTTGCATGAAACTTAGATGAATGTCGCTAACTTAAAATTTACCTTTGAACATTAAGTGTTTACTATGTATGCCTATACCTCATATAATCCAAAAAAAATCTTCAACATGAGGATTTTGGTAACTTAAAGGGCCTTAGTGACCAACTTTGAGTTGAGAAACTTCGATGTCTAAAACTACATTATTTTCAACCAGTCGGTAGATTTTAGTTTGTCTTGATGGTTTTCTTCCAAGATTTCACCCATTTTTGTGAAAGGTATGCACGCTTTGATATTCACTAAATCACCAATTACAAAGTCTTAAACACTAGTATCAATAGAAATAAAATCCTAATTAGATGTGAGAGTGATGATGAAGAGAAGACAGATGCTAGGGTTTCCTAGCAATGATGATGGAGGTGGTGGAAACTAGAGACAAGGGCGTGGTGGACGAAGGAAAGGAAAAATATTTCCATGGTGCCGTCTAGGATGGGGTTGGTAGTTTATGAAAAATTTTAGAGTGGGTAGCAGAAGAGGAGATCCTCAGCGAGGAGAAGGGAGTAATAGAAATGATGGTAGAAACTAGTGGGGTTATTCAAGGATCTTCAATGGCCCAAAAGATGGATTCAAGGAATTGGAAAGAAAGGACTAGAAGCCAAAGGTACTCTTCTAGCCATAATAGGTGACCAAATAAAAACCTTCTACAATAGATAACTGAGTCATATCAGTTCAAATTGAATTGGAAGGATGGAAGGATTCAGTGCAGTGCTTAAGAGAGCGGGTCCTTTTATAAAATGGAGTAGAGGATGGACGTCATATCCTCGTATTCGAAAATGGATGAGTGAGAACCGGGGTAAGAATTTCTCTCTAAATTCATTACCTAATGGTTTATTTTTGGTAGTCACTAGAAATACAAGATAAAAGAAATGGGTAATTAATAATGGCCCTTTCATGATGGGGGGTATCATGTTTTTCATTAATGTTTAATGTTTATGGTCTAATTAAAATAGAAGAGAAGAAGGAATTTTGGTACAACATTTTAGAATCCATAAATGGTATGGGTAAGGTGACCTTCATTATTGGTCATGACTTCAATGAAACATTGGATATGGCTAATAAGAAAGGGAGCAAGGGGACTATGAGAAGGATCCAATTTGATTTTCAAATCTTTGTCACAAAAAATGGATTGTGGGAATTTAAAACCAAGAATGGGGTGTTTACATGGATGAATAGGAGACATGGATTCTCACACATCACAGAGAGATTGTGCCATTTTTTCTAGAAAGAGAATGAAGATCCCTCCCCTTGATCTTTGAGGCAAAAATACTTCCCATGACTAGGTCGAATCACTTTCCAGATGCTTTAGTTTTGTAGAAGGATTTGGTATTGATTTGATGCTCTTTGAAGATGGAGAAAATGTGGCTAAGAGAATAATGATTATGGAAAATGGTGACAAACTATTGGAAGATTGTACTTGTTATTTAAGGAAATATGGGGTTTTAATTGTTCAAAAAATTATAGTATATCAAGAATAAGTAGAAGTGTTGGAACCAAATTCATTTCAAGGATATATTTGTGGAAAAAAACATTGGATGAGCAGCTAGAGGTTTTAAAAAATAAGGTGATTTAGGAAGGTATGGATAAAATTGATTCTTTAACTAAAAAGGAATTGTAACAACAATATGAGGAAATTCTAGCCAAAGAAGAAATATATTGACACCAAAAATCTAGAGAGAATTGTTGAAAGATGAGGACTGCAATACAATGTTTTTCCATAGTTCAATCAATTAAAGACCATTAATTAATAGAATAGCTTCAATAAAGAATGAAGTTTGTCAGCAAGTTGTGGAATAAGATGAAATCAACAAGGAAGTGGTAGAATTTTACTCTCACTATGGTCATCATAGGATGGAGTGATAGTAGAGAGCTATATAGGGATGGCTGATAGTGTTCCTTGAGGGAAGGGGGATTGTGAAAGACTTGTTATCATTGTATTGTGTATTTCCAATATGTTTGAATGTAGGGTAGCCCAGGAGAATGAAGGATCACTCACTGATTGCATGATAACCAAGTTTTGAAGGGTCACTGGTTGAGGGGATAGTCAAGGTCTGGATGATTGGGCCATTGGAGGACCCTATTTCTTTGTATTAATTGCTATTCAAATTGGATGCATGGATTTCTTGTGAATTATCAACTGCTATGTATCCTGCAACTACATTCGTAAATCTACATATACTTCTCTAGGGTTATAAGCCACTTAGGGATCAAAATAGAGAAAATAAATCAAAATCATTCTTTGTCCTATTTCCTTTTAACAAAGTCTCAACTATCAATGATACAATACATTTGATGCCCTAAGCTATCAATACAAATGGAGCCTAGCTAGAAGATCATGGACTATCCATTTGATAACCATAGTCAACATTTTTTAAAAATGATATCCTTGAGAACAAGCACCAATAACATCAAATAATGGAGTTAAAGCATAGGCTAGGGCATGACACCAGTAGAATGTGGTCATTTTAGTGAGCATCTCAGCAATATACAATGACATCATTAAACATGCCAATAATATCAACAAACGTGAATCCAAACATTTCAAAATAGTGAATAGATATCCTTGAGCACAAGCACCAATAACATCAAATAATAGAGATAAAGCACGGGCTAGGGCATGACACTAGTAGAATGTGGTCATTTTAGAGAGCATTCATGATCAAATAAAATGTAATGCATTTGAAATTTGTAGTCGAATATGATGCCAAAGGACCGAAAGATGTTGCCAGTCAAAGATACCAATCAAATATGAAGAAATCACATACCTTCTCTCACGCTCAGCTTTCACCCGCTCGTTCAGCTTTCACCCACTCATTTTCTCCCGCTCCTTTTCTCTCCAATGAAAATAAAAATGATTTGGGTGTTTCACTTTTTTTTTCATCTATACCCTGAACTTGTCAGAATTCTGATGGTCAATTTAAAACTCATTGGAATACCAACACCATCGGGGCCTCTTATAAAAATAGTACCAAATTCATAATAAAAAATTACCCGTCAGAAGTGTCTATCAAAATTTGGCCCCAAAAGTAGTAGTGTTTTCTATGACCAAATTATGCAATTAGACTCTCAAAGTGATGAAGACTCAAACAAATGGGAGTGAGATTCCTTATCTAGTGAATCTTTCCAAGATAAAGAAGTGGATTTAGTCCACACTTATGCTCCTAATAAAGGCAAAGGACAAGAAATAACCTTGGGATCAAGTTCTAACCAAGCTTTGATTTCTAATCAAGAGGCTCAAGAAAATGTACCAAGTCAAGAAGTAGAAGACTCTCAATGGGTAGGAGAACCCTATGTACTATCATGGACTTCAACAATAGAAGGATCTAGTAATAGGTTCAACCCATGAGATTTTCCCCACAAGAAATCCAAGAGGATTCAAGTGAGGAGGATTTTAGCCCAAGTTATTTAGGACACTTAGAAGAAGCACATGTTATAGAATTAAGTGATACAATGTATGAACCTTCTAATGAAGTCATGTCCCTAATTCTTATAAACCCAAACCAAATAAATGATCCCTTATCCCTCGTATATCCAGAAATTATTGAATGAGACTCCATGGAACCAACTACTCTTCCCACATTCCTAAATGACAAATCTGTGACCCTATACCTAAATGTAGTTGAACCTTCTTCTACCAATGAATATCAAGAAGAAATGATAAAGGAAAGTATCCAATCTCTCAATTCATAAATAAGAGAAAAAAAAAGAAAAAAATAAAAAATTGAAAAAGTCTAATGGTGAAAACCACAAGGTGGCACTATTAGACCAAAAAGAGAATGAAATAAAGAACATTTCCAAAGGTAAAAACCCAATTTTGGCACCTAAGGAAGAGAGGTTGGATACTTTTCCTAAATATTATGAAGAGAGGTCACCTATTCTGATAGAACTGACAAAAAAGATCAACATTGGAATGTAATTAGAACCAAAGGTCATACATCTAGCAACATCATTATCAAATGAAGAAAAAAAATAAATCATAAAATTCTTCAAAGAAAGGAAAGTAAATTTTGTATGGTCTAATGACGATATGCCGAGATTAGATCCAAATTTGATCATGTACCATTTGAAAATCAAAGAAGGGGTAAAACTAGTCAAGAAAAAGTTGAGAAAATGCACCCATACATTGCACTTCTTGTCAAAGTGGAATTAGAAAAGTTACCAAAAGTGGGGTTCATAAGAGTAATTGACTATGCCGAGTGGATATCAAATATTGTGCCTATTCCAAAAGAAGACAAGTCCATCATAATTTGTATAGATTTCCAAGATCTCAACCTCGCATGTCAAATGAATGACTTTCCTTTACCAAGTATAGATGCAATAGTGAATTTGATAGTGGATCATTCAATGTTTTCTCTCATAGATGGATTTAGCAGCTACAACCAAATCAAAATTGCACCTGAAGAACAAGATAAAACAACTTTTACATGTGCATGGAGGATATTTTCTTGGAATGTTATGCCATTTGGTCTTAAAAATGCAGGAGCGACCTATCAATGAGCCATGACTACCATATTCCACGATACGATGCATAAATTCCTAGAAGATTATGTGGATGAAATACTTGCAAAATCCCACTCAAGGGAGGAACATCTACCAATCTTAGAGAAAATATGTACAAGGTTAGAGAAATTCAAGGTGAGACTTAATCCAAAGAAATGTGTCTTTTAGGTACAATCTGTGCTAGGGTACATAGTCTTGGCAAAAGGAATAGAGGTGGATACCACAAAAGTCAAAGCAATAATAGAAATGGGGTCACCTAGAAATATGAGCCAAAAGAGATCACTCCAAGGGAGAATTTAGTCAATTAGAAGATTCATATCACAATTAGTAGAAAAATGCCATTCTTTTACTCAACTCCTCCATAAGGACACAATATTTAGATGGAATGATAAGTGTGAAGAATATTTCATGTTACTCAAAAATTACCTAATTAATCCACCAATTTTGATTCCACCAATAAGAGGAAATCCCTTGATTTTGTACATTTCAACGACAAAACATTCTTTAGGGGCACACTTGACTCAAGAAGATGAAAATGGAAAAAAAAATCTATTTCCTACATAAGGAGAACCTTGGTGAAATATGAGTTGAATTACACTTTTATAGAAAGAGAATGTTTGGCAGTAGTTTTTGCTTCCCAAAAGATATGACATTATTGTTGATGTTTGTAGCATTGGTCAGATAAATAATATTGACTATATGATTTATGAGAAATGATTAATTATATATATATATATATATATATATATATATATATATATATATATATATATATATATATATATAATAATTGATATTATTATATACATTGATATATATGTATATATAAAGTTAAGTTATAAATATTCTCATAATAGATAAATAGTTAAATTGATAAAATAATAATAATTATTATTATGTAAATATTAGATAAATTAATATAATACTCAAGATATATATATATATATGTGTGTGTGTGTGTGTGTGTGTGTGTGTGTGTAATCATAATTGTCATTATATTAATTACATAATAATGAATAGACATGTCCCTTGAAGGGACATGTCTCTTCTTGGCTCATTCTTAATATAAATGCAAGAGATTGTTGCATTTGGAAAACACATACAATGAGATAGTGCTATTACATTTGCAATGATCCTAAACCTTAACATGGTATCAGAGCCAGGTTGCAAATGCAAGAGAGTAGTTTGCTAATGGTGAATGTGTGACTATTTTAGAAAATTAAAGTCTCAGTACGAGGACCATATCTCACATATGGACCGTTGGATTTTGCTAAATTTGAGATATGTTGGTGATAAACTAATTTAGAAGAATGTCACTGGAGCGATTGGAAAGAAAATGTCAGGTTCAAAAGTTATGATCGAATGTGTACAGGTCTATGCAGATTTCTGAACAAAGAGAGTTCTTTGATTAAAAGCTTCAAACACTTTTTATAGTACAAATAAGAAAATGATCATTACATTAATCAAGAGATGAGTATTCCATGTTGATTAATGTTCATTAATTTTTTTATGTAGTTATTAAATCATACTATAACATTGGGATTAAAAAAAAAAAAAATTGTATGCTTTTATCATTAATATTTCTTTGGGATAATATAATTTAGTGAGTTATTTGTAATCTCTCTCTGACATACCTTCAGGACAAAAGCACAAGATAATTTCATTCAAGGGAGAAATAACTTGATGCTTGAAAACAAATTGATGATTGAGACTAGATATAAAGAGAGTCTAATGTTTCAAAAGAGGTCAAGAAGTTGATAAACTTGAGCTTCAAAGGGAGTAGATGGTTCAGCCAACTTGTGACAATCAAGTGATCATATTGATTGAGAGGGAGTTCACTATTGAAGGTGAAACATTTATGAGGTAAACTTGATATAAAATTGATTATTATACTTGTGAATTATGAATTTTTTAATGGGCCTGCCCCCTGTGTAAATCATAAAGAAGTGACGACTTCCAAATGATTATCACTTGTATTTGTTAAAGTTATTGGAAGGTGACGATCTTGCAATAAATTTTCTTTTGTAATATCTTACTTGTGGATAGAATCGCCGATGGAGGCAATCCACTATGAAGCTCATGAGTTTGTGGATAGAATCGCCAATGGAGGCAATCCACACAGGAGCTTGTGGATAGAATCGCTGATAGAGGCAATCCACACCATAGCTCATGAGTTGTGGATAGAATCACCGATGGAGGCAATCCGCACAGGAGCTTGTGGATAGAATCGCTAATAGAGGCAATCCACACCATAGCTCATGAGTTGTGGATAGAATCGCCGATGGAGGCAATCCACACAGGAGCTTGTGGATTGAATTGCCGATGGAGGCAATCCACCTGGGAACTGTGGATAGAATCGCCGATAGAGGCAATCCACCTGGGAACTAACCCTCACAATTTATGAACTTATTGTGAGTTACATTTTATCTTCCCTAGCTAAGAGGGAGTGTTGATGTTTGTAGCATTGGTCAGATAAATAATATTGACTATATGATTTATGAGAAATGATTTATTATATATATATATATATATATATATATATATATATATATATATATATATATATATATATATATATATATATATATATATAATAATTGATATTATTATATGCATTGATATATATGTAGATATAAAGTTAAGTTATAAATATTCTCATAATAAATAAATAGTTAAATTGATAAAATAATAATAATAATTATTATGTAAATATTAGATAAATTAATATAATACTCAAGATATATGTGTGTGTGTGTGTGTGTGTGTGTAATCATAATTGTCATTATATTAATTACATAATAATGAATAGACATGTCCCTTGAAGGGACATGTCTCTTCTTGGCTCATTCTTAATATAAATGCAAGAGATTGTTGCATTTGGAAAACACATACAATGAGATAGTGCTATTACATTTGCAATGATCCTAAACCTTAAAAATTATATGTTATCTCATAAGATTAAACTCATAGAAAAAAATGATCCATTAAAATATCTTCTAAGCAAAATAGCTTTGACAGAAAGTTTGGCCAAATGGGTCATGGTGTTGAGAGAATTTAATATAGAGTATGTGGATAGAAAGGAAATTAAAGGCCAAGTCATAGTAGATCAACTAGCGGAGGCACCGTTAGAAGATAAACATCCTATTCAGGTGGAATTTCCAGATTCAGAAATAATCAATGTTGAAGAAAAATCATGGAAATTATACTTTGATGGTTCTTATACTCAACATGGCTCAAGAGTAGGCATACTATTGATTACACCCCAACGATCAACAATCCCTAAATCATATAATCTATTATTTCCATGCACAAACAATATAGCTGAATATGAGGCATTAGTCATTGGCATCAAATTGACCTTAGAATGGAAGGTGACATAATTACAAATATATGGAGATTCTCAACTAGTCATTAATCATATAAATTATGAATATAAAAAAAAATGACAAGTTGATACCTTATAAGAACATGATATAATATATCAAGAAATATTCCACCTTGATCACATTTGAGAAAGTTCCTAGAGAAAAGAACAAATCAATAGACAACATGGCCACATTGGCTTCACTCCTCCAAATGTCGGACCAAAATGCAAGATACAAATTCTTGGTAGAAGAAATGAGAAAAACCAAATTTGACCTTTCCAATTCCCACATCATTTTCCTATTAGTGGTACATGACTCACCTAGGTATGGATCCATCTATACTTACTTGAAAGACCAAACCCTACCCTTGGACCAAACTTGAAACCAAAAAAATAACTTCATAAGATAAGCCTCTTGTTACACCCTTATATCTGACACATTGTATCACAAGAGTCTTGACATGATGATTTTAAGGTGTTTAGAGAAGGAGGAATCAAAATTATCCTTACAAGAAATCCACAAAGGAATTTTTGGGTCACATTTGAATGGGTTAACCTTAGAGAAGAAACTTCTAAGGATAGGATATTATTGGCCTTCGATGGAGAAAGATGTATGCCATTTTGCAAAGACTTGTAAAAAATGCCAATGTCATGGAAACCTAATTCATTTTCCATCTCAGGAACTACATTCGATGACTACACCTTGTCCCTTCTATCAATGAGGGTTGGATTTAATAGGGATGACTTAACCACCTTCATCCAATGGTCATAAGTTCATTATAACTGCAACTAAATACTTCACCAAATGGGTCAAAGTTGTGCCATTGTCCACAACAATGGGAAAACAAATATCCCTATTCATATTGAACCATATAATTTGTAGATATGGAATCCCTGAAGCCATCATAATAAATAATTCTAAACATTTCAAGAATAAGGACTTGAAATAATTAAGTGAAAAATTCTATATGATACATCATTCATCTTCAATATATTACCCACAAGGAAATGGACAATGAAAGCCACTAATAAAAACATCTTGAAAATATTGAAGAGGACAGTTGAAAATTCAGGGAGAGATTGGTATATTCATATAAATCCTACTTTATGGGCATATAGAGAAAGTGTGAGGATGCTAATAAGAGCTACACGATTTTCATTGGTATATGGAGCTGAAGCGGTACTACCATTAGAGGTTGAAATTCCATCCCTAAGAATTTAACTACATGGTTTGTTAATCAAGGAAGACTATAGGGTTGCTAGATTGCAATAATTGGAATTGCTTGATGAAAGACAACAACAATCCTTTGATCATCTCAAAGTGTATCAGAACAAAATGTCAAGAAATTACAATAAACATATTAAACCAAGGACATTTCAAATAGGTGATTTGGTATTAAGAGAAACCCTAAAAAATAGGCAGAAAGAGAGAAGAAAGGGAAATAGAAAGAAAATTGGTTAGGTCCTTTCGTCATTACTTCTAATTTTGGAACGGGTACATACAAGTTAGCTAATTATGATTGAGAGGAGCTACAAGAACCCATCAACAACATACACTTGAAAAGGTTTTACACCTAGAGCAGATGAAAGAGTATAAAGAGAAAGAGTATCAAAAAATTAGATGGGGAAGCATCCTATTTATTTTGTATAGTCAAAAGTGATCCTAAAAAAATTCAAAAACATTTAAAAAAAGAAAAGAAGAAAAAAAATTAGAAATGTAGAAAAGTTCAAAAACAACAAAAAAGTGATCCTGAAGAAATAAAAAATAACAGAAAATGGAGCACGAAGAAATTCAAAAACATTAAAAAATGATCTTGAAAAAGAAAAGATGTTGTCTTGGTGAAAACCTAGCAAATAGGTGCCTTGATGATAAAACAAAAAAAATGAAAAAGAGAAAAATACAAAAAAAATGAAAAAGAAAGAAAAGTGCCTTGGTGAAAACCTAGAAAATAGGCACCTTGGTAGCATAAAAAGAGAAAGAGCAATAAATTCAATCAGTGAAAACCTGGTAAACATGCGCCATTGAAAGTCAAGTCAAGTCTCATGCCTAGTCATCCTTGTAAATATTTCATTCGCTAGCATTTGTACAAATTGCATAATAAATCTCAGAGTTGTATTTGAAAATACCTAAAGCTTTTGTCATAGAGCTGAAAAGTATCCAATTCCAACAATGCAATGAAACCGAGCTAGGGGAAAATCTATCTTAAAAGTGAGAAGGATTCATCAAATAGATATCAATTGACACAAATAAATACATCCAATCACAATCATAACACCTAGATGATCGATTCAAATCCTAAATCCAAATGATGATTCAACAATGAAAACTTTTGATCCATGATCTCACAATGACCTTACCTTTATCAGGATTAAAATTAACAATCAAATATGAAATGGATGGAACTCTACTTGAACTATGGATTTCAAAAATAGTACAATTTTTTTTTCAAAGTGTTTACTTGATTGGTGAAATCACGTCCTTTTAGAAAATCAATGAAGTCTTGGACTAGATAACAGATGATAAAAGCATGATATTTTATTTCTGCATGAGTGTCTTAAGATCAAGGTTTTAAAATATGTATCATTCTTCTAATGACATGATCATCAAAGAATCATCGAGGACATGTACATATGGAAAAACAAATATCTCTATTTGTTTACGAAACAAGATACCTTGGATATTTTGATGTTTTGTATCATAATGCCAAAATCCACTTGCAATATTGGATCTGACAAAAGTAGTATTCAAACTCTCATTGTTGAATCTAACTAGTGAAAGTTGTACCGGCTTTAGGCATGCAACACAAAAGGAAAAAGGTATTCATATCATCATGGTTGAACCCATGACGATTGCACCAATTTTAGGTCTAAAAAATGCTTGATGATGAAAATAAGCCTCTAAATTCTGAATAGTGACAGTTAGTTGCATTTATACTAGATTAACTACCTTTAGTTTGCATGGATCCTTTTCTCAAAACTGGTTACAAAAGATAAAAATGAGGTGGAGTTAAGTTAAAATTGAAAAAATTCATCATTACTTTATGTGATTGAATGTGTTGGAAATTGAAAAATTAAAATCAAACTTGCATTAGATTAAATTGCATTAGGATAAATTGCATCATAAATCAAAGACATGTTATCTGCATTAAGTTGCATTCATTATAACTCATTACATTAGATTTCATCCACCATTAGGTAGAATTAATTGTAGTTCATTAAATTTTAGTTGCATTAGATTGTATCATTAAATTTCATATCATTAGATTGCATTACCCATCATTCAGTTGCATTAAGTTGCATTAACACTGTTCATTGCATAAGGTTGCATTCATTTAAGGTTCATTACATTTAATTATTTAATTTCATTAATTATAGTAAAGTCCATTAAAGCATTAATAAAATATAATTAGGTTATTTCGTCATTCATTAAGTTATTTTTCATCCATTAGGTTAATTGCATTAATTATCATCTATTATTCATTAGGTGCATTCAACCTTAAGTTAGTTCATCCATTCATCATTAATTCATCAAGTCATCATAATTGCATTAAATCCATTATTAAACATTATTCATTCATACCATCATATCACTGCATTACATCTCATTATCCATTAAAGATTACACATCACTACATTACATACATTATCCATAAACCATAAAGCATTAAAATCCATCCATAGCATCACATTACATCTCATTAAGCCTTATAGCATTAAAATTCATTCATCCATATCATTGCATATTATTAAACATTAAAGTAGTAAATATATCATAATTAGAGATCTTTAATCATTAAACCATGTAATAAATGCATCCATCTAATCTATGTCATAAATAAGACATCCATGCATATTAAACTAAGCATAGCATGTGCATTCATATCAAAATTGCATTTGAAAAACATAAAGATAAATCATATAGAAATAGGATCATATAGAACTGCATATCATAAATCATCTAAAAATTAAATCCAATACATAATGATATCATATAACATAAAGTCCATAAAAGTAAAATAGAGTCCATTGTATCATCAAAGTCCATATAATCAGAGTCTAGAACATAAAGTATCGATCAATAATAAGTAGAAACTAATGAAAGAATATGTAAAATACAAATTCTCAATCAAAGAATCATAAAATACATATGTGTCAATCAAAAAAGAGGCATATCACATCAATCAACTACCATATGTTCCTGCACCTGCACTACCATCTATATCGACACCATCAGGACCTCTTCTCCAACTAGCCATAAAGGTCTTCATCATACTACTCAGTTGTGTGACCTGTTGTCTAATATCACTCACATCATCCTACAAAGACCGGATATTAGAAGCCAACCTATCAGGTGCCTATGAGGGTTCTTGTTAAGGTTCCTACAATGGAGGTGCCTTTGGAGCCTTTGAAACCTGTGGGATCTAGGGCATCTGTGGCCCAATCTATGCTCCAACCTATATAGCAGCCTGTGCACCAATCTATGCTGCCAAATCAGGAGAAACTTGTCTGAAAACTCTCACTCTATGATGACCCCATTCGCCTAACCTCACCTAACGAACTTGAGGTAAGGCTCAAAATAGTCCACCTCTGACACATTTTTGGTCACCATGCATATGAACACCACCTCTAACAAGAGCCGGTGCAATAATAACAACATGAATAGATACTCTCCCACCCCGCCTGGCTCTACCAACACATCTACCTCGTTGACCTCCTCTGGCTCCACCACCACCACTACCATCATCATCATCTAACCTATCATCAATAGGAGGAATAGGCTTTGTGGGATCTATAAAATATGGAAATGAGTTCTGGAGGAGCCATTGGGCATGATCATTGGTCATACCAGCATCTACAATGTGCTCCCTCATATCCCACACCAAATGTGGTAGGCCTAGGAGCTCATCATGAACTATCATGTAATCTATCTGAGGACCCCAAAGGGATCGCTCTTCCTGTATGCATGCATAGAATTCCAACCCTTGTGGAATACCTTGTACTCAGCCATACAGTTGAAGGACTCTGTAAAAGAAAAAATGTTCAATAATCAATGGTGTACACCCAATCATCCACTAGGGCATACACATGAAAGGAAGCTCTACCACATCCTCAGTCCAGGGATCATATCCAAGATAGGGCCTCCAAGTGACTTGATCTAAGTCATCAATAATGTGCCACCAGTAGTCAAGTTTTCCCAAATGATCCTAGATAACCATTCCCTCATAAATGAATGCAAATGATCACCAAGGGTCTCGTTGTCGTACTGTTATGGATCATGTGATAGGGAGATGCTCCCAAGTCCATAAAAATAATAATAATGTGCCAGTAGACAATACAATATTGTGTCTATAGACTACATCACATAGCTCATGATATAGTTGTGCCACGATGCAAGAACCCTAGTCAAATCTTTGAGAATGGCCGATCATGTCCTCTAGAATCTGGCCCTAGCCAACTGTAAAGTTGTGACCCGATCGGTTAGGAGGCAAGAAACTACTGACTAGTACTCCAAGTTCTATGGGAAGAATAGGGAAAGAGGTAAATTATGCCCATAGGATGCTCTCATCACCAATCATCAGATCACCAAAAAGCCATCTACACACTGTGCCATCATAAACTTGGTCATAATACACAATCTCTTTGTGTGTGGGAATGCAAAGGAGTCCGTACACATCCTCAGGAGTGATAGTCATCTCCCCCACTAGAAAGTGAAAGGTATTATGGTCAAAGTACCAAATCTCTACCATATCTGTCAATAAGCCCTGATTCACTCAAAATGGAGGTATAGCGAGTAAAAAGGAAAGACCGCATCACCTTATCATTTGATGCTCCTATCCGGTCAAACTGTTTGTCATCTCTAATGGCCAAGGATATAACCCTCAGATAACTAACTTCTGAAGGGGAGCCTATAGAAGCAAGTTAACATGACATCAATTATCAAAATCATTAGATGTTGAATCATCCCAAGTTAATCGACATCCTAAACCTATCAAACCATCATCAATTTTCCTAATTCTACTCAGAGAGGATGAAACATTCATCATCAAAATCAACCAACCAATTAGGATTGACAATAAAAAATTCATCATCACATGATCAAAACTGACACCAAACAACTTGTTTCATCACATAACTCATTAATCAAGCTAATTGACTGAATGACGTAATCAATCAAGCAGCACAACTGACTGAAAGTGCTAAAAATTCCAAAAAAGGGTGTACACACTATTTCATAGCCTATACATGTTAAAAGGAAAATATGCCATTTATATTTTTGAAAATGCTATTACAACTATCAAACACGCTAAAATAAGGTGAACGTGTTGTAGGATTTTAAATGCACTATAGGAATAATGTACACACACTATGGAAAAGGTCATTCATGTAGAGCTAATCATCCACGCTACAAGAAATATAAAAAGAAAAATTCCAACCTAGGGTTCATGCTTGAACGAGCTACTAAATTGCTTGTACGTGCTACTAAAAACTGCAGATGCGCTAAAAATATTTTGTACATGCTATTTAAAACTTCATACGCACTATTTCATCTAAAATTGAAAAAATATAGTTTTACCTAGAAAAATCCAATTTTTTATAAATTAAACACATGAAATGGGAAAAAGAGGTTTCCAAGGGTACTCATTGGAGGTCTGTAATCACAGATGCTGATATCGGTCAGTCATGCTTGAATCTATACTCCACATAAGACATCACCATCATCGCAACTCAAAGGAGTCAGAGGGTAAAAGGTGAAAGTGAAAGATGAAAATGAATAGTAAAATTGACTTTTCACCCCTATATATAGCCATTTGACCTAAAAAGGGGCCCCTTTCAATAGAATTTTTGACCCAGGGTCCAAATTGAACACCAAATCAGCCAAATTAGGGGCATTTGTTCTTAGTCCATTGGTAAAATAATATCGAAAATGAAATTGAAATTAACACAAAATTAAAAATATTTAACAAAATTGATCAAAAACATAAAATCTTTCACTCAAATCAAATTTCATTTCATTTTCGAGGGGGCACACACTTGGATCATCACTGACATAATCAAATCAGTGTAAATTTTTTTGAACTCATTAGTGGGGCATCAAAATTAGTAAATCAGGTAAAAAAAGTCATCACATCAAGAATCTATCCTCGAAACGACCATCGAGACTATCGATCAACCAAAATTTCATCAAAGAATCTACATCTATCATCAAAATCAAGAATCTGCATCATGATATCAAACTTTGTTTGAACCAATGCACTTCACACATTGATTCAAAGAGGGGCATTTGTAATCACCTAAAAATGGGCAAGATCAAACCAAGTGAGAAAGTAAGGAAAAATCAAAACATTAATTGCAATCAAGCTAAAATCCAATAAAAATTGAAAATCAAAAGCCAATTAAATCAAAATCTAAATAAATAAAATAAATCAATTAAATCAAGATAAATTAATTAATTATGCAATTAATCTAATTAATTGTATAGTTCAATTAAAATCAAATCAACCCATTCAAGGGGTACACATGGCTAAAGAAATCAATTAAATTCAATTAATTAATTCATATTTTCCCTCATCCACCACACGGGAGGAAATTACCTCAACCAATAGGAATTAGGCATTGGACTCATATGGATTAAGCCAAAATTAAATCTCAATCACTCATAAGGTGAGAGCATCTTGACCATCCATTTTGTCTCATTGTCCCAAGCTTTTAGGACAAAATATTTAAATTATCCCCATAATTGAAACCATGGATTAAACCTTAATTCAACCATGATCAAAGTAACTCCACCCCCTATGCTTGCTAAAATCTATAAATAGAGAGCTAAAATTAGGAGAAAAGGATCCATACATCTAAGAATTGCATCAAAGTTATTGCAAATTTGAGCTAGAAAGACATTTTAGGAATAATTAAGCATAGTTTTTTTAAATAGGCTTAAATTGTGTAATCTTTCATCATTTTTCTCATTTTAGGACTGTCACTAATAGAAGCTTGTTGAGAGCTTATCATTAGCATTCTTAATTAGAGAGCTATAGGATGTTTCTTGGCTTTATTTGCATTTAAATAGCTTACTAGTTATGGTAATTTATTTTATTTTGATTTAAATATTGTGAAACTAATCCTATAAAGGTACTTCTAGTACACATTGATATTGTTGACTCTAAGATAAAATAGAGTGATGAAGAAAAGAAAAGAAAAGATGCTAAAAAAGTGATAGACACTACAAAATAGTCTATGGACACAAACATACCACAACAAGATACAATAGATCCACCCCAAGAACAACAAGAATATATAGGTGAGCAAGGACACACACACCAACAGGTTGAGCAACAACATGAATAAGATCAAACAAAGGAAGAAGATAAGGAAAAGGAAAAATTAGATGAACATAAGAAGGATATAAGTAAGGAAAAACATAAGGATGAAATGGAGACATTAAGAAGTAAAGATGAGACTACACAAGGAAACACCCCTAGTAGTTCTCAAGTGGTCACAAAAGACACAGGAGTAGAGAAGAAGAGAAAAAGAAGTGAAGACAATGAAGAAGAATTAGATGAAGATGATGACAATGATCCTGAATATGAAATATTGAAGAAGGATCTTTTGTACTAGAAGTACCTTTATAGAATTATTTTATCACTATTTAGATCAACTTAAGCTAAAATACAATAATTAATAAGCTATTTTAATTCAAATAATGACAAGAAACATCCTATAGCTCTCTATTTAGATATGCTAATGATAAGCTCTTAGCAAGCCTCCATTAGTGACAACTCTAAAATGAGAAAAATGAGAAAAGATTACACAATTCAAGCCTATTTCAAAGAAACTATGCTCAATTATGCCTAAAATGCATTTCTAGCTCAAATTCTCAATAACTTGGATGTAATTCTCAGATATGTGGATCTATTCTCATGATTTTAACATTGCTTATATATTTTTGCAAGCATAGGGGGTGGACTTAATTTGATCATGATTCGGTTAAGGTTTAGTCCATGATTTAAAATATGCAGACAAATTTAAATGGTTTGTCCTCAAAGCTTGGGAAAATGAGACAAAATGAGTGGTCAAGATGCTCTCACGTTATGATTGACTGAGATTCAATTTGATTTTGATCCATGTGAGTCCAACTCTCAATTCCTATTGGTTGAGGTAATTTCCTCCCATGTGGTGGATGAGGGAAAATAAAAATTAATTAATCGAATTGAATTGATTTGTTTAGCCACGTGTACCCCTTGAATGGGTTGATTTGATTTTAATTGAACTATACAATTAATTAAATTAATTGTATAATTAATTGATTTATTTGATTTTGATTTTCAATTAATGTTGGATTTTGGCTTGATTGCAATTAATGCTTTGATTTTGCCATAGTTACTCACTTGATTTAATCTTGACCATTTTTAGGTGATTACAAATGTCCCTCTTTGAATCAATGTGCAAAGCACATTGGTTCAAAGATTATCTCATATCCTGATGTAGTTTCCTAATTTTGATGGTCAATGTTGATTTTGATGATAGATGCACATTCTATGATGAAGTACTAATTGATTGATAGTCTTGATAGTCGTTTTGATGATAGATTCTTGATGCGATGCTTGATTTGACCTGATTTTCTGATTTTGATGCCCTACTGATGAATGCTAAAAAATTTACGTTTAAAGATTGTATCATTGATTTGATTATGTCATTGATGATTTGAGATACATTTATTACATGGTTTAATGATTACTGATCTCTAATGATGATATTTTATTCTATAATGTTTTAATGCTATGTGATGATATGGATGGATAGATTTCAATGCTTTATGGTTTATGGATAATGTACGTAATGCAATGTAATGATGCAGTTATATGAATGAATAATGAGATGTAAATGCAATGGATGGATTTTCAATTCTTTATGGTTTATTGATAATGTATGTAGTGATGTGAAATGTGAGATGGATAATGAGATATAAATGTAATTATTCTAATGAATTTAATGATTAATGTATGAACTAACTTAAGGATGAATGCACCTAATGAGAGATAATACTTAATTAATGCAATTAACCTAATGGATGTGAAGTAACTTAATGAATAATGACATAACCTAATGATACATAATGATTAATGATAAATGATGGACTTAATGCAATTTGATGACCTAATGGTAATGCAATTTAATATTTAAATGTAATGAACCCTAAATGAATGCAACTTAATGGTTAAACAAATGATGATTAATGAAATCTATCGATATGAAATCTTAATAATACAATCTAAAGGAACTAAATGTAATGAACTTCAATTAATGCTACCTAATGATGAATAAAATTTAATGCAATGGGATCTAATGAATGCACTTTTAAGGATGAATGCAAATTATACGATGAATGCACTCAATGAAACTAATCTACAATGAATGATTATTAATGTTACTAAAATGTTTTTGATTTATGATGCAATTAATCCAATGCAATGCACCTTAATCTAAGTTTGATTTTTGATTTTTTCAATTTCCAACACATTCTATCATATAAAGTAATGATGAAATTTATCAATTTTAGCTCAACTCCACCCCCTTTTTCCATTTCAATACCATTTTTCAAGATAAGAATCCATGCAAACTAAATGCCTTTAATCTAGTATGGATGCAGCTAGTTGTCACTATTTATAATTAGGAAGCTTATTTTCATGATCGAGCAATTTTGATACCTGAAGTTGGTACAATCATCACTGGTTCAACCATGATGATATGAATACATTTTTTCCTTCCGTGTTGCATGCCTAAAGCTAGTACAAATTTCATTGGTTAGATTCAACCATAAGAGTCTAAATATTGCTTTCATTAGATTTAATATTGCAAGTGGATTTTTGCATTATGATATAGAACATCAAAATATCCAAAAATTCCTATTGCATGAACAAACATAGATCTTAGTTTCTCCATATGTACATGTCCTCGATGATTCTTTGATTATCATGTAATTAGACAAATGATACCTATTTTAAAACCTTGATCTTAAGACACTCATGCAGAAATCAATAAAATATCATGCTTTTATCATCGCTTATCTGGTCCAAGACTTCATCGATTTGCTCAAAAAACATGATTTCATCAATCAAGTAATCACTTAGAGAAAAATTAGCCCTATTTTTCAAATCCATATTTCAAGTATAGTTCCATCCATTTCATATTTGATTGTTCATTTTAATCCTGATAAAGAGTAAATTCATTGTGAGATAATGGATCAAAAGTTTTCATTATCGAATCAATATTTGGATTAGGATTTGGGTCGATCGTCTAAGTGTTTACTTGTGATTTGATGCATTGTTTTGGTGTTAATTGATGTATGTTTGATGAATCCTTTTTTCTTTTAGGATTGATTTTCCACCAGTTTGATGTCATTGGTTTGTTAGACTTGGATCTATGATGAAATCTTTAGGTATTTGCAAATGCAACACTGGGGTTTTATTATGCAATATTTACAAATGCTGGAGAATGCAATATCTACAATGATGACCAGGCCTGAGACTTGACTTGAATTTCAATGGCGTCTATTTACTAGGCATTCACCAATTGAATTTGTTTCTCTTTTTCTCTTTTTATGCTTTTCTTTTTTCTACCAAGGCACTTTTCTTTCTTTTTCAATTTTTTTGTATTTTTCTCTTTTTCAATTTTTATGTTTTCCTATCATCGAGGCACCTATTTTATAGGTTTTTACCAAGACAAAATATTTTAGATGATCATTTTTTAATGTTTTTGGATTTCTTCATGCTCAATTTTCCACTATTTTTGAACTTTTCTACATTTTCTGATTTTTTTTTCCTTCTTTTATGTTTTTCAATGTTTTTGAGATTTTTTAGGATCACTTTTGACTATGTACAATAAATAAGATACTTCCTCATCTGATTTTTTGATACTCTTTTGCTTTATACTCTTTCATTTTATTTAGATGTAAAACCTTTTTAGGTGTATGTTGTTGATGGGTTCTTGTAGTTCTTCTCCATCACAATTAGCTAACTTGTATGTACCCATTCCAAAAGAAGAAGTAATAAAAAAAGGACCTAACCAATTTTCTTCCCATTTCCCTTTCTTTTCTCTTTCTGCCTGATTCTTAGGGTTTTCTCTCAATATCAAATCACCTATTTGAAATGTCCTTGGTTTGATATATTTATTATAATTTATTGACATTCAATTCTGATACACTTTGAGATGATCAAAGGATTGTTGTTTTCTTTCATCCAACAATTCCAATTCTTGCAGTCTAGCAACCCTAGTCTTCTTCACTTAGCAATCCATGTAATGAAAAATTAAGGATGGAATTTTAACCTCTAATGGTAATACCACTTCAACTCCATAAACCAATGAAAATGGTGTATCTCCCATTGGCATCCTCATACTTGTTCTATATATCCATAGAGTAGGATTTATCTGAATATGCCAATCTCTACCTAAATTGTCAACTGTCCTCTTCAATATTTTCAAGATGTTCTTATTAGTGGCCTTCGTTTGTCCATTTCCTTGTAGATGATATATTAAAGATGACTAGTGTATCATATGGAATTTTGCACACAATTCTTTCAAATCTTTGTTCTTGAAATGTTTAGCATTATCTGTTATGATTTCTTGAGGGATGCCATACCTAAAAATTATGTGGTTCAATATGACTATGGAGATTTTTTTCCCATTACAATGGATATTGGCACAACTTCAACCCATTTGGTGAAGTATTAAGTTGTAGTGATGATGAGCTTATGACCATTGGATGAAGGTGGGTAAATCATCCCTATTAAATCCAACCCCCATTGATAAAAGGGCCAAGGTGTAGTCATCAAATGCAGTTCTTGAGCTAGCACATGAATTAGGCTTCCATGGTATTGACATTTTTGACAAGTCTTCACAAAAAGACATGCATCTTTCTCCATAAAAGGCCAATAATATCCTATCCTTATAAGTTTCTTTGCTAAGGTTAACCCATTCAAATGTGACCCATAGATTCCTTCATAGATTTTTTGGAAGGATAATTTTGATTCCTCCTTCTCTAAACACCTTAAAAGAATTTTGTCTAGATTCTTGTGATACAATGTGTAAGATACAAGGGTGTAATGAGAGACTTGTCTTATGAAATTCATTTTCTAGTTTTGGGTTTGGTCCAAGGGTAAGGTTTGGTCTTTTAGGTACATATAGATGGATCCATACCAGGGTGAGTCATGTCCAACTAATAAGAAAATGATGTGTCAATTGGAAGGGTCAAATGCAGGTTGTCCCATTTCTTCTACCAAGAATTTGTATCTTGCACTTTGGTCTGGCATTTGGAGAAGTGAAGCCAATGTAGCCATGGCATCTGTTGCTTTGTTCTTTTCTCTAGGCACTTTCTCAAATGTGATAAAGGTGAAATAATTCTTGAAATCTTCTATCATATTCTTGTAAGGTATCAATTTGTCATCTTTAGTGTGATGCTCATCATTTCTCTGAATAATGACTAATTAAGAATCCCCATACATCTGCAATTCTGTCACCTTCCATTCTAAGGTGAATTTGATGCCAATGACTAATGCCTCATATTAAGCTATATTGTTTGTACATGGAAATAGTAGCTTATATGATTTAGGGATTGTTGATCTTTGGGGTGTAATCAATAGTATTCCCTCTCCTGAGCCATGTTGAGTATAAGCACTAGTACATTTTGCACCATTTTTTGATGCAATAATGGTTGCAGTTTCTACCCATCACGATCAAATAGTTGACCAACTAGTTCGTCGCTATTATCTACGTCAAAATATGGACCCATACTTGAAACTGATGAATGATCAACTCCCATATTAGTCAAAAAAGAGGGAAATCTAGGCCAAAAATAACATTGGCATGTGTTCATGTATTGATTGATCTTTCAACCAATATAAATTAATATTGGTCAAAAACTTTGGTCACTCTGACCAGGATGCCAAACTCGCAACGGTCATATTTTGACCACAGTTGGTTGAAATATTTAGTGGCTCCAACCAGGATTCCAAATCTATGACACCACATTTCAACACAGAATGGTTAATTTTATGCCAGAGTTTTGACGTAGGTGGGTCAAAATTTTGACGAAACGCGCAGTGTTTAAAAACAAATTGAAGATAAATATCCAGACTAATCACTAATGGCATCCTGATCGGTGATTAGTCTAGATATTTATCTTCAAGTGTCCACACTCATTCTACTGCTTATTGCCAGCGGGTCCCTGCTCATTCTTTTTTCCAGACTGCTTTGGGCTATAGCAATCCATCTTCTCTGCTCTGCATGAAACTATGGGTTTTTTCATTTTGTTTGAACTATTTGAGAGATAGGCTCTGATTGGTGATCCATGAATTGGTAGAGCTTCCTCTTAGATGCCCATAACTCTTCAAATCTATTGGTGTGAAGCCCCCAAAGGGTATTCTACTCTATGGGTCTCCTGGTTCTGGGAAAACTTTAATTGCTAAGGTAGTGGAAAATGAAACCGGTTCCTTCTTTTTTTGTATCAATGGACTTGAGATCATGTCAAAGTTGGCTAGAGAAAGTGAAAGCAATATTCGAAAGGCTTTTGAGGAGGCTGAGAAGAATGCCCCATCCATTATATTTATTGATGAGATATTACAGAGATTTGTTAGCGGGCTTGCAAGTATACTATTAGAGAAAATATTGAGAAGGTGAGTTTAAATTGTGGTGGCTTTTGCAAACTAGATTTGGTTATGAATTTATTAATGGTTTTTTTTGAATTGGTTTGTTGGAATTTTACATTTTTTGATTCAATTTTCCTCAGCTTGTATCTTATTTTTTCAATTTGTCATGTTCTCTTTCCTCTGCACTTTTACAGGATAATATTGAACGTGAAAGAAAAAGAAGTGAGAACCCCAAGGCAATGGATAAGGATGATAGTGATGAGGTAGCTGAAATAAAGGCTGCTCATTTTGAGGAGTTAATGAAATATGCCTGAAGAAGTGTCAGTGATGCTGATATTCAGAAGTATCAAGCCTTTGCACAAACACTACAGCAATCTCAAGGCTTTGGTTCTGAATTTCAATTTCCTAGTGCTTCTTTTGTTGCTTTAGATGTATTTGCTACAATAAATAATGAAGATGATGATGACTTATACAGTTAGGAAACTTAGTACACAATTGTCATCTTAATGAAGTGACAAATGTGTATGTTCTAGCCAAGGACTTACTAACTTGTAAGTCTTTAGAGAAATATTAACTATGGCAAGGAAATTTAGCTATGGAAACTTTTTCTCAAGTGGTAGATAATTCTACGAAAACCTTGGTTTTTAAAAAAAAATCCTGCTGGAAAATATTCTATACTAAATCAATTCTACAACAAAGAAAGTCTAGTTCAACTAATTTTGACTGGTGATCTGTGAATTGGAAGAGCTTCCTCTTAGACACCCACAACTATTCAAATCTATTGGTGTGAAGCCCCCAAAGGGTATTCTTCTCTATGGGCCTCCTAGTTCTAGGAAAACTTTAATTGCTAGGGCAGTGGCAAATGAAACTGGTGCCTTCTTTTTCTGTATCAATGGACTTGAGATCATGTCAAAGTTGGTTGGAGAAAGTGAAAGCAATCTTTGGAAGGCTTTTGAGGATTCTAAGAAGAATGCCTCATCCATTATATTTATTGATGAGATATTACAAAGATTTGTCAATGGGCTCTAGCAATCCATCTGCTCTGCTCTACGTGAAACTATGGGTTTTTTCATTTTATTTGAACTATTTGAGAGATAGGCTCTGATTGGTGATGCATAATTGGTTTGCATGTTTGCAGTGTGGAAGCAGTGTTGGGGATGCTGGTGGTGCTGTGGAGAGAGTCCTTAACCAGTTGTTGACGAAGATGGATGGTATGACAACTAAGAAAATAGTTTTCATTATACCTAATGGCATTGGCCTATTATACCCAAGGATTCAATGGAGCCAATATTAAAGAGATTTTTCAGCAGGCTTACAAGTATGCTATTAGAGAAAATATTGAGAAGGTGAGTTTCAATTGTAGCAGTTTTTACAAACTAGATTTGGTTATGAATTTCTTAATGGTTTTTTTTGAACTGGTTTGTTAGAATTTTACATTTTTTAATTCAATTTTCCTCAACTTGTATCTTATTATTTCAATTTTTCATGTTCTCTTTCCTCTACACTTTTACAGGATATTGAATGTGAAAGAAAAAGAAATGAGAACCTCGAGGCAATGGATGAGGATGATAGTGATGAGATAGCTGAAATAAAGGCTACTCATTTTGAGGAGTCAAATTGTCAGTGATGTATTTGATGTTGTTGTTGCTGCTACTACTTCTTCTGCTACTACTTTGGATGTATTTTCTAAGATGATTTCCCCCACCAAGATGATGTGCATCCATTTTATGGAGATCTGCTAAATGTTTTATATGATAAAGATCACTACAAGTTGGCTCTTGGCTAGATCAATATTGCTCGCAATCTCATTGCCAAAGTGGCCAAAGACTATGTTAGGCTGATAAAATATGGGGATTCTCTTTACTACTACAAATATTTGAAAGTTGTTGCACTTGGATAGATATGTACCATTGTTAACAGAATTGGACCGAGTTTGGCTTACCTCAAACAAGTGAGGTAGCATATGGTTATGTTCTTTTTTCTATCTATCTAGTTTTCACTACCTGTCATTCCTTGGGATATCTTGCAAGGGTTCTATAAATTGATGGTCTATATTTTGGTGGGTGTCTTGTATGGGCCTATGAACTTTTTTATCTTGTCTTTTTTTTCAATCCTACAACTATATTTTGATACATGGATTTCTTGTAAGGAACTTTGATATCGCCATTTCAGTAGTTCTTCATATGATAGTTTTCTATGTAGTCCTCAGTCTAGGCTTTATTTGTAGATTTTTTTATCTTAATATTAAAAGAATTAATTTAGTTAAATAAAGCTTTATGTCCCAAACAAAATGACAACTAGGATGTGAATTTAATCTTTCTGGCAACTAAAGAGTCAAAAAATATAACAGATGGTTCAATATAACATACAACTTTGTCCATGTAAGAGTTGAACTCTAAAATTTATGGTATGAAGACCTGTAACTAGCAGCTAAGAATATGATACTGAATAATTATGACTTGTTTTAAAAATTTAGGAAAAATAACCATTTTTATAGCAATTACTTAAAAAAAAAGTATACCTGATCGATGACTCAATATTTGTAACCTCTCAGAAACTTTTCCTTTCCACTTCAATATCTTTCCTTGATAATTCTTGATCTCCTCAGAACCACTAGAAAAAAAACAATGACAATAGAACTTTCTACTTTAGAAAATTGTATCAATACTTAACTTAAACATTACAGTCATGAAGGGTGTAACAAAATATGATATGCTAATAGACAAATTCCTTTTGCACAAAATGGCATTAAGCATGGATTTTGGTTTACATGTGGTACATCAATTCCTTCATCAAAGACATTATCTATTACATTTATAATTGTTTATTTAGGTTCCATAGCACTAGCATATACACAAAAAGAATCTATATTAAAAAAAATATGGACACTACATATATATAAAAATGCATGTTAAAAAAAAAGAGGCCACTAAGGAAAATTGCACAGGTATCTAGAAACAACATTACCCAACTCTTTCTCTCAAGCCAAAGACTCAGTGTGTTCAATTGCCCAGACTAGCAGTCAATTCTATCTTGAGTATATCTGTTAGGCCCTCCTGTAGTTTGAACAAATTAAGAATAGAAGATAGGAACTTATTTAACACTTCACCTACTCAAAAACACAAACCAATGAAATAATCCACATAAGGCCAAGAGAGGTTGATGCATTCAATATGCAATAGTAATCAAGATGACACAAGGCAAGGGTCAAGAGGGGCCAAAGGATGGTGCACCCTAATGATCCAAGCCTGCAACACACATGCAGAAGCAACAACAACAAGAGAGAGAGAATGCCAGATCAGTCATATATTATCATCAAATTGAATCATACATGCCGGGTTGTAAGGCCTTCCCAGTTATGGCTTGATATTACAATGAATTAAAAAAGTCCTCAAACATGTGAGGATCTGCTACAAATCATGATTCTAATGCCTTCTATCTTCTATCAAAACTGACTCCCTAAACTACCACCAAACATCTACATTTATACAAGAAGCTATCGAGCTGAGTCAACTTTCAGATCCATAATTAATAGAAGTAACAGTCAAATCTAGGACCACGTGCTTCCCAATGATGGATTCCAGCATTAATTCCTCCATCCAATATAAATGCACAAGTCGGCCACAACAAGAAACAAAACTAGACCATCGGTAAGCAAGATAATCGAGTAGCAGATAGGCAATGTCAAGCGCCATTAAAATAACCGATCACCTAGGAGATAACCAACCACACTTGGTAACCAAAGGAAATTGACCAACTACTGACCAACTTGGTCAAAGCAGAAACTGAGCAACATAGACAAAACTCAAAATTATTTTGGTGACACAGGATTGCCAAGGACCCGAGATGCTCTTGCATTAGACACCTAGGGTTATTTTGAAATAATTCTCAGAATCATTTGGTAGGTCTAGTCCAAGCTACATCCAACTCATACTATGAAATCCAAGAACTGTCTTCCATCGGTCTATTCTTCCACTTAACCAGATATTCCATGTACTATTTTCCTCTTGTACTTTTTCCAACTCTTTCCTTCAAAATTTTTTCAACTTCATCATTCTAATTCTTAAGATATTTTTTTGGTACTATCACTTCTTCATCAAGTTCATGATACTCATATAAATTAGAAATGTTGAAAATTAGTGATATGTCCATATCATCAGGTAACTCAATCTCATATGCATTTCCACTGTCAAATTTCCTCAGAATCTTGTAAGGTCCAAACTTCTTCATCTTTATCTTCCCATATGTTCCAATAGGAAACCGACCATTCTTCAAATGAACCATCACTTCATCACCAACATCAAAAGTCTTATGTCTCCTTGATCTATCAGCTCTGTCTTTGTATTTCTAATTACTATCTTCCAACTTCAGCTTCACATCTTCATGCAATGTCTTCATATACTCAGCAAACTTTACTCCTTCAGCACTTCTCTTATTCTCATCAGCAATGTCTTTGAAGTCAGATATTCCTCTTAGTTGTGTGCCATTCACAATCTTAAATGGTGTCTTTCTAGTACTCCTATTCATTGAATTGTTATATGCAAACTATGCTTGTGCCAACGCAAAATCCCAAATACTCGGTGTGTCTCCAACTAAACATCTCAAAAGATTTCCCAAACTTCTATTCACAACCTCAGTCTATCCATTGGTTTGTGGGTGAAATGTAGAACTATATTTCAATTCAATGCCAAATTTCTTCCAAAGTGTTTTCCAAAAATAACCAACAAATTTACTGTCTTGGTTAGAGATAATACTCCTCAGTAACCCATGTAATCTTACAATTTCCTTAAAGAAAAGATCTACTACATGTACTACATCTGATGTCTTTCTACAAGGTATAAAATGTGCCATCTTAGAAAATCTATCCACAACAACAAATATAGAATCATTACCTCTTACTGTCTTCGGTAAGCCAAGAACAAAATCCATACTGATATTAATCCAAGGTTTCTCAAGAACAACAATCGGTGTATACAATCCAGTATTCTGACTTACTCCTTTTGCAACTTGACAAATTCCACAAATTTTCACAAATTTCTAAACATCTTTATACAACTGCGGCCAATAGTATTTCTCCTTAAGAAAATTCCATGTTTTATCAATACCAAAATGTCTAGCCAAACCACTACTATGTTTCTCTTTTATCAAATTAGATCTCATTACTCCTCTCGGTATACACAACTAAATACCTTTAAACAACATACCTTCTTGAATGAAATATTCAACTTATTTAGTATCTTGTTGATCTTGAATAGGTGCTCTGCACTTTCTCCATGGCTCAGAAAAATTAGGGTCATTTTCATACAAACCTCTCATCTCATCAAAACCAAGAACTTCAATTTTCATCTCGATCATCAAAGATCTTCTTCTACTCAATGCATCAACAACTTGGTTAGTCACAAATGTATAAATCTGCAAATACTCAACCCATTTCATATGTCTTTGATTCAACTTATTCTGATTACCAAAATATTGTAAATCCTTATGGTTAGTATACAAGACAAATTCACTCAGTATCAAATAATGTCTCCATTTCTTCAGTGCTTGAACAATAGCATAGAATTCTTGATCATACATAGAATATTTCATTCTAGCATCATTCAACTTTTCACTAAAGAAAGAAATGGGTTTACCTTCTTGACTCAACACAACTCCAATTGCACTTCCACTTGCATCACATTCTACTTAAAATACTTTACTAAAATTACGTAATGCCAAAACAGGTAATTCAACAACCTTCTTGTTCAGGGTCTCAAAAGTTCTATCAGCTCCATGTGTCTACTTGAATTCTCTTTTGTCTCCTCTCATAGTCTTAGTCATAGCATTACAAATTGAACTAAAATTCCTTATGAACTTTTGGTAAAAACTTGCCAAACCATGAAATGATCTTACCTCACTAGCATTCACAGGTGTAGGCCAATTCAAAATAGCTTCAAGCTTTTTAGGATCCATCTTCAAACCATCAGCTAAAATAACAAATCCCAAATACACAATCTCTTCTTTCATGAATGAACACTTTTTCAAATTTATCAGCAACTTTTCCTCTTTCAATCTCTACAAAACTTGTCTAACATGCAACAAATGTTCTTCTCTGGTCTTACTAAATATCAAAATATCATCAAGATATACAATCACAAATTTACCCAAGAATTTCTTCAAAACCTCATTCATCAACCTCATAAAAGTACTCGGTGCATTAGTTAAACCAAAGGGAATAACTAGCCACTCATACAAACCTTCTTTTGTCTTGAAAGAAGTCTTCCATTCATCACCTTCTCTAATTCTAATCTGATGATACCCAATTTTCAAATCAATCTTTGTAAAATACTTTGCTCCAGTCAAACTATCCATTATGTCATCCATTTTCGGTATAGGAAACCTATACTTCATTGTTATCTTATTGATTGCTTTGGAATTAGTACACATTCTCCATTCTCCATTCTTCTTCAGTGCCAATACAATAGGTACTGCATAAGGACTCAAAGTTTCTCTGATCAAACCTTTCTCCAACAACTCTTGAATCTGTCTGTTCAATTCCTAATTCTTGGTAGGTGTCAACTGATGAGGTGCCTTATTCAGTAAACTAGCTCTAGGG
This sequence comes from Chamaecyparis obtusa, assembly GCA_027943335.1. Taxonomy (NCBI): domain Eukaryota; kingdom Viridiplantae; phylum Streptophyta; class Pinopsida; order Cupressales; family Cupressaceae; genus Chamaecyparis; species Chamaecyparis obtusa. Next base: position 172,728 of record BSBK01003440.1, on the reverse strand, counting down.
ATTAGATCCATATAATGATCAATGCTTCTTTTCAATGGCAAGCCATTAGGTACATTATCAAAAATGATATCACTATACTCAGTGAGTAGCTTATTAATCTCCTCAGGGACATTATCCTCTATTTTCTTACTTGGTTTATTAGGAATCATAGCAAAACATACATCATTCCTCTTCAAAGAATTAACAAACTTCCTTCCTTCCATCAAGAAAAATTTCAAAAATGTGCAAACATTACTAACAGGTTCTTCCATCAATGGTAACAAGATTTGTTTCTTTCCATCAGCCACAATAGTATACTTATGCAATCTCCCATCATATACAACATGTCTATCATATTGCCAAGGTCTACCCAACAAAATATGACAACAATCCATAGGCATAATATCACATAACACTTTATCATAGTACTTTCCAATCTTCAAATTCACATAACATTGTTCACTTACCAGGAGTGTATGTTCATCTTTGATCCATGAAATTTGATAGGGCTTCGGATGTACCAACCTTTCCAACTACAATTTTGTGACCATCTCTTCAAATGCCAGGCTCTCCAAGCTACCACTATCAATGATTACCTTCCAAACTTTGTTAGAGACTCTACATCTGGTCTTGAAAATTTTTTTCCTTATCAGATCTTCCTTCTTGCTTTCATTCCATAGTGCTCTCCTTACCATCAAGTTATTTTCCTTCTTAGGTTCATTCGGTGACTCTTCTTGCACCAAAGCATTTCTACTGCTACCAACCTTCTTACTAGCTTGTGTACATTCAAAAGATCTATGTCCTTCCTCTCCATAGTTATAAAAATTTCCTTGAAAACTTCCTCTACTATAACCACCTTGGTAGTTACTGCCTCTGCCTCTATAACTTTCACCTTTCCACTTGGTCTTGCCTTTGTACAGATTTGTCTTTTCTACTTTAGATCTACCAATTTCACCATTAGATCTACCTCTTCCTCTAGGGAATCTACCACCTCAACCTCTCTGTCTCTATTCATGTCTCTTGTTCAATTTCTCCTTGGCTTTCAAAGCAAATTGATAAGCCTCTTCAATGTTCTCCAATTTGACCATACTAATTTCCTCTTGGATGGAAACCCTCAAACCATTCAGGTATCTGCCAATTCTTTCCACATCATCTTCATCATGTCCAGATCTGATATCTAATCTATATAATTCCTTAGTATACTCTTTTATTGAGCTATCTTTCTATCTCAAACTTTGCATTCATTGAACTAGGTTAATCTGATAATCACAGGGTAAGAACTTTCCTTTTAATTTATTGACCATTTTACTCCATACCTTAATTTTTTCTTTTCCTTTCCTTTTTCTATCCATTTTCAGATGTTCCCACCATAAGGATACATGACTTTTCAACTTTGTGCTTGTAATCTTCACCTTCTTATCCTCAGGGATGTTTTCATACTCAAAATAATTTTCCATTTCAGTGATCTAGTCCACCAATTCATCAAAATCTAGCTTTCCACTATACTCAGGAGGATTGAAATATGGTGTTTACTTTAGACTTGTCAAAGCCTTCAAAAATATTTCTTTTCCTTGATCCACAATAGGAGTAGGTTCTACATTTGCCTGTTCTTCTTCAATTTCATCATCACTAACATCTTCAAGATGTCTGCCTCTTCTTTGGGCTGTCTTCACTACTTCTAATCTAGCAGTAATCTGTCTTAGCATATCTGCCAATCCTGGATCTACATCTCACCTCCCACAAACCATCTTAACAACCCTCTACAATTGTAGGTCAGATCGTAATCTGCTACCCCACAAAAATTCAACTAGGGATTCAAGAGGAACCTACAAACCTAGATCCATAGACCTAGATCAAGATCTCACCTCACTTTGATACCACCTGATGCAAGGCAAGGGTCAAGAGGGGCCAAAGGATGGTGCACCCTAATGATCCAAGCCTGTAAAACACATGTAGAGGAAACAACAACAAGAGTGAGAGAGAGAATGCCAGATCAGTCATATATTATCATCAAATTGAATCATACATGCCGGGCTGTAAGGCCTTCCTAGTTATAGCCTGATATTACAATGAATTACAAAAGTCCTCAAACATGTGAGGATCTGATAAAAATCACTATTTTAATGCCTTTTATCTTCTATCAAAATTGACTCCCTAAACTATCACCAAACATCTACATTTATACAAGAAGCTACAAAGCTAAGTTGGCCTTTAGATCCACAATTAATAGAAGTAACGGTCAAATCTGGGACCACATGCTTCCCAATGATGGATTCCTACATTAATTCCACCATCCAATATAAATGCACAAGTCGGCCACAATAGGAAACAAAACTAGTAAGCAAGATAACTAAGCAGTAGACAGGCAATGCCGAGTGCTAGTAAAATAATTGACTGCCCAGGAGATAACTGACCAAACTCGGTAACCAAAGGAAACCAACCAACTACCAACCAACTCGGTCAAAGCAAAAACTAAGCAACACAGACAAAACTCAAAATTCTTTTGGTGACATAGGATTGCCAAGGACCCAAGATGCTCCTGCATCACAAGAATTCATTAAAACATAATGATATTCATTAACATGACATATAATATAATTAACTGATGAGGATATCCCAGAAATCCCTAATATAATAAATATGGTGAAGAAAAAACTAAAGAAGATTCAATGCATAAATTATTACTATTTTTCATGATGCTACTACTGGCCTCACTACGATGTCCATGACCAAGTAATTGATTTGTGCTCTTCAACATCTCCTCGGTTGGATTTGCATCTTCCAAAATAATAATAATTTCTACATTACTCTTTTTAGTTTTTTCTTCACCATATTTAATATATTAGGGATTTCTGAGATATCCTCATCTATATCTACAACTATTGCCTCTGTTGTTGCAGGTGCTTTTCCCCTATCTAACATTTATCTTCAGGTGTCCACACTCATTCTATTTCTTATTGCTAGTGGGTCATAGTCAGTGATTGGGAGAGCCCTATTTTGGCACTAGTCATGTAGTACAAGCACTAGAATTGATTTTTTTGGCACAGGCTGGGAAATTTTTGTATATCAACATGCAATAGAGTTTGGGGATTTTTTAGTATTTAAATACATCTATGGGATGTATTTCAGAGTTTAAATATATGGGAAGAATGGTTGTGAAAAAGATATTTCTATTTTTCATTCTGAGAAGAACCAGAGTGATTTTGAGTCACAGAGGAAATGCCCTAATCCTTCAAAAAGTGCAATTTCGATGAGTTCTGATCACTTGAGGGACAAAAAATTATTTGTTGAGTTGAAAAGAAAATCAACTGATCAACAGATAATTTTCTATCCCTCAAGTTATCAGAACTCATCGAAATAGCACTTTTTGAAGGATTAGGGCATTTCCTCTATGACTCAAAATCACTTTGGATCTTCTCAAAATGAAAAATAGAAAAATATTTTTCATAGCCATTCTTCCCATATATCTAAACTCTAAAATACATCCCACAGATGTATTTAAATACTAAAAAATCCCCAAACTCTATCGCATGTTGATATACAAAAATGTCCCAGCCCGTGCCAAAAAACTCAATTCTAGTGCTTGTACTACATGACTGGTGCCAAAACATGGCTCTCCAAAAAATCTTGTGTTGCTTCAACTTCTTCTCCACCATATAATGATGGTATGAGACATCTTTCCACTAGGATTCCCCATCCGAATACACCTCCAGCACTAGAATGGAATCCCTTCGTAATCCCTTGTTAAATTATTGAGCTTCTCTTTGTTTCGAGAATAGTTTAACATTCTCTACTTAACAGGGCCAACCACGTGAAGGTGGAAGTTCATTTAGCCCCTCCTAGGAGCCTCTTATGACCCTTTATGACATTTTAAGACCTCTAATATGTATTCTTAGGGATCGTAAATGGTCGTGAAGGGTCATAAGGGGTCTTGGGACACAACTGCTAAGAAACATAATTGTAGGCATCATGGTCACATTTTTTTAGAGACAATGTAATTGAGTGGTATACCCAGATGATGGAGAGAAACTTCTGCACCTTTGGTTCCAAGTTTTTCTACATCCCACGATGTCAACTTGGAATCAGAGGATCAGAGGTTGCACTCCATCATTATTGGTATACAACTCAATTATGTTGTCTCCAAAAAAATGTGACCATGATGCCTAGAATTATGTTTGTCAGCTATTGTGAAATCTTTTGTAGTGTGGCCTTTGTTTCCTTTGATGTGTCCTACAACCTATGAAAAGTTTGAAATATGTTACATGATATAGATATAAAGATCACTAATTAGTGCATTATTACATTCTACTAGTAGTTAATACTATTGCATACCTTCTTCTCTCATTTGCTGGTGTAATTCCTCTTTGAGTATCCCCTTTCTCCTTTGCATCCAAAATGAACTCATTCCAATCCCTCATTGGAATAAAGGGAGGATGCTCATACTTTGGGTTCTAAATGAGACTCCTTCTATATGAGTCCCTCACATTCTTAAGGTGTTTGGCAGCTTTTTCTAAAATTTTCTAGAATTTTCTTTTGCTAATAATTTTTGTATTGACTCTTTTTAGTTTTTTCTTCAACATATTTATTAGATTAGGGATTTCTAGGATATCCTCATCTGTATCTACAACTATCACCTCTATTTTTGCAGGTGCTTTTCCCCTATCCTGAACATCAAATTGCGATAGGAATATTAGTAAAACTATCATAATAACTCCAAAACCCTAAATAAAATAACATAATAATATAACATTTTTCAACTATCTAATTTGTACAATTTCAATAAGGTTTACCATTTCTAACAAATGGGTGGGAGGAGTATCCCTGTGGCCTCTATCATGTGGGGGATCCATGTCACCTGCTCTTTTATTTCAAGCTTCAGCGAGACTTCATACCACGTAGTGTTCATAGATTATGTTCAATGCATTATTTACGCTTGTATTGGTGGGAAAACTCTTGAAAATGTGCAAAAGAGATTTCATTCAACCATGTTGTTTACATGACACATGTAGTTTACCTCTAGCCTAAATCAGCATTGCGTACAAATCTGGGGAAAGTGTGTGGTACAAAGCCTCACTGAAGCTTGAAAATGATCAATGATCTCAAGAATATCATCTTTTTTCCACTCTTCTTGCCTCTCTTTTCCCATCTCGTAGCTTGGGCATTGCGACATGAATCCTAGTTTCCACAACTACTAATGGATCCTTAGGTGTAGTTGAAATTACCAAATGGTCTTCATAGGTCAAGGAACAAATGGAATAACCAAGAAAACACTATACATTAAATCATGTGATTGATAATAGATTGGGGCTCACCTGAGCCATAAACATGAAGAATTATTCTAAAAAAAGATGTAAACCATATATATGTGCACTTGAGGCAAAGAGAAGTTGCACCATATCCATATTAAAATATTAGTTACAATATGAAAATACTAAACTAACTAATTCCTGAGTTCATCTCTGCATATGGTCGCAACAAAGATATGTAATTACAATATAGAGAAGGCATTGTAAAAATATAATTTTGGAATTTTCCCTAGCCTGACATGTTTTGCACTCAAACCCTTCATTGCGGATAAGTGGAGATGGGCGGATAGATGTAGATGAATTTTTGTCGACCCAACTAAAGTATCCACAACCATTATTTCCCTATGATGCCCAATCTACATTAGTTCTTATAATATAATGAATAGTATTTACATTAGAAACATTAAATATATACACATTAGCAACCTTTTTTCCATTTGGGCAGCACCAAAATTATCATCCAAGGTTGTTCTATGTCTGTGAAGTCTTCAACACACACTGCCCACCACCACATTGACAGTTTGGCACATTGATAAGAGCCATCGAGCCTATATCAATAATGCATCGCACCATCATTACTACATTTATTATTTTTATATGATTATTTTTATATGGAATACACCAAGGAGTACCATAAAAAATATTAACCATTTGCAATAATGAAAAGTAAACCTAAATCAAATAGCTCATTTTTTTATCAACATGTGTAGTCTCTGTGTATATGAAAAATGAAAGAAATATCAAGCTGAAATAAAATAGTGAACAAAATAGTATTCCACATAGAGTGAATGAAATATACCATCAAAAGAAGGTGACAAAATCTTGTCATGAAGCACAGACATAGGAAATAAAAAAGGGACAAAAGACAAGAAATAAGAAAAATCATTACGACTATAGAAAAATCATTTATACTATAATAAAAAAAAGAAACACTCTTTGTCAACAATTTTCAAAATCATTAGGACTATAGAAAAATAATTAAGACTATAAAAAATCAAATTTTAGAAATGGATAGTTCTGATGCTTTGCCATTACAACAATTGAGCATTCATCATTTGGTATTATGTATTCAATTTAAGTATGTCAACAATGTTCAAGAAATAAGAAAAATCATTACGGCTATAGAAAAATCAAGTTCTAAAAATGGACGGTTCTGATATTGCTTTGCCATTACAACAATTGAGCATTCATCATTTGGTATTGTGTATTCCATTTAAGTATGTCAACAATGTTCAAGAAATAAGAAAAATCATTAGGACTATAGAAAAATCAAGTTCTAGAAATGGGTGGTTCTGATATTGCTTTGCCATTACAACAATTGAGCATTCATCATTTGGTACTTCTTGGTGTATTCCATTTAAGTTTCTTGTTGAATCCTCAAGTTGAGTTGGCCTATTTAAGGTGATAGTAGAGGGCTCTACATCAACAGTCTACAAAATTAGACCTTTATTTTAAATGCATTTAACACAAAAAAAATTATAAAACTGAACCAATGGCATGTTTACAACAAATAAATAGAATGATAATAATATGCTAAAAATTTGATTCTATTTAATACATGTCAAAGGACTAGTAGGGGGTGGGGAGAGAGAGAGAGAGAGAGAGAGAGAGAGAGAGAGAGAGAGAGAGAGAGAGAGGGAATGACGAGGATATTGATGCTCTGCTTAGCTGTTATCTTAGAAAAATGAGCAAGAAACCAAAAAAGAAATGATTGTAATTAACATTTTTTGCTAATCATTTCTTTTTTGGTTTCTTGCTCATTTTTCTAAGGTAACACCTAGTAAGCGGAGCATCAATATCCTCATCATTACCCCCCTCTCTCTCTCTCTCTCTCTCTCTCTCTCTCTCTCTCTCTCTCTCTCTCTCTCTCTCTCTTTCTCTCTTTCCTACAACAAATGGACTTGTGATGATTTTCACAATAGTAAATGTGTGGCAGGAATGCTCAAAGTACTACTTAGGAAAATATGAATGTTCATCACTTGTTGCTGAAACATATTTACATAAACCAATTAACTCAAAACACAAACCCTTTTTTGAATAATTTAACTTTAACTTTGGTTGTGTTGAAGGAACTATGTTGACTTTATTTTGTAGTTGTTTAACATGAGAGTTTGTAGATTAATAAGAGTTCATATTTTTATGGGATCATATCATTCAATTGAGCATTAATGCCCATCTATATCTAGTTTGATGAACATAACTCATGTACCTCATGCTAGTGTTTTGGGATTAGACTAGACATTATCCAACTACCTATGAAGGTTGTCACTATTATTAATTGGTGGTAAAGGAGGACCGCCTATGTGTTATAGCACTTTATATAAATACTCACTATTTGGATAATGTCTAGTCTAATGAAAATAGTGTATACAAGGTATCCAACAACACTATCATGAGGTACATGAGTTATGTGCATCTCACTAGTTATAGATGGGAAACTATGGCACACTAATATCTATGAACTCCTATTAATGTACAAACTCTCATGTTAGACAACTACACAATAAAGTCAACATAGTTATGTTAACACAACCAAAGTGAAAATTAAATTATCTAAAACAAATGGTGCCTTAGAGGGATAGAGGAACACTTTGCTAAAGAAGTTTGACTATTTTTTGTGAAAATACCTCCAAGGAATGTAGGTACTGCCAGGGAGATCTGGGAGTTGAAGGAGAAGAACACAAGGTTACAGGATTCTTACAATGCACTTTTGGCTAGACTTGAAGCACTGGAATCTAATCAATGAAGAGCAGCAAATGAAGGTGTTGATAGTGAAGATCAAGAAGAAACCCATAATGAAGGGGAAGGAGAGGAATAAGAGGAATAAATAGATCTTGAAGAGAAGAGGACAATCAGGATATTCAAGGCTATGAAGATTGAGCAGCATAAGGTGAGGGGAAATATCCCTATGTATGATGGAAGTCTGAAAGAAAAAGAGCTTTTGGACTAGATTGCATCAATGGTTGCATACTTTGAAGGTGAAGAGGTACCAAAAGATCAAAGGGTCAAATTGGCAAAAAAAAACTCAAAGGGCATGCACTCCTATGGTGGGATCATAAGGAGGCAGACAAAAGGAGAAGAGGTAAGCCAAAGATTGTTTCTTGGGACAAGATGATAGAAAAATTGAAAGGTAACTTTCTTCCTAAAGACTTTGATGTACAAATGCATAAAAGAATGAAAATTTTAAAACAAAGAGATTTAGATGTTAAAGCATATACAGATGAATTCTATAAACTAAGCATAAGGTTAGGATTGGAAGAAGATGAAGTTGTTAAGGTTGCTAGATATTTAGGTGGTTTAAGATTTAACATCCAAGATGAATTTTTGGCTTCTAACCCGAGAAGTGTGAAGGAATGTTACCAATTGGCCCTTAGAATAGAGGATAAATTGAAGAGGAAAAGTGAAAGATAGAATAGCAGCAATATAGGAGTTTCTTTAATGAGGGGAAGAGGAGGAAGGACAAATCAGTTTTGGGAAGAAAAGGAGAAAGGATTGAATAGGACAATGTTGTGCAGTCCTAGAAATGCAAACTTTTGGGATTTTTTAAATAGGTACAGTCAAGTGTCCTATTGAAGGGCAGCCAGTAAGCAACCATGTTTAGATGTGGATGTCTAGTGGGTAGAAATAACCAACTATCAAGGCACCAGATTCCTAAAGTACAGGTTCAAACTCGGACATCCAATGCCAGGACTGATTCTTGGGACAAGAATCCTTTCAAAGGTGGTGAACATGGTGCAGGGGTATCTAGAACATCCAAAGACTACCAGGAGTCAATAATGAAAACCATGTACCTAATGACATCTAAAGAAATCAATTGGAATGTATTGGCACCTATAATGGCCTATAAGATCATTCCATGCAATGCAAATGCCAAATATGTAATAAGTCTTAAAAGGCCTAATAGGCCTTAGGACCAAAATAAGAGCCTAGGATGGTATTTGGTGTTACAAGTTTATAATAGTTTAGATTTGATTTTAATAATTCTTAATAAGTGCATTTGGGTCACATTTAAAAGTCTTAAGGCTTCATTATCTTTAAAAGTTTCAAAAACTCCAAATTTGTAATGTTGCAAATTCAAAAATTTGAAATGTAGCGGTTATTAGAAAATGGAGGGAATTGGATTTTGTCATGTTTTAGTGTAAACTAATCCATCCAACCAATTGGGATTGGTTGGGGTAGTTTCTAAGAGTCCATCAAATATGCCAAAGTTTCATTGTATGACAAAAGAGGCCTAGTGTACAGATTGTACTAAGTTTTTGATAAATAAACTTCTTTCAAATGCAATTTCCTTGAGTTCTTAGAGTGATTTTGGATTCATTTTGTCATTTTATTACATTTCAATGCATTTGGAATAGCTAGATATTCATCCTAGACCACATCTATGCATTTTTGAGGTCTGTATTTGTATTTTACTCAATTAATTCTGACTGGCAGAGTAGTTTCAACCATTCCTTTGACAGTTTTGTGAGTTTCCAATTGAATATGGTCATTCCATGACCTCTAACCACTGTAACACATGGAATGTGGTGCAGGAGCATCACCTCCACCTTCAAATTTCACATCATTTAAGTCATGTCAAGAAAGGATATATTCATTAAAGTGTTAGAACCATGGTATATTTGTTAGATTACATTATAATGATTCGACAAAGAGTATGGGATATTTGTACGCAAAATTCTGAATAGGAATATGAATGGTCATGGAAGACAAACCATTTTGTAACGGTCCAATATGGTCTTAAATAGACTACACTATGTAATAGAGAGGAGGATAGTTAGAGAGAGTCGATAGACAATAGAATAGGCAAGAGAGTAATAATTGTGGAAAAGTATCGAGCTCTCTAGCCTTTAGCCAAAGAGCCATGAATGTTTTGTCTGCCTTGAGTATGAATGAAATGTATTTTAATTAATCTTTATGTATTCCCTATTGGTGGTTTTTTATCTCTGTTACAAAGAACATAATAGTGTTAATGAATCGACTTCTCTTTATTGTTATTGTGAAAAGAAATATAAATGATCTATTTTGTTTCATGACAGTCCTGTAAGGAATGGTTTTTGGGTTATTAGTCTCTTTATGATAGTCTCGTAGGGGAGGATAGTAATCAGTTTTGTTGACAAAGAAATGTTTTGAAACCATTTGGTAAGCCAAGAAAGCATTGATGTCTACAATGATTTAAAAAAAATAGTTTTCAAGAACTCATTATTAATTGAGTTTATATATATTCCTACTATCAGTTTTTGATATCTTTTGTGAATAACATAATAGTGAATGATATTGGTTTTGGCTGAAAGTGTTTCATAGTGGAATGTATCAGGTTCCTTAAAGGATTGAATAGTGTAACGGATGGGTGTTTGAGGCATCAAAAATTGATGGTCATGTTTTTGTTTATGAGTTTTGGTTTGCAAATAGTCTCAATTTAGGATATATCGAGATTATTCCTAGGACACCACTGCAAGCATTTTCTTTCTTTGCTGGTTAAACACAACATATATCTAACTAGGGCATCAATCTTGAAGTAGCATAGCTACTTCCCCCAAATTTGAGCACTTGGGTTATTAAAATTAATTTCCTTGGCTTGCTTCTCACCCAATGGCATTGGAGACCAATGGAGAAATTGCAAGTCAAGGTACACTCTCCATGAAAAAGTTGACTGAGGAGTTTTCAAGCCGGTCTAATAGAGAGTTTAGTATCTCACAGGCATAGCACAAAAGTTTCAATAAATTTTTTACAGAACTAACAAATGAACTTCAAAACCATGGATGCATCAAAGGTTAAACTTCTAGAGATGTTCAATCTATCCACTCACTTTGCAAATTGACAAGGCATGATATATAAATAACCTAGCAAATACCCAATACATGATGCCTTAGCACATTTCTCATGGGCCCTAAGTAGGTAACCAATAAAACAATGCCAGACAAATGCAGAGTAAGAAAACCCTTACAGGCAGTCCTCCTATTACACCAAATCATAGTGGAAACCCTTATAGGCAGGTAGTCTTCCTTTTACACCAAATCATAGTGGCAACCCTCATAGATAGGCGGTCCTCCTTTTGAACCAAATCATAGTGGCAACCCTCATAGGAAGGCGATCCTCCTTTTACACCAAATCATAGTGGAAACCCTCGTAGGTAGGCGGTCCTCCTAAAACTCTCACCAAATAACTGTTCAAACAATCGCATGCTCCAGCTCCTTTGTGCACTCCAAGTGAAAACCAAACAATGAAATGAGATACAAAATCTTTTTTCTTTTTAAAGTTATGCCCGTGTTGGTTGAAATTTTGACCTACATGGTATTGGTTGAAATTTTGACTAACACAAGCATGGATTGAAAAAAAAAGGAAGTTTTCCTTCTATAATCTGACCAACCTAAACCTTTTTAATTGATGGTCAAAAATTTTGGTAGAAAAATGAGGTCAAATGTAGTAGTGAAGAGCCATCAAAGTATAATTTCCATGTTTTTGCTTCAACATTGATTATTTTTTAATCTAGAAATTCCACTTGAATAGAATGTTAATCTTCTAATGGTGCCTCTAATAGTTGATTTGCCATGAATTAGCCTTTGATTTCCTTTCTATCTGCATACTCTATATCAAATTCTCTCAACACTATGACCCATTTGGCCAATCTTCTTGTCAAAGATGTTTTTCTTAGAAGGTACTTTAGTGGATCAATTTTTGCTGAGTTTGATTTTATGAGATAACATGTAATATCATAGATTTTGTGAAGCACAAAATACCACCAAACATGCTCTTTCCATGAAAGTGTAATTCAAATCATATTTCACCAAGGTTCTTCTTATGTAGTAAATGGTCTTTTCTTTTCCATTTTCATCTTCTTGAGCCAAGAGTGCCCCTAAAGAATGTTTTGTCACTGAAATGTACAAAATCAAGGGCTTTCCTCTTATTGGTGGACTCATTAGGTACTTTTTGAGTAACATGAAAGCTTCTTCACACTTATCATCCCATCTAAATATTGTGTCCTTATGAAGGAGTTGAGTAAAATAATGGCATTTTTTTGCTAATTGTGATATGAACCTTTTGATTGACTGAATTCTCCCTTGGAGTGATCTCATTTGGCTTATATTTCTAGGTGCCCCCATTTCCATTATTTCTTTGAATTTTGTAGGATCCACCTCTATTCCTTTTGCTGAGACTATGTACCCTAGAAACTTTCCAGATTGTACTCCAAAAGGAACATTTCTTTGGATTGAGTCTCACCTTGAACTGTTCTAACCTTGTAAATATTTTCTCTAAGATTGGTAGAAGTTCCTCCCTTGAGTGGGATTTTGCAAGTATTTCATCCACATAATCTTCTAGAAATTTATGCATCATATCATGGAATATGGTAGTCATGGCTTGTTGATAGGTTGCTCCTACATTTTTAAGACCAAAGGGCATAACATTCTAACAAAACATTCCCCATGCACATGTGAAAGCTATTTTATCTTGGTATTCAGGTGTAATTTTGATTTGGTTGTAGCTGCTAAATCCATCCATGAGAGAGAATGTTGAATGACCCACTATCAAATCCACTATAGCATCTATACTTGGTAAAGGGAAATCATCATTCAGACATGCGAGGTTGAGATCTTAGAAATCCATGGAAATTTGGATGGACTTGTCTACTTTTGAAATAAGCACAATATTTGATATCCACTCGACATAGTTGATTGCTCTTATGAACCCGACTTTTAATAAATTTTCTAATTCCACTTTAACAAGAAGTGCTATATGTGGGTGCATCTTTCTCAACTTTTTCTTAACTAGGTTTACTCCTTTGATATTCAAGTGGTGCATGATCAAGTTTGGTCTAATCCCAAAAAATTATCATAAGACCACGCAAAATTTACTTGCCTTTCTTTAAAGAATTTTATGAATTCCTCTTTTTCTTTACTTGATAATAATGTTGCTAGATGTATGACCTTTGGTTTTGATTCAGTTCCAATATTGATCTTTTTCGTCAGTTCTATCAGAATAGGTGACCTCTCCTCATAATGTTTGAGAAAAGTATCAAACCTCCCTTCCTTAGGTGCCACAATTTGGTTTTCACCTTCGAAAACTTCCTTTATTTCTTCACTTTTTGGTCTAATACTTCCACTTTGTGGTTTTCACCATTAGACTCTTTCAATTTTTTATTTTTTTCATTTTTTTCTCTTATTTATGAATTGAGATATTGGATACTTTCCTTCATCATTTCTTCTTGATATTCATTGGTAGAAGAAGGTTCAACCACATTTGGTTGTTGGGTCATAGATTTTTTATTTAGGAACGTGGGGTGGGTAGTTGGTGTAATCACCTAAAATTGGGCTAATAGAACCTAAGGCCCTATTTGCCCTTAATTCGTCATATAACCTTGATTATGTTAATTTGATTCCTGATCATTAACATAAATTTTAAAAATTCAATAAAATCAATAAAATTCTAAATCAAGCATTTATCACTAAGGTTTCAAGAAAAATCAAGTCAATTAACTCTAGGCCTATTTAATTAATTCAATCCCACCAAAGGCATGGCTAGAGTTATTAATTAAAAGAAAATCATAAATACCTCTTAAATCAAACAAACACAACAAACACACTCTCATGATTAAGAGACTCTCACATGGATCAAGGATCAAGCCAAGATGCATCTCAACCACTCCTCACAAATGCATCTCAACCATTCAAATCCTTCAATATTCTATAAAAGAGAAATTTCAAAGGCTTATTTCTTCTTCTCAATGCTTGGAATTATATTCTTATGAATATTATGAATTTGAGGCTTCATAATCCTTGATTATTGAACTCTCATACTTGGGAATGAACTTACTAATGCCTTAATTTGATAGTTGTTTCCATGTTTTCATGCTTAGATTCATGCTTTAGTAAATTAGAGAACACTTTAATTTGGTTTAAAATGGAAAGAATTTACTCTTGAATCTCTCATTTTAGTGTAGATTGTCACTATTTAAGGGTCAAATCTGAGAGCAATTAACCCCTTACTTCATACTCACACTAACTAGAGAGTAATAGGATGCTTTTAATTGTTAGTTTCTCCAATTACATGCTTATTTTATCTAACAAGTGATGTTATTATCCTATTGAAGTATTGTGTTGTAGGCCACAAAACCACACACACATTTCTGGCACCCACCATGGGGTCGAGCCCTAGATTTACTAATTTTCTTGCATTTTAAAATAACTTTTTCCATACATTTTTGTGCCAGAGGATCACATCCAGTAAGAACAGTTGTATCCCACATTTCCTAGCTCGCATCCTGGATTTGTGGATCACATACGGTAACAAGCTTGCATATGGTTAAATCCAGGATCACATTTGGGAAATGGGGTCATTTTAGGGAAATAGGATCACATGTGGAAAAATCTAGGATTGCATCTCAAAATTTAAATTGCATTTTTGGGTTTTCTGACTCCTAACAAGTTGCTTTGTTGATTTCTTAGATTTTTTGCAGCCTAACTGTGATTTGTAGGTTAAAATACAGAGACCCAAATGCTAACAATTGTTTTGATTTTCTTTAAATGGATAAAATGAATTTAATGCATTTTTTTTGAGCACTTAAATACAATCTAATTTCACCTTGTAAATCAATCAGAGGAATATGCTCTTTTCTCCTTGAGGGAAAATTAGAAACTCAAAAATTGGTTTACACTTTGGAATTAAATTGAGGAATGAATGCTAACAATTGCATATTCAATTTTCTTTAAAGTATTTTCTTGGATTTTGGATTTTTAACAAGCTAACAAGATAATGGGTGAATTTGATATTATTTTTTGACTTTGAAAAGCCTAATGATTGTTTGCAGGACATTTTCTGAAGACAAAAATAAAGGAATACTAATGCTTGTTATGCAGGTTGCCTCTAAAGATAATTCAAAACAAAAGCTTCATGCTTGATTTTTCTAGGAATATTAAAACAATTTGAGATCAAGTTACAAATCAACTAGAGGATTATTATCTTTTCCCTTGAGGGAAAACCAAAAACTCAAACATTGGCTTGTTATTTGACATCAAATTGTAGTAAGTGAATCTTAAATTGCATGATGTGTTTGGGATTCTTGGTATGAGATACGAGACTATGCTCTTCTCCTCTATGGAGAACCAAAAATCTAGATCCCACTATCAGTTATCCATTTACTTTATTGTATACCTTTAGAGGACCTTCCGGTTAAGGAAAAAATCTCTTGGGAATGACCCAAGTGGGGACAAGTCTTACGCTGACTCTTCCACCCCACTATAAAATTTGATGCTTCCTTGAGGCTAAAGCCTTGGAAGACATGATCTATCTTGTCTTGGGAGATTGATGATCAATCCCAATGATAGACTTTGATTTCATGTAGAGCAGGGCCGCTTAAATCTTGCTTGTGAGAATATACACTTTCAAGTTTCTATAGGGCTTATGCTCTTAATTCTGCTTGCAGGACTATGGGAGATGGTTGTGAATGGATGCCTTCATTAAAAGCTTTATATTAGATGCTACCCGGATCACCCCTGAAAGGTTGTTATCACTTGTGCAAGGCAAATAGTAATTGCCCCAATAAATCCACCATATCTCACCCCCATTGACATTAACACTTGGAAAATATGGCCTCCAATATCCATTGCGTGATATTGGATTGCAATATTCTGAGGATTCTTTGGGTGTGTTCCTAAGTCAGTGAACAAGTGGTTTCAATCTCTACCTAGTATAAGGTAGGTTAGGTCTGTCTAATTAAAACATTTTCTTGATGTGTTCTAAATAAAAATTTAGTTAATCCTCCACAAATGAACAAGCATGTAGGATTTACAAGCATTTAAATACACCTGATAGTCACTAGAATCTAACAGACATGACCCATTTTCTGAGAAACACTGAAACTACAAATTTCCTATCATCATAAGATTGCATCCGGTATTCCTAAGTAGCATCCTACATCCTGGATCACATCTTTTCAAACTTGGATCGCATTCGGTGGTCACACCATTTCTTGGATCACATCTAGTGCACATTCCATTTCCTAAGTCACATACGGTATTTCCTAAGTCGCATTTGGGGTTCCAAATAGTTCATCAGTCACTGTTTAGGTTTGCATCTAGGATAGAGAGCACTTTCATACCTTCTACAAACAAATTTTTCACATTTTTAGATACCCATTTGGATCATTAGTAAGTTCCTATTGTCAAAACAAAGTCACCTGATAACCAAAGAGACATCTTTGAAAGCATCTTGTCACCTTGCATGGTCCCTATCTGCATTGTCAAATTGTGGAGTCAGTTTATACAATCAGCTACAACCAAGTTCTCAACTCATAAATAGGGCACTTTGACCCCCTTTAACACTAAAACTTTTACATTATCGGACCCACTTGCACTTTGGTTCCCAACTCATAAATAGGGCACTCTAACTGCATTTGATGTTAGATCCATAAAACAACATTTCAAACCCACTCTTGCATCCTTGGATTCACAATCAGACATTACAAACAATCAGACCCACTTTTGAACACAAGACATTCATTGGTTCCTCAATCTAGTTTCCATGGTTGTTACAAGGCATACAACTTACCATTTTGAGACAAACCTGTTCTTGGAAGAACCTTTGTTCACATTGGAAGCAGGAGAGTCTTCAAGACTCAATCCCTTATATGGTACTACACCCAAATCTACTCATCCAATGAAACCCATACCTATAAACATGAACAACCAAGATGATTACCGATGGGATGACAGATTCCATGACCAAAATAACCAAGAAGAATGTGATAAAAAAAAAGAAGAGGTATGATACAATGATGAAAATGATGATGATGATGTAGATCCCACTAAGAGAGAATACCACCGAGCTGTAAATAGCAAATGGTTCAACAAAATCCTTGAAAGAGATTTGGAAGAAAAAAAAGAGAAATATTTCCTAGAACTTGCTTCTCGAGGTGTGAAGTTACCAAAGGACTATGATGTGAGTCAACTTAAACAAAAATAAGACCTTAGTACTATGTCAATTCTAACTAGACAACTACTTGCCATGAAAATAGAAATTCAAGAGCTCAAGGAATCAAAGGACAAACTGAAACAACAATACTCTTTAGAGCACATATGTCCTTTCCCTTTTGACAAGGGACTCAAAATGATTCCATTTCCTAAAAATATCACAATAACAAAGTATGACAAATACATGGGAGATTCTGACCCTCAAGATCTTGTGAGGGAGTTTTGCACAACTAGTATGGAGTTCATGCATGAACAAACATACCTCATGAGGTTATTTCCACGAAGCCTAGGTGGACAATCTATGGAGTGGTTTTCCAAACTACCCATAGGAATCAAAACATTTGATGAACTAGTGCAAAAATTCATACAAAAATACTCCTACAATATCCAACACATAGTCACTATGTTGGATCTATGCAACACCAAATAGAAAATAGGAGAGTCATTCTTGAGTTTCCTACAAAGATGGAGGAAACTATTTGCACGATATGCTAGGAAAATACCTGAAAATGAGAAAATGGATATCTTCATTAACAACTTGGTTTCATAAATGAATTTCCCAATACAATTACAAGGACCACAAAGTTTTAACAAAATTATAGATAGTTCTATCAAAATTGAGGAAGTCCTAATCAAGAAAGGTGACATTACCCTCAACAAGGAACATAAAGACAAGTACTATCCCACCAAGGACAAATGTAAGTATGCAAATAAGAAAAAACATGTGGTTAATGATGGAGTGGTTGATAATCCTAATCCAAAACCTAAACCAGATGTTTTCAATCTTACAAGTCTTCAAACAAACAAGAATCTGAATCCTACTGTGACGCCAATGGAAAACAATACTTTCAATAAACCTCTGGCTCGAAGAGAACCTTGGGCACCAAGGCCTAAGAGAACATTTACACCATTAGGAGACACCTTGGAAGTGGTTTTAAAATCACTAATGGATAAAAAAATCATTACAATCCCTATTTCCAAACCTTGGGATCCATAAGACAAACCCAAGTGGTGGAATGATAATGATTACTGCAAATTCCATCATAATAAAGGACACACAACCAATAACTGCTTGAAATTGAGACATGTTATTCAGGATATTATTGAAGAAGGAAAAGTCAAGGTAGATGGACATCAAACAAACAATGATCATAAGTCATTTCAAACCCCACTACCTAACTATGAAAAAGGAGAGTCTTCTAAGAGCAATAAGATTAACTACACCTACATTGATAATGACAATGTAATCAATATGATGGAACCATGTGAACACTCCATCAATATGATCACTCTCAAAGGAGTTAAAGACAAAACTGAGTCTTCAAATGCTGTAGCACAAAGTCAAGCTAAGCTCACTCTCAAAGGGGCTTCTACATCTAACACACTAGCTACAACAACAACAACATCTAAACAAGTAGTGCTACCTCCAAAGTTTAATCTTGTGGAATAGTTACAAAAGATAGCCACTCAAATATCTATCCTAGAGTTGTTGAAAATCTCCCCTAGTCATAGGGAAGTTCTTGATCAAGCCCTACTTAGCACTAATGTACCAAAAGATCTAGATGTGGATAGATTCCAAGCTATGGTTGGTCACATGGGTTCCTCACACTACCTATCTTTTTTTGAAGAAGATGATAAATCATTGAACCAACCACATAACCTACCTCTACATTTAGAATTTCTCATTCATAAACACTGATTCAAACATGTCTTGATAGATGGAGGCACTGGTTTGAACATTTGTACATATAACTTGATAAAACAATTGGGTTTCTCAGAACATGCAATCGATCCTAGAAGAAAGATAACAATCAAGGCCTATGATGAGGAAGAGAGATCCTCTAAAGGATTGGTTGTCTTACCCATCAGAGTAGGTCCAGTGGAGATAGATGTCCTATGCCAAGTTCTTGATCTCCCACTTGCCTGCAATATTCTTCTTGGAAGGCCATGGATAAACTCAATGCAAGTAGTACCTTCTACATATCATCAATGCCTAAAGTTTCTTCATAATGGAGTGAAGGTGACTATTCTAGTAGATACTACATACACTTGCAATAATATCAAAAAAATAGAAAGCATGGTTCCCCATAACAAAGAAGGATCTACCAAGGTGGAGACATCCAAAGAAATAGTCTTAAAAGGCTTTTCTAAGAAGATCAATATCCAGGAAACAAGCATGGGTGAATACAAGATGGATCCTATTGTATCTTTGATAGATCTCCCCATATATCATAGAAAAAAAGGAAAACCTTCATCAACATTCACACCATCCAATGGAAAGGCTCTAACTATACATGAGGGAATTGGAATGGTCAAAGAAAAAGTATCCCTAGAAGAAGAAAACGAAGAAAAAGTTGTCTTACAATGGCTTTAAAAAGAACCTGAAGAAGATGGGAATGTCAAACATGTTGAGATATCTCTAAAAAAATATGGAAAGGGTTATGATATCATGAAACAAATGGTATAAAAAGGAAAAGGACCCTTGGGACAAAGCAAACAAGGACTTATAGAACCACTACACATGGATTTCAGAAATCTTAAAGACAGGACTGGATTAGGCTTTAGAGAAGCAAGATTTCATCCTACAGCAGAGAGGGGTCCTATATTTGATAGATCAAAAGAATCTGATGATGAAGAAGAGGTAGAAGGACAACTTATTTCCTATAAAAGGTTGCTACTCTTACAAGGAGACCCAAATGTCACATTTCTTAGTACCAATCTTGAACAAGAATCAGAAAGAGAACAAACAGAAGAACTTGGAGAAGAATAAGAACAAGAATCTCCCATCTTTGATACACCTTTCTTTGATGAGGAACCAAAAATAATAGCTCCATAGGAACCATTGCAAGAAGAAGATCAATGTGCTGATGAAGGAAATGAAGTGCCCATGACTATTGCCCACTTCTTGGGGGTTTTAGATTATAGTCAGGTAGACTCACATGAATATGAATGGGATGTCCTTTTTGATGCTACCATGGACATATAGATAGATTTGATACACAAATTTTATCTTAGAGTCTTGATTGAAGAAGGAGAGAGTTCTAATGTTAGATCACTAGAGTTAGATTTGCATAATGCTAACGTGAACTTTAATAATAATGAACATGACTCTAATAATCCTAACATCTAAGAAGAAAAATTAATAGATGACATCTTCCAAGTTAATGACATTGATACTAATGCGGTGTTGTCTCTTGAACCTACTAAATCTTTATCCTTGAAATATCTTGACTTGATAGATAGGGATGAACCTACAAACACAAGCCTGTTATCTTTTGACAATGACTAATCCATAGCCTGCTACCTAAATGCTTGTGAACCCTTCCTTTCTTCCACCAGTGTAAAGAGTGAAACTATGACTAAAGAGGATATCAAGTTTCTCAGTCTCAAAAAGAAAAAGAAAAATAACAAGGGATATGATGGTGTAAACCACCTAGTGGTAGTATCAAATCCTAAAAGAGAAAAAGAAAAAGATGTATCTGATGGTGAAAACCTCCTAGAGGTGCCAAAAGATGAGATTCTTAATATTCTCCTGGATCACTTTTAGGAAAGATCATCGGTTTTGATTGAACCTACACAACCCATTAATTTGGGAACAACAGAAGCTCCTCAGCTAGTCCACATTACTCAGTCATTGAAAGAAGATGAAAAGATCCAATTCACTAATTTCTTCAAAGAAAAGAAGATCAACTTTGCTTGGTCTTACTTAGATATGCCTGGATTGGACACAGATTTTATTATGCACCATTTTTTCTATTTCACCTAATGTAAAACCCATGAAGAAAAAACTCATAAAGATGAATCCACATGTGGCATTGCTAGTGAAAGTAGAATTGGAAAAATTATTGAAATCTAGATTCATTAGAGCTATTGATTATGTGGAGTGGATATCAAACATAGTTCCTATTTCTAATGTGGATAAGTCCATAAGAGTTTGCACAGACTTTAGGGACCTCAACAAGGCTTGTCCAAAAGATGACTTTCCATTTCCAAACATAAACATGATTGTGGACTTAACAATAGGTTATGAGATGTATTCCCTAATGGATGGATTTTTAGGATATAATCAGATCAAAATTGCTCCCGAAGACCAAGAGAAAACAACATTCACCTATGCATGGGGAACATACTGTTGGAATGTGATGCCATTTCATCTCAAAAAATTTGGTGCCACTTATCAAAGAGAAATGACCATAATATTCCATGACATGATGCATCAGAACATGGAGGACTATGTTGATAACACTTTGGCAAAGTCAAGTATAAGGACTACTCATATAGAAGATCTCAGAAGAATCTTTGACAAGATGGAACAATTTCAATTAAGACTTAATCCTAAGAAGTGCTCATTTGGTGTATCATTTGGAAAACTATTAGGCTTCATAGTTTTAGCAAAGGGAATTGAAGTGGATCTAGCAAAAGTAAAATCTATTCTTGAAATAAAACCACCAAAGAACATTAGTCAAATGAGAACCCTACAAGGCAAGCTACAATCCATAAGATGGTTCATATCTTAGTTGGTAGACAAAGCACAACCTTTCACAAAGTGGATGCATAAAGATACCACATTCACTTGGGATGAGTAATGTGAAGAGAATTTTACCCAATTCAAGAAGTATTTGATGAATCCTCCCATTCTAATGGCACCAATCTATGGAAAACCTCTATTACTCTACATATCAGCTACATATACATCATTAGGGGTATTACTTGCATAAGAAGATGAAGCAGAGAAATAAAGAGCCATATATTACATCAGTAGAACCTTAGTCATATTTGAGCTAAACTATTTAATGATTGAGAAGGCATGTTTAGTAGTGGTGTTCACATCTTAGAAGCTTAGACACTACATGTTAGCACACAAGGTGAAGTTGGTAGCTAAAATTGATCCATTGAAATGCTTGTTGAACAAAGAAATGCTAAAAAGAAGATTAGCTAAGTGGGTCCTGATTCTGAGTGAATTTGACATTGAATATGTGGACAGAAAAGCCATTAAAGGACAAGTGATTGCTGATCAAATTGCAGAGACACCACTAACTAATGACAAGCCCTTACTTGTGGAGTTTCCAGATGAATCTATCATGCACTTAACAGAACATCCCTGGAAAATGTACTTTGATGGTTCCTTCACACAACTAGGGTCAGGAGCTGGATGCTTATTTATCACACCATAAGGATATGAGATTTCCAAGGAATACAAAATGATTTTTCCATGCACCAACAATATAGTATAATATGAAGCTCTTGTGAATGGACTCAAGCTTGCAATAGAGTGGAAAATCATTGAATTACATATCTATGGAGATTCACAACTTATCATCAATCAAGTGAATGATGACTATCAAACCAAAGATGATAAGCTCATGCCTTATAAAAGAATGGTGGATGACTTGAAGAAATACTTTGTCTTCATCACATTTTAGAAAATTCCAAGATCAAAAAATAGTGCAGCTAATGCGATGGTTACTTTGGCATCTATTTTACAATTGGAGGAACATCAGTTTTGCTATGACTTCCTACTGGAAGAACTCCCATTCCCTGCTTATGACTCACCAGAATCCAAAATTTTTGTGCCCTGGAAACCCAAGTGTTATCTAGATATGCCCATATTCACACCTATCTTAAAGACCAAACAATTCCTGAAGGCTATTCTAGAAATGAAAAGAGATCCCTTATAAGAGCAGCATCATGTTATGTTATCATCACTAATGGCTTGTTTAGACATAGTCTAGATGGCACGCTTCTTAGGTGTTTAGAATAGGAAGAGTCTAATCATGTGTTAAAAGAAGTTCATGAAGGTGTGTGTGGATCACACTCAAATGGTTTTTCATTAGCTAAGAAACTCCTAAGGGTTGGATATTATTGGCCCACAATGGAAAAAGATGTTATCCATTTTTCAAAAACTTGTAAGAAATGCCATATGCATGGAAACCTCATACATGCACTGGCTAGAGAGTTGATTTCCTTCATAACACATTGGAAATTTCAACAATGGGCCTTTGATTTAGTTGGTCAAATTTACCCCAACTCATCAAGCATACACAAATATATCATCACTGCAATTGAGTATTTTACAAAATGGGTGGAGGTTGTCCCACTGTCCAATGCAACTGGAAAACAAGTTTCCATGTTTATCTTGAATTATATCATTTGTTGTTATGGCATACCCTCATTGATTGTAACTGACAATGGGGGCCAATTCAAGAACAAAGACATAGATGAGTTGTGTCTTCAATTCAAAATCACTCAACATTGTTCCTCAATCTATTACCCTCAAGGTAATGGGTAGGCTGAAGCATCAAATAAAAACATTTTGAAAATATTGCATAGGATAGTAAAAAAATCAGGAAGGGATTGGCATTTTCAAATCAATCGAGCATTGTGGGCTTACAGAACAAGAATTAGAACACCAACTGGTGCAACTCCTTTTGTACTAGTCTATGGATCAAAAGTAGTCTTACTAGTTGAGGTAGAGATTCCATCACTGAGGGTATCATTGAAACATCTAGCCACTGATGAGGACTATAAAATCTCTAGACTGCAAGAAATTGAATTGCTAAATGAGCGCAAACAATAGGCATTTGATCATCTTAAAGCTTACCAGAAGAGGATGTCAAAAGGATACAACAAGAAGGTAAAACCAAGAATTTTTAAGATAGGAGATCTAGTCCTAAGAGAAAATCCTAATAATCAACAAAATTGAGAACAAATGGGAAAATTTGAACCCAACTTGCTGGGTCCCTTTGTCATTACAACAACATTTGGATCAGGAGCCTATCAATTGGCTACGCTTGAAGGAGATGTTCTACTAGATCCAATCAACACCCTACATCTGAAAAGGTTTTATGCTTGACATTCCTGAGAGGCTTCCTGTATAGTGAAAAGAGTCCTGAAAAAAAAGAGTTAAAAAACAACAAATATGGATCCTGAAAAAAATAAAAAACAATGGAAAAAGTCCTAAAAAATGACTATCTTGGTGAAAACATAGCAAATAGGCACCTTGATGAGTCCAAAAAAAAAAGGAAAGATAAAAAAGAACAAAAAAATTGGAAAAGAGAAAAGTCTTGGTGAAAACTTGGTAAACAGGTGCCATGATAGCAAAAATAGAATAAAACTGTGGCCAAGTGGTGAAAACCTAGTAAATAGGTGCTACTTGTAATCGACGCTCTATCTATCAAGACAATGCTTGTGCCTTTGGCCTATGTAAATATTAGTTTGTATATATTCTTTAGTCACTTTCATGACATGCCAAATCCTAAGAGAACTATCAAAGAATTGTGCCTTCCTAAGACTGGAATCTGTCCACATTAGGGTCCTAGGTAAACTATTTTTCTCTAGGGGCATTGATCAAAATCACATTCATTGATAGGACATTGCATCCACAATTGACAATAAACTACAAACAATGGTATTTCTCAATACCACCCTCATCCATAATTGAAAATAAACTATGAACAAACGATATTTTTAAACACCAACTAGCTGGATCTAAAATGTATTTCTCAACACAGCGTCATGATGAAAAAATAGGTGAGACACTTATGGATGAAGGAATGAATCTTTGATTGATAATAATTCTTATGCGTGTGTTTGCAAGATTAATCAAGAGTGTTTTTAAACATTATAACCACAACTGTCTATTTCTATTATGCAAATACAATGATCATGTTAAAGGACAATGAACTTTTCTTATTATCAATTTTTGATTGTTATATTTCCTTGAGTAACTCGATGATGTCTACAGACTAAGAGAAACAAGGACTGGGGACATAACATTTTCTTTGTCTTCTATCTATGGTAATAAATCCAATGATCTTAGGTAATCATGGGGAATGGGTGTCTACTATAAGTTCCTCCATCACGATTGGAATACCATGTATACCTTGACCTATTTCCTATGAAAACCTTAGTGAGGTTGGATCTATTTCCTTGCCTGTTTAAAACTAACAAAGATAAACTATTTCTTAGTAAGGTGTGTGGTAAATCAGACTATACCCTAGGATATGAATACAAAAGAAAGGTCATTACGGATATGCATTTACACATTATGCACTAGAAAGGAAATGATTTCTATCAAACAAGAAGTAACTGAGGAAACATTCTAGCTAAATGCTTTAATGTTTAGGTTATCTTTCAACATGACAAATAAAAAGGATGTATTCATATTTTTAGGATTTCTAAATCTATCAGTGAAAATTGTACTATCCTAATAAGGTCCCGCTAACAAAGGCTCTATGATGAAAAACAACCCGCTTTGAATAAATAGTGACTATCTTAGGTGTCTTAGTCTAGGTGCATTTCATTGGTTAATTGCATTAGGATTCATTTTATCTACATATCATATTAATTTGCATTAAAGTTCATTTAGATGCATTTCATTGTCCTTAGTTGCATTGAAATTCATTTTAATTTGCATTCATTTTAAATCTTGCATAAGAATGAAAGTATGGATTCAACTATCTGAGGCATTGATATAAACTAAAAATCTATGTGAAGCATTTTGATATAAGCTGAAAATCCTAAAGAATTAAACATTTAACCTTTTGACATGTGTGACCAAGTACATCATAGAATCATAAAACAACTGAAACTAAAATGATTGAGTATAAATCACTAATATCCATTTGCATTCATAAATCCATTTCATATCATAAAACCATTTTCATTTTGCATCCATAATCATTCATGCATAAATAAAAGTGAGATGTCCATAAATTGCATCGCAATACATCTCATACATCCATGCATTCATAAAAACTTTGAAAATAACAAAAACATGAGCATATATCAGTGAAATATATTATGATGTCATTTTATCATCAAATAATCTAATCTTGACCAAGTATGACCATCACATTAATATCCAAATCATAAAACAAACATTAGATATCTCATGTGCAGAAATTAAAACCATCAGAGTTTAGATATCAGAGATAGCAAATAGGATGAATCAGATAAAGGCATCCATGATAGAATTAGCATGAGCATCAATATATCATCAAAAATTTCCATAAACAAGAGTATCAAGAATGTCCATCAAGAAGCATCAGTAAATCAGAGTATCAATATATCACAGCATAGATGCAACAATTAGATAATGTATCAGTACAGAGTCCAGGAGATATGAAAGTACATTGATAAAAAATGGTACACATACAACATATCTAATAAAATATAATATTTATAGTGATGAAAAATATGGATAAATATCAAGGAGGTCTACACCTCACTGGCCCCCTTGTCCTCTGCTGGAGGATCGGGAGGGGGTGCATCTGCTCTGCTAGGTGGTGGTGGAGGAGCCATGTATCCCTCAGACTGCAAAGCAATAAGTGAATATAAAGGAGCCCTTTGGGAGGCAGGAACCATAACACAGTACAAGGTGAAATAATAAGTGGCCCCATGTCCCTGATGGGTGGCCGTATGTACATATCTATCTCTCTTAACTCTCAGCTGGGCTAGCTATGTATCCCTACGTGCCCTCAGTTGTGCTATCTATGCCTCACTCACTGTCCTCAATTGTGCTAACTAGGCATCTCTACCCACCCTTAGCTATTCCATTTGCGTGTCCCTCTCTACTCTCAAAACAACTAACTATGCATCACACTTTGATAACTGCACTATGAGGTAGCTACTTGTAATCTCAACGCAGCATGCTCCTGCTCGCACTATGATAGCCTGTCTTTGTCACCACCTGCAGGAGGATCCTGAGGTGCTTGTTGCTACTGCTGATCATGTCCTCCACCTACAACCCTTTGGGCATGCTCATCCATTTACAATAATGGACTTGTATCCCTTTGAGGAGTCACACACGCTCTCCACCATCTATGCTGACTCAACTCCCCCCAGAGGCCCACTGTCTCCCTGCAACCAGTTCACCACCACCACCACCCCTATAGCAAAATTTCTCGATAAAGCATCAAATTTTTATAACAGGATAATGCTCAAACATCAGTCAGACTTAGTCAAATCTCTCAAATTCTTGGTCAAACTTAGTCAAACAGTGCTCCTAGGGTACTAAAATTGATCTAAATGGCTTGATAATTCTTTCAAATCGATCTACACTTGATCTAGGATCCTTTCAATCACTGCAAATCTTTCTAAATGCTTGAAACTAATGATTTTATTTGAATTTTTTCCAATTTCGGTCCCGAGGGAGCATAATCATACCAAAATCTAAGGCTTTGAATCAAATTCTTCAACACCAAGGGCAAGATAGTTTTCTTCAATCAAGTTGAGACTGTTAATCTTTACAATGATCAATTTCATCACTTCAAATCAAATTGGTTACTTGTCAGCATGATTAATTTTTTCTAAAAATTCTTTTCAAAATCTCTTATCGGTCTTCACTCAATCAAGCTCAGAGTCGGTATTGTCAATTCTTTTTCAATCAATTTCAGAATTGATAGTTTCAAATCAGGCAGGATTTTGTTTGATCAAGCTCGAAATTATCTTATCGATCTTCATTCAATCAAGCTTGGAATCAATAATATCAATTCTTGTTCAATCAAGTTTAGAATTGGTAGCTTTTAAAATCAAGTAGGATTTCATTCGATCAAGCTTAGAATTCTAAAATTCAGAGTAGTTCTTATTAATGCTCTATAAATCTTTCAGAGTAGTTCTCACTGCTCTATAAATCTCCTAGATCATGCTTTGAATCATATTTTATTTGAATCCCTATGCTATTCGCAAAGCAATTCAAAGAGGGGTAAATGTAATCACCTAAAATTAGGCTAATAGAACCTAACGCCCTATTTTCCCTTAATTCGACATATAACCTTGATTATGTTAATTTGATTCCCAATCATTAACATAAATCCTAAAAATTCAATAAAATCAATCAAATCCTAAATCAAGCATTTATCACTAAGGTTTCAAGAAAAATCAAGTCAATTAACTCTAGGCCTATTTAATTAATTCAATCCCACCAAAGACATGGCTAGAGTTATTAATTAAAAGAAAATCATAAATACCTCTTAAATCAAACAAACACAACAGACACACTCTCATGATTAAGAGACTCTCACATGGATCAAGGATCAAACCAAGATGCATCTCAACCACTCCTCACAAATGCATCTCAAACATTCAAATCCTTCAATCTTCTATAAAAGAGAAATTTCAAAGGCTTATTTCTTCTTCTCAATGCTTGGAATTCTATGCTTATGAATATTGTGAATTTGAGGCTTCATAATCCTTGATTATTGAACTCTCATACTTGGGAATGCACTTACTGATGCCTTAATTTGATAGTTGTTTCCATGTTTTCATGCTTAGATTCATGCTTTAGTAAATTATAGAACACTTCAATTTGGTTTAAAATGGAAAGAATTTACTCTTGAATCTCTCATTTTAGTGTAGATTGTCACTGTTTAAGGGTCAAATCTGAGAGCAATTAACCCCTTACTTCATACTCACACTAACTAGAGAGAAATAGGATGCTTTTACTTGTTAGTTTCTCCAATTACATGCTTATTTTCTCTAACAAGTGATGTTATTATCCTATTGAAGTGTTGTGTTGCAGGCCACAAAATCACACACACAGCTGGTTTCATCAAGTCCCATTCAGTGAGTTATGGATATACAAGGGATAAGGGATCAATGCTTTGATTTGAGTTGAAAAGACTTAGGGACATGACTTCATTAGAAGGTTTGTACATTATATCACTTAAGTCTATAACATGTGCTTCTTCTAAGTGTTCTAGAGAACTTGGGTCAAAATCCTCTTCACTTGAATCCTCTTGGGTTTCTTGTGGGTAAAAATCTTGTGGATTGCACCTATTGCTAGATCATTTTTTGCAGGTGTCTATGATGGCACATAGGGTTCTCCTACCCATAGAGAGTCTTTTGTTTCTTGATTGGATACGTTTTCTTGATGATGAACTACAACTGATTTAGAAGCTAATTGAAGAATCTATGATTTAAGATCACAGAGCTGATTGATTAGATATGTAATATGATTAAATTAGTATTATGTTGTCATTGATGTCAACTAAGTTTGATAGTACTTATCTTGTAAGTTACTATACCGAAACATCTGTAGAACAGGAGTGAAAGAGATGAAGAACAAAAATATCTACATGAGGAAGATGGATATGATAGATGAGGATAAGGAATACATTGAGTAACCTTTTGATGAGTCTATTACCTTGTGATATTTACTTGATTATGTTTCATTCATCTATGATGAGGAAAAGAGCTGAAAGATACAAAGCAGTGTTGTCAGTTTATGAAGCATTTCAGTATACATCGACAGAGTGTAGTGTATACCGAGCACAGTATAAACCAAGATTTTTTTCACCGACACATTTCTTTGTTAACTAAGAAGAACATAATGAACTAAATGATTAGTTTAGCCAATAATATTGATGAGCTGGAAAGTGTATGATTTCAAGGTAACAGATAATGTTTGTTACACAAGATCGACGGCTAACAAAATTTAGGAAAGATCTAATGGGTTGGAATCAAATGTGTTATTGACACAAGTGTCGAGGTATGTTTAAGAGGCAAAATCAATGAAGATGATTAAGTGGCAAAATCTAATGGAGTAGAAGAAAATGGTTTACATGTCTATATAAGAGACTGGAGATTTCACAAGTGAGTGTGATGCCAGAAGAAAAGGAAACTGCAGAATCATTGCATGAACAAGTTTTAATGCATTTTGATCATACTGGTTAAGGAGAACCCTACTAGAGATCATTACTGAGTGATAGAGAGTGATTACCAATGGACAATAAGTTGATATATTATTGAATTAGAAATGTTACATTGATCAGAAAGATTTGTATGAGCTGAATATTGATTTGTAATCTACAATTGAAGTTGTAATAGATCAGATCACCTACTGTTACATATTTAACCATTGTACACAGTCAAATCTCTTAACTGAGTGGACCAAGAAAGTCTTATTATGTATCATTCATAGAATGAACATTGTTATCCTATCAACCCCAAAGTGACTGCTAGTTGGACAATAACGGTTGGTCTAAAATCCTCTAACAAGGTCACACCTAACAGTGTGTTTGTAACCTTTAATAGGGTTGGGTCTTCACCGACCTCACTTCAGAAGAGTGAATATTTTTGGGTTTCCAGTCCCAGGTGGTTTTTCCCTTCACAGGGTTTCTATGTTAAATCTCCTATGTTATGTGTTGATTGTGATATTTTTTTATGTCATATTTGCATGTTGTGTATTTGATTTGATCAGTAACTACTACATGTTTTAGACTAGTAATCGGTAAATGCATAGACAGTAAAAGTATTTTAAGTTACCGAGCAGCAAAAGTTTTAAGTATTTTTTTTTGGATTATACATTTTGTATTGGGACACTGATTAACTGATTCACCCCCTCTTAATTATTCTAACAATTGGTATCAAAGCATTGGTTGCTTGGAACAGAGTTTTAAAGACTTCAGTACAAAGATCTCAAAATTTATAAGAGGGGAGTGCCAAAGCTGAACAAAGAGAACTTCGTAGTATGGTAGAGCTGAATGAAGTTGCACATATCTGGAATTGGGAATGCCGCACTAGAATTGATGGAGAATGGCTATATAGAACCGACCCCTGGTCCCCTGACACTTGATCAACTGAAAGATAGGCATGAACACAATGTTACTATGATGGAGATTGTTGTTGCCTGTACCGATGCTGAATTTGAAGATATTAAAAGTTTCACTACTGTAAAATCCATGTGGGATTTAAACTTTCTCAAATTTATAGTGGAGATGCAAATGTTAAAAGAGCTAGAGTAGAAAGATTAAGGGGTAGATTTGATGATATGAAGATGAAATAAGGTGAGAATATTGTGCAATATACAAATAGACTAAAAGAGGTAGTACATGCTATTAAAGAATCTGATGGAGTCATTAGTGAAGAGACAGTTGTAAGCAAAATACTCAAAAGTTTATTGTCAGTTTATGCAATTAGAATATCTGATATTCATGAAACAAGGTCTGCATCTAGTAATGTAATTACACTTGACAATCTGATTGGTAAACTTACAACCTTTGAATTAAATAACTTTGATAATAGTGTTGTTCCATCTGTGGAATCCACTTTCATGTCTTCTCTAAAGATCGGTAAGTCTAGCAGAAATAATAAAAATGATGATAGTGATAGTAATACAGATGATGAGCTTGATGAACTTGAAGCTCTTATGGCTAGAAGATTACCCAAAGGTAAAGGAAGGTATAGAGGTAAGCTACCTTTGGCATGCTTTAACTGTAAAGAGGTTGGCCACATCACTGCTAGATGTCCACATAAGAAAGATGATGAAAGAACCAAAGACCAATCTGAAGGAAGCTATGGGAGAAGAGTCAATAGAGGCTACCAACACAACAGAGATAACTGAGACAACAATGACAAAGGGAAAAAGGTATGTTACATAGCTGAAGATAATGAATCTAAATCTGATTCTGATGATGATGTACAAGTTGTATTTGTTGCTATGAAAGATGACTCAGAGGAAGAAGAAAAACATGTGGAAACAACATTGATCTCTAAAGTTAACAAAAATAATACATGGATCATAGACAGTGGCTATACACATCACATGACTGGTGATGAGGAGAAGTTTGATCAACTTGAAGAATACAATGGAGGATCAATTAAGATGGGTAATGATACATCCTATATGGTAAGAGGTAAAGGATCCTTGATGATAAATGATATGACAAAATGTGATAATACTTATTGGGTAGATGGATTGAACTATAACTTGTTAAGTGTGGCACAACTGAATAATTCAGGTCACCGAGTTTCTTTTGAGAGCAAGAAAGTGAAAATCTTTGATGATGGAGGAAGACTAGTTGGAACTAGAGCATAATCAAGAGGTAATCTATTTTATCTTGATACTGATGAGTCTTATTTCTTGATGATGAAAAATGAAGATGCTTGGTTGTGGTATAAAAGGTTATACCATGTGAATTTTGATAACATGATTAAGATCAATAAAAGGAAAAGAATTAGAGGTCTACCTAACTTGTCAAAACTAGATCACGTTATGTGTCATGAATGTCAAAAAGGTAAGATGACTAAATCTAGTTTCAAAAGTAATGATTATTCAACAAAGAAGATACTTGAGTTGGTTCATACCAACCTATGTGGTCCTATGAGAACTCAGAGTTATTATAGTGATAGATACTTTATTCTTTTTGTTGATGACTATACTGGATTGATGACTGTTATATTCTTAAAAGAAAAATTTGAAGCATTTAAGATGTTCAAGTGGTATAAAGCTAAGGTAGAAAAAGAGACTGGTAAGGAACTAAAATGCGTAAGATCTAATAGAGGAGGTGAATTTATCTTTGATGAATTTACTAATTTCTATGATGAGCATGGTATTAAAAGACAGGTCTCTGCACTGAGGACACCTCAACAGAATGGGATTGTTGAAAGAAGGAACAGGTCAATATTTGAATGTGCTAGGACACTAACGCTGCAAAAGAATGTTGCTCAAACATACTAGAGGGAAGCTGTTAGTATAGTTGTTTATGTTTTGAACCGAGTGCAACTAAAGGACACCAACAAGACACCCTATGAGTTGTGGTTTGGACACAAACCTACTATAAGTTATTTCAGGATTTTTGGAAGCAAATGTTTTATTCTGAAAGATGAGAAAAATGGGAAATTTGACTCAAAAGGTGATGAAGGAATATTTCTAGGATATTCCAGTAAAAGCAAAGCATATAAGTATCTGAATAAAACTACTAATAAAATGATTGAAAGCACTAATGTCTGAGTTGATGAGTTTGATGAGAAGAACATAGAGGAAAGTATAAAGGAACTAGAAGAATATAGTAGATTCACTTACATTGAACACCTAGAGTATCTACTGAAGCCACAGCCTGAGATAACTGATCAGCAGGAAAACAATACCGAACATCAGGAAAGAGAAACTCATGAGCAAAATGGCCCTATTGAGCAAGAAAATGAACCTGCACAAGATGAATAAGAAAGAAGAAATAGGATATTGGTGATTTTTGTTAGAAGAGATCATCCTAAAACACAAATTATTGGAGGCAAACAAGCTGGCATGCAAACAAGGAGAAAAGCAAGACAAGGTACATGTCTAGTTTGTGATTATGAACCAAAAAATGGAAAAGTTGCATTAGATAATGATGAATGGGTTAATGCAATGAAGGAGGAAATTGAATAGATAGAGAAGAACAAAACCTGGACCTTAGTACCCTGACCTAAAGATAATAATGTTATCGATACTAAGTGGATATTTAGGAACAAGCAAAATGACAATGGAGAAGTGACAATAAATAAAGCTAGATAGGTATGCAAAGGATATGCATAGGAGGAAGGCATAGATTATGGTGAAACCTTTGCACCTATTGCTAGATTGGAAGGAGTTAGAATGATACTTGCATATGCTACACACAAGAAATTCAAAGTATATCAAATGGATGTCAAGTCAACATTTCTGAATGGAATACTAGAAGAAGTCTACATAGAACAACCTGAAGGGTTTGTTGATCCAGAAAAGAAAGACATGGTATGTAGATTACATAAAGCTTTATATGGTTTGGAGCAAGTACCAAGAGCCTAGTATGAGAGGCTGCATACTTATTTGTTAAGTATAGGATTTGTAAGAACAAGTGAGAACAACAATCTATATATGAAAGGAGATACTAATGATACAATTCTTATTGTCGAGATATTTGTGGATGATATCATATTTGGAGGTCAAGATCAAATATGTAAAGCCTTTTCTGATGAAATGAGAAATGAATTTGAGATGTCTATGTTCGGAGAGATTAAGTTCTTTCTTGGACTACAAGTGATTCAGTAGAGTGATGGGATATTCATCACACAATCTAAATACATAAAAGAAGTATTGAAAACATTTGGCATGGAAGATGCTAAACCTATGGGAACACTGATGGCTACTAGATGTAAATTGACTAAGGAAGATGAAACTACAAAAGTGAAATAGACATTGTACCAATTAATGATTGGTAAGTTAATGTATGTAGTTCATAGTAGACCAGATATAGCACATGCTGTGGGAATAGTTGCTAGATTTTTTGCTAATCCTAGAGAATCACACATGATTTCTACTAAAAGAATCTTAAGATACCTAAAGAAAATAGAGGATTATGGATTATGGTATCCTAAGGAAGGCAAGTTTGAACTCATAGTCTATAACGATGCTGATTGGGATGGAAATGTGGATGATAGAAAAAGCACCACCGGAGGACCATTTTTTTTTGGTGAAAGACTTGTTACATGGGCAAGTAAGAAGCAAGCTTGCATTTCTTAGTCTATAGCCAAAGCAGAGTATGTTGCTGCTACTACAAACTATTCAAACATTGCATATATTAAGCAATTTCTAGAAGGTATGAATGAGATAATCACTGAGCTAGTGATTATATACTGTGATAACACCAGTGTAATTAATATTTCAAAGAATCCAGTGATGCATTCTAAAACAAAGTATATATCAATTAAGTATCACTACTTGAGAGAACAAGTACAGGAGAAGCAACTTAAGCTAGAGTTTGTTACATCAAAAGAACAACTTGTAGATATATTTACAAAAGCTCTACCAAAGGATACATTTAAGTACTTAAGGACTAGACTTGGGGTCTGTCCCCTGTCTACTGGTCACTAATGTGATCTGGATGTTGCATCAGCCTAATATTATTAGAAGATCATTCATGTTGATGCAGCATAGTTCACACTTTGGATCTTGTCTAAGTTTGTGAAAAGTACTAGAACAGATTAGTATATCATTATACAGAGATACAGAGTATGCATCAGACAACAAAGAGTTACTTGGCTACTAAAGAGTTGTTTGTTTATTTGTTTCTTTGGCATTGTTGTCAAAGAGAGAGATAAATAATATGAAACAATATGCACTGATGAGAACTATCTAAGGGAGAGATAACTTGAAGAAGGGAGACCATTGAAGATCAGTTAATGAGAATAGAAGAAGGAACAAGAGAGCTAAAAAGACCATATTTGCATATTGACAAAGTTGTATTTTGTAAATGTTGTTGATTAATGTAGTGATTAAACATATTAAGCTAGGGAGAGCTTGTACAACATTTGTTCACAGAGTTGTGGAATACATGTTTGGTATGTGTATGGTATATTTCATATTACTTGAGTTGCCATCAATGCCAAAGGGAGAGATTGATGAACTACAACTGATTTAGAACCTGATTGAAGAATCTATGATTTAAGATCACTAAGATGATTGATTAGATATGTAATATGATTAAATTAGTATTATTTTGTCATTGATGTCAACTAATTTTGATAGTACTTATCTTGTAAGTTACTATACCAAAACATCTATAGAAAAGGAGTGAAAGAGATGAAGAATAGAAATATCTACATGAGGAAGATGGTTATGATAGATGAGGATAAGGAATACATTGAGTAACTTGTTGATGAGTCTATGACCTTGTGATATTGACTTGATTATGTTTCATTCATCTATGATGAGGAAAAGAGCTAAAAGACACAAAGCAGTGTTGTCAGTTTATGAAGCATTTCAGTATACATTGACGGAGTGGTGTATACCAAGCACAGTATAAACTGTGCTTGTGTTCACCAACACATTTATTTGTTAACCGAGAAGAACAAAATGAATTAAATGATTAGTTTAGCCAATAAGATTGATGAGCTGGAATTTGTATGATTTCAAGGTAACAGATAATGTTTGTTACACAAGATCGACAGCTAACAAAATTTAGGAAAGATCTAATGGATTGGAATCAAATGTGTTATTGACATAAGTGCCGAGGTATGTTTAAGAGGAAAAATCAATGAAGATGATTAAGTGGAAAAATTTGATGGAGCAGAATAAAAATTTTTACATGTCTATATAAGAGACTGGAGATTTCACAAGTGAGTGTGATGCCAGAAGAAAAGGAAACTGCAGAATCATCATGTGAACAAGTTTTCATGCGTTATGATCATACTAGTTAAGGAGAACCCTACTACAGAGCATTACTGAGTGACAGAGAGTGATTACCGATGGATAGTAAGTTGATATATTATTGAATCAGAAATGTTGCAATGATCATAAAGATTTGTATGAGCTAAATATTGATCTATAATCTACAATTGAAGTTGTAATAGATCAGATCACCTACTGTTACATATTTAACCATTGTACATAGTCAAATCTCTTAACTGAGTGGACTAAGAAAGTCTTATTATGTATCATTCATAGAATGAACATTGTTATCCTGTCAACCCTAGAGTGACTACTGGTTGGATGATAACGGTTGGTCTAAAATCCTTTAACAAGGTCACAACTAATAGTGTGTTTATAACCTTTAACAAGGTTGGGTCTTCATTGATCTCACTTTAGAAGAGTGAATATTTTTGGGTTGTCAGTCCTAGGTGGTTTTTCCCTTCACAGGGTTTCCATGTTAAATCTCTTGTGTTATGTGTTGATTTTGATATTTTTTGATGTCATATTTGCATGTTGCATATTTGATTTGATCAGTAACTGCTATATGTTTTAGACTGGTAATCAGTAAATGCATAGATAGTAAAAGTATTTTAAGTTACCGAGTAGCAAAAGTTTTAAGTATTTTTTTTGGATTATACATTTTGTATTGGGACACTGATTAGCTGATTTACCTCCCTCTTAGTTATTCTAACACTTGAGCCTCTTGATTAGAACTTGAAGCTTTGTTATAACTTAATCCTAAGGTTATCTCTTGTTCTTTTCCTTTTTTAGGAGCATAAGTGTGGACTAAATTCACTTCGTTATCTTGGCAAGATTCACTTGATAATGAATCCCACTCCCATTTGTTTGAATCTTCATCACTTTGTGAATATAATTTTATAATTTGGTCATAGAACATGGGGTGATTCTTTTGAGTGTATCCTTGTTCAAGATACCCCAATCCTAATTTCTCCTTGCGATCCCTCCAAGACATTTCTATTGGTTTAATCAACCCTAAATTTCTTCTACCCAAAGGTCCTTGTCCTTTGTAACCCATCTTTTTCATAATTTGAAAACCTTTTCCATATTGATGAGTAGGGATGCTAATGTTTTGTATTCTTTTTTCATGAGCACTTGACACATTATCTTTATATAGCCACTTCAAAATTTCATTGTCCTCTTCATCCATGGATGAAGAAGTACTAGCCCTCACAAAATGATTATTGTATTTTTGAGGTGGATGTAAGCTAGAAGGTTTCCCATGAGACTTAGGAGATAATGGTAAATCCATCATAGGCAAAGAATATTCTTCCACACCATTCTGTTTGATCTTGCATTGTTTTTCAAAGTTTTTCACCATGGTGTCAATTTTTTGATAATGAGCCTCCTGGGTATGAATTTGAGTAGATTTTGCAAGGTTTTCTTCTTCTTCTTTAGAAATTTCCTCACTAACTTTCTCCTTTCCCTTAGTCGATGTAACTAAGTTAGTGGGAATTTGATGGTTTTCAACAATAGTGTCTTCTTCCTCTACCTTTTCTTTGCCTTTTAATGAAGGAAGGTCCTTCGAATTTTGTCATTGTTCTATCTGTTTTGATGTAGTGCCTTCTACATTATGAGGGACCAATGAATCATTTATGGTTTTGATATTGTTACAATATTGGAATGGGTTTAGGTCTCCACTCACCATGAATTATTTCCCTATATATGGAAATTTCAAGCATTGATGGTACGTTGAGGGTATAAATTGTATTTCATGTATCTATGGTCTTCCCAATAGAATGTTATAGGTCAATTTCAAATCTAGCACTTGACAAATAGTCTCTTTTTTCATAGGACCTACTCAGATAGGGAGCACTATTATCCCTTTGCAGGTTCTCTCTTCATCATCATAACCTTTTATGGTTATTCTTCTTTTAGGGTCTATATCTTCCTTAGAATACCCTAAGGCTTTAACAAGGTTCAAAGTGCAGATGTTTAGACCCACTCCTCCATCAATGATGACTCTTTTAACCCTATGCTTATGGATCAATACCTCGATGTGCAATGGAAATTTTTGGGAATGATTTAAGGAAATATCATCTTGCTAAAAAAAGGATAAACAATGAGGTGCAATTAGGTGTCCTACCATATTTTGAAATTTTTCCACGTCCAAATTCAAGGGCACATTGGTTTCAACATGAGATTTTTCCAAGATCTCTTTGTGAGTAGGTGAAAGTTTTAGCAACTCCAAAATATAAATTTGCATGGGAGTTGATCTACCAAATTGTATTGTTTTGATG
Organism: Chamaecyparis obtusa; assembly: GCA_027943335.1. Taxonomy (NCBI): domain Eukaryota; kingdom Viridiplantae; phylum Streptophyta; class Pinopsida; order Cupressales; family Cupressaceae; genus Chamaecyparis; species Chamaecyparis obtusa. Next base: position 134,291 of record BSBK01003440.1, on the reverse strand, counting down.
AAGAAGATGTTTGATTTGGTATCATGATTCTAGGGGCACCTTCTTGCAAGGTTATTTTAGATGCTTTCCCCCTATTCACAACATTTGATGCTTCTTCCTTTTTCTATTCCTTCACCACTATCACATTGATTGTATTTTCAAACCCACTCAAAGATTTTATGGTGTTATCATAGGTATGGGAAAAGTTCACTTTCTCATTTCCTCTTTTGTTATTTTGATTAGCATTTGATGTTTCTCCTTTTTCATGGTTCAAGAAAGGGTTATTAAAGGCTATGTGGTCTTCATTATTTTGAGGCCCTTCAACCTTTATTGTGCCATCATCTATTATATATTTGACCAAATGCTTAAGTTTTATGCATTCATTGGTTTTGTGTCCCTTGTCTTAGTGATACTCACAATGGTGTGCATCATTCCACAAAGTGGGTTTAACTTGAGGTTCATATGGCTTGATTCAAGTAAAATAATGATTTTATTACCCACAAGTATCCTCAAAGCATTTTCAAAGGGCTCACCCAAGAATTTGAAGTTTCTCCTTTGAAATGAAGGAAATAAAGGCTTAGGTTTATTTATGTTCTTATTGTTGAAAGAGTTGTTGTTTTTTTTGTTGAAAGGAGCATTGGTTGTTTGATTGACATTATATGTTTGATTTGACCCACTTGATAAGTTAAAAGGGGTAGCCTTTAGGTTGTGTGCCTCTAAAACCCCATCATTTACAAGGTTCTTATTTGTGTTTTTCAACCATAAACTTGGTTTATCATTATTTTTGTTGGCTCCATTTTTATTATTATAATTATCTAAATTATTGTTATTGTTGGTGTTGGTATAACCTTTATTTTCTTTAAATAGTTTAATCTATCCTCTTTTTTCCAACACTTCTTCAATTTTTATCGCATTCTCAATGATATTTTCAAATGTGGGGGGACATTGAAGTTGAAGTATATAGTTCATTTCCATGTTTAGGTTGTTCATGAAAATATCTATCTTCTCCTTTTCAGGTATACTTCTAGGATACCTCACGAAAATTGTTCTCCATTTTTGGAGAAACCTAGAAAAGGCTCACCATCTTTTTGTTTTGTGTCGCATAGGTTAAGCATCATGATTTTGTGCTCTATATTATAAGATTAGTGAGTCACAAATTTTTAGGCTAGCTCTTCGAAAGTCTTGATTCCTTGTGGTAACTTTGAAAACCACTCCATGGCTTGGCCTCCTAGGCTTCTTGGAAATAGCCTCATTAAATAAGTGGTATCGTGCATGAACTCTATACTGAAAGCACCCAATTCCCTTAGGTGATCTTGTGGGTTAGATTTACCCATGTACTTGTCATATCTAGGAAAGACCACGTTGGATGGAAAAGGTACCATAACCAAATTTTCATCAAATAGAAAAGGGCACAAAGCCTTAATAGAGAAGGGTTTTGGTTCAACCGCTTTCTTCATGGTGTCAATTTGTTCTTGAAACATTTTAAGTTATTTTTTAATCACACCTAATGGATTCTCCTCTTCCTCATCTTTCTTTAACATTGTAGTGTCATAATCATGAGGAAGTTTAACCCCTGATTAGGCTAGGTTAAAGAAGTATTTTTCCTTATTTCTTTCTAAATTTTTTTCCATTATTTAGAGGAATTCAAGGTCTTGGGAATCCTTATTGGCTTTATCTTCTCTTATTTCCTTTGTACCTTGGTTTCCTTGGTTAGTTTCTCCTTTATCTTCACTATTTTCCCCATGGACATAATCATAAAATTCATTGTTTCTAGCCATTGGATTGACTCTTTCCTCAAATAGGTTAGGGATACTACTTGTTCTTAAGTTTTGATGAAAGGAGTTTGAAATATGAATTAGGGGATCTCTTATGTTATGCAAGTGTCATCATCTTGTAAGGATATTTTCAATTTATGTGATCTTGTAAAAAATGACATCAATAAAGGTTTGATTCAAATAGAGTTTCCCCTATTTTGGTGATTGTTCTTTTGAGAAGATTTTTAAAAGTGTAAGATGATTTTTCAATGGATGTTTCTTCTTTGTTATACGTATCTTCAAACAAAGAAACTAAAAGTACACTTGTCTTTTTAACCGCTAAACACAAAATATTTGAAATGTATCGAACGTTATCATGGGTTTTGAACAAGTAACTTCAAGCAATCTACCTATAGTCAAATTTGGTTCATAAACATGGATCTAATAGGTAGGCTTTCTAAGTTAACAAGGTACTAGTAATGATTCCATTCAAAGGAACATCAAGTTTCATCTCACAAAAATTAGGGGCTTTCCACCACTGGTATATCGAAGTTTTGAGCAATCCTGAAGGACTACTCGAGGAAGTTTGATTCTTGATATACTTTTGTGACTCACCCCATTAAGGATGAATGCATTTTATTTTATAGTGGGTCGGATTATTACGAAAAAGGAAATTGTATCCCACTTTTAGTTGTCCCTCTCACCGGCCTTGTTAAGGAAAATTCTCGGGAGGTGAGCCCACTAAAGTTCTAGCATGTTCATTTGAAAGCAAATAAATGAAGTGAAAAGATAGGTTTAGGAGTTTGATTCACCAAAAAGGTGAAGATAATATCCCTACTATTCTTCACTTCCAAGTACAATTAATAATGTTTAATTTAGCAAGCCTTCTAATCTAATGAGAATTGAGTATTTCTACTCTCCTCCACAAACAATAGGCTTTAAATTTAGTGCTTGTTTATTCCTTAGTATTTCTTTTAATCAGGAAATCCGCATTTTGATTCACTTGAAAAGTGAAGAGCATAGGCCTACTACTAAATTCCCCAAACAATAAATATAGGCTCTTAATTACTAGATTCAAAGTGAAAATGCCATAATTTAAACAAAAATTCAAAGGGATGAAGGTTTACCTATTTTTGAAGCTAGAAAAGGCTAGGGGAATTTTTTATTTAGTTTTTCATTGAATTACTCACCTAGTGGCAATTATTCTAGCTCATTTGCATCCCCTTTGAAATTGTTAGTCCAACACAACCAAGAAAAAAAATTGAATTCTAAGCCTCTCTTTTTTCAATTTAAACAAAAATGATCACGGAATGAAAATCCAATTTAAAGAGACAAATTTTGATTTATATGATTCAAAAATTTGCAATTATCTTTCGAAATCTTGACCTTCTTGCTTGGAATCCTCTTAGATGTTGTTCATATGGACCGTTTTCTCTTCTTTTAGCCTTTTTTCAATGACTTTATCTTTTTTTTTTAATTCAAGTCTCTGGTTTTCAGACTCTTTTATGCTCTATCATCAGAAAGCCACAGATAAATCATTTTCAACTGTTAGATTAAGTAAGTTTGAAAAATAGTCAAATGCATTGCAGAAATGATTAAATGGGCTATTTCAAAGCTTAAACATACTACACGAAAAATCAAATGTGCTACTACAGAAATTAAACGCACTACTTAAACAGTTAAATGCGCATAAAAAAAAACTTTAAATGTGTTGTAGGAAGAGTTAAATGCACTACAGAGTCAAGGCACATGTGCTAAAAGAATAATAGACAAAATATAGAAAGGATTGAATGTGCTATTTTGATGTGTAAATGCACAACGCCTTGCTTCATACGTGCCATTTTAGGCCTCAGATGCACTATTTCTTTGCTCAAAAGCACTATTAAAACCTTCAAGTGCGCTACTTCACCTGCAAAATAGAGAAATTAGACATGAAATCCAAAAATTCTACCAATTTCTCTGAAATTTAGATAAATGAGGCATAATGCCCCATGGTGGGCACCATTTTGTGTACTAGAAGTACCTTTATAGAATTAGTTTATCACTATTTAAATCAACTTAAGGTAAAATAAAATAATTAATAAGCTATTTTAATGAAAATAATGACAAGAAACATCTTGTAGCTCTTAGCAAGCCTCCATTAGCAACAACTCTAAAATGAGAAAAATGATAAAAGATTACACAATTCAAGCCTATTTCAAAGAAAATGCTCAATTATGCCTAAAATGCCTTTCTAGCTCAAATTCTCAATAACTTGGATGTAATTCTTAGATATGTGGATCTATTCTCTTGATTTTAGCCTTTCTTTTATAGATTTTTGCAAGCATAGGGGGTGGAGTTAATTTGATCATGATTAGGTTAAGGTTTAGTCCATGGTTTCAAATATGGGGACAATTTAAATGGTTTGTCCTCAAAGCTTGAGATAATGAGACAAAATGAGTGGTCAAGAAGCTCTCACCTTATGAGTGATCGAGATTCAATTTTCTTTTGATCCATATGAGTTTAACTCTCAATTCCTATTGGTTGATGTAATTTCCTCCCATGTGGTGCACGGGGGAAACTAGGAATTAATTAATTGAATTGAATTGATTTTTTACCCATGTGTACCCCTTGAATGGGTTGATTTAGTTTTAATTGAACTATACAATTAATTATATTAATTGCATATTTAATTGATTATTCTTTATTTAATTGATTTATTTAATTTATTGGCTTTTGATTTTTAATTAATGTTGGATTTTGGCTTCATTGCAATTAATACTTTGATTTTTCCTTAGTTACTCACTTGAATTGATCTTGACCATTTTTAGGTGATTACAGATCACAAGAAGATTAAGTACTAGGTAAAGATACTTTATGCTCAAACATTAGCAGAGAAAGTATAAAAAGATAGAGAAAAGAGGGAGCACCAAAACAATATAGTATTAAGGAAAGAAGTTACCTTACTATCAGATTTAATTCTTGATGTATAAATTGATAGTGACCAGCCACTAATTGATCAACTTAAGATACTACTTGATGCAATTACTACCTTGTAAACACATAAATTTGATTACATCATTTAGTAATTTTATTTAGCCTTCTCCTAGGACATCTTATTAATTAAATATTATTATTTAATTAATTTATGTCATCCCCTAGTTAATTAATTTAATTAATTAACTATAGTCCAATTAATTATCTAAATGACAAACCTATAGTTTGATAATTAATTAAATCCCTATTCTTCTATTAATTTAAATGGATGCACTTATCTAAATAAATTAATTCACAAACCCCTTTTTCCTCCCACTTGGAATTAAATAAAATATTTAATTCTAAAAATCCTAATCCTCCTCCATTTAGCTAATAATCTATGCTTAGCTAATCTAACCCTCCACTCATTCTCTCTCCTCCCATCACATCTTCCTAATCCTCCACTTACTCTCTAATCCAAAAGCTAATCACCCCTTAAACATTTGCACAATCATAATCCAAGGATTAAGAAATGCTAAGCCAACACAAGTCAACCGTCATGTCACATCACCACATCCTCCAATGCCAAATCATAAAGCCTCTTACACATCTCTTATACACTTGTCCCCTCTCACACCTCCCAAAGTGGTCACATCTCTCAAGGATTTGGCCTCTCCTCTCATCCTCCCCTATTGCGACACTTGTCACAATGCTATCCATTTGAGAAAGCATAATCCATGTGCTCTCTCTTGGATGCATCTCAACCCTTCCTCAAGTTTACATCTTGACCGTCCATTCACCTCCTATTTTCCTTTAAATCAAGCCTCTTCCTCCATTTTCATCCACCATTTGAGAAAAGTTATCATGACCTTTTGAAGAAAAAACATCAATCATAGCCTTATAATGCCAAAATCTCTCCTCATCCATTGAAGCTTTGATCAATAGCATTGAGCACATATTCCATTCTTGGACAAATCTTCTACAACTTGGAGATTTCTTGGGTTTGAGGTTTGCATTCCTTTGGTTTTTGTCTTCATTTTGTAGGTCTTAGCATAAGTGTTTATTTAGATTGCTTTGTTGAATGTTTAGCTTGCTTCATATTCCTTAACATTGCATTTTAGGTACTTACATTTTGGCATGTCGAGTGGGACCCACTTCAAGGGTCATTTCTCTTCATCTTTCTTTTTTTTTTTTTGCAAAACTAACCCAAATACTAAGATTTTTTTTGTTGTTCGAGTGTATTGCAAGGGTTTTTTGGGTATTTTGCAGGTTAAGGTTCAAAGAATACACATTTACACAGACATTCCTGCCTTCAAATTTTACACAGCATCAACATCCGAAAAATCCACAGTTTTGCGAGAATGTTGGTACGGATGTGTGAATGCCTGTACGGACTGCGGGAATGCATTCCCGCAATGAAACTTCTATTTTTCCAATCTTTTTTTTCTCTTTGTCTTGACTTCACTAGTGAATCACTATACCCACTTTGCGGGACTACATTCCTGCAACGTGAGAACATGGGTTTACCAAGCGGGATTGCCTATGTGCTTTTTTGTAAGCTATGGGGCATTTAATATTTTTTTAGCTTTTCTACTTTCATTCCTGCAACATAGGATTGACTATTGACTCAATGGGAATACTATTTGACCAGGTGGGTGTGTCTATTGATTTTGTAAGCTATACAAAACTGTTAACCTTTTTTTAATTTTCTACCTTCATTCCTGCAGTGCGGGATTGACCGTTGACTCCGTGGGAACACCGTTGACTATGGGAACACGCCTGTAGGTATCATTCCATGTCCAACATTTATTATGTTCTATCATTTTTTTATATTCTGATAGTCCTGCGGGAACGCTTGTACGACTTTGCGGGAATGTAATTTTTCTATTGCAGGTTTGCAGGTTTTTGCGAGAATGCGGGTTTAAAATTTTAAAATAGAATTTACTCACTGTCATTTGGTGCATTAAAAAGAATAGTGTATGCCTACACAACACTTCATCATTTTGATTTGGGCTTAAAATAAACAAAGGTTAAAATTGAATAAGGAAAACATCACACTTCCTTTTGGTGCTTAAAATCAACAAAACTCAATCTTAAATGCCTAAGGATAATCAATCAATGCAATGAGAACATTTTGATTTGGTGTTTAAAAATTGATCAAACAAAGTCTTGAGTGCTAAAAGGAGTAACACTTTTCTTATTTTTGCAAAGCAATTTCCATTTCCAAGCATTGTCATTTACTTTTCAAAAAGAACCTTGCATGCTAAACATGAGTGTTTGATGTTCTAGAATAGAAAAAACTTAGTCTAAACTAGGTTCAATTTCAAATGAATACTTCTTGGCATGTTTGAAGGAGTGTTTTTCAACACTTCTACAGAGTTTTTAAATTCTTTGCAAAAACCTTGTTAAAGTAAGTGACATGGAAGCAATCTACTTGTATGCATATCCTCTCTCCTTGCCTTCATGGATCTTAGGTGAAGAGAAAGATCAAGTCCAATTGATAACACTTCTAGCGAGGCCTATCTAGAGAGAAGTGCTTCCTCTTTAGAGAATGACCTCAAACTAGTAATTCCCTGATTGGTATAAAAAAAGGTGTTGAGAAAAATCTCACCTTATCCCCTCAAGCTTAGGTGAGGCATGTTGATGGTAGCCTGAGGTAGGTGAATATCCCTATGATTTTGGCATGGTCAACTAGGCTCTTAAGTGAGTCACACACATACAAAATGATTGCGGGGATGCCACAGATCTTACTAGAAACCATTAATCAGAAGCCCACCTGATCTACTCCTGAAAGTATCATAATCTTTGTGCAAGGACCGACCCAAGTGATTTCCCAGGTTGCCTAAAGATTACTCACCATATGTATTCCTCTTTTGGGATATCAAGTTGTGGGAAAAGGTTGTGATACTCGCCTATCTTATAGGTAGAAATTGCTTGTGCATGTTCTCGAAGTTACAAACCCTATGAAAACATTTGTTCAAGCATACACAAAATGAAGTTACAAAGTTCTTTGCCAAAGAGATCATCTACTTTTTATCCCACAAGATTGCTTTGTCTCTTGTGGGACTGTTTGTCAATTATCCTAAAAGTGAAGTCAAGTTTTTGTTCAAACCAAGCCGAGGTATACTTACCATAGTCACTTCCTAGCTTGATCTATTCAGAGATAAGATATATTTTCAACCTATGCCCGAGCCCGTTAAACACAAGAGAGCTAAGTTACCAACTCCCCGTGCATATAGAGAAAAGGAGGTTGTCGAAAGAAAGCTAAAAGATCACCAACACCTAATCACTACAATTTGAGAAGAAGAGAAGTACCAAGCTAGATTAGATAATATCAAATATAACACATGGAGTAAATAGTTTTCCTTTCACATCTGAGTTGACCATCGATTTGTCAAACTAGAAAGTGAAGACTAGTAGGCACAATCTCCACCCTTCTCCAAAACTGTGAATTTGTCTCAGCATCCTTTCATTTTAGATAGACCTGTAGGAACATTTTCATCATCCTTTAAGAAGCATCATCTAGCATCACCTCCTATCCAAATCCCAAAACCATCATCCAAAATCCCCAGCACATCCAAGGACTCACCCTAAGTTTTCCAAACCTCATCCTTAGGATCAAAATCTTAGCCACACCCTTTGACTAAGCCTTGTCTAGGGTAGCTAGTACTTTCTCTTGCAAACCTCATCATCTTGATCCAAAGATTGGTTTACACTAGTAAGGATCCCATTGTCTGAAGATCACAAGTCTATCCAAGGATGATAATCCCACATATTTTGATCCCACATCAGGAAGGGTAGCTCATAACGATCCCTTAGAGAAATCCACCATCAAAATCCTTCGTCATCCACCATTGTGTATCTAGGTTATCATCAACCTCATCCCAATCTAAAAATCATCATCCCTAGCATCATTTTGATACACCTGCATTCCCCCTCATCTTAGGACTTTGCATTTTCATGCCTGTTGAGACACGATCAAAGAAGTAGAAAGGAATGGATCCCAAACAAGCTACTAGTTCTAAAGACCCAAATGATCTTACTAGCAGTATGGTGATGTACGATCCGTAGCCACCTTTGGTTTAGAATGTGTGGGAAGATCCCAATGAGACACCTACCACCAACTCCATGGAATCTTTAATGTATCTTCTAGGACATGCGCAAATGGTAAGTGCGATCATTACACAAAACTATTTTGCCATCTTGGCAAACTACGCACATTAGGGTACTCCCATTCCCCCATAATTACATACCTTTGATCCCACAAAACCCCTCCACATCTCCACCAACATTGATCCCTTTGTCATCCAAAAAATCCATGATCTGGCCATGCAAGTATCCCATATAGCATCATCCATCCCGCATCTCTTGCAACTTGGTACAACAATCCTTGTAAGAACACCTCTTTCACTTATGGGTCCACCATCCCCACCTTCTTCCTCACAAGTAGCCACTCAATTACAGATATCCACCCAAGCATCTATCAAAGCACCACCACCCCCCAATGCATCAACACCCCTCTCAAAAGGAGCAACACAAACCACCCCACCTACATCTGTCCAGTTTGCTACACAAACCCATGCCACACAGGCTACACCCACTACGTATGTTGTCAACATGCATGCCCAACAAGTCACCTTCACAATAGGAATCTCTCCCATACCATCCCACAATCCTTGATCTGCATCACAAACTCCTACACCTGCTCCCACATTCATGGCAACCTCCACATCACAACCCACACTAGGGATTGGCACCACTTGGAGTCTAAACCAAACACAAATGAATGCCATGGGCATACCTACACATGGCCAACTTTATCAAGAAACCCCTCAAGAACAAACCTTCCCCCATGCAGTGCAACAACCACCTCCACCTCCCTTTATTATGTCTCTTCCCACATTCACCAACTACCTGTCTATGCCATTAGTCACTCAACAAAATTCTTTGCCACAATCACAACAACTTGGCTCTGCCCATACCACTAACCCCTTCATGAAACCACCTATAGTGCACACCCAAGCTACCATCCCTCCTCTCAACAATGTGGGTATGCACCCCTCATATGTTAGCCAAGTTCACCACCAATCCCAACAGCAACCATTCTACCAACTCCCCCCACAACAACCATACTTCTCAGTGCCACAAACTAATCCTCTCATCCCATAGTAGAAAACCATGCCATACCCCGCCCAGCAGTAGGCCCCAACCTTACATTAGCAATACATCACCCAACAAGCTAGCCAGAATCTATTTTAGATAGCCTTTTTAGCCAAACAATCCCCTTACGTGAGCTTTCCATATCCTCCACATATCCCCCCATATTTACCCATGCTATTAGATCCATTCTCAATGGGAGTACCCACCCCAACACCTATCAAATCAGAATGGGAAGAGATAAGGAATGCCCTCAAAGAGCTCAAGACTGGTACTGAGGGTAAAATTTTCAAGTTTGAGTAAGTCTATTGTATCCATTCGATAGATCAATTACAACACTCCCCTTCCCTAAACATTTTGAAACACCAAAGTTTGAAAAGTATCGAGGGAAGGGTGATCCAGTCAACCATATCAAAGAATTCTACATGGCATGCCAAGAAGTGACATTTAATGACATATACCTCATGCACCTTTTTCCCAAGAGTTTGGGAGGACCTGCCATCGATTGGTTTTACAAAATACCATATGGGTCTATCTCCACATTCTCAGAACTTTCAAAAAAATTTGTGGCCCAATATGCTCATAACATTGAGAATGAGCTCTCCTTGCTATACCTATGCAATACTAAGAAAAAGGGAGGTGAAACTTTGGCTGACTACCTACAAAGATGGAAAAACCTCACCATGAGGTTGTTGTACCAACTGCTAGAGAAGCACCTCACCAAGATATTCATTAACAATTTGCATCTGAAGTTATCCCACTCCATGTGAATGAATTGTATACAAACATACCAAGACATCAAGGGGAAAGGCATGGACATCAAATGAGCTCTTTTGGATGAGGTTAGCATCAAACATTACAAGGAGAGCTCCCAAGATAGACCTAACAATGATCGATCTCATTATTGGAACAAGAACAAGAACATGGTTATTGATGGAGCCATAGACACTAGGAATGTCCAATTTGTTGTGGCCGGTTCCAATCCCCCTCCCAAAACATACCCATAGCAAGCACTCATGTATCAACAACAAGCACCCACTTACCAAAAACCACCTTGTTAGCCACCCACCAATCAGACCAAGGCCATATCTGTCACTCAAGGAAAAAATAAGCCTCATGTTCAGAATAATCTGAAGCACACATTTACACCTCTTGGAGAACCCCTAGATGCTATTTTCTACCACATGGTCAGTGCCAACTTGGTTGTGTATCCAAAAACTCATCCTTTTGACAAGTCAACACCCAAGCCAGCCTGGTACAAGTATAATGAGTAATGTGACTATCACTGTGTTAAGGGACATGCTACCATGAAGTGCATGAAACTCAAGCATTATGTCTAGGACCTCATAGATAAAAAGGAGATCATAGTTGATGCCCCTTCCCAGACATTGCCTAATGCCAACTTGCAAATCTATCAAAATGTGTTTCCAAAACACAATGCAGGAAAGAACCTAATTAATGCTAATCCTCATGTAGACCAAGGTAAGGGTAAACAAGGAAACCATGGGGATGGAAAAGATTATACCACTACCTACATCAACTATGATAAATTCATTGGTTGTATTTCCTAGGTCGAACCCACTATGAACATGATCCATGTTAGAGGTGCTGACAATCAATGTGTTGTCACTACCCGCAAAGGCTGGATATCTATTGTCAGTGCTAGTACTACAACCATCCCCAACACACAATATGACCTCCTAGAGCACCTTGGGAACACACTAGCACAAATCTCCATCCTTGACCTCCTCCGCACATTACCCCTCCATCAGGAATTCCTCAATAAAGCCCTCCAAGAAGCCCACATCCCTATAGACATCAATGCCATTCAATTCAAGAACCTTGTGGGGCACTTATCCATGCCTTCCACTTTCTCCTTCCAGCCATCTAACATGCCATCCATTGAACTAGATCACAATCTCTCGCTACGTCTCACCATCATGATTAAGGAATTTTCCACAGGTCATGGTAGATAATGGTTTGGCCCTTAATCTTTGCACATTAAAATTCATCTAACAAGTTGGTTTCATAGAAGCAAACATCTCTCATGATGTAATCACTATCAAGTCTTACAACAACCTAGAGCATACCTCTGAAGGTACTATTTTGTGACCCATCAAGATTGGTCCCATCATCCAAGATACCATATGCCACATTGTTGATCTTGACCTCCCCTACAACATCCTCCTGGGTCATCCATGGATCCACTCCATCCAAGTAGTTCCTTCCACCTATCATTAGTGCATGAACTTCCCATATCAAGGCACTGAACTCACCATCCACATTGATCCCCATCCTTTCACATACTATCATGCAATTGAAGCCTCATTTTCCCACTCCACTCATTGTCCCAAAATTGATATCAGCACATCTGTCACCAGTTCTTCCTGATCCCATTGCAATCCAAAAATAATCCTAGCCTCCACCCTCTCCTCTGTCAAGATAAAAAATGAGGGCTATGGGGAATACAGTCTTATCGATACCTTTGTAGTAGGGGCTCTCCCCTTGGACCCACACACACAAGGATGACCCTATCATCAGACCAAGGCTCCTCAGGACGACCCCAAGATAAAGACCATGGGCTCATCTACCTTCATCTCCAATGGAATTTTGAATGGCCAAGAGTTGGCACCTGATATCAATCAATGGCTGTACAAGGATCCCCTGCCTCCTGATACTGAATTCCTTAAGTACTTCAAAGAAAAATATCCTATACCACACAATTGTGCCACTGAGTAATGGGATTATCAAGGAGGTGGTCTAGGACCCAATGAAGTTGGAATGAAAGATCCCATGGAGGCCTCTAAAAATCCACAAAATTGAGGCCTCAACTTTGATCCCCCTCACCTGCACATGTGAGGACCTGATGTCATGACTGGGGGCACCAATTCACCCAACATGACCCTTTTGAATATCCAAGACAAACTTGTGGAATTTGAAGACATTCTGGAAGAGGAGGAAAAATTATCCTACGATGATACATTTAATGAAGAAACCTTCCTGGGCAATTCTATCCTTTTCCAACTCGCCATCAACCTCATTGACCTTCCCCTTAATCATGCCAACCTCATAGACTGGGACCAACCGAGTGTAGTACATATCAATGAGTTCTAAAGTGAGGAAGCACTCCTACAATTCATGGGCACCATAGATCAACAATCAGAATGGGGGTAGGAGTCAGTTGAAGTGTATTAACTCAACCCAAAGGGGTACTTTGGGGAAGAGGAAGTCTCTAGCCACAAAATTAAAAATCAAAAAGAAGATAAGGAATCCTCATGTGAAAACCCCTTTGGGGCACATCCTGATTCAAAAATAGTAAAAATAAAGGGCGTATACGATAGTGAAAACCTCTCTAAGGTGCTACAGGATGTAGACTTGCCTCTTCCTCCCATCTAGGATTACCAGTCAGAACAGTCATCCATCATCATCGAGGAGACCAAACCAGTCAATTTGGGCATAGAAGAAATCCCAAGGATCACCTATATTTCTGCATCATTAACTGAGGGAGAAGAGTTGGCCCTTGTGGCTCTTCTTTGAGAGTCAATCATAAATTTTGCATGGTCATATGCTCACATGCCTGGACTTGACCCAAATCTCATTGTCCACCATCTCCTAGTAGATCCTGATGCCAAACCATTCAAACAAAAGCTAAGAAGAATGCATCCAAAAGTGGCCATGTTAGTGAAAGCAGAACTTGAAACACTTCTCTGAGAAAAGATCATCAGAGCCATTGACTATTTAGATTGGATCTCTAACATGGTGCCTATTACCAAGCCTTTGAGTGCCATAAGAATTTGTACTAACTTTAGAGATCTCAACAAGGCATGTCCAAAGGATGATTTCCCACTCCCCAACATTGATATGATCTTAGATCTCACTGCTAGTCATGAAATGTTGTCACTAATGGATAGTTTCTTAGGGTACAGTCAGATCAAAATAGCTGAAGTAGACCAACACAAGACAACATTCACTATGCCTTGGGGTACATTCTATTATAACATGATGACATTTGGGCTTAAAAATGTGGGAGCTACCTATCAAAGAGAAATGAGCACAATTTTTCATGACACGATCCATAAGATCCTTGAGGGCTATGTAGATGACATCCTAGCAAAATCTAGAACATGACGCAAACACTTTGATATCCTTGAAAGTGTGTTCAATCATCTACACAAGTATGGTTTGAGATTAAATCCGAAGAAATGTGTATTTGGTGTGACATTTGGAAAACTTCTGGGTTCATTGTATCCAGGCGTGGCATAGAGATTGATCCCAAGAAGGTGAAAGCCATTATAGAGATGCCTCCCCCCAAAACTCTCAGATAGTTAAGGAGCCTACAAGGAAAGTTGCAATCAATTTGAAGATTCATCTCCCAACTAGCAGACAAGTGCCAGTCATTCACGCATCTTTTGTGAAAGGACACCACTTTTAAGTGGGACCCCATCTGTTAGCGCAACTTTGAGAAACTCAAGGAATACCTAGAAAATGCACCTATTCTTGTACCACCAATGCCAGGAAGGCCCCTCATTTTGTACATATCAATAGCTACCATAGCGCTAGGGGCACTCCTAGCCCATCTTGATGACAATGGAAAAGAGAGGGCCATTTACTATATCAGTTGTACACTGGTCAACTATGAGCTGAACTACTCCCTGATGGAAAAAACTTTCTTAGCACTAGTCTTTGCCACTTAGAAGATTCACCACTATATGCTTAGTCACACAATAAAGTTAATCTCAAAGGTCGACCCTCTCAAATACTTACTTTCAAGGACCACACTCACCGGACAGATGGAAAAGAGGGTAATGCTTCTTAGCGAATTCGACATCTAGTATGTCAATCAGAAGGCCATCAAAGGACAAGTTATTGCTAATCAGCTTGCAAAAGCTACCTTAGTCGACGCATACCCTCTAGTGATGGAATTCCTAGATGAGCACCTTTGTATGGTTGAGGAACAACCCCAGTGGAAGTTATATTTTGATGACTCATATACATCACATGGATCAGGGGTAGGGATACTTTTTGTAACTCCTCAAGGTGACTACATCCCAAAATCCTTCAAATTAGGATTCATGTGCACAAAGAAAATTTTAGAATATGAAGCCCTCATCCCAGGTCTTAGAATGGCCCTCCATTGGAATATCATAGAACTTCAAGTATTCAGGGATTCCTAATTAATCATCAAGCAGGTCCTCGATGAATTTCAGACAAAAGATGACTAGCTATTACCCTACAAAGAGCTTGCACATAAACTCAAAGAACACTTTGTTAGCATACAATTCACACAAGTGCCAAGACTACAAAACAAGGTAGCTAACACTATGGCCACCATCGGGTCACTATTGGAAATCCCCCATGATGCCACACAATATGAGTTTTTAGTTGAGCAACTACACATGCCCGCTTACGAGAATGTTGATGCTAATATGGTATGCATCTTGGTTGGTCCCTAGTCCCCATGGTACCATGACATTCATGCTTATCTAAAGAATGGTATCATATCTTCTCACCTCACAATCACCCAATGCCATAATCTTATTCACAGAGCATCCCACTACACTCTTGTAGCCAACACCCTATATCATCCTAGGTATCATAACATCCTCTCCCAATGTTTAGACTCAAATGAGGCCGCTTTGGCCTTACAGGAGGTTTACGCTAGCATTTGTGGTGCCCACATGAGTGGTATCATCCTTGCAAAGAAAATTCTTAGAGTTGGGTATTATTGGCTGACCATGGAGCATGATGCCTGCTAGTTTGTAAAGAAGTGCCTACAATTCCAATAGCATGCCAATTTGATTCATGCACCAGTGCAAGACCTACAGCCCATTGCACCTCTATGGCCCTTCTCATGTTGGGGTTTTGACCTAGTTGGCATGATCCACCCTCATTCTTCTGATAGACACAAGTACATCATAACAGCCACTAAATACTTAACAAAGTGGGTAGAAGCAATTCCACTCAGCTTAACTACTAGTGTCTAGATCTCCAAATTTATCCTCTACCACATCATTTGTTGCTTCGGCATTCCCTCCACCATCTTCATAGACCATGGTTCACCATTTGAAAACCAACATGTCAAAGGACTCTATGACCAGTTCCACATCCACCAACGCTTTTCTAGCCAATATTTTCCACAAGGAAATGGCCAAGCTGAGGCAACTAACAAAACCATCCTAAAAATCCTACAAAATGTTGTCAGTGATTTTGGCTGCAACATGCATCTATAGATCAATCCCTCCCTTTGGGCTTATCACACCTCATTTTGTACCCCCATAGGCACCACCCCATACTCCCTAGTATATGGTGTTGATGTTGTTCTGCCAATCAAGGTCGAAATCCCTTCACTGTGCATGTCCATTAAGAACTACATCATAGATGAAGACTACTACATGGTGCACCTTACCTAGCTAGACTTGCTAGACAAAAAGAGGCAATGGGCCTATGATCACCTAATCATGTACCAAAATCATCTCAAGAGGAGCTTTAATAAAAAGGTGCACCCCCGACAATTCCAAGTGGGTGACTTTGTCCTAAAAGAAAATCAAAAAGTGGAGGCTAATTGTGAAAAGAAAGGGAAGTTTGAGCCCACCTAGTTAGGTCCCTACATGGTGACAACTTGCTTCAACTCTAGAGCTTACTATTTGTCTACGGTCAAAGGTGATCCCCTTAATGATCCTATTAATATGATACATCTGAAGTGGTTCTATGCTTGAACCATGCAAATGATCCTAAAAAAAAATCATAAAAATCATAAAATGACCCTAAAAAAATCTTTAAAATCATAAAATGATCCTGAAAAAATCATAAAAATCATAAAAAATCCCTAGAAATTGTAAAATGTCCTAAAAAAAAAAAAAAAGAGAAATAATTGTCCAACAGGGAAAACTTGACAATTCAATTGCCTTAAACAAGTATGTTAGTGAAAACCTGGCAAACAAGCACCATACATAGTGGACCATACCATTATATACCAAACTCCCATTTCCCCCTCCACCCATCAGGATCCACTCACCACCACTTTTCATCCCATTTCACTCATCCCTTGTTCCCAAGGTGTCATCCCCATTGCGCCAATGGACGAGACCTACCATCCCACTTCCAAAGCTTTTGTAAGTATCCGTTGTATATAGTGTCTCCAATTTGTATATATTATCTAGTCCTTTTTAGCAATACCTTTCAATCACAAAGCACATAGCTCGTAATGACCTCAATCTCAGCAATGTTCCCTTGGCATGCATCTCGCGTTATTGTGATTCTCCAAAGTTTTTCCATTTTCCCATCAACAATTCCAAGTGCAATCAAAACCCATCAGCCAGGTCCTTGAAGGATGCATCCTTCCTCCATGTCTAACCTCATCACAATAATCCATATTCGGTTGATCTCTTTTGGAAAAGGACATCTTTTGGTCTTATCACTTGAATTTCATGAAAGTTTTCTTAATCTTTTCAGTTGATTTTGAGGTCTCAGTTGACTATTCTACTCAAGGTCGCCATGATCTTTTATATCATGGTGTGCTGCGATGAGAGGCCTCTTTCTAGGGAAAGGTCTTTTTGCAATCTTTTGTTTCTTCTTGTGAGTCAGTTGAACATAACCCTTGCATAGTTCACAGGTGATCTTTTGGGTCATCTGGCACACTTGTGAAATGTTGTTTGTTTGTGGATTCCCTCGCATCATTTCCACCATGCTTCCTTCCGAGTGCATGCGTGATGCTGGGGAAATCCTTGCATGTATTTTTTGCATCAGTCCTATGCAATGCTAGCGACATGACCTCATCTTCCTAGTAACTTTAGTTAGTCCCTTATGTTGCTATATCAAAATAAGTGCTCAAACTACATGGTGGTGTTCCCATTCAGAATACCCCATGCTCAAGCTTCACTAAACATCCTCTATCCCCTCAATCATCCAAACAAAAACTCACATCATCCCTATCCAATATCAAAGCATCATCCTAAAGTAAATCCCTCAAAAGAACCTTCCTCACATCCCATTTTCACCCATCATTTCCCCATAACCACTTCGTCATGATGCAAACTTCCCCACCTCCCTCACCTCATGTTCTTGACACTTGGATTGTAATTGTGCAAATCCACCCCCTGTTCATCATCCCCCCTACACCACTCCCCCCTTCTCCCTCAGTGAGGGATTAGTTAGGTAGTGATATGTTACACCATCTCATCCTTACACTTCACCTTCAAACTCCCATATCCATTCATAGTGTTCCACACCCTCCTACATACATTTCATTTCCCACCACTATCATAGGTTTCATTCTCTCATCTCATTTCACTATGACACATCCTATGCCTCATCCTAAGTCCATTATCATCTTGCATTGTTCATTCATTTTTTATCATCTTGCATTAGTAACACAGTGCTTGTCAGTTCATTTAATTTTGCATCCCATTACTCATTCAACATTTATTTTTAGATTTCATTCTAGTCTTGCATTGTTATCATTCATCATTCATTTTTAGATTTCATTCTAGTCTTGCATTGTTAGAGTTCATCATTCATTTTAGATTCATTTTTACCTTGCATTATTAGATTCATTTCATCCATTTCATATCATTTATCATCTTGCATTAATTAGAGTCATTTTAAGTCATTCGCGCTTCATTTTAATCTTGCATTGTTAGGGTGCATTTTAGTTTCATACATATCTTCCTAGATTCATTTTAATCTTGCATTGCTAGGGTTCATTTTAGGTTCATCCATTAAACTCATCTTAGATTCATTATCATCTTAGGTTCATTTTTTATCTTGCATTGTTAAGTCTTTTTTCTTGCATTGTTAAAGCATATTAAAACATCCATACAAAGCACATGTAATTCTAACCATACATATATCATACACCAAAAGAATTTACATCACATCCTACATCCACAAATTGTCAACACATGCATCTCATATAAAACACATCATAGCACATATCCCATCATGCACCTCGCATCCTACATCATACACATGTCAGTCTCATAGCATATAGAAAATCACATCACATCTTACATCACCCATGTTGGGACATCATATGCATCCATAATATCCATGCATTACACATCATATCCCACCCAACTCATCATATATATATCCAATATCATTGTAAAGAATAAAGTACATGTCCCAACCCAAAACATGAAAGAATAAATGTCTGTCTGAGTCCATGTCCACATAAAAAGTACATATATACATATACATCAAGACTATGTCCTCCATCAATGAATAAATCATAAGTAAATGATCAAAACTTGTAACATATCACTGCCAATCTGTCTCTCCTATGGGAGGCTACATATCAAAATCCCCATCCAAGGGGTCTGCCTCTGCTGGCACCTATAAGACTAACAGATTGCCCATTGTGCCCTTTATAATTATGCTCTACACCTCTCTAGATACTTGGACAGCCCCTATATCCATCTCCATACCTATGCCTATCTTAGATCCCTTAGCCTCTACCATCTACACTGAGCCATCGACCAACTGCTGCTGACTCTGTGAGTGACCTGACCGATAGCTCCCCTACCCTTTCCTCTAGCTACCACTAGCCCTTGTCCTTTGCCTACCACCAAGCTATGTCCTCTAACTCCTAACCCTATAACTAATGGGTAGCTCAGATGCCTATAATGCTAAATCTACTTAGGAGGCATGGCTGGATGGTACATCCCTCTATACCACCCGATCTACTCCCCCAGCCTGACAACCTATCACTGGAGGTGAGATACCTCAATCGCTCATGAGTCCCCTGTGTGGTGGTGTCCCTCTCCCCTAGTAGCTGGTCCCGCTTTGACTGCAGACCATCTCTCTTTTCCCTCAACCTATCCCTCTCCACCACTAGTACATCCATCTCTCGCTGCAACTACTCTCTCTCTTCCATCATCATCAACCCCTCTGATATGGATTGCACCAGGTACCTAATCAAACTATCTCTTAAACCCTCTCCCTCCCCTTGTACATCTTAGAGCATCTGACTTGTCTTGTCATGTGTAGCCTGTAGTGAGGCCAAGCGCCCTACTATATCATCTCCTCCTCTTGATGAGCCTGCCCCTGCTACTGGTGGTGGTGGCCCTGCTAGTGGTGATGATCTTGGTGGTGGTGGCCCTGTAGGTACCTATCCTCCTCCGTCTCCTCCTCTGCCTCCCCCCCTATCCACATCTATGGAATCTCCATCTCTACCTCTAATCCTCACCCTATCCCCACCTCTAATCCTCCCCCCATCCTCCCTCCTCTCCTCCCACGACCCTTGTACATAGGTGCTATGACTCCCTCTCCATCAATTAATCCCAATCTCCCTATTGCCCTAGGTGGTTGAAACCATGCATCATATGATGGTGTAGTCCCTAAATCCACCACCCCACCAACCTTATCCCACTAAAATGACTGCATGGCCTGATACATGGCCAACAACCTCCCCTATCTTGTGGTGGCCCAAACTATGATACCCTCTCATGAGTGGCCTGCTGATACCACCGCTCTAGATTTGGTACATCTTGTATGAACCTGGACTAGCATGAGGTCTTTTTAGGCCTATACTACTCCACAATGTAATCCCACCACCCTGTTAGATGTGTCAGCATCGTAGTATATGGTAACTCCTACACATCCTCTTCCCATGGTGCCTATCCCAGGTATGGATGCCATGTAATCCCATCTTGGATACTATCCAGTGTCTCCCTCCAAAAATTTGTATCTCTCATGCCCTGGTATGTCACCAAGTCCCCCCAGCTATATGTTGTCGGCTCCTCCCCCTGCCTATCCACTTGGCCTAAGTGTCATAGCACTACTATGTGCTCACATGCCTAATCCTGTAGGAGGGAGGAAAAACCAAAGCTCCTCCCCATAGTCCCCGCTCTATGGTATACTACCTAATGTAGATCACGGTACATCTCCACAAGCATCAAGGTCCCCCATGCCACTAGCACCCTTGCATCCACAATCTATACTATCCCAAGAATCAATGCTAATGTCACACTCCTCCCACCCATGTCTGGGGCAATGTATCCCGACACCAATCCACACACATAGAAATGCACCCGCCGTGCCGCTAGTGCCACTATCATATGTTGTGCCAATGCTAGCTGTCTATGTGACAAAATTGGCACTACACATGGCCCTAATAGTGGGGCCACTACTTGTACCTGTGTGTATAGCATTGCCACCATAGGTGCACCTTGCACTGGTAACTAGAAGATCCGATACACACCCTCCAATTTCATGGTCATCTCCCTAGTCAGAAGATGAAATGTCCCTGTCTCTAAGTGTCATCACTTGCAGAGCATTGTCACCAAAGCCATGAAAGTCTACCTCAGTGACATCTGAGCTAGATATCCCAATCCAAGCATGTCCACCTGAGCCCAATTTGCTATTGTAAATTGCTCTATGATAATCAAGACTACCACGTGTCACTTTTGACTCATCAGTTGATCAACAAACCACTGCATCCAAAACAAGCCAATGTGTTCATCTTTCTTTTGTAACAAAAACCTAAATTCCTCTCCTCGCATTTCTGCAAATTTTCCTTTTTCCCTGCATTCCCGCTAGATTAGCTCTCCCCGTTTTCCCATAGAGATCCATGTCCCTGCATTCCCACAAAGGACCCTTCCTGCATTCCCACATTATTTTCTAAATCCCCCCACTCCCATGGGAATGCCATTTTTGGCTACTCATCTTTTGTCGCGAGAATGCGATCTCGCAAGTAATCCTTGTGAGATTGTAGTCCCGCAAAAAGTCTCCACTCGCAATGGGTTTTTTGTGTTCCCGCAAAAATCCCCTACCCTACCCATTTTTCCCAACCCTTGCATGTTTTGTCAGAATGCATTCCCGCCAAGCACATGCTCATGGGAATGTTGTTTTCTAAAACTAAACAAGGAATAAATGCACTCAAAATGCAATAGAAAGCTAGGTTTTTTGAGCCTACCTCTTGGTCAGGTCCTCCACTCTATCATACACGTCTCACAATGTTTGATCAGTGAGTTAGTTTCCCCCTCTGTTCCATCTCATCCTCACTTATCAAAGCTCAAAAATTGCAAATTCTAAGCTCTTGGTGTGCAAATGACTTCATTTTGACCCCTCCAACCCTTTTTAAGGCCCTTTTGAGCCCTCATTTTCACCCCCGAATGCCTTTTCACCCCCTCATTTCTTCTCATGCCCAATCTCATCCTCATTGCCTTTTTCACCTCTCTTTTCCTCATTCATCCCACTTCTTAGCCTATTGCATGCCCTTTCTCTTTTTCACTCTTTTTCCTTTTGAGCCGCCACCTGGGCCCCTTTTTCTTTCCCCACCATCCTCTCGAGGGGACATCACCTAGTATAACCATCCTGGCCCGTAATCTAGGGCATTCTCACTACCTAGTCCATTCTTTGTGTCATCTATTGCTAAAAATATCTTCGAAATAGTGTTATTTTAACACTATGTCGAAGAGGGGCAAAATGTAGACGTAAATTTGATTACATCATTTAATAATTTTATTTAGTCTTCTCCTAGGACATCTTATTAATTAAATATTATTATTTAATTAATTTATGTCATCCCCTAGTTAATTAATTTAATTAATTAACTATAGTCCAATTAATTATCTAAATGACAAACCTATAGTTTGATAATTAATTAAATCTCTATTCTTCTATTAATTTAAATGGATGCACTTATCTAAATAAATTAATTCACAAACCCCTTTTTCCTCCCACTTGGAATTAAATAAAATATTTAATTCTAAAAATCCTAATCCTCCTCCATTTAGCTAATAATCCATGTTTAACTAATCTAACCCTCCACTCATTCTCTCTCCTCCCATCACATCTTCCTAATCCTCCACTTACCCTATAATCCAAAAGCTAATCACCCCTTAAAAATTTGCACAATCATAATCTAAGGATTAAGAAATGCTAAGCCAACACAAGTCAACCCTCATGTCACATCACCACATCCTCCAATGCCAAATCATAAAGCCTCTTACACATTTCTTACACACTTGTCCCCTCTCACACCTCCCAAAGTGGTCACATCTCTCAAGGATTTGGCCTCTCCACTCATTGTCCTCCATTGTGACACTTGTCACAATGCTATGCATTTGAGAAAGCACAATCCATGTGCTCTCTTGGATGCATCTCAACCCTTCCTCAAGTTTGCATCATGATCGTCCATTCACCTCCCATTTTCCTTTAAATGAAGCCTCTTTCTCCTTCATTTTCATCCACCATTTGAGCAAAGTTATCATGTCCTTTTGAAGAGAAAAAGCATCCATCATAGCCTTATAATGCCAAAATCTCTCCTCATCCATTGAAGCTTTGAGTAATAGCATTGAGCACACATTCCATCCTTGGACAAATCTTCTACAACTTGGAGATTTCTTGGTTTTGAGGTTTGCATTCCTTTGGTTTTTGTCTTCATTTTGTAGGTCTTAGCATAAGTGTTTATTTAGATTTCTTTGTTGAATGTTTAGCTTGCTTCATATTCCTTAACATTTCATTTTAGGTACTTACATACCTCTGAACATGACTTAGAAGAGGAAATAGCTATGAGAGCTAAGAAGAGGTTAGAAAAACAAATCATGGAGAAAATATTATAGAAGATTGGCATTGTCAAAGTTTCATTACTTGAGATAATAAAAGAAATAAAGAATGCATTGATAGAATCCAGTAAGATGCTTGGTAAATTATCTATCCTTACAAATTTCTCTATTGAGATGAAGGGAAAGCTAGCCAAGCTTGAAACTGAAAAAGATACAACTTTGAGAAAGCCAGATCCACTGAATTCATCTATGATGGAGCACACAAATACAATGAGGATATATCATTTTGAGAAAAAGAGATCAAGGAAGAAGATGAGAGAATAAGAATAACTATAATGGAGCTACAAGGTATTATGACCCCTCACATGGATATAATGCAAGCATACATAAAGAAAGGTGAATAATTGGTTGTTAAATCGGAGATGAGCACCATGGACAATATGGAGGAGCTAGCATATGATATACATGGTCAACACATTGCACTCAAGACATTATAAGAATCATGAGAAAAATTACTATCCATTGCAAAGGAGATAATCAAGATTATGTTTGATAAACTATGAGCTGTAAACACGGTTGTATATATCATTTTGGTTATAGTGTTTGACATTGATTGTCACAAAGGGGGAGAATTACTAAGTCAGAGTATAGAAAAAGGGGGATATGTATGAATGAGTAAGTATTATTGTATAAATTTTGGAGTATGTATAAAACTTAAGGAGAACCAATGTAGGGGGAGTAATTATACTTAAATTTTTGAAAATTTGAAGTTTTTTCTGTCAATGCCAAAGCGGGAGAGTATTGATTGAAGAATCATAATAAGGTTATTGATGATGATTTTGAAAGGTATGGTTGTCATTGTTGGCAAACCAATACATAGGTAAGAAGGTTTTACCTATTGGTAAATAGATACACAAAAGGTAAACCAATACACCCATCGATAAGTTACATTGTTGGTAAAGGACAAATACATAAATAGAACAGGTAAAGATCTATTGGTATACAAGAATGCGAGTAGTTAAAAGGGAAGAGTGTCAGTAGAAGAAAACAAGTAAATAGGTGAAGCAGTGAACTACCTACCAGTAAGACAACAAACATGTGGAAGATAAATAGTATTGAGAAATCGATGAAATTGATCATAATGGAAGAAGATTCATTAAACCTAGACTTAAAGGAAAATGTACTACATAGATTGAGTAGTCAATTGAAATGGTTTATAAGGAATAATCAATAGAATCTTATGCTGATTTCAAGGTATAATTGGAAAATAAGAATAAATCAATATTACACCTAGAAAATGACAAACTAAGTCAAATCTAGCTGATGCAATGGAAGATTTAATTTTTCTACAAATTAAATGAGATTACACTAACACATTTGGATGGATTGGAAACCCTAAAACATTTTTACATATGGTAGTTGAGATGTATAAGTAGCCAAATTTGGGAATGAAGCTAAGAGTTGATAAGATCTCGAAGCTAAAGTAATTAACTTAGAATAAAGGTGCGATAAAATAATTGATCTCAGAGAAGTTATAAAAAAATTGAATGAATAGATACAAAGCTTAAAGAATTTGATCAAGCATTGTAGAGTGTATATCACAGGTCAAAATTCTTGTTGTATTTCTAATAGTCTCCAAAATATTTCTAAAATCCTCTAATAAGGTAGTCTTTGACAGGACTATAATGTAAATCCCTTAACTAGGTGAACACTATAATAGTGGGATAAAATATTTTAATAGGGTAGTCTATAATAGGACTTATAGATACACTAAACAATGTATCAGTCACTTTTAGCAAGGTGAGTCACTTAGAAGGTGACAATTATAGCTCTTAAGTGGGAAAAACTATTTACACTAGTGAAGAGTTGTGGGTTTCATCCGCACCATAGTTTTTGCCTGTAACCAAGGGTTTATGCGATACCAAATTAAGGTGTAACATGTGTGCATGGATTATTTATGATTTCATTGCATTGATACTTTACATTTAAGTTACATGCATTATTGTTATGAAAGTTTATTTTTTTGCATGTTAAAGGTTATCAGTTGAAATGGGTGAGTTGTTATAGTATTGATTCACCCCCCCTCTTAGTACCTATTATTTCCAACATATGCAAGATCTACACCTAAGATAAAGTGTTAATTCTAGGATCCCTTTTTATAGAATTTTTCTTCTAATGTATAGAAATGTAATTGTTAGTCCAAGTTTAGTACTTGTTCTTCTATTCTTTGTTTTGGTCTTGCATCGGTTGGATCTCTCCTTTTTTTGTTGTTATCTTGTTTTGTGTCCATCTAAGTTTATTCATCTAAAAGTCATTTGTCTTTTGGGTCATGATTGGATTTTGAGCCTTTTGAAGTTATTGATAAGCTTTGTTTTTCTTGAACATCCTTGAACACCTTCGAACATGCTTGAATAGTGTTCAAGCCTGTTCAAGGTTGATCATAACAAATTCTTTACTTTTGAAAATATGACAAGTTCATCAAGAAAATGAAGGTAATCCATCAATCCTCAAGTCATGAGGAAAGATGACACATTAATTATGGATTAGTGACTCATCATTGCAGTCGAATTACCAAGTGGAAAAATATAGAGGATCAAATTTCTTGAGCCACATTGAATAGTCTTGAACACTCTTAAACTTTGTTCTTTCATGTTCAAAAACATCCAAGAGAGGTTATGAAGGAAAATGGAATCTTGTGAGAGCCAAGCAACGAGACCCACATGAGGTTATGCATTTAATGCTAATAAATGGCAAGAGGGTTAGCACATCTGAAAGGTCTGAATAATCATTATGTTTACTGACATAAGGACTTGCTTATTTAGAAATTATGGATTACACCAATAGGTTTTCAAATCAAATCTTTTATCCTCACCTTTGCAAAATATTTGTAATAAATGTTTAATTTCTCACGCTTCTATTTAAGTTAAATCTTGTGCCCAAAGTCCTAAGCATTTTATTATTAAGAAATTGGTGCATGGAGGTAGGGACTTCAGACCTCCTGGGATCAATAGTTTCTATAGAAGTAAGGTGAATTTGGTTTCTTTTCCATGATATTTTCAAATTTAGTAAGCAGAACAGTAAATAGAAAATTTAAGGCTCTGCAATTATGAAGTCAACTTTTCATCTATTTGGGAATATTTCAAGTTTGGCATGTGATGGTCCTATAATATCAAACACAAATTTAGAAAATTATAATGTAGAAGGTCTGCCAGCCCATCTTTTAAACTCACTTGAGGGAACTCTAGCATTAGAAATCCTATACAGTGGGCTATGCTCAGCTGCAACTTTCCCTCTCGTTGTTGTATGTCCTAAGTTGATTCTTGAATGTATAAAAAATTATGATGCACAGACATAATCTATTAAAAAGAAGGATGGTAGCATCCTTATGTCCATCAATAGGGAAATGGTGACTCTACCATTGAAACTCCCAGAAAATACCTTCTCCACCTTTTCTGCTGCACAGTCCATCATCAAGTTTAATGAAAATAGAGACATAAACCGTACTTCTATGGCTAAGAGCTGGCTTCTAAATCCACAAAGAGGAGGTTCAAAATTACCTAAAAAATCAATAGGACCCATGTACACTCCTATATCAATGATATAATGGTGATACTACACAAAGTGAAAGGATCACAAGTAGCTTATCTCTTCTCTGACTAGATTTATTTCTATGTTCAAATTATCTTAGAAGGAAAGCAACTCTTGGACTGGGTCAAGTTAATTGCTAGCTCTCTCACAGAACAACTCAATATGTCTAAATTGATTGGTAGTGATTTCTTCATGTCCTCTTACCTCATGTATTGTTTGGCCTATAATAGATAGAGGAATGGAATACCACATAAACCTTGGATCACTGATATGTGTGTTTATGAGTATTACCCTATCTTACAGAAGGATAATATTGTTGAAAATTATAGAAGGGTGCATGATACATTTATGAGAAAAATCTATTTTGAGTTAGCCAGAATCTTTGTCAAAATAATTAGCCCAAAAGATCAAGAGTTTGTAACTAAATATGGGAGCTATTACATTTAGTTTCCTAGGTTTACCTACATTAGGGTTGGGGGTTTTGAAGATTAGCCTATGAGATTTCCTAGGTATGCTTTTGACTATTTTATCCTAGCTAAAGTTTGTAGACAACTTACCATTGTTCTAAAGAGGTTCCTCCCTAAAGAAGAATGGGAAAAGGATTTCCCTATCTCATTAGGAAAATTTTCATGTGGATCAATGGAAGATGCAGTAAGCATAGGTAGTGAACTTCATCATTTTGGTTTCAAGTATTCTACTGAAAGAAACAGATTTGATAATAAAAACTATGCTAGTGGAAGCTTAGGGCTTAGGTCACATATGTTCCCTGTACCTCATCTAGAAGACTTCTAGGAAGATTTCTATGATGAATCACAAGTAGAAGAAAGGGGACACAGTAGGCTGTGCATATCACAAATCCAATCTATGAGACTACAAATCAAAGTAGAAGGGGTAACTGATGATGGGTCTAATTTAATTGAGCCTAGTTTCAAGAAATCAATTGAACAAGGTGATCATATCATCGACTAGTCTGAAGAAGAGGAAGATGATATTGAGAAAAGAACTCAACATGTGATTCATCTGACTAAGGAGTGGTTGTTAACAATAAGAAAGTAGAAATATCCTAAAACAATAATAGAAGAAGCTAGAATTTCTTCTTTAACTTCTCTAGATTATGTTTTTAATGCATCTACATCAATTGAAAATGTAGAGCTTTCAGAAAAGCATCATGTTAAGGGTACCTGAAAGAAAGCTACAGTGGATCACTTACCAATGGCTCCTTCACAGAGGTTGATGAGATCTAAATCAAAGATAAAGAAAGATATGGCTCAAGAAAGTGTGCTGACTATTAATCTAGATGAAGACAAGTTTGAAGATGTGAATTATCAAATAGATGAAGAGAAACAAATTGACAAAGATCTTTTCAATCTTGATGATGTGACACTAGAAGTTATTAACACACCAATGAAGACTCATGAACAACTAGTTGGATCTGATACCACACCTAAATGGTTGGCCACTTTTGCATGTAAAAAACATAGCTTAGTTCTTGTTTTAGTTCCTGTCAAAGATATTGTTAGCAAGTATGTTAAAAAACTCCTAAGACTAAAAAAGTGAAAAGTATAGCTAGGATGGTTGCCGATGTGAAAAAAAGGAAGTGGACTACTAAAGTAGCCACTTATAGACCAAAAGAAGGAGAGAAAGAACTCAAAGCTGAGGATTTTGAAGTCACAAAAGTTGAGTTGGGGACCATGGATCGTGCGGGGTAAAAATTATTTGTTCAAAGAAACAGCTTAGCAAATGTTGTATACTTCATGGCAGGATGGTAAAGAAAAGAAAGAGTTGAAGCAAAAAATTGTGACATTGTCTCAATTCATTAATACTTTATGTAGTTTTGATGCAACTCCCCAGATTCAGTCTCCCCAAATTTTTGACCCAAACTCAACTGAGAGAAAAAATCTGATGAATCAAATTTAATGTGGCCGAGCTCTAGTGTCTTTAGGGATGAATAGATGAGTGAAGCCATCAATAGTGGTCTCAAATACATTAAAGATGCTCAAGCTATTCTCCATGATGAAAAAACCCTAATAGGATAGATGCAAGCACAAAGAGAGGTATGGGACATGGAAGAATAAAAATGGATTTCTACTATGTCAAAATTTCTAGACATTGAGAAGTATGGGTTCATTAAGCTCTACACTAAAAAATAAGTGAAATCCCCTAAGGAATCCAATTTCTTCATTCTCAGAAGAAACATCAGCTGGCACATCACTACTATTAGAAGCACCATAACTGAAACTAAAGACTTTGAAAATGAGATCAAACAGCTACATAAAACCATGCTAAATGAGTTGAAGGTAATTAACTTCTCTCATGTATATACAAATAGTTATGGTGAGCAGGAATTAAAGGCATCTCTAGAAGTGTTTGAGACTACAATGAACAAGATCAAGGAAAAGATTAACTTGAAAGCTTCAAATTTCACACAAATGGCTAGAATTGAGTCCCTGCTATATCTGTGCATCGATCAACTCCCAGTAATGATTGAGAAGGTTAAGAAGCTAAAAAGGACTAAAGAAGCTGAAATGATGGGGATCTTAAATATGAAGATTCCTCATTTATCGATCACAAAGGAGCTCATTTAGGCATATACATAATGGGAGGTAACTCATTATGCCGCAAGTGAAGGAGAGAATTCCATTGGTGATGAGGAATGTGTTGTTGACAAGGAATCTAATCTTGAGATTTAGTTATCTTTTTCATTACATGAAAAAATCTTAAGGAACATGTGTCCTTTTAACTTTGGTTGACCTATTAAATGTTTAACTAAGAGGTTAGGTTTTTAGAGAGACCTCTCAGTTTGCTAAGACTATAATTAGGAAAGTAGCGATAGTGAAAGGGTTACAGGTTTTTGGAAAGGAACTAGTTACTTTTTCTATTTCAGTATATTTTCTCTGAAAAACATTAGATGAATCCAGTTTACTATTGAAAATTGATATATTTTTCTTGTTTTTTTGCCTGTGCTGCAAAGATGATGAATATATATATATGGTTATATTTCAAATCTGTGCTATTTGAAATGAGTGGATGGATGTTCCGTGTCAACATTTTAATTCATTCTATATTATACTAAGAAAGTTTCAATAGTATCTTGAAACATTAGTGATCTTGGTCTGGTCTTCAATTTCACAATTTACTCTTTTATCTTTTATCTTTGAAGTGATATGAGTAGTAGAAAACTGTAAATTTTTCTACTATTGTTTATCTTATTTACTTTTCTGGAATCGTATTGGAAAATCTTATCATCTAAGAATGATATAGCAACCTTTAAGGATTTCAAGTTAAAAGATAAAAATACAAATTATTAATCAAGATTCATTGAAAATAAATTCTAGGGAGTTGTACCTAAGTTAAAATTCAAAGGGAAGTGGTTTGGAAAGAACACTTACCCAACTGTTAGTGATTGTTTGTCTTTTATTGGGTGATAGAGTAGTTGTTGTAAGAAAGATTTAATAGAAGACAAATCTATTTACTAACAATAATATAAATGTAAATAAAAGGAAAGTAGAGTATAGACTCTCACAATGATAAATAGAAAGATAACAGATCTAGTGTATCATAGTAAGGCTATGGAAGATATAGAAAGAATATGAACTCACCTTAAGGGATACTATAGGATACACATTCAAATCTAGAAATAGACTATCAGAATGTGTCAAAACTAAGAACATATGACGATGTGAGACCCCAATGAATAATTTTGCAAACCCTAAAAATTTGAAGGCTATAGGAACATGTCAAACATGAGGCAACCTATACAAGTATAGGTCAAACTTGGGGAGGCCTATACCCAAAAAGGAAGAATTATGAGGTCTCAGGACTCTGGACAATACTATATCTTTAGATCTAATTTTATGGATCCCAAATTCTAAGAATTTGTTCTTGCTCACAAGAAAAGAGGAAATTGTTGGGAAAAAGGGGTTTTCCTCTGTTAAGCCCCAGTTTAGGAATTAACCTTGAAATGAAGTATGTAAAACAAAAATGTAAATATACCTTGCTTGTCAAACCCTTATGGATGGATCCAGATACATTATATCCACAAATATGTGTACTTTCTTGCTTGAATGTAGAATTCTTGAATGTAGGATGTCTTCACTTATGCAATAGATCAATAGTTTCCCAAATCATAGATCATGGATGTATGCATGCTTGAATGGAGAAGGAGAGGAAAGAAGGATGTGTATATTCTTCCTCAATTGGGAAATCCTCTACTAATCCTTCATGGAGAAGGAGTTCACACAATCAATAGAAGATATGCCTTGGAATGGAAAGAAGTCTTCAAATATGGGAGCCAAAACCTTGCCTTGAATGCACCTTTGACTTGAATGCTTGCACTTGCACAATAATGGATGTTTTCTCTTGTTATAGAAAATATATATATCTTGAAATCATGAATAATGGATGGATGGAAAAATGAGAGGAAGAATCCTTCTTTTATAGTGATTTTGGGGTTCACATTTTCAAGGGACAACTACAAAAAGAGGGAAAAAGAAAGTAATTTTTATTGGGCCCAAAAATTCACCTAAAATAGACCCTCGGGGAATAGGTCACCTCAAGTGCAACCTATACTAGCATAGGTCACCCTAAGTGTGATGTATACCTAAAGGGTCTAGTTTCAAAGGAAAATATGTGGGGTTCAAGAAGCACTCATAATTTTAGAGGAAAAATAAATAGAGAAGTGGGAAAATCAAGCATAAATGCATCCACAATCAAGGCGATCACTAAAATGGGGCCCAATATGACCTAGAGATTCCAAATTAATGGGTGCTAACTTTTTGGGACTATAGAAGGTCTAAGGTAGCTATCTCCATAAACTGACCCTTTCAGCTCCACATATGAGCGACAAGTTCCTCTATTCATCTTATTTCTAGATATGAGTTTATATTCTAGGTTTTTTTTGTATCTTTTTATTTACATTGAATATTGTCAATTTTGCATGATTTTACTTGGTTGTTTCTCATTCAAATCAAATCAAATCAAATCAAATCAGGTCAAAAGAGGAAATAATCATACACATATCCAGCTCTCCTTTGGAACTGAAGTTTTATATTATTGTCTATTTCCTCTAATGAATAATATTGATTTGTAATTAAGATATTAGATTATGTCTCTAGGCTAGGACCCAATTTCAATACAATTCACCTAGTGAATACAATCCCAAAGAACAAGAAAAAAGAGCACACTCTAAGAAATTTTCACAATTATAGTAGGAATCTTTGGGTGAATTCCTAGTGAGCTCACCCATGATATAAACATGATGAAAAATCTATTATTAGATATTGGTGGAATCTATTTTATCATACCAATCCAAAGTAGTTGTAACATTCCCAAATAATAGAGTGAACAAGACTAACAACTAGAGAAAGTGGCCACCTATTGCTAATACTATGCTACCTAATACTATGTGTGAATTTTGTACCTAGCTGTAGACACAACACTTCAATAAAACATTAGAGGTTAGCAAAAATTAAAATATGCAAATAAGAACAATATAGCTAACCAGGTGATTTACTGCCTTCTAGTAGTGCGAGTATGGTATTCTCAGATTAGACCAAGATCAGTGAAAATGCATCACCTAAACGAAGGATTTAAATGATGAAAGCAATAAAATATGAATGCAAATTAATCTATTTTTTTAATTTATTTTTGATGCAATAAGATGAGAAAAAATGATAATAAATTAATCTAAATGGATTGAAATGATATGCAAATTAAGCTAACAATGATATGAAATATGAAACTAGAATGAATTGAAAACAAGATTGATCTCACAAAATGCTGATTCGCAAGAAGCTTGATGATTCCTCTGATGTCAATTCGCCAGAGTAAGTATGCAAATTCTGTGGATTCTTTTAGAAGAGCTGAAGCCTTGATTTTATAGAAATCTAGGGCTTTGGAGGTGCATGAGAAAAGCCATAAATCACTCTTGATAAACTTAGGTTGATTTTTGAGTTATCAAAAAATAAGAAATAATAAACTCACAAAATCATGCAAAATCATGCAAGAACAACTTTTTAACTAAAATCAGAAGTTTAGATCAACTTTGAACTCAAAATAGATGTTGAGTTTCAAAAAGATAACAACTTGAATTGATTTTCTAATTTAAAGTTTAACTGCTCTTTGAATGTGCACAAATAATCACAAATTAATTAAATAAATAAAGTGATTTATCTTCAACTTAGTTGATTTTAAATTTAAAAATAACTGATTTATGGGTTAATCAATTATTTTAATCAAAATTTTATTCAAAACTATATTATTAAATATTAACAACTTGGATTTAATCAATTAAATAAATATTTAATCAATTATTCGTAGGAGATTTGATTTATTGTCAAAATTAAATAATATAATTAGGAATAAATAGAATTAAATCTAATTAAATAATTAAGTGGCAAAATTAAATTAATTAATTAAATATTCAAAATATTCAATTAATCAAACTTTAGGATAAATAGGATTCATCGCCAAATAATAATTAAATTAAAGATAATTAGAATAAATAGGAATATTCCCCGATGCTAAATTTATGATAAAATCAATTAGGATTTCGATAATGTGCAGATATGCCTTAGGTTAGGACTTCGATGTCGATTTCGTTCGAATTGAAGATGTAGGAGGTTAATGAACCTATAGCCATTTTGGGGGTATTACAAATACCACTTTATATGAGATGTCATGAGTGTAGAGAACATCAAAGAAGGATGAAAATAATTGAATCTCATTGTTCCCTATTCCAAATAAAAGTATAAAATCACCTAATAATTATAAGAATGCATTGTTTTTGTCAAATTATTATCTAAAATTTATTTCAACATTCTCAAAGCTTATTAGTTTTCTACTATCTTTAAAAATCTATTGTACATTCATGACTTGTTTTGGATATTTCAAGAGTCTATTATTAAATGAAAATTGGTTAAATAGTTGATTAATATATTAAATAAGATAACTATTTACTATTTTTTAGTAAGGATAAAATATTTAATTTCTATTGACCAATAAGTAGGAGGCATAATGAATCGATTATTTCTAAAACTTCCCAATACTAATCTAAAACATAAATTTTGGCCAACCCAAATAGGACCCTATTTTTTAATAAAGATACAGTGTAAAATTATTATAGACTACTAAACCATTGAAGTGTGATGCTTAAGGAATCTATATCAAATCATGTTGTTTTATCAAGATTCATCATAAAATATGTATATTTTATTGACTATTTGACCATTTAGGTATAATGTACTGGATTATAGCTTAGTTGCATTTGAGTACTAGCATTAGGTGGGCTTTCAAGTTGTGGGTAATGCTCAACACTTTTTGGGGTTACCATTACTCATATGGTTTTCAATTATCGCTCACCCTTCATCATTTTTAGAAGGACAAGGATCACTAGATCAAGTAGAAGGTTTATTATGAGAGGAGACCAAGAGGAAATCCCTTATTTTATTGTTGAAACATTCCCAGCTAAAATAATTGTTCAACAAATTAATGTGAAGGAAAAGTTGGATATGACAAACCTAAACAATTTGTATCTTCTCAAGAAAATATCTTTTTATCTTTATATATATATATATATATATATATATATATATATATATATATATATATATATATATATATATATATATATATATATATATATATATATATATATATATATATATATATATATATATATATATATATATATATATATATATATATATATAATCTAAATAGAGTACTTCTGCAAGTCTATATTTTGTAATACATAAAGAAAGATATAAAATGTGGTACTTTATTTGTATGTAGACAAGTAATATCTAATCAAAAAAATGAATTTGTCAAATATTCATCTAAATTTTTTATTATAAAAATGAAATAAGAATCTGATGAGTGCAAATTGTATTGTTAGGATGTACTATTGTTGTCAAATTTGTGTTTATGAAAGAGAACTTACAAATATCAATCTAACACGTCCTAGACTTGAAATATAGTAGGTTCTCCCCTCTTGTGTAAATACGAATACAAGATAATCTCATATTATTATAAAGCAGGGAAGAGGATGAAGTAGTTTACAATATTCTACTAGTTATACAATTTGTTGTTTTAGTGACCATCATTATTTATATTATAGCACTACTAGTTATCAATTCAAACTTTCTATTATTGATCATGAGTAGTGATAAAGTATTTTATTTTTAGAGTCATAAAGTGTTTGTTTATTAATTGAATCATATTGATTTAATTATTAAGTCACTTATTATCTCTTTCTACTTAAGCTAAATTTTAGGCATATAATAATTAATTACTTTATTAATTATTATTATGTGACCTAGGTTTTACCTTTTTAGGTTTTCAGATCTCCTTTTAGAAGGATTGATCTCCTTTGTTTTCATAACAGATTTTGAATGTTCATTTTTATTGATTTGCAATTTTTGTTTTTGCACATCAAGGATGTCTCCTCTCTCATGGATCCATACGTTCAGGTCTCCATAGTTGTTTGCTTCTCTCTCTATTTTTGTGATAGGTGTTTATGTGCAGGTATTCTTGGGAGATGTGGGTTGTTTACTCATCAACTCCAATATGGTATTAGAGCTTCAGATCTATTTTCCCCTATCATGTTCCTGAGAGATTCAGCCATGTTCGTCAGATTTGCATTTTTAGAGGTTTTTGTCAGATATGGGGGACCTATTTTTTTGGTCATTTTGGTTTCAAACAGACCTCACGATTATGTTCACAATTTCCAAGAACCCCCAGATCCATATAAAAGTTTTCCAATTTGGACAAAGTTAGAATTTGTGGCAAAAATTTCTTGCAACTAGCCCTAACATAGATCCCAAGGCACTTTGGGCCCAAACAGATCATGCCATTGAGCTCGCAGTGCCCCAAAACCCCCATATCCATATGAGATATGTCCAATTTAGACATCTTTGCATTTTGGGGCAATTTTTGTTTACCAAACAACCTAGCACGCTTCCTGAGATGGAATTTGTACGGATTGACATGCTTCCCAAGGAAGAATTCTCTGTCTTGACATGCAAATTGAGACAAAAATTTACTTTACATCTCATAAATGAAGAAAAAAGTGGCACGTAAATTGAGGCAAACACTATACGGTTTGGCAAGATCCTGAGGTGCGCATGCGATTTTGAATTTTTTTTTTTTGGCAACAACGACCATTTGGCTATCAAATTTAAGCCCATTGATCCTATGCAGCCTTAGCCACTGGTAATATGGTGACTGGGGGCCCAATTTGTTAGCCCCAGGGGCCTTTTTGCCATGGCATCCATACAACTATCAATTTTAAGCATGTATGTTGCTGATGTCAGCATGCATCAACACTTTTTTACACTATTTTTTGGGTCCATCAGCATACCTGTGGTGTTTTTCTCATAGCTTGAGCATATGGTGTCAAAATCAGCCAAATGAGAAATTGTCAAAAAGCTAGTTTTGAGCTCTATCTAGATCTGGAAGTTTGAATTTTTGATTTTGCATTTTTTATGGTGTTTTTTTACTATCAAAGTCATATGTTTAGTTTTGCACTCTGGGAGCTCTATTTTGCACATACGAACTCCATTTTGGGAAAATGATATATCGTTGGAAAGCTTGTTCTATAATATCTCTAGTGATGTGAGTCATTTTTCCAGATTTTCCTCTAGGTACATTTTATTCATATTTTTGCATTTTTGCAATCTGGTGGATATCTTGGATGTTTCAGGTCCTAACATCTTTTCCTTTTGAGGGATGGCTCATCTTAGGCTATTCTTTTATTTCAAAAGCCTTCACTCTTCTTTGAGAAGTGTATACTTAACTTTTGTAGCATTCTTTTATGCACACACACTGAGATAAAGTGACATTCTATTGCATGTATGAGATCTTGCACATGTTCGTGCTCTATGTACTCGCACTACATTATAAAGTGCTAGGGGGGTTTGATGTTTCCCTTTTCTTTCCATCTAATCTTGTCATGTGAGTGTTCCTCTAACAACATTAGCCTCAGGTATCACTATTTATGTTTGTACTCTCTCTACACCTTTGATGTTTCAGATTCATATTCATCATGCAGTTCATATTGGATGATCTTTTCAGTGTACCTATCATTACTCTCTTGTCAGCATTATGGGGGGGTTTCTACTATTGGTTCTACTGCTTCCTTGGTTTAATAGTGTGAGCTATGTATTTAGTATTTGATTCTACGTACTAGGTGGATGTAGTGGTTGGGTACCTATGCATTCTGGTGAGATGAATCATTTACCATATGGACACTCTTTCTTTCCTATTTTTGGATGCACTCTTTTAGCTTTGATTGATCAGCTCTTTAGACTTTGGTGTTTTTATGCCATTTGTATCTTTGAGTTTAGGTGTTTTCCTTTGTTTGCCTCCTGATTTGAGTAGTGTCATTTGAGGCAACTTGTGCAAATTACAGTATTCAGTATCTTTGATTTCATTTTTTTCCCTTTGTTTGCCTCCTGATTCGAGTAGTGTCATTTGTGGGCACTCATGTAGATTACAGTCTTCTCTACCTGGTCATATTTCAGTGGAGGATCTTCAGATCATCAGTTACTTCTTGACAAATTTTGTAGTTTATTGCTTCAGTGATGTTGTACATGTTCATCTTCATTCCTATTTTCTAGAACATTCCTAGTTTTGGAGGCTTCTTCTGTCCTTCAAACTAGTCTTGGTCTCTTTTGGAGTAGAGTTTTTCCCATCTAGTTTTCTCTATTTCTCCTCTTTATAGAGACTCTCTTTTGTACTTGGGTACCTAATCAAGCTTTTGTTGCTGAGACCCATTTGCTTTCAATAGTTCTTTCTAGGTTTTTAGCTTCTCCCAAAGTTCATCTTAAGGGGGGGTGTTAGAGTAATAAAGTGTTTTCTTATTAATTGAATCATATTGATTCAATTATTAAGTCATTTATTATCTCTTTCTACGTAAGCTAAAATTTAGGCATATAATAATTAATTACTTTATTAATTATTATTGTGCAGCCTAGGTTTTACCTTTTTAGGTTTTCAGATATCCTTTTAGAAGGATTGATCTCCTTTGTTTTCATAATAGATTATTGAGATTATTCATTATTGAATTGCAAATTTTGTTTTTGCACATCAAGAATGATTTCTCCTCTCTCGCGGATCAATGCATTTAGGCCTCCATAGCTTCTTGCTTCTTTTCACTCTTTTTGTGACAATTTTTTGCATGCAGGTGTTCTTGGGAGCTGTGGGTTGTTTACTCATCAACTCCAATAGTCCTTGTATTTTTAGGATGTACTATTATTGTCAAATTTGTGTTTATGAAAGAGAACTTACAAGATTCAATCTAATACATCCTAGACTTGAAATATAGCAGGTTGTCCCCTCTTGTGTAAATAAGAATACAAGATAATCTCATATTATTATAAAGAAGGGGAGAGGATGAAGTAGTTCACAATATTCTACTAGTTGTTATACCGTTTGTTGTTTTAGTGACCATTATTATTTATATTATAGCACTAGTAGTTATAAATTCAAACTTTTTATTGTTGATCATGAGTAGTGATCATTGAATGAAATGTATTCCATAGATCTAAAAATAAATGAGTCACCAATAAAACATGACTATGTGATGATTTGGACCTAAAACCTAGTTATAAGAAAATGACTTGCCAAATAAGTTTATATAAAAGATTGAGTGGTTTGAAATCACAATATAAAATTTAAGAGGGACAAAGTTAAGATTCTCACTGACATCAATGGGTCTTTGATCTGCTATTGAACTTCAAAGGTTCTTAATGTAAATGTGAGGGATCAAGTATTCATGAGTGCAAAGCTCTGATATCATAAGGGTTGGGATGTGTCTCGAGAGTGCCATGGGTGAATTTGGTGAAATAGATACCCTCATAGTCCTTGGGTATTAGCCAAAGAGGTTTAGCCTAAGGCTCATGCTCTTGTATCTATTAGGGAAGAGGAGTTGTTGTGGTTCCACAATCACACTCCCCTTTTTAGCCACCTAGCTTTAGGGCTCCCCCTCTTTTGGCTTGCTCTGGGTTGTCTCTCTGCTTGTTAGTTTGGTTTTTTGTCTTTAGGTTTAGTAGTTCCTTTTAGTCTTTTTCATAGTTTCACACTTTTGCACTTTCGAAGGACTGAAAGAGTGAAAGATCTGAAGTCCGATCAACCTTGAGCATTTTGAGTCCCAAGGGTTTTAGATTTTCAGAGGTCTGAACACCAAAAGGTTTGATTCTCTGAGGAGAGTCATCCTTTTAGTGCTTTAGAATTTTGGAGGTCAAGGACCCCCAAAAGGCTGAAAGACCGATCGACAAAGGTGGTTGATGTCACCCTTGCTGGTTGCCTATATAAAGTGAAGAGCCCTCATTTTGACTCATTTTCCACTCGCGATCTCAGCTTTTGGAGTTTTTAGGTGCACTTTTCTTCCTCAATTTTTTCCTACTCCTAGGTTGCTCGTGTTTTCTTCTTTGCCTCTCATTTCATAGCTTGTTTGAGGTTGGTGCCTTTGTGTCTTTCTTTCTAGTTTTCATCTTTTTATTTTATTTTCCTGTCACTTTTTTAGGTTAGTGTTGTCTCTAGGGTTTGTTCATTTGTGTCTTGTCTCATCTTGCTTTGGGGATCACAAGGTTGTCCCCTTTAACCCCCCGGCCTCAAGTTCTTGGTCAAACTCTCTCTAGGACTCATTTTTGAGTTCTGGCCCCAAACCCTAATTTTGACCATTTGGCCATCAAAGTTTTCATACTTTCACAGTCTGAAACTCTCTAAACATTTTCCACAATTTCAACTAAGTCCCCTTTTTGGTGTTTTAGGTGTTTTTCACCCCAAAAATATGACACCTCTGATTCACCAAAGTTTGAAGAATCATGTCTCTGAATCACCGAAAGCCTAAAAGTCTGGGTGAAGGTCCCCTTTTTCAGCATTTTAGACATTTTGACCTTTTAGAGGTCTTTTACCTCCCAAAGGTTTGAAAGACCAAAATTGGTTTCCAAGTACTTTTAACTTGGTCTTTTTTAGGGTTGTTGAGTTGATTTTGTCTCTTGTTTTTTCATCAGAGTTTCTTGCATAATTTTTTAAGCTTGCTGATCTCTAATTTATGTCCCCTAGCTCTTTCTAGAAATGGAAAAGAAGGTTAACTCACTAGCTATGATGTATCAGTTCAAAGGTTATCATGCACCCTCCAAGGTGGGTAACTTACATGCTGAGATCATGGATAGTAACATCAGCAATGTCAATTGGAATGACTACTTGGTCCAATGTGAAAAACCAGTAGGGAGGTTTGAGTAATGCAATTCATTAGTGTATTTTTCTCTAGTAAACATAGCAACACACCTGGTGTCCATCCTATCATCGAACTTGATCATCACTTTGGCAAACCACTACATACCGAATGAGAATGGTGAAAAAAAACATGGGCAAAGTGGTCTTGGATCTCTGGCCAGACAACATTGAAGATGCCTTCCATCTTCCCAAGGGGGTAGATAAGTTTTTTAGCTTCTTTATTAGTAAAGGAATGGACTTCTACAACAAGGACATTTCATTAGCTCATGAAATTGTGAACAAGGAATATCTCATACAACCTCTGTCCAGGAATAAATTGGAAAAGATATACATGAGGAGAGGGTACATGCATGAAGACATCCAAGAAGCCATCACCATGATTAGTCAGGTGTATGGACTACCTAAATTAGTACAATTGGAAACATGGATGATCCTTCTCATTGAGAAGATAAAAGAATGACAAGCTAGGTTTGACTGGGCTACTATTCTCACTGATAACCTAGACTGGCAGTTGACTATAGTAAAGGATAAGCCTCACTTCTACATAACATTATATGATGTGTACTTATTGGCTGCAAGGGTAGTATACCTAGGATTCATCAGGGTTGGAGCTATGGGAGATTAGAATGCATGGCCATTCACATTGTACCCATAGCTGGTTCAGAAGGAACACTATGTGTTGGATAGTCTAGAGTTCCACATTGTCAATGATGCTTTTGTGTTTGCTATCATATGCTCTATTGAAGGATATTATGCTAAGAGAATCTCAATAGAATTTTTTGCTAAGGTAAAGGCCCTTGGGGAATTCTACATTCAGTTTAAGAATTTCACATACATTTGGGTAGCAGGAAGCACTCTGGCTCCTAAGAAGTTTCCTAGATATCCATCAGATAGGATAATTTTGTTGGAGATGGCTCTTCAATTGTCAGACACTCATGAACATATCTGACATAAGAAGAAGAATTTTTGGGACTTCATGATGTCCATAGGCCCTCATATTATACAAGATATGAAAATATGTAAGTCACTGGCTTTCAAGTGGGATGAACACCCACTGCAAAACTATAATCTCATAAGGACCAAGTTCAATCCTATAGGAATGTACAACCATATAATGGGGAAACATTATGTACATGAACCTCACATCGAGGATCATTGGATAAATTTCCTAGATGACTATGTAGTCAGGATCTGTGATTACTATCGGATGAGTTTGGAGCTAGTGCAAGCTGCCCTATTAATATAGGTATCACAGAAGGTAAAGGAAGCTTATTCTGAGGATGTTTTGGATCCTATCTGCAATGTGGATAAGGTATACACTAGAGCCATTTTAAATTCATAGTGGATAGGGATGAGAATGATGATTTAAAATTCAAGGCCATACACATTATCAAGGTGACTAAAGCTTGGATTGCCCATCCTTTTCCCATGGATCCAATGCCAATGAAACTATAGCTAGCTCAGCCCTCGAAGGAAAAGAAGAAGAAAGGGGATAAGGTGTTGATGCCAGAGTTCAAAGGGGTTGCACCACATAAGCTAGAAATGGTGTATAGACATGAGCACCCTACAACATCTAGCTCAACCACTCACTCAAAAAAGCCCAAAACTAAAATGATGGGAAGCACAAAACCTCTAGATGTCCCTTCTAGTGGTCCTAAACCTCCAAGTGAACCAAAGAAGGAACCTAAATTTAAGGTGACTGGACCTAGGCTAGTCGAGGTAATAAAAGGGAATGTATATAAGAGAAAGAAAGACTCAATGCCTACTCATATGGACATCCTCTTGGAGGATGATGAAGATGAGGAGGATAAAGTGCCCCTTAGTAGAAGAACCCAGTCTATAAGATCCTTGAAAAGAAGAAGAGTATTGGAAGATGATCCACAAGAAGACATCGGAGGAGAAACCCAAGGAGAGCTGATAAATCTAGATGCTCTGGGTGATGATGAATTTGACATCTCAGATTTTGAGAGACTTCATAGTTTCCAAGAATCTAAGCAACATGCCCCAATTGTAGAATAGTCCTTTTCTTTTGTTTCCCTCCCCACACAGTTCATTAGTCCTCTTGACAATGTGGGAGAGAAAGCTCCATGAAAGTCTCAGGAATTAGTTGAGGAGGTTGCAGTTGTAATTTAGTAGGGTCAAGAGTCAAGAAAGGATTATTTTGTAGGTATCACCTCTGAGGAGGATATTACAATGAAAATTCCCCCTGCTTCACATTCTTCTCTAACTCCACCTCCACTGGTGCATCAAACTCCTCCTCCTCCTCCACT
Organism: Chamaecyparis obtusa; assembly: GCA_027943335.1. Lineage (NCBI taxonomy): Eukaryota > Viridiplantae > Streptophyta > Pinopsida > Cupressales > Cupressaceae > Chamaecyparis > Chamaecyparis obtusa. The sequence goes on along the minus strand of BSBK01003440.1, from coordinate 91,841 downwards.
TTCAACACCATTAACTTCTCCACTTCTACCTCTGTTTCAAACCACTCCATTGCCTCCACAACCTCCATGTGTTCAAGCTCCCATGCCAAATCTATCTCCTCTACCAATGCCTTCACCCACTCCCCCTCTTTCTCCTACTCCTCCCATTTCAAACACTCCTTCCCAAGCTCCTATTCCACCACTTGTTCACATTGAAGCCATAGAACAAGGGCCTCAAGAGCCCAAGAAAGAAATAGAGGTGATTGGTGAAATTACTTTAGAAGGGCAAGATGGATTAGAGGGACATGCTAGAGAAGAAGAACAAATGAATATAGAAGAGGATAAGAACATAGGGAAAGATCAAGAAACAGAGGAGGGACAAGAAGAAAGCTATGGGGAGATAGAAATATAACACCACTCTACTACCTCAGGGTTGGTTGCCCCATATGAGCCAATCAGTGCCTTTTCAAAGCCCACTTGGTTCACCAAGGAAATTCAACCAAGGGTAAGAGTATACACTAATGATGATGATACCGACATGGCAATGTTGGGATGAGAATTCCACCGAATAGGATCTAGTGCCTGGGAAAGGACCCTTTCATATGTAACACAAGATCAAGTGGGCAGGTGGAAGGCTCAAGTGGCGGTCCCTACTATGAGTATGAATATGGGAGAATTCACTCTAGATTACTATGTGCTAGAAGAGGTAGACCTAGGAGAGTCAACTAAAGAGGGAAGAAAAACTCTGGCTACACTAGGACTAAAACATGCCTTAGGTTTCATGGATAAAGATGAAGAGAAGATGAAGGCATTAATGGAACAAAATGAAGAAATGAAGAAATTCATTCTTAAGATAGCGGGTCCCATTGACCCTGATAACCCTAAGGCCTCATTATAGGCTATTTTGGAGAAAAGGAGTGATTCACGTATATTGACAGACGTCTTGCATTCTTTTGTTTAGGCATGTGCAGATTAGAAAGCTGATTTTGAAGAGTTTATAAAGGGTGCTCTCCAAAAGATTTTGAGACCTTTTAAAGGTATTCTTCAAGGAATCTCATTTTTGGTTGAAATTATGAGCGAAGAGAATGGTTTGGAGGAAAAGATCCTAAAATGGAAAAAGGCATTAGAAGATCTTATAGTAATAAGGAAGCAACTCTTCCAAGTTTTGGTTAAGGTATATGAAGGGTCAAAATTGGACAATTTTGAGATATGGATCCAAGACATTACTGGTGCCTTGACCATTTTTGAGTAGGTGCTAAAAAGGATGAATAAGAAGAGGGATAAAGGTCTACTTTTGTGGGGAAAATGCATAAGTTTTACGAAGGGTTGGACTTGGATTAATATGAAGAAGATGATGAGAAAAAAATGCATCATGTGAATGTCATTGTAAATTAGTATCCAGACATCTTCAGAGGAGTTAGTACAAAATAAGACCTCCAACAGATGTTCTATCAGAAGGAGGAAATTTAGAAGATGTTATCTCTGGAGGAAGAAATAAAGGGGTTTGCACTTGAGTTACTCACCTTCTGGGAGAAATAAAAAGAACTCATTAAAGGGGTCCAAATGGCTGACTTCAAGGAGGTGTAAGACATCGTGGATAGATTCTGTAAAGCTCACCCAGAAGTACTCCCAAGTAGATAGGAGTCCAGTTTTGACTTAGCCAAAATTTGTATAGAAGAAAAATAGTTCTCCACACTTAGCCATTTTTTAAGACCCTGAATTTTGGCATTTCGGCCATATAAGATTTTTGACCTCTGAAAGTCCAAAATGTTGAGAAGCGGTTTTGAACCTTAGCCATTTCTGAACTTCATTTTTTGGGGGCAACAGTCGGGATCTAAGATTTTTGGGCATTACCATTGTTTGAATTTAGTCATCTCAAACTTGATTTTTAGTTACAAGGATCATGTCAAGGGGGGTCGTTTCTACAATATTCGAGGGCCTCTTCCAGTTGAGTCAACGTGGGAGAGCCATAATAGAGAATAAAGGGTAGGATCATAGAGTTTCACACAGAGCATGCCTGAGTTCCAGTTCCATTTTTGAGTTATTTTATGCATGATTTGCTTCATTTTTGTAATGCACGAGGTTTAATTCTATGCTAGGATAGTTTAACTTGTTTTTAGAGATATTTTCATTGATGTAATCTCTAGTTTAGATTTATTTTTGAGTTTTAGATGCAGCTAAAACCCTAGCTATGAAATTGAGAGTATAGCTCTATAAATTGTAAGAACTCAATGTAATTAGGGTCATATTTTTATCATAATACAATACATACAATTGGTGCTTTAATTGTGGTGTGATTTTTCTGCTACCTTTGTGAGATTTATGAATGTATGAATTGCTCATTTGTTTATTTTAGAGAACCAATTGATTGTGTGGTGATTATAATCTATGATTCTTTAGCTCTGTGTTTACTGGTGTTACATTTCTTTGTTGTGACAAATTATTGAGAAGATCTTTCTTTTTTTGGTGCTTTGAAGATAAACTTATCTCACATATGCGCACATCCATGGTGGCTTCATGATTCAATGAGTTTTGGCTTATTATTTGTCTGTGTTTGTTTCTATTGATGATTGTATCTACCTAGCTAAAGATTGTGAGTTATCCAAATCTCTATTTTGTGGGTTTCCTCATCTTCTTGGTATTTTAATTCATGAAGCATTGTGATATTAGTTTATGTCCATTATTTTCTTTCAGAAAATTTCCTTAGAATTCTTGTTACCCTACCTCTTAATTTCTTTGCAAATCAATTACAGTAGATTAATTAAAGTTACATTGCTTTCCATTTTAAAATCTGAAAATCCATAAAGAGAAATATTGTAGTATTTTAAGGTTTGTTTCATAGCCCTTCAAGATACGAACCAGCAAAGGCCTCCTCGTGAATAGATTCACATTTATCATCACTTGAGCTATCCAAGTGGTTGAGACCCAACTTAGAAGGAACATTGAGAGTGACTAATACCATTCTTCCAAGAGGAGAATTTGTTCATGTAAATTCCTAGTCATTGTCTCATGTAAAAATGATGCTCAATAGAAGTGGTGCTAGAAGGAGGGCCCTCGAAAGGAAGACCCCAGAATATTGGATCATTCTCTCCCAAAAGGTTTGAATGAGTACTCAGATCTTCACCAAACAAAGGGGAATTCCTTGAACTCATAGAATTTTGCAAACCTCACAGCAGCAATGCAAGACTTAGAGAGGATACTTCATATCAATCTAATCTTCCTCCATTTCCACACATTGCTACCCTGCCTGTTGTTGCTCTACCACCAGCTCCAATGGCTTTTTTTGCAAATCCTCAAAGCTCTCCATTGGATCTACAAGGATAGATCCATGAGTTACCCAAGAATCCTAAGAAATTTTGTCCACGTTTCATCTATGGATAATCCATGATAGCAGAAGAACATGTTTTCCTATTCAAAGAATTATGCAATTGCAAAGAGATTTCTCATCAGGATTTCATGTATCACCTTTTCCCTCACACATTGGGGGAATTTTCATACAATTGGTATCTAAATTCTCCATGGGGATCCATCTCCACATGGGGGGAATTTGAAACAAAGTTCCTAAATCAATTCAATTTATATATGGATCCAACTAATCTTGATCACCAATTCATCTCAGTGAGAAAAGACCACAACAAACCAATTGCCATGTTCAATCACCATTTTCATAAGATGCACCAAAAACTAGAGGCTCCTTATACTGTACCAGTTGAGGCTGCTATACAAGTGTACTTGTGTGCCTTGGATCCATTAACATCCATATTCTTGAAGAGGCTTCCCCCAGGTGACATAGACACTCTGGAGAAAGTATGTGATCAAGCTATCACATTTACCCAACAAATGGATCCACAAGTAGGTGGAAACTATGGTGTCTCACCAGCATTAGGGAACTCTATCATGATTGGTCCATTCACAACACATAATCAACTCCCGGTGAAGCACACCCCAAGACTCAATCCAGTGCCAACCCTATACTCTGCTTCCCCACCACTCACCATCAAATACCCAGGATATGATACACATAAGGAAGCTCTGTGTGAACAAAAGGCTACTGTCCCAAATGAGCCAGACCACACTTTAGTGAATGAGTTGGATGGCATGAAAAAGACATTGTCCTAGTTAATAAGGGAGATCATCAAGATGAAGCTTAATCCACCTTAGAACCAAGGGAACTACCAACTACCAAATGCTACCCCAAACACTTACTCCCAAAATCAAAATCATAATTATGGCAATTACAACAATAACAATAACAACAATAGTGGAGGTTATGGGAATTCTTCTCAAGATAAATAGTTTGGTCAATAACAAACTAATAGAACATGGAACACATGCCCTAATAATGATAGCATACCCTCTAACAATACTAATGCCTTTAACTCATTTGAGGTCAATTTCACTCAAGCTCCCAACACACACCAATCAAATAATGAGTACAAAGGAGAGTTTGATAGTCAATAGATCTAGGATCTTGATAAATCTCAGACTCATTTCAGTGCCATGGTCTTCAATTCTTATGACCTGGGTACAGGCAGAAGTCCTGCTGATAACACAATTAAAGAAGAATTTGTCTTCCCTTTTAATCAGGAAAGTCATCCTGAGTACTATGAGATCCATGCTTTTCAAAACAACAATAGAAGAAATTATAACCTAAGGAGAAGAAAAAAACCTCTAACTGATGGTATTCCCTCAGGCATGCAGCCCACTCCACCTAACCCATGAGATAACAATAATACCACACCTCCTAGAGGTCCTAGTGCCACGGCCACCCCAACAATGCAACACCAACCCACCATGCTAAAGAATCTAGCTTGGGCCACCAAAAAGTATAGCACATTGGAGGAACTCAAGATGGTTAAAGCCAGTATGTCAATGTATGACATGTTTCAAAGTTGTCCTTCGCATAGAGAAACCCTCTTGAAATCACTAGATCATTCGAAATCAGTCCCATCCAGCAGTAACACTAAAAATGCATTCAACGTAAATGTGGTCGAGGCAATGCCAACCATGTTCAAGGATAGGGTAAGTACCCCCATTCTTGCTTAGCCTTAAGATTTTTGGAAATAACTTACACAACTACTTGGTTGACTTAGGGGATTCATGTAACGTCATGCCATTATCCATATGCCACAAGCTAGAGATGAACCCTCAACCGACCAACAAGGTTGTGATCCAACTTGACAAAATAGAGGTCAAGGTCATTGGGGTCCTGAAGGATATGTGCATACAATTAACCATTGACCATAGGATATAGGATTGCATTTACATACATGTGGTTGACATCCTCGAAACATATGACATATTACTCAGTAGGGACCTAGTCCTTGAGGGGTTGGTTCTCCACAAATTTTACTCAACTTTGGCTACCTTGGAAAGGAATCAATAACCAAATCAAGATTGATGCTGAACCAAAACTCAAATAGATGATAACCAAATACAATGCCCCAAATGAAGTCCTATTCTCTTAAGATGATCTGGGGGTGTAGCAATTCGATAAGGCTTTCATATTTCACCTCAAAGAAGAAGAAAAATTAAATGGTAGCCCAGTACAAGGGTTGGTGCATACCCAAATTCCTGAGGAAATCCTCATGGATTTTGTGGGGAATATGATGAAAAACATGAAACATCTCACCCAAGATGTTGACCCAAACATACTAATGCTACCAGGATATTGTCGCTTGCACCAAAAAAATCACTCAATGTTTGAATGCGAAGATTTCCAGAGTGCAGTGGTTCAAGTCATGAGCCAAATTTCTTACACACCTAAGCTTACAAAAGGAACAAAAACACACTTAGGTGATGGAAAACCTCCCATTTGTGAACAACCTCAAGTCCCTGCAACTGAGTTCCCAATACAAGAGGAATGGAGCTCCTTCGATGATGGTTTCCTACCCCCATGCCACAAAGTGTGGTGTGATGTGAAAGCAAAACAAAAGATGAAATGGGTGCCCTTCTCCGCAAGGAAAAATTTGGGTGCAGAGGATATGGAGGCCCCGATCACAAAAAAATTATCACCACCAGAGACCTCTCTAGAATCCCATGCATGTGTACATTCCCTAAAGGATGCATTGGATCCCCAATCTAAGCCTCCTCTCATTAAGGTCATCCCATATGGAAGCTCAGGTTTGATGACTCCAAATGTAAATAGGTAGCAGGGGCTAGGATAGAGTGTTGGAAATATAGTTGGGAAATTTGATACTGAGAGGGGCGGGGGTGAATTAGATATCACCTACTTCAATTTTAACATTGTACAAAACTTGTGCATAGCATCAACAATACTTCCTCAAAACAAAGTAACTAACATACTAAGCAACTTTCATGAAAGTACTCATAACACAGTAATTTTGGTTAACTAGAAATCCTTGAAAGGTAAAACTAGTGTGGGGATGACACCCACAAATCTTCACTACTGCAGTAATAATTTTTCCTATTAGGGCTTACAAAATTTGATCAAAATGTGATCTACCCTGTGAGGGGTCTATCTTGTTAAGAGCTCAAAGACTTATACAATCTACCTTGCTAAAGGATTTAAAACTTACAACAAAGTAAGCACTTAGTTAAGAGATTACAATAGGTCTGTTAGGACCACTCAGTTAAGAGATTTACCTTGATACACTTGTTAGAATGTCTCAGTACCTGATCCTTTAGTTTGCACTATATGTAGATTATATATCTTCTCTTTACAATATTGTATTGATCTCTTCTATCAGATTTATCTCTATTCTATCCTTTCATTGCTTAACTTGGTCACTGAACTCTATCTGAATACTTCACCAAAACTTAATGTACATCTCTACTCATTCCTTCATACTTTTTGCATCCTCTCTTTCACACTCTCATTTTAGGGTTCATATCTTATACTTATATAAACAACAAAACATCTTCATGATTCAAGTTCTATGGTTCAGATTAACTCCTTTTGCCGCTTAAGCCTTACTCATTTCTAATTGTCTCTAAGTATTACATAGGGATCAATGATTGCAAAATAGATGTGTAATCACCTCTATAATTACCTCAACAAAAAAAATACAAAACATGAATGTTAGCCAAAATGTTTTACCTCGATCAGTGTGCCATAACAAACTCAAATGTCATTTCTGGCTAACTCAACAAATGATGTTCCTAATACTTGGTATTCACTGTACTTGACATATGTTGATATCTCTATCATTCAGTAATCATCCAATACATGGCTCGAAAAAAATTGACTCGGCTAATACAAAAATGCATAGTGACCATAAGTTTACTCAGCAGTACTACTACTCGGTAAGTATACATTACATAACTCAACCTTTACATAATGACTCGGTCACACTGATGATCGACCATCATTGCCTAGATAAATGACTAAGTGTGAGTCACTAATAGATAACAAAACTATAGAGATCTACACTCTCCCCCATTGACATTAGTGGTAAAAACACTTTGTCATGACATAATATTTGTATTTACAAAAGTACTTAGTATTAGCGGAATATTCCCCCTAAGATATATATACATACAAAAATTTTGTTACCTTCCCTTTGTCATTTAATGTCACTTAATTTCCCCCTTGTTTTTGGAAAGACAGATCTCTTCTAGAGTGGGGATTGTGAAGTATTTCTCCAGAAATGGTTTATGCAGCATCATAACCATGTGTAGTGCAGTTTCCCATCCTCCTGTAGCAACATTTAAAACTTTAGACTACACTTCTAGCTCAATAGCTAGATTAAATAGGCTCTTGGCTATAGATAGATTTGGATCCTTCTATGTTAAGTCCTTAGCCTTGGCTAACTCTTTTTGTATGGCCTCCAGGTGGGGTGTCAAAATTGTTTGCATAGAGAGTAGACGATCCCTTATCTTTCCATCATTAGCCATCAGTTCGGCTATCCGTCCTTATGTATGCATAAGCTTGGAATAATGTCTTGAACTTGTTTCTACATCTAAGCTTAAGGCTTGACTAGTGGACTTTAGTTCTTGTTGTAGTTTATCAACTAGCCCTTGGTTATCCTTAGTGAACTATTCAAAATTGCATAGTTTGGTAAGTAGAGATTGGGCATTCATAATGAATTCTTTTGACTCTGTTACCAAAGTGAAAAGTGCTACCTATTTCACTGCAATCTTGGTAGATACTTTTTCTATCATCTTGATCTTGAACTTTCTTTCCAACCACTGCAACAACTTATCACTGGCTCCACTTTCTTCATTAGTTACTTTTTGAACAATATGGACAAGTTGTTCCAGTATGGGAGTAGAACTATTTACATCAGATAACTCAAAAGAATCATTAAAGATTTCTTTGATTTCATACAAAACATACTTTTTCTAATGTTCTCTTCTCAATTCTTCTTGCCTTCTTTTCCTCTTCAATAAATCTTGTAGTATTTGTATCTGCTCATAAGATAAGGTATCAGAATCCCATTTTGGAATAACAATAACTTCATTAATGTTTACCTCTGGTGAAAAGACTTTCATTTTCTTCATAAGTGCCTTCTTTGGTGTGCTCCCACTTAGCATCTATACAAGAGCTTGTTTTTCCTTGTGTTCCTTAGGCTCTTGTATCTCAATAGCTTTTTCTTTTACTTCTTTTTCTTCTATTCCCTTATCCTTCACATGAGGACTAGTAGCTTTTACTTCGGACTACTCTCCTTGATCTTGTTGTAACTCCTCAACAGATGTGGGTGGATTTTCTGGTGCTAACCAATCCTATTCCTTGGTAGTGCTTGTACCTGCTAACATGTCAACTATAAAAACTTTAGGTTTGGCGGGGGTAGTGTTAATAGTTGATGTCTCATCAATTATCGAATAATCTTTTACTTGTAAAAGTACAATATTGCTGCCTGGCAAAGATTTGTCTTTTGCTTCCTCAGCCTGTATATCCTCCTCACTCAATACATGAGTCTTTATTAGGTTATCCTCTATTATATCAACAATTCTCACTTCTGATACCTTCTAAATTTCGTCCACTTTAGGAGCTTTAGTCTCCAGAATGGGTACTTCCATTTCATTTTGTTCTATGTCAAGCTCAACATCCTTAGATGTACTAGCACCTTTATCTACATCCTTGTCAATTAACAATCCAAACACTATCTTCCAAGTCCTTAGAATTTCCTGTACAACATCCTCAACCTTGTGTTGAAGGATTAAATAAGCTCTAAGCTTAGGATCAAATTTTTCTCTGTATTGTTCCACAATTTGTCTAATGTTTGCAAGGGTTAAACTTGATTCAACTTATGCTAGGGTGCTCTCCCTTATTTGTTTCTCTATATTAAGATCATATTCCCATTTCTATACTACCCTATTGTTCAAGTCATTAGGAATCTAGTTCTCCAAATAAATAGGTAAAATCTTGAAAATGCAAAGCATTTCAAGAATAGCATCTTCAAATTTTTCCTTATCGCCTATACTCATGCTTCCAAATTTTAATCCCTTCAATTCTTCTACTTCTGTAGTGCTTGTGATTTTGTGGCATATTTCATCCACATTAGGTTTTACATTCTACAATTCAACTTTCTTCTCCACCTCTTCATCACTTTCAGTTTCCTCATCATCTTCCTGTTCCAAAACAAGTTTCCTCCTAGGCCTTTTGTTAGCCTTGCTTGACACTGCCTTAGGCTGAACAACTTTTCATTTACCTGATGTAGGGGATTTCTTTGGTGTCTTGGTAGCTACTCCCCTTGTTCTAGGCATAAGCATAGGTGTCGATGACACTTTAGGTTTCAATATCCTTATTTTAGTTGGGGGCTTGGCAAGTACTGGCTTCTTACCTTTCTTCTTTTCTACTTGAACTTCTCCTTCTTCTTCCTTGAATTGTAGGGTATCTAGTTACTCGGTGGATCATTTCCTTCATTATTTTCATGGGTCCATCTTCCAGCCACAATTGTATGTCATGCACTCAAATAAACACTATTTTTATCCATTCAACCTTAAAATTGTGTGGGAAATCTAGGGCATGCACTAACCCTTGTTTGGTACTCTGGCTTCAACACTCCATTGTCATACAATTTTTCATATGCCTCCCTAATCTCATAATCTCCAATTTCTATGATCTTGCACATGTAACAAGACCCAATTTCATTCATTATCAAAACATTCTCTAAAATTGAGGAAAGCGCCCTGGTAAGATCTCCTTTAATTGTGGTTTTTGTAATTGCCCTAAATTTTTGCAGCTTGCAAACTTCATTCCTTACCAATTGTGCATTGAAAACTTCCATCCCTTGTTTCTTCATTGTAGCAAATGATGATGATGCCATTTTAATTTGAAATTTCCAAAAAGAAATATTTTCTTGGTAGTGTACCTTTCTCATAAGTGTCCTATAGATGATTTTTTCTGACGGCATGCTAAAAAGATTTGGAATCGCCTTTGACAAACTGGTTGCTCACACTCTAAATCACTCAAAGAAATCTCAATTATCTTGGTGAAATGAAATGGGTGGAAACTTTCTACTTTATAGATTCCAAAAAAAATTGAATTAGGGCCTTATAAATGCTCTGTACAAAATTCTAAGTGAAATATAGCTATCTCGGAAAACTCATGTTAACCTCAGCTAACACAAGCTCGGTCAATATAATCATTAAGACATAGCTCGGTCTATATAGCATCTCATCCATAATAGGTGCTCGGCATACATTGACAACTCAGTCAAGAGACTAACACTTGACATAAAATGAAATTCTCTACTTTTCTCAAATATGTCCTAATGCATCTTTATCTATGCAGATATGGAATTTTACTAAAGTTTATGTTAGGAACTGATGTAAGATAAAGCATTGTAAGATTTAGTTCCAAACATACCTTCTATACTTAATTAGAAGAAGTGTGATCACTTGATCCATTGGATTTGGTGACCTTAGATGTGCTAGCTTCACTTGTGCTTTCTTCTTCTTTCTTCTTCCATGTCTTATTCATCTGATTTCTCAATTTCTCATGGATATCTTCATTCTGATTCTGGTCATTTCTCAGCATAGGTGATCTAAAATCTTTCCTTAGGTGACCTATCTTATTACACTTGTAACATACCATGCTTCCATTCATCCAACTTTTTGATTTGCCTCTGAAATGAGTCTTCATACAATTTTCTCCAATGTGTCCATATTTCCCATAGTAATGACAATTGTACAAAGTGTTATAATCCCAATTGTATGAGTTATTTTTCACAGGTGATTAGTCTGTTCATTTGATGATCATATAGGTTTAGATATGCATTCAAATGCTCTATGCCCATACTTTTGATAGTTAAAACATTGACCTTGAAACTTAGGTGAGGTAGGTGGATTGTTGACCTTAGACCTACATTCATGTGCCTGATGTCCATGTTTCTTATAGTTAAAGCAATGCCCATTGAACTTAGGTTTAGGATCAGACTTACCATGTTTTCTCCTGCATATGTTGGTTGTATGCCCTAGCTTTCCATAGTGATGGCATGTGGGCTTGTTGTTCTTTGGTTTTGCATTCTTCAGCTCTCCATTCTTTGATGATCCTTCTTCTTTAGTAGATGATGAATGCTAATTTAGTCCATGTCTAGATCTATCACCAGATATTTTAGGTGACCTTAACAGCTTTTCAAAATATTTTGCAGCTTCATTAGGTTTATTCATCCTTTCATTGATTTCCTTCTCAGATCTTAGTTCATTCCTTAATTGGCCATTTTCAAACCTCAGTTGGTTGATTTCCATATCTTTCCTGCCTAACTCTTGATTAACCACCAGCAATTGATTTACCATGTCTAGTTGATTGTTGGTCAACCTTTTCATGTCACTTGTCCTTTCATCTAGCCTCATTTCTATTTGTCTTTTATCTTCTTTAGCCATTATCTTGTCATCTTCATTTCTTTTTCTGTTCAACTACTTCATAGAGTCTGACAGATTGAATTTCTTCTTCTCTTCTTAGATTTATGATGTCATCATTTAGTATAGTATTTTTCTCTAGTAGCTCTTTTATGGCTTTGTCACTTTCTGCAGAGTTTGCATTATCAAATAGTCCAATGGTATCTTCTTCTTGATAGAGTGAATCATTTTGCTGAATAGCAATTTATCTCCTTTTGCTCAAGGATTTCTTCAGTTCACCTCTGGCTGCTTCTAGTTGTTGTAATGTCAGCTGTACATCAATCTTATGATTCTCTATGACCTTTCCTAGCTTATAGACTTCCATCTCAAGATCTTTTTCTTCAAGTGGTTAGACTTTCTATGAGAAACCTTGTAGATTTGGTACCAATTGTTGGAAATATAGTTGGGAAATGTGATACTGAGAGGGGAGTGAGTCAAATATCACCTAATTCAATTTTAACATTGTACAAAACTTTTGCATAGCATCAACAATACTTCCTCAAAATAAAGTAACTAACATAGTAAGCAGCATTCATGAAAGTACTCATAACATAGTAATTTTGGCTACCTAGAAACCCTTGAAAGGTAAAACTAGGGTGGGGATGACACCCAAAAATATTCACTACTATAGTAATAAGTTTTCCTGTTAGGGCTTACAAAATTTTATCAAAAAGTGATCTACCCTATGAGGGGTCTGCCATGTTAAGAGCTCAAAGACTTATATAGTCTACCTTGCTAAAGGATTTAAAACTTACAACAAAGTAAGCACTTAGTTAAGTGATTACAATAGGTCTATTAGGACCACTCAGTTAAGAGATTTACCCTGATACACTTGTTAGAATGTTTCAGTACCTGATCCTTTAGTTTGTACTATATGTAGATTACAGATCTTCTCTTTACAGTATTGTATTGATCTCTTCTATCATATTTATCTCTATTATGTCCTTTCACTACTTAACTTGGTCACTAAACTTTGTCTAAATGCTTCACCAAAACTGGATGTGCCTCTTTGCTCATTCCTTCATACCCTTTACATCCTCTCTTTCACACTATCTCATTTTAGGGTTTAGATCTTATACTTATATAAACAATAAAACATCTTCATGATTCAAGATCTATGGTTTAGATTACCTCCTTTTGCTGCTTAATCCTTACTAATTTCTGATTGGCTTGAAGTATTACATAGGGATCAATGATTGCAAAATAGATGTGTAATCACCTCAGCAATTACCTCAACAAACAAAATAAAAAACATGAATGTTGGCCAAAATGATTTACCTCGATCATTATGCTATAACAAACTCATATGTCATTTCTGGCTAACTTAGGAAATGATGTTCCTGATACTTGACATTCATTGTACTCGGCATATGTTGATATCTCTATTGCTAAGTAATCATTGCATACATGGCTCAGAAAAACTTGACTCGGCTAATATAAAAATGCATAGTGACCATAAGTTTACTCAACAGTACTACTACTCGGTAAGTATACATTACATAACTCGACCTTTACATAATGACTCAATCGTAGTGATGACTAACCATCATTACCTATATAAATGACTAAGGGTGAGTCACTAATAGTCAACAAAACTATAGAGATCTACATAGAGTTGGTCAACCCCTGAGGTGTCTCATACTACGCTACTTATAGTCTACAATTCTAATGCACCAATAACATCACTCAATATGAGGCACTAGTGTGAGGTCTCCTCATGGCACATGAAAAGAAGGTGAAAGCTTTAGTTGTAGAAGGAAACTCACAACTAATAGTTAGACAAATCTAGAGCCAGTATTCATGCACTAATAAGTGGTTAGAATCCTACCATAACCACATCTAGGACTTAATTGAAGATTTTGAAGCATTTAATATTCGTAGTGTCCCAAGAAGAATGATTACTATTGCTGATGCTTTGGCAGTGTCAGAAAGCTCCTTACAGCCACTAGAAAAGTCTAAATTAAAGAAATTCTCTATTGAGCTGGTGGTTGTGCCCACTATCCTTGATAATATCACAAACTTCCAGGTATTCCAAGATGACCAACTGATACTGGAGTTCATCATGAATGCTAGAATCTTTGAAAGACAAAATATTGAGGAAGAAGAAAACAAAATGGAAGAATCAGATGATTTAGGGATCTTAAACTTGAAGACTAACTCCATCTTGAAAGGAATGGTAGCCCTAGAATGAATTTTTGACAAAGATGAGTATGCTCGCAAAAGAGGGAAGACACCGATGGTATGAGGTGATGACTATGAGCTCTACAATCTGGGTACACAACTTGAACCCAGGGAAGTTCATATTGGAAAATTTGGCACAACTGAAGAAAAGAAGTGGATGGTGGAACTACTCATAGAGTACAAAGATGTCATAGCTTGAAGCTATGAAGACTTGAAAACCTATGATCCCAGTGTTATTGTACATAAAATCCCTTTGAATCCAACGCTAAACCTTTTTCACCAAAGATAGAGGTCAGTGAACCCTGTGATTGAACCCATGATCCAAAAGGAGGTACAAAAGTTGCTTGACACCAAGATTATTTTCCCTATACGACACTTGACTTGGGTAGCAAACCTCATCCCAGTGAGAAAGAAAAGTGGAGAGGTTTGGCTCTGTGTATATTTTTGGAATTTGAATAGGTCTTCTCAAAAGGATAACTACCCACTACCATCCCTCGATGAAGTGTTGCAAGTGGTCAATGGCTCCCAGATGATGTCTTTCCTTGATGGTTACTCTAGGTACAACCAGGTCATGGTAAAAGAAGAAGATTTCCTGAAGACAACTTTCACAACAAAGTGGGGGATATTTTCTTATCTTTATATGTCATTTGGTTTGATCAACGTAGGAGCCACTTTCCAACAAGCTATGGATGAGGTGTTTAAAGTCCCGGTCAACAAATGTATGGTTATTTATATGGATGATCTCATGGTATTCTTCAAAAACTGCATGGACCACATCAAAGATCTGCGTAGGTTATTGAAAAGGTGTCGACGCTATGGAATCTCACTAAATCCTAGGAAGTGTGTCTTTGGGATAACCAAGGAAAACTCCTTGAGCACATCATATTTGAAACAAGTATCTCAATCGACCCCGAAAGAGTTGAAGCTATTCTTGAATTGGTTCCCCCAAATAGCCAAAAAGAGTTGAAATCTTTCTTTAAGAAGATCAACTTCATCAGAAAGTTCATTAGTGGGTTTGCACATATAGTACATTTGTTGAATGATATGATAAAAAAGGACACTAAGATTGAATGGAATGCCCCAGCTAAAGAAGCCTTTGAAGAGATTAAAAATTCTATTGCTACCACTGCAGTTCTAGTTAGCCCCGATTACCTTCTTCCATTCAAGGTCTACTCTTTCACATCAGAACATTCATGTGTGGGAATCCTCACCCAAAAGAAAGAAGGGGAGGATGAGAGACCAATAGCTTTCATGGGTTGTCCTCTAAAAAATGCTAAACTTAAGTACCCATATCTTGATAAACAATCTTTTTCTTTGGTCAAAGTTGTCAAGAAGTTCATACACTACATCCTCAGGAGTAAGGTCACTGCTATTGTTCCCGATTTAGAAATCAAATCCTTGTTGATGCAAAATAAGCTAGGGGGTCAAAGAGGGAAGTGGATGGCTATACTACAAGAATTAAACATACAAATCCAACTAATGAATTTAGTGAGAGGTCAAAGTCTCACCAAGATGATGGCATAAATAAAGCAAGGTTTAGTGTGCCAAGTGTACACCAATGAAGGAGTGATCACCGATGTTTGGTATCAGAATATAGTCTATTATTTGCTTCAAAACCACTGCCCAGAAGGATTGAATGGATCCAAGAGGAGAGCTCTAAAGAATAAGGGAAGCTCTTATATGCTGAAAAATGGAAATCTCTACAAGTGCAATTACAATGGCCTTTACCTACATTTTTTAGATTAGACAGAAGCTGAGCAGGTTCTGACAAAGTTTCATGACAAGTATGGCACTAGACATGGATCAGCTGAAGCCACAACCAATCAAATATTGAGACTTGACTATTATTAGCCAACCTTGTTCAAGGACACTCATGAACATGTGCATTCATGTCATGTTTTTCAAACCAGCGCCATACATGAGAGACATCTGGAAATGCCCCTATAACTAGTTTATGAGGTACGTCCATTCACCCAATGAGGGATATATTTCATGGGAATGATTAACCCTCCATCTTTTGCAGGACATAGTTACATCTTGACTGCAACCAATTACTGCATGCGATGGACGGAGGCACAAGTTCTAAGAAATTATACTACAAAGGTGGTAACCAAGTTCCTAGAAGAATTCATCATTACATGGTTTGGTATGCCTTTCTTTCTGGTATGTGATAACTCTCCCTATTTCTCATCTGCGTCTCTCATTCAATGGGCTTTCTAGCATCAGGTAATCCTCAAATTCTCATCCAATTATTATCTACAAGGGAACAGAGTTTCTGAATATAGAAACAAGAACTTAACCATGATAATCAAACATCTCTTGGATGATAACCCTCAGGATTGGCACACTCAGTTGAAGTACGCCCTATGGACTAACTATGTAAGAATAAAAAATGTCGTAGGGACTTCCTCTTACCAATTGGTCTATGATCTGCAACCCATTTTTTTTGATGAACCTGAAAATACTAATTCTAAGATTCATGTATCAATACGTCGAAGGTGAGGATCAGGTGCAGATTTGCCTCATGAATTTTTTGGATCTAGAAGAGAAGAGAACCATGGCTTTAAAACATGTGGCAAAGCATCAAGTTGTCATTAAGCATTGGTTTGACAAAAGAGCAACAATAAAGGCCTTTAGGATTTATGATCTAGTTTTGATGTGGGATAAAGCAAAGGAAAAACCAGACAACCACACTAAATTTAAAAGTTTGTGGATAGGCCCTTTCCAGATTGTAGAAATTCAAGGAGAGAATACTTTTAGGATTAGTCCTCTCAGTGGAGAATTGGTCCCATTGCTCATTAACAGCCAATTTCTCAAGCACTACTTTGGGTCTTAATGGACCTTTGATCTTTCTTGTATATTCTTGTAGTTTAGAGTCTCTTCTTTTGTTTTCTTTTGAGTCTTGTTGTCCGTGTCTTTTCATTGGGTCTTTTGGTTTGCATCTTCTTGAGGGGTAGGTGTTTCTTGAGCTTAATGATCTGCATTGTTGGTGTACTTCTAGTCCCCCAATTTTAAACTTTCAAAGTTGAAGTCTTTCATTAGATTATCCCTAATGTGTTTTAGATGTTTCTCCTAACAATGTTTCTGTGAAGGATGAAGATCAAAGTTCTAATGCAGATGTGAAAGATCTTATGTCCCAATTCATATTCATTGTTTTAAAATTAGAATTTCCTAAAGTGCACTCAAATTTGGGATTTTTGCCAAAAAAGAAGAAGAGCGTAGCATAAAATCCATTTTCTGCTATGCTTTTTGCACTTCATATCAAATTTTCCACAATGAAGAAGTGAGATGGTCAGTTTCTTCCGGGAGAAGCTCTTTTCCAATTTTCTACAATGGAGAAGTGAGATGGTCATTTTTCACCACAAGAAGCTCTTTTCCAATTTTCCACAATGGAGAAGTGAGATGGTAAGAAATGCGTAGCGAAAAATCCATTTTTCGCTACGCTCTTTGCAGTACAGATTTCTCAAAAACTCAGTCTCAGTGCAGGGGCTCTACCTTCCAAACTAATTGTTGGATATTAGTAAGATTCATGTATATTTGTGTTACACTAATTTTGGCCATCCTCACTGAAGCAATTGAAGAGTTTGTATCTGATTCAAAAGTTATTCATCTTTGAGTAAGAGCCTATCCAGAATAGTAAGAATGTCAGATTCAATTGTGTGTCTAAAGAAAGATAGTTAAAAGATGCAAAATTCATTAGTATCATTGGAGTATATGAAGATTCTGATAATTTGACACATAGTCATGGGGATAATGACACTCTTCAAATAATTATGCACATTCATTAAAAATTATCATGAGTAATGAGTTGCAGAAATTTTGAAAGATCAAGAGATATGAGTAATTTTATGAGAAGTCAGAAAGTCTTAGACGAAGTTGATTGGAAATCAAAGAAAGATTTTAATACTTTATTCCTTGATGTTAAAATAGAAAATGAGGAAAGAATCAGTTATGAAACTGAAAAGTTACCGGGAGAAACCAAATAGTTGCTAGAGAATGCTATTTATTGTAAACTCTTTTCTTGTAAAAGGGGTTCTTCTTTTATGCAAGAGTAGGAATTGCTAGAATAGAAGGGAGGGCATTTATTTTTCTATATTTCATTTCATGCATTTAGGGGTTTTATATCTTGATTTTTGTAATTGATTTGGCAAAGAGATTACAAGAAAATAAAATCGGAGTATTCTTATTTGTTGTGTTCAATACAAAGAGAAGTTTTATTTTGAATCAGAGAATTTAGTTATTACTTTTCTAATTATAATCAATTGGAGCATTTTTGTATTTAGTTTTGAGCACTCTCTTACATCTTGAGTCAGATGGTGAATGGGTTTTAGATTAGAGTATTTTCATCTGTTCATGTTGCAAAGATTAGGATGTTTAATCTTCTTTTCATTTCTTCATTCCATCTGCATTATTTGCATTCATCCTACATTACCAATGTTGGGGAGCCATAACATTTGTGGGTTCTCAAATTTGGCTAGGTTTAGGATTGTTTTTATTGCCTAAGTTAGTTTTGTCTTGGGCTGGCTTGGTTTTCCTCTTCCATTCTCAGGTTAAGAATGTACCTAGTTAGGTTAGGAATAAATCAAATTCATTGAATATCATTCATAAGAAATATGTACCTTTCAATTCAAAGGAAATCTATCAACCTAGTGATAGATTATCCAACTATTGGTATCAAATTGTTTCTCACAGATTTGGGCATTTGAGATTTAAATTGAAAAGAACAATTTGTTTACCAACAGATTTTTGGTGAATCTGCTGGGGAAGAAGAAAAGAAGATTAGTGTTGAAGATTGTTTCCTCAGTTTTATTATTATCTCTGTTGCAGGAGATTGACGACTCTATTTTGATTCTCATAATTTTTGGTTGAAGAGTCCAGTGCTTTCATTTTTAGAAATATTGTTATCTCTGTTGCAGAAGATTGGTGACTTTATTTTAAAAAGACCATGCCTATCAAAGTTGTGAAAGGAAGAAGGCCAGATCCTTCTTTTATTGAACTTCATCAAAAACATGATCCAGTATTGCATGATTTGTTTGATGCTTTTAGAAAAATCATTACTTGTGGGAGAGAAATGAACTTGATTATCAAAGAAGATCATGCACCAAATCTTTTATGGGGAAGTGTTTGTGCCAGGTATCACAAATTGAAAGAGCTGGAGGTGAAGATGAAGCTATTACAACATTACAAGGAAAAGGTGTTGTAGCTAAGTAAAGAATTAAAAGTGGATGATGATGAGGTTTCTGAAGATCCACATGCACATATTTCTTATAATTTTTTAGTCTTGAGTGAACAAGAAGTGCAGCCAAGAAGACAAACCAGAAAGATAACTACAACCGAAGAGATAAATGCTTAAAGTGATCTAAATCTAAAATTCCTTTGGGCTACCTTTAAACAAAGTATTACTGAAGTTGAAAACAAGGTATTAAATCCCTTTGAAGACCATCATTCTGCCCTACTGATAAAGTGTGTGATGCAAAGATATTTAAATGTCCAAGACTAGAGGAGAAAGAAATATATTTTAGCAAAGGTGCATGAAGAAAAATCAGTAAGTAAAGAACCTATATTGGCAAATTGCTTGGTTCTTGGAGAGAAAAAAGTATCTTAGTTTCAAGAAGGACAAATTCCATTGAACAAAGAGATTCTTGACAGTGGTAAGGAAATGGTAAGCAAAGTAGAAAAGGAAGATTTGTCCATGATTTCTTTTGTTCTTGATGTTGAGAGTTTCAGATTTGATGAAAATAATGATCATCTTTTGCATAAAGATCCTTTTGAAAATCATTCTATGATCGATATTCTCCCAAAATATGAGAAGTCTTATTTTGTAGAAAATAATGCTAAAAGTGATTTTCAATCTGTATAAAGTGATGATAATCCTAGGTCAGGATCTTTTTGTCTTTAAGGTAATGCAACATTGGGTTCTCTTGCTGAAATATGTATTGAAGAAAAAGCCGAAACATATTTTGTCAATCGTTCTATTAAGTCTGAAAATATGGTTGAAGAAATAAGTGCAAGAACAAAGTTTGAGTAGGGTTTGCCTTTGGTTGATAAAGTTCTACAACATCGTGAAGAAGATGGAGAGCCAGATTACATTTTTCTTTGTCATGAAATGGAAGTTAATCAATTTTTGGTGTCGGCTAAATGCAAGTCTTCTTCTACAACTAATTCAAGTATTGAGGTTTTAAATTTGGATAAAAATTTTTTAGAATTGATAGCCATAAAGAATGATGAAGTTACTTCAGTCCAGATTGACCCTATGTGTGATGAAGAATCATTCTATTTCAGTCTTGATTTGAAATCTGAAAGTGCTATTAAAGATAACTGTGATAAATGTGCGTATGATGAAATATCATTTTCAAAATCAGTTGAGTATTCTGATTTGGTCAATCTTGTTTTGGATGCTGAAATCTCTATTAAAAGTGATATTATCAAAAGTGGTGAATGTGAATATGTTTCAGTATCATTTTCAGAATCTTTTGAATATTTTTCTTCTTCACAAAGAATGGTTGAATGTATAAGAAGTGATGTGCAGGAGAGTGTAGAAGAATCAGAGATTTATGATGAGGCATGGTTGTTTGGAGGGGATTTGTGGGTTACACATTTTCAGCATGCTTCCTTATTCACTTTCAGTTATGATGAAGTTGTCAAAAGGAAATGGTTTTGGTATAGCTTGTTGGAGCACAATTCTCTTTTCTGAAAAGGTTTATACTTTTCCTTGTCGGTTAATGGTCATGTGTGAGTCTCTTCCAGCTCTCTTTTCTTTTGGTGAGGTTCCATTACCTATTTGTAAATAATTTTTCTTCCATATTTTTGGTGTGCTTAGCTTAGCCTTTCCCGCTTTCTTAGTTTTGGTTTTGCCTTGCTCCCCTCCGCCCTCCCAACAAGTAGCTTCTTGTTGTCATTTTTATGCCTAGACTCTGTAGCCCAATGGATAAGGCACTAGCTTTAAAGCCAGAGATGTTGGTTTCTTCACACACTTTGTAGCACATAATCCCCATTCAGAGCCAACTATTGGCATACTTCAAGTCCCCCAATTTTAAACTTTCAAAGTTGAAGTCTTTCATTAGATTCCCCCTAATGTGTTTCAAATGTTTCTCCTAACAATGTTTCTGTGAAGGATGAAGATCAAAGTTCTAATGTAGATGTGAAATTTCTTATGTCCCAATTCATATTCATTGTTTCAAAATTAGAATTTCCTAAAGCGCACTCAAATTTGGGATTTCTACCAAAAAAGAAGAAGAGTGTAGCCAAAAATCCATTTTTTGCTACGCTTTTTGCACTTCATATCAAATTTTTTGAAGTGAAGAAGTGAGATGGTCATTTTCCACCGAAAGAAGCTCTTTCAAAATTTTCCACAATGGAAAAGTGAGATGGTCATTTTCCACCAGGAGAAGCTCTTTTCCAATTTTCTACAATGGAGAAGTGAGATGGTAAGAAATGCATAGCGGAAAATCCATTTTCTGCTACGCTCTTCACAGTACAGATTTCTGAAAAACTTAGTCTCAATGTGGGGGCTCTATCTTCCAAACTAACCATTGGATATTTCTAAGATTCTAGTACATTGGTGTTACACTAATTATGGTCATCCTCACTGGAGTGATTGAAGATTTTGTATCCGGCTCAAAAGTTATTCATATTTGAGTAAGAGCCTATCCAGAATAGTAAGAATGTCAGATTGATTTATGTGTCTAAAGAAAGACAGTTAAAAGATACAAAATTCATTAGTATCATTGGAGTATATGAAAATTCAAATAATTTGACTCATATTCATTAAAAATTATCACGGGTAATGAGTTGCAAAAATTTTGGAAGATCAAGAGATATGAGTAATTTTATGAGAAGCCAAAAAGTCTTAAAGGAGGAAGTTGATTGGAAATCAAATAAAGATTTTAATACTTTATTCCTTCATGTTCAAATAGAAAATGAGGAAAGAATCAGTTATGAAATTGAAAAGTTGCCGGGAGAAACCAAATAGTTGCTGGAGAATGCTATTTATTGTAAACTCTTTTCTTGTAAAAGGGGTCCTTCTTTTCTACAAGAGTAGGAATTGCTGAAGTAGAAGGGAGGGCATTTATTTTTTTGCATTTCATTTCATGCATTTAGGGGTTTTATATCTTGATTTTTGTAATTGATTTGGCAAAGAGATTACGAGAAAATAAAATCGGAGTATTCTTATTTGTTGTGTTCAATACAAAGAGAAGTTTTATTTTGAATCAGAGCATTTAGTTATTACTTTTTTGATTATAATCAATCGGAGCATTGTTGTATTTAGTTTTGAGCACTCTCTTGCATCTTGAGTCAGATGGTGAATGGGTTGTAGATTGGAGTATTTTCATCTATTCCTATTGCAAAGATTAGGATGTTTAATCTTCTTTTCATTTCTGCATTTCATCTGCATTATTTGCATTCATCCTACATTACCAATGTCAAGGAGGCATAAGATGTGTGGGTTCTTGAAGTTAGTTAGGTTTAGGATTGTTTTTACTGCCTGAGTTAGTTCTATCTAGGGCTGGCTTGGTTTGCCTCTTCTGTTCTTAGGTTAAGAACGTACCCAGTTAGTTTTGGAATAAATCAAATTCATTGAATATCATTCATAAGGAATATGTACCTTTCAATTCAGAGGAAATATATCAACCTAGTGATAGATTATCCAACTATTGGTATCAAATTATTTCTCACAAATTTGGGCATTTGAGAGTTAAATTGAAAAGAACAATCTGTTTACCAACATGCATCAGGTAGTCTAGGAAAGAGATAAATGTCTTCCTTTGTCAAACCCTTTGATGTAGTTTTTTCTTGCAGCAAGCTAGATACAAAGGTCAAAAGTGAGGTGTTTTCCTCTCAGAATTCTCGAAAGGATTTATCAAAACCAACCATCCTCAACACTAATGCACATTTAAAAGGGATCCTGGATGATGAACCTCTCAGATAGGATTCTGGTCAGAGTCAGGTAATGCACACGGTCACAGAGGAAGTCAGAAGGTAGAACCCTATCCCAACTGGAACATAGACTAAAAGAAAGGAGCAAGAAAGAAAAAAGGAGGAACACATACAAACAAGGTCAACAAAGAAGAAAGCTCAAAACTTGGGTAGCACAGTCTAAGCACTCTCCTGATTTCAAAAACAAAAAGAAAAGAGAAAAGAGATAATATCTAATAAGAGCAAAATGGAATACCAAAAGTACCAAAGTTTGAACAAGAGAAGAAACAAATCATCTAGAATACAATGGTTCAAGAAAATCAGTTTCAATCTAACACATGTTGAGTCTAAGAGCCCTCCAAAGAAGTTTAAAACTTTGAATAAAGCTCATTTGTAGGAGGGGAAGGGTGATTTTAGCAACCTCTACCGGGGCTATAAACTCCTACCTGGTAGTAAAGAAAGGTTAAATTGACTCTTTGATGAATTTGGATCGGTGGGTAATGATCTGATGATGATTGGTTGATAATCAATAGAGGCTTACGACGAGGGATTCCTGGGAAATTTGAACACACATAAACACACACTAGATGTAGATGTAATGATCTTCTCAATCTTGATGATGATAGGATAATCACTCTGGCCGAAGGCTTTGTGTCTAGCTCACCATGAGATGAGATTTTTTAAAGTTGGAATGGCTTTGGGATACTCGGGTTGTTTCCCTTTCTTTTGTTGGGGCTAGTTTTTGTGGTTCCACAATCACGCTCCCCTTTTTAGCCACTTGGCTTTAGGGCTCCCCCTCTTTTGGCTTGCTCTAGGTTGTCTCTCTGCTTGTTGGTTTGGTTTTTTGTCTTTAGGTTTAGTTGTTTATTTTAGTCTTTTTTGCAGTTTCACACTTTTAGAGGACCGAAAGAGTGAAAGGTCGGAAGTCCGGTTAGCCTTGAGCATTTTGAGTCCCAAGGGTTTCAAATTTTCAGAGGTCCAAACATCGAAAGGTCTAATTATCTGAGTAGAGTTGGCACTTCAGACTTTTAGAGGTCAAGGATCCTCAAAAGGCCGAAAGATTGATCAGCGGAGGTGGCTGACATCACCCCTGCTAGTTGCCTATATAAAGTGAAGAGCTTTCATTTTGACTCACCTATTTTCCAATCGCGATCTCAACCTTCAGAATTTTTAGGTGTGATTTTCTTCCTCAAATTTTTCATGCTCCTAGGTTGCTTGTGTTTTCTTCTTGGCCTCTTGTTTCATGACTTGTTTGAGGTTGCTACCATCGTGTCTTTCATTAAAATTTTCCTCTTTTTGTTTTGTTTTCCTATCACTTTGTTAGATTACTATTGTCGCTAGGGTTTGTTCATTTTTTTCTCATCTTGTCCTACTTTGGGGATTGCAATGTTGTCCCCTTCGACCCCCTAGCCTTGAGTTCATGGTTGAACTTGCTCTAGGACTTGTTTTTGAGTTCTAGCCCAAACCCTTATTTTGACCTTTTGACCATCAGAGTTTTCAGACTTTTGCACTCTGAAACTCTAGAAAACATTTTCCATAATTTTGACTAAGTCCACTTTTCGGCATTTCGTGCCCCAAAAATCTCACACCTCTTATTCGCCGAAGTCTGAAGAATCATGTCTCTGAATCGTTGAACTCCCAAAAGTCTAGGTGAAGGTCCCCTTTTTTTGGCATTTCAAACTTTTCAACCTTTCAGAGGTCTTGTACCTCTGAAGGTCTGAAAGACTGAAATTGGTTTCTAGACACTTTTAACTTGGTCTTTTTAGGGTTGCTTAGTTGATTTCATCTCTTGTTTTTTCATCAGAGTTTCTTGCATAATTTTTTAAGCTTACTAATCTCTTATTTGTGTCCCCTAGCTCTTTGTAGAAATGGCAAAGAAGGTTAACTCACTAGCTATGAGGTATCAGTTCAAAGGTTATCATGCACCCTCCAAGGTGGGTAACTTACATGCTGAGATCACAAATACTAACATCGGCAACATCAATTGGAATGACTAATTGGTCAAATGTGCACAACCAACAAGGAGGTCTAAGGACTATACTTCATTAGTGTACTATTCTCTGGTAAATGTAGTAGCACACTTGGTGTCCATCCTGTCATTAGACCTGATCATCACTTTGGCAAACCACTATATATCAGATGAGAGAATGGTGAAAAATAGCATGGAAAAAGTGGTCTTGGACCTCCAGCCATACAACATCAAATATGTCTTCCATCTTCCCAAGGGGGTAGATAAGTTTTTTAGCTTCTCCATCAGTAAAGGAATGGACTTCTACAACAAGGACATTTCATTGGCTCATGAAATTGTGAATAGGGGATATCTCATACAACCTCTACCAAAGAATAAATTGGAAAAGATAGACATGAGGAGAGGGTACATGCACGAAGACATCCAAGAAGCCATCACCATGATTAGTCTAGTGTATGGACCACCTAAATTAGTACAATTGCAACCATGGATGATCCTGCTGATTGATAAGATAAAAGAACAACAAGTGAGGTTTGACTGGGCTACCCTGGACTAGCAGTTGATTGCAGTAAAGGATGACCCTCACTTCTACATGACATCATATGTTTTGTACTTATTGGCTACAAGGGAAATATACCTAGGATTAGTCAGGGTTGGAGCTATGGGAGATCAGAATGCATGGCCATTCACAGTGTCCCATAGTTTGTTTAGAAGGAACACTATGTGTTAGATAGTCCGGAGTTCTGCATCATCAATGATGCTTTTGTGTTTTCTATCATACACTCTATTGAAGGATATTATGCCAAGAAAATCTCAACAGAAGCTTCTACTAAGGTAAAGGCCCTTGGGGCATTCTACATTTAGTTTAAGACTTTCACATACATCCGGGTAGCAAGAAGAACCCTAGCTCCTAAGAAGTTGCCTAAATATCCATTGGATAGGATAATTTTGTTGGAGATGGCTTGTCAATTGTCAGATGCTCATGAACATATCCAGCATAAGAAGAAGCACTGTTGGGACTTCTTGATGTCCATAGGCCCTCATTTTCTACAAGATGAAGATATGCAAGTCATTAGCTTTCGAGTGGGATGAACACCATCTAAAAAACTATAATCTCATAAGGACTAGGTTCAATCCTATAGGAATGTATAGCCATATAATGGGGAAACACTATGTACATGAGCCTCACATCGAGGATCATTGGATAAATTGCCTAGATGACTATGAAGTTAGGATTTGTGATTACTATTGGATGAGTTTGGAGCTTGCGGAGGTTGCCCTATTAATACAAGTATCATGAAAGGTAAATGAAGCTAATTATGAGGATGTTTTGGATCCTATCTACAATGTGGATAAGGTATACACCAGAGCCATTTTAAATGTAGAGGTGGATAGGGATGAGAATGATGATATAAACTTTAAGGCTAGACACATCATCAAGGTGACTAAATCTTGGATTTACCATCCTTTTCCAATGGATCTAGTGCCAATGAAATAATAGTGAGCTTAGCCCTTCAAGGAAAAGAAGAAGAAAGGGGAGAAGGTGTTGATGCCATAGTTTAAAGGAGTTGCACCACATAAGCCTAAAATGGTGTATAGGCATGAGATCCCTATAACATATGGCATAGCCACTCACTCAAAGAAGCCCAAAACTAGAATTACAGGAAGCATAACACCTCTAGATGTTCCTTCTTCTAGTGGTCCTAAACTTGTGAGTGCACCAAAGAAGGCACCTAAATTCAAGGTGACTAGACCTAGGTCGGCCAGGGTAGTAAAAGGGAACGTATACAAGAAAAAGAAAGACTCAATGCCCACTTAGATAGACACCCTCTTGGAAGACAATGAAGTTGAGGAGGATCAAGTGCCCCTCAGTAGAAGAACCCAATCTATAGGATCCTTCAAAAGAAGAAGAGTACTGGAAGATGATCCACAAGAAGACGTCAGAGGAGCAACCCAAGGAGAGTCGATAATCTAGATGCTCTGGGTGATGATGAATTTGACATCTCAGCTTTTGAGGGACTTCATGATTTCCAAGAATATGAGAAATAGGCCCTAGTTGTGGGATAATCCCTTTCTTTTGTTTCCCTCCCCACACAATTCACTAGTCCTCTTGACAATGTGGGAGAGGAAGTTCCACGATAGTCTCAGGAATTAGTTAAGGAGGTTGCAGCTAAAATTTAGGAGGGTCCAGAGTCAAGAAAGGATTCTTTTGTAGGTATCACCTCTAAGGAGGATATTACAGCACAAATTCCCCATGCTTCACATTATAATCCAACTCCACCTCCACCGATGCACCAAACTCCTCCTCCTCATCCACGTTCAACATCATTAAATTCTCCACTTTCACCTCCATTTTAAACCACTTTGTTACCTCCACAACCTCCACCTATTCATGCTCCCATGCCAACTCAGCCTCCTCCACCAATGCCTTCACCCACTCCCCCTGTTGCTCCTACTCCTCCCATGCAAAATAATCCTTCCCAAGCTCCTATTCCACCACTTGTTCACACTGAAGCTTAGCAAAAAGGGCCTCAAGAGCTCTAGAAAGAAACATAGGTGACTGGTGAAATTCCTTCAGAAGGGAAAGATGGATCAGAGGGACATGTTGGAGAAGAATAAAAAATGAATATTGAAGAGGACCAGAACATAGGGAAAGAGAAAGAAATAGAGGGACAAGAGGAAATCCATGGGGAGATGGAAATAGAACACTATGATACTACCTCAAGTTTGGTTTCCCCATCTGAGCCAATCAATGCCTTTTCAAAGCCCACTTGGTTCACCAAGGAAATTCAACCAAGAGTAAGAGTATACACTAATGATGATGATACTGACATGGAAATGTTGGGATGAGCATTCCACCAAATGAGATCTAGTGCTCAGGCAAGGACCCTTTCATATGTAACACAAGATTAAGTGGGCAGGTGGAAGGCTCAGGTGGAAGTCCCTACTATGAATCTTAGTATGGCAGAATTCACTCCAAATGTCTATGTGCTGGAAGATGTAGACCTAGGAGAGCTGACTAGAGAGGGAAGCAAAACTCTGGCTACACTAGGACTAAAACATGTCTTAGGTTTCATGGATAAATATGAAGAGAAGATCAAGGTATTAATGGAACAAAATGAAGCAATGAAGAAATTCATTCTTAAGATAGTGGGTCCCATTGACCTTGATAACCCTACGACATCATTACAGGCTATTTTGGAGAAAAGGGGTGATTCAAGTATACCAGAAAACATCCTGCATTATTTTGTTTCAGAATGTGCAGATTGGAAAGCTTATTTTGAAGAGTTTATAAAGGGTGCTCTCAAGAAGATTCTAAGGCCTTTTAGAGGTATTCTTCAAGGAATCTCATTTTTGGTTGAAATTATGAGCGAAGATGATGGTTTGGAGGAAAAGACTAAAATGGAAAAAGGCAATAGAAGATCTTATAATAATAAGGAAGGAACGCTTCCAAGTTTTGGTTAAGGTATATGAAGGGTCAGAATTGGACAATTTTGAGATATGGATCCCAGACATTACTAGCGGCTTGACCATTTTTTAGAAGGTGTTGAAAAGGATGAATAAGAAGAGGGCTAAAGGTCTAGTTTTTGGGGAGGGGAAATACATAAGTTTTTTGAAGGATTGGACCTGGATTTATATGAAGAAGATGATGAGAAAACAATGCATCCTATGAATGTCATTGTAAATTAGTATCTGGACATCTTCGAAGGAGTCAGTACAAAAGAAGACCTCCAACAGATGTTCTATCAGAAGGAGGAAATTTAGAAGATGTTATCTCGGGAGGAAGAAATAAAGGGGTTTGCACTTGAGTTACTCACCTTCTAGGAGAAACAACAAGAACTCCTTAAAGGGGTCCAAATGGCTGACTTTGAGGAGGTGCAAGACATCGTGGATAGATTCTGCAAAACTCACCAAGAAGTCTTCCCAAGTAGATAGGAGTCCATTTTTTACTTAGTCAAAATTTGTATAGAAGAAAAATAGTTTTCCACACTTAGCCATTTTTGAAGACCTTGATTTTCAGCATTTCGACCATATGAGATTTTCAGCCTCCAAAAGTCTAATAAGTTGAGAAGTGGTTTTGACACAGACATTTTTGAACTTCATTTTTTCGGGGCAACGGTCAGGATTCAAGATTTCTAGGCATGACCATTGTTTGACTTCGCTTAGCTCAAACTTGATTTTTAGTTACAAGGTTCACGTCAAGTGGGGTCATTTCTGCATGATTTGAGAGCCTCTTCCAATTGAGTCCACATGGGAGAGCCATAAAAAAGAATAAAGGGTAGGATCACAGAGTTTCATGGAGAGAATGCATGAGTTCCAATTCCGTGTTCGAGTTATTTTATGCATGATCTACTTTAGTTTTGTAATGCACGAGGTTTAATTCCATTCTAGGGTAGTTTAACTTGTTTTTAGAGATAGTTTCATTGATGTAATCTCCAGTTTAGATTTATTTTTGAGTTTTAGATGCAGCCAAAACCCTAGCTGGGAAATTGAGAGCACAACGCTATAAATTGTAAGAACTCAATGTAATTAGGGTTGGATTTTTATCATAATGCAATACAAACAATTGGTGCTTCAATCATGGTGTGATTTTTATGGTACCTTTGTGAGATTTATGAATGTGTGAACTGCTCATTTGTTTATTTCAGAGAACCAATTGATTGTGTGGTGATTATAATCTATGATTCTTTAGCTCAGTGTTTGCTGGTGTTACATTGCTTTGTTGTGATGAATTATTGAGAAGATCTTTCTTTTTTTGGTGCTTTGAACATAAACTTGTCTCATGTGTGCGCACATCCATGGTGGCTTTGTGATTTGAAGAGTTTTGGATTATTATACATCTGCGTTTGTTTCCATTAATGATTGCGTCTGCCTCAATGAAGATTGTGATTTATTCAAATCTATATTTTGTGGGTTTCCTCATCTTCTTGGTATTTTGATTCATGAAGTAGTGTGATATTAGTTTATGTCCATTAGTTTCTTTTAGAAAATTTCCTTCAAATTCTCATTACCCTACCTCTTACTTTCTTTGCAAATCAATTACAGTAGATTAATAAGATTTATGTTGCTTTCCATTTTAAAATCTAAAAATCCAAAAAGAGAAATATTGTGGTATTTTAAAGTTTGTTTCATAGCCCTTCGAGATACAAACCAGAAAAGGCCTCCTCGTGAACAAATTCACATTTATCTTCAGTTGAGCTATCCAGGTGGTTGAGACCCAACCTGGAAGGAACCTTGAGAGTGACTAATATCATTCTTCCAAGAGAGGAATTTAGGTGAGTGAATTCTAATAGCTATGATTGCACTTGTTGATATAATGCCCAAATTTTTTGATAATATCTCACTAATAAATGTGATTTTAAAGTTTCTATTGTTGAAATTACTACCTTCAATCAAAGCTATGCCAAGTTTCTAGGATGATTACAACAAGGGATTGGGGGATGATTTTCCAAGAGGATATTTTTTTTTCCAATTTTGGAGATGACTAGGAGACTACAAAGGGGATGACTATTGTATATAGTCAAATGTGGACCTCTAATCCAACTACACACGCAACATAGTCATTAATCACATGATCGAATTACAGGAGAGAGTATGAATTACTCAATTCAAAATTTATGGTGAAGTGACCTATTGCCTCCTATGTAGATGGGGTGTTTAATTACTCTTAGAACGAGAGCCAATAACCATAAGACCAATACTACAATGGAGGATTTTCAAAAGCTATAATGATAATTGAAATACAATTAATCTAGAATGAGTGCAATTTAATCTAAAATGCTTTAAAGGAATTATGATATTAATCTAAATAGCTTTGAAAGTAATATGAAGTGCAAATTTACTCTAAGAACTTGAAATAAAGATTATATTAAGCTATGAGAAATTGAACAAACTAATTCTAATATGAGATGCAATATTAAACTAAAATGAGAAAATTACACTAATATGCAATGAAAGCTTTGAAATAAATGAGACAAAAAAGTGCTATAGTTTAATTACTCTCAAAATTGCTCTTTTTGAATGAAGAAATGAGGTTCATTAAATAGACAAGCCTGGGAAGAGAATGAAGGGGTTCTTGATTTGAAACTCTTGACTCTTCATTCCCATTTGAGACAAAAAGACATGAATTACAAAATTAAAAGAATGGAAATTGGCACACAGGGTAACCTTTCGAATATTTTGAATTATTAATTCAAAAAGGAGTTTCCATTCGAATAACAAGTAATAATTAATTCCTTTTCATGTATATTATCCAAATGGGGTGGGTTTAATTTAATTTAAAGCACTTTAGGACTTTAGAATTAAATTAATTTATCATAGGGGTAATTTAGCTAATAAAAGTTGAAGACTTTAGGAATTAATTTTAATATTTGATTATTGCAATGTAGGGTTTTTGCAATTGACATCAAGTCGAATTAAGTCAGGAAGGAGAGAGAAAATTGCCTAGGAAACTAGGACTTTGAAGATGTAAAATTGATGAAAATGCACCAAAATTGATTGAATTTATTAGGTGCCAATTTTGGGGTATTACATTTGCCCCTCTTTGAATTGATGTGCGAACAACGCGTTAATTCAAAGAATAGTTTGAAGTGGTAGATGATGAGAGATTCAGAAATCTAGGTTAGGATGCCAAGACACCGAACATATCAAAGCATGATATTTTAAAGTCTAAGTTAGATTGCGAAGACAATAGTCCTGAGAGAACTGGAATCAGGGTTAGATTTCCCCAATACCAATTGAGATTCAAATGCAGACTTAGGACTATCTCTAGAATTAGGGTTAGATTGCCCCAATACAAAGCTTAGCCCTTCGAGACCTAGGTTAGATTGCCCAGATAATGGTCTAAAAGAGATTTCAAGAGCCATCTCCAAAATGAAGTTTGATTCCCAGGAATTAGGGTTAGATTGCCCCAATACCTAATAGATTTCGAGAACCATCTCTAGAACAAAGCTTGATTCTCAAGGATCTGAGTTAGATTGCTCAGATACCTAAAAGATAGATGACCAGATAGCAAGATGCGAGGTACTGAGATGCCCCTAGCAATGAGAACTGATGATTCAGATCAGACTGATTCAAGAATTGATTTGACAAGATTCAAATGATGTAATCATCCTACCCCCTCAGAAGTGAAATCAAAAGATGACATATCAAAAGGATGATTGACAATAAGAGGTTGCAGAGAAGAAGTAATTAGACTAGATTCGAGAAACTAAAAAAGCAAATCAAAGTAAAGTAAAGGTCCTATTGACCAAGTTTGACTATAGTTGACCATGGTTGACTAGATTTGACTAGAGTTGACTTTGATGAAAAGAGAAAATATCTTGAGAACATGATACAAAGATGAGGGTCTGGCAGGAAGATGACACCAGAAGGTTGACTACACAAGCGTCCGATCCCAAAGGGTTCCAAAATTTAAAACATGATTTCAAGCTATCTAGAGGTGTCAAATTTTGATTTTGATCCCAAAAATGGATTCACAGTAGTCAATTTCACCAAGGGGGTAATTTTTGCGCAAAACAAAGCACTTTTGAAAATTAGGTCAAAAGCTATATAAGGCCCAGAGGGGTCATTTTCAATTCATTATTCACCTTCATCTTCTTGTGATTTTGAGCTTTGAGAGAGAAATGGAGGGTCTTCTACTACATATGCATCGATTTGAGTGCTCCTAATGACACACTTGGCTATCAGAGTATGACACACTTGTAAGTAGTTGATAAACCTCCTTGCATTTTGATTTGTACCTCTTTCTAGGTTAATTTAGGATAGATCTAGCAAGTTTTGGGATGTGTTCTACCAATCTCATGTGAGGAAGTAGTTTCCTCGCATTGGCCTAGATCTCCCTTCATGCAAGGAAGTAGTTTCCTCGCATGAGTTAGGTCTTCTTCATGTGAGCTTTGTCTGGAAGCTCGCGCAAGCTGAAAGCTGGTCCCATGCAAGATTTTTCCATCTTGTGCACCCTCAAGTCCTGTCTCACACGAGGAAATAGTTTCCTCATGCAAAAAGCTGCTATAGAGTTTGAATGCTTTTGTCAAAATTTGTCAAATTTGCATAAAATCAGCCAAGTAGAGCATCGTAGAGTCATGTCTAGGATAGATGCCTTGCTACATTTATTGTTGTTGTGTTGAAAACCATCATGTTGAGATACTGATCCAATGTTGTCGCTTGCTTTGCAGGTTGACTTCCCCAACATTGCCTTCAAGACACACCATCCCATGATTACTACATTAGTGTAGACACTGACAGGTGTAGAGAGTACTCACATTGAGGGACTCAGCCTAGGATACTTGCATGATCTACCTAACATTTGGATACATCATAGTCTTCTTGGTGCACTTATAGAGTGTTTCCATTCAGAGATGAACACTTTCCACTTTCGATAGGGGAGATGACTATGACTCCTGAGGACATATACAAGATTCTGTGGATACCCGTCCATGGTGTTTGAGTAGAGTATGACACATAACTATGATAGAGTATAGTAGCCTTGAGGACCATCTTCAAGGATGATCTAGTGATGGGCCAGGCCATCTCCTGGGAGGATCTGATGCATAGATATGGTGGTGCTCACTTGTTAGCCATTGTACTTGCTATGTTCTTGAGCTACGACCTTGTTCTAGATCGAGGTCAGCATGGTCTAGAGTGTGGCTAGGGAACGATGCTGTAGAGGATGTTGGCTAGACAAGTGGTTAGATTTAGGTGGGGCAAGTGCATGCTTGCACAGATGTACCATGATCTTCATGAGATCACGTATTAGGGCATGAGGACAATGGTGGCAAGTGTCTTCATTTTGCAGATCTTGGCCTAGGAGCATCTCCCTATTTGCAGGCCTATCTTCCATGATACATGAAAATCTCTTAAGCCTTATATTTACATGTACACAGGCCCAATGACTTAGCCTCTACTTGGTAAGATGGAGCAGTGGAGAGGATAGCTGGATGACATGGTAGCTATAGTTTGGAGACCATGGGTGGCTACTAAGCCATGGGATGATGCTTGGAGAGAGCTTTCCTTCATGTTTGTATTGCATCCACTGATTGGATGGAGTGTTACCATTATTGAGAGATTTCTTGTCACACATGTCTTGCACCAATTTGGTAGGTAGTACGACATATCACGTGAGTACTACCCCTATGCCCACTTCATCAATGAGGAGAAGGGGTGGCATGTGAGAATGGATCCTGGGCAGTGTGCGATAGAGGCACGCATTCTAGCTACACAATGGGACTATATGGTGGATGTCACCAATGCAGGGGTGAAACCTTTATATAAGGACCAACTAATAGCATGACCACATCTAAGATTTACTGATCCTATTGGTATGGGAGCATAGCAATAGCTTGCACAATAATAGTAGGTACCAGATCAATAGCCACCAGTTCAGCAGCCTGCACAACAACAGCTTGCATAGTAGGGACCATAGGGACAGTAGTAGAGAGTGTTGAGACCTTGATTAGGATAGAATAGCATCCTTTCTAGGACCATGGGCTCAGATGTAGGAGCTAGGAGTAGCGGGGCCCAACAGAGGTCTATTAGGTAGCAGACAGGTGATACATCGTAGCAGGCACCTTTGGATGATGATACTGATATGCCTACTATTCTAGTAGGAGTAGGTACACCACAGCTATAAGAGGATCTCAGGAAGAGCTATGAGAGAGTTAGACAGGTCCAGTGGGAGTGAGATGACTACCAAACTTGAATCATTAGGGAGGAGATCCACATAGCTGACAAGGACACAAAGATCAGGTGGCTATGTGAGGAGCTAGCATGATCGAGGATTGAGACTAGATATGAGGCTACTTAGGAAGCTTAATACTATGAAACTTATTGTGGGGTCATGCCAGATCTATTAGAGTAGGTACCACCATTTGCTAATTATGCTAGACCTCCACAGGTACCTCCACCAGCACCTCCACAGGCACCACCATAGTAGGCACCACAGGCACCCCCATAGCAAGAACCTCCATAGTGGTCGATGCCTCCTCCACAGAGACCATTTCCACCACCTCCTCTAGGTGGTATAGGACCTAGTTAGCACATTTTGACATGCTTGTACATTGTAGCCCATTTTTTATACCGTGCTTGAGTAGCACCTCCTCTTTTGTACATGACATTATTTTGAGATATATATATGAGATCGGCGACTTTGATATCATCATACTTGTTGATATATTGCTTTGATATTGATGTTTTATGAGATGTTTCTATATGCTTAGATGTATGGATAGAAATGAAATGCACATGCTTCCTTTTATGAATATGAATATGCACATGTTTTATTTTTATGATAATGCAATGTGAAATGTAGTGATAGATGGATAGAATGTATGCATAAGTGTACTGTATGATTTGAGTTATGCTTATAGTGGATGCACATGTATATGTAGATGCAAATGAATTTATGAATAAAAATGGAAATGGAATGAAAATGTAGTGGATATATAATGTATATGATACTAATCATCTCATGTATGATTGTCGCAATATATGGCAAGTACTAATAAAAAAAAGAAAACATTTCGAAGATCGAGAGCAAGGACCAGACACTTGTGTAGCCAAGATGAACCTGAGACAAAAGATGAGAACCTTTGATGAATAGAAAGCAATCAAGAGAGCACCAAGATATCATCTCAAATGCAAGCTTAGCATGAAAATGCAAGCCTAAGCTAAATGCAAGCCTAGAATGGAAATGCAAACCCTAGGACTTGGTTGTTGGACTCACCGTATTTATCATCATCAAGTTCGTTTAAGCATGGGACAATCACAAGATGCCATACAATCCTCACTAACATTGCAATTATGAGGATATGAATATGACATAAGTCTTAGATTTGTCGAAATGAGGTGTAAGCATTAAGGCACAAGAAGCCAGAATGACCTGAACACCTATTCCTTTTGATTTAGCAAGTTAACATAAGCATCAAAGCACAATTGCTAGAATGACCTGAATGTTGCTTGCGAACAAACACACCAGACATGTGGGAGTTCCTTATTTTTCCAAAGACTGCTCACAGTGACCCTTGCTTTCACTTAGCAAGACGAGCATTAGCAATTTTACTTGTAGCAAAAAGAAGTCACTCAAAATAGACAAGGGGAAGAACCAAGCTCACCAAAGCATCCATATAAAAGGAGTCAAGGTACACATGGCCATCCAATATGAGATGAAGGCTCTTATAGATGGACACCCCTCTTATATGAATTCTTTGGATCATTGGAACTAAACTAGCAAGCATAAAGCCAAGAAAAGATCATGCCCCTAGCCTTCGCATTTCTCAGTCAAGAAAGATGTCTTAGATTCGCTCGAGGGGAAATGATAAAGCGAAAGAACAACACAAAAGAAAAGTTCAACATGCTTCAAAGGAACACAAAATTAGTTTTTAGTTCAGTTTACATTTGTGTTCAAGCGGATTGAAGTTGAATAGGAAGCATACAATGTTCAAAGTCTTGACAAGATAGCAACAACAGGAAAATGCAGTGAGAACCATTGGTGACCATCATGAGAGATGAAGTCTCAAGAAGATATCAAAGCACAAACCAAGTATTAGCAGGAGAATGTAGTGAGAACCACTAGTGACCAATACAAGGAAGATTCTTAGAAGAGAGAATAAAGCATGAGTGAAACATCAGCAGGTAGACATAGTGAGAACCATTGGTGACTGATGTAAGGAAGAGATCCCGAAAGAGAGGGGTTTGAATGAGAGCTAAGTATTAGTATTCAAGCACAGTGAGAACCACTGGCAACCAATACATGAGAGATCCTCCAAGAGAGAGATCTCAAAAATGGCTAGGCATCAGCAGGCAGACGCAGCGGGAATCATTGGTGACCAATACATGAACAAAACTTTTGAAAGTGATAGGAAAATGCCCCCTAGACCAAGAAGGTACCCCCAAGTGTGAACTAGTTCCAATCCATGAAGAGTCAAGGAAAATCTTGAAGACAACTGAAGGCAAGTGCATGAGCTTAGCAAACCAAAGTAGGAAATGAACTAAAAGTAGGAAACAAACTAAAGCAGGAAAGTGGGAAAGCAAACTAAGGCAGGAAATAAAAGAGACTAAAGTAGGAAACTAAGAGCCAAGAAATGTTGAGATGAGATGTAGCTTCAAGAAACAAGAGGCACCTATTTACCAGGTTTTCACCATCTTGGCAGAGATTCTATTTTTTCTACCATGATGCCTGTTTACCAGGTTTTCATCAATGACACATTTTTCTTCTTTTTCAATTTTTTTGTACTTTTCTCTTTTTTTATTTTTTTTTATTTTTTAATATTTCATTTTTTTTGTATTTTTTATTTTTTGACATTTTTTGTATTTTTGATCTTTTGGCTTTTTTGTATTTTTTCAATTTTTTAATTTTTTATTATTATTATCAAGGCACCTGTTTACCAGGTTTTCACCAAGATAATAGATAGATCAAAGCACCCATTTACCAAGTTTTCACTAAGATGATCATTTTTTCAAGACATTTTGCAATTTTTAGGATTTTTTCAGGACCAATAAATATGTACATGAGCATGCCGAGAATTTTTCAACTATAGAATGTCTTCAAGTGAAGAGAATTGATAGGCTCTTTGAGTTGTTCTCCTTCAATGGTGGAGAGTTGATAAGCACCAAACCCAAATGCTGCAGTAATGAAATACGGACCAAGCTAGTTTGGTTCAAATTTCCCTTTCTAGACTTGCTGCTACTGATTCTTGGGGTTCTCTCTTAGGATGAGATCACCCACTTGGAATTCTCTTTTTCTGACTTTCTTATTGTAAGCTTTAGACATCCTCTTTTGGTATGCTCTAAGATGATCGAACGCCACCTTCTGACATTCATCAAGTAACTCAAGCTCTTGAAGCCAAGATATTCTATTTTCTTCATCAATGATGAGGCCCCTTAGAGAGATTCGCAATGTCCAAATCTTGACCTTAATAAGTAATATTGCTTCTTCTCCATAAACCAAGGCAAAGGGCATAGCACCTATTGGTGTTCAAATACTTGTTTTGTAGGCCCACAAAGCTAGATTAATCTGGAGATGGCAATCTCTACCAGATTTATGAACTGTTCGGTGTAAGATTTTTAGAATTGTCTTATTAGAAGCTTATGCTTGTCCATTACCCTAATGATGATAGATAGATGACCAATGTTGAATAATTTTGAATTTGGTGCATAATTCTATTAGGTCCTTATTCTTGAATTGTCCCCCATTGTCAGTGATAATAGATGAGGGTATACCATATCTGCAAATGATATAGTTCAGTATGAACATAGCAATAGTCTTACCATCAGCTACAGCTAGAGGCACTACCTCAACCCACTTGGTAAAGTAATCAATAGTTGTAATGATAAACTTATGTCCTCTTGAAGAAGAAGGATGTATCTGACCGACCAAATCAAAGGCCCATTTTTGAAATGGCTAGAAACTGATGAGAGTACTAAGCTCTTTAGCTGGAGCATGAATCAAATTTCCATGAAATTGGTATTGCTTGCAAGTCTTAGCATATTGAACGGCTTCTTTTTCCATGTCCAGCCAGTAATAACTAGCTCTAATAAGTTTTCAGGCTAACATCAGACCACTAGAATGAGACCCACAGATACCTTTGTGTACCTCAGCTAGCACATGTTTGGACTCATCAAGTTCTAAAAACCTAAGGAGAGTACCGTCTAGATCCTATCTATAGAAGTCATTTTCTATGAGGGCATACCATGAAGTAGTATGAATTAGATGACGCTTTTCATTCTAGGTATAAGTGTCTAGAATGATCTGGTCATGAAGGTAGGAAAAGATATGGTGGTAGCAGGATGAATCATGTCTAATGGCTAAACAGATCATCCAAGATTTGAGAATATCATAGGCAGGGTAGTGTAATGCCTCCACCAGGAATTTGTGTTTGAAGTCATTCTTTGCAATTTGTAACATTGAAGCAAAAGTGGCCATAGCATCAGCTGCCTTATTATCTACCCTTGGAGTTTTCTAGAAAGAAATGTGTGCAAAATACTATTTGAGATCATCCACCATTCTTTTGTAAGGTACTAGCTTGTCATCTTTTGTTTGGTAGACATCGTTGACTTGGTTGATGATTAGCTGAGAGTCTCCAAAGACCTTGAGCTCATCCACATGCCATTCAAGGGCTATCTTCATGCCTTTAATGAGAGCTTCATATTTAGCTATGTTGTTTGTGCATGGAAACAACATTTTATAAGCTTTTGGTAATGAGTATCTTTGAGGTGTTATAAATAGAATGCCTACACCGGATCCTTGATGAGTAAATGATCCATCAAAGAACATGATCCAAGATTGATGCGTGAGAAGCATGATGGATTCATCTGGGAATTCAATACTCAAAGGCTGGTGATCTTTCAAAGGATCTTTTGCCAGCTGATCAAAAATTTCTTGTCCTTTAATATCTTTTCTTTCCACATACTCAATGTCAAATTCACTAAGTATCATCACCCACTTCGCTAATCTACCCGTGAGGGCAGCCTTGCTCAGTAGGTACTTCAGTGGATCAATTTTTGCAATAAGCTTTATAGTATGAGCTAGAATATAATGCCACAACTTCTGAGAAGCAAATACAACTACTAAACAAGTCTTCTCAATGATAGAACAATTCATTTCATAGGAAACCAATGTTTTTCTGATATAATATATGGCTCTCTCTTTGTTATTCTGATCTTCTTGAGCTAGGAGAGCACCCAAAGATGTATTCATTTCCAAGATGTACAATATAAGTGGCTTCCTATGAATAGGAGGCATCAAAATTAGTGGATTAGCAAGATACTATTTTATTTGAGTGAGTCCCTTGTCACATTCCTCACTCCATTCATAGGTCACACCCTTATGCAAAGTTTTAGTGAACGGCTATGACTTGTTGACCAGCTGTGAAATGAAGTGCTGGATAGATTGTAGCCTTCCTTGTAATCCTCTCATTTGACTGATATTCTTGGGTGGAGGCATGTCCATAATAGCTTGCACTTTTTCAAGATCAACTTCTATGCCTTTAGCTGAAATGATATAACCCAAGAGTTTCCCAGAAGTAATACCAAAAGCACATTTCTTTGGATTAAGTTTGAGACTAAATTGTTCCACGTAGTCAAGGATGGGACCCAAATTTGTGAGACGAGTTCTTCACTACATGATTTTGGCTAAATTATCATCCACATAATCCTCCATCATTTTATGCATCATATCATGGAAAATAGTAGTAACAACTCTCTGATATGTTGCTCCAACATTCTTAATCCCAAAAGGCATGACATTCCAGCAAAACGTGCCCCAAGAACATGTGAAAGTGGTCTTTTCTTGATCTTTTGGCACAATTTTTATTTGATTATATCCAAAAAAGCCATCCATCAAGGAATACATCTCATATCCTTCTTTCATGTCTACTATCATATCAATATTAGGCATTGGGAAGTCATCTTTTGGACATGCCTTATTTAGATCTCTAAAATTTGTGCACAAACGAATGGATTTATCATGTTTAGTGAATGGAACAATGTTTGAAATCCATTTTTCATAATCAGTAGTTCTTATGAAACCAACCTTAAGAAGCTTTTCTAGCTCTACTTTAACCAAAAGCCCTATGTGTGGATGCATCTTCTGCAACTTCTGTTTAACAGGTTTAATACTTGGTGTGATGGAAAAATGGTGCATGATTAGATTGGGGTCTAATCCAGGCATGTTAGAGTAGGTCCATGCAAAGTTTATTTTCTTACTCTGAAAGAAGTTAGTGAACTCTTCTTTTTCTTCAACAGACAATGATTGTGCTAGGTGAATAATCTATGGAGTAGCCTTTGTACCCAAATTTACTGTTTGTGTCAGCTCAATCAATACTGATGACCTCTCTTGAAAGTGGCTCAGAAGCATATCAATTATCTCATCCTTGGGTGCCTCAGAGATGTTTTCACCCTTGGATACATCTTTTATTTTTACTATTTTTGGCTCTGATACTACCACAAAGTGGTTTTCACCATCAGAGCATCTATTTTTTCTTCTTTTAATTTTTTGACTAAGATACTTGATATCTACCTCTGTCATGTTGACACTACTTTCACTGGTGGAGGACATCATAGGTTCAATAGCATGGAGGTAATAGGCTAGATCATAATCATTCTGGAATGTTAGGACTTCATTGGATGTTAAAGGGGAGTTCTAGTTTATCAGATCAGGATGACGGAGTGAAAGGGAAGTAGTGACTGGTTCAATCGGGTTCACGGTATAACCATCAAAAGCATGGACGAGCAAGTCAAGACCTAGAGAAATTTTGTCCAAAGGAGCATTTGAGTCCCTATAAGACCTTGCATCAGAAGTAGATGACACGTTAACATTAGTGGCATCACCTACTTTGAGAAGTCTTTCACCTACTTTGAGAAGTCTTTCATACACGTGAACAATATCTATGTCTACATCATAAGTAGCATCAAATAAAGAGTCAAACTCATATTCATGTGAGTCAGTACTTGATGTGGGAATTTCATTAATACTAGTTGTATCACCTAACTCACCTTCATTCCTTGTGGCATTAACAGCTTGCTAAAGTTGTTCTTGTTCAAGATACTTTTGAAAATGTGGTGGCCTATATCATTCACCTTGAAAATTAGGATCATCATTTAGTGTTTCTTTCCATTCCTCATATGTGAATTGATACACTAAAGAAGTTTTATCAGAGTTAGTATCAGTATCAGTATTTGTCTCTACCATATGGACAGGTATGATAGGCTCATCAGGTTCTACAAAGAGTGCCGCGAGATCTAGAGGAATAGGGTATGGAAATGTATCTTCATCAGAGCTGGCCTCTAGATTCACTTCTGGAGTGGCATCTTCAATTTCTTGTTCAAGTTTAGGTTTAGGCTTAGGAGCTGATACAAATTTCTTGGTCCCCAAATGAAAGAGAGTCTTTTTAAATCCCAAGCCACTAGTATCTTTTGTGCGGTGACCCATAGCCTCAATGGGCTTCAATAGACCATTATCATTCTTTCCTATAGGACCACTCCCCTTATAACTGAAGCACTTCATGATCTTGAAGGCCTCATTGTATGGTTATTGCTCTAAATCTGGAGATGGAGTAGTTGTTTCAGCTATTTCTTTTCCCTTATAGATCCAAGCTCTGATAGCTCTTTCTTCATCCTCATCTTCTAAAGGCGTAGAGGCCCATACAAAGGTTCCAGCATAAACTATTTGAGGAGGAACATTAGAAAGTTTGTTATTCTTGGATGGTCTCCCATAAGAGCATGGAGAGAGGTAGAGTAGCTAGTGATAGCATAGGTTCAATTTGGTATTCTCCCATGCTTGTATCCTTAAGTCTTAAAGTCTGTTCCATTTCTTTCAGCTTAGCATCATAAACTCAATGGATTCTCTATTTGCCAAAACAAAGCTATTTGAAGATTGCACAAGAGTGTTACAAGAGTAATTGGTATTAGCAAGTACAATGACTTCTATCCCATGGAATGGAAACTTAATGAATTGATGGTACATGGATGAAACAGCCTGCATCTCATGAATCCAAGGCCTACCCAACAAGATATTGTAGGCAAGAGGAATATCAAGCACTTGGAAAGTAACATCTCTTTCAACAAGACCTATGCGGATAGGTAGCACAACTAAGCCTTGAGACTTATGTTCTTCCTCATGATAAGCTTTGATGGTAATCTTTTTGCGGGGGTCTATGAAATTCTCATCATAACCTAGTTGAGCAAGAAGTTTAGTGAAATAGATATTAAGACTAGCACCATTGTCTATGAGCACTCAGCGGATGGGTTTAGGACCTATCATGACCTCTATATGTAAGGGAGCATTATGCGGGTGACTCAAAGAGTGATCATCTTCTTCAAAGAAAGATAGATAGTGAGGCAAGGTCAGATGACCCACCATAGATTGGAACCAGTTGAGATCGAGATCCTTTGGAACATTTTCCTTGGTGAGGGCTTTATCCAAAATCTTCCTGTGAGCAGGCGAGATCTTCAGCAACTCAAAAATGGTAATCTAAGCATTGGTTCGCTAGAGTTGATCTAAGATGATATAACTAGCTGAGCTAGCTGTAGGAAAAGATTTCATTATTTTTTTGGTGGGGCCAACAATAGTCTTATCCACAATTTGCTTTGGAGCGGACATAGAAGTATCGGGTCTCTTATCCATAGTTTGCTTCAGAGTGGACGTAGAAGTATCGGGACCTTTCAAAACAACTCTTCCTCATGATCGAGTGACAACATTAGCACAGTCTTGAGATTGTTCAGATTTAGATGAATGAGACGTAGAACTATGCAAGATAAAAGGAGTCTTAGATTTGGGAGCATCACCACTCCCTTTGGAAGTGATCACATCACAATACTCTATCTTGACAGGTTCGATCATACCAATAACATTGTCATTATTAGTGTATGTGTAATTGACTTTAGCATTGGTATTCTTGGCATTTGAAGATTCACCCTTCTCATGAGGAGGGAAGGGATCCTTAAAAGCTTGATGGTCTAAATTCTTATTATGCTTCTCCACAAGGATGTCACCATTCTTAATGAGATCTTGAACTTTATGCTTCAGTTGGAGACAGGTGGAAGTCTTATGACCAATGTTTTGGTGATAGTCATAGTAAGCATTATCATTCCACCAATGAGGTCATGGTTGTGGGTCATAAATACACTTTTCCAAAGGAGTAAGAACTTGATTCACTATAAGAGTTTTAAAGACCACATCAAGAGGCTCTCCCAAAGAGGTGAATTCATGCTTGGGTCGAGAGGCCCAAGGTTTGTTCTTAGCAAATCTTGAAGTTTTTTGATTGTTTGTTGTGGTCTTTTCGACGGCCTTAGCCACTTGTATACTGGAAGTAAGATTAAAAATAGGCTTTGAAGGCTTTACAGTAACATTATTAACCACTCCATCATTTACTACATCTCTATTCTTATTGACAGTCTTTCCTTTATCCTTGTTTGTGGAGAATCCTTGCTTATTGTCCTTACTCAAAGTTAATTCTCCCTTCTTGATCATAAAGGCCTCTATTCACACTGCTTGTTTGATCATACTATTAAAAGTTAGAGGACCTTGCAATTGC
Source organism: Chamaecyparis obtusa (assembly GCA_027943335.1). Lineage (NCBI taxonomy): Eukaryota > Viridiplantae > Streptophyta > Pinopsida > Cupressales > Cupressaceae > Chamaecyparis > Chamaecyparis obtusa. Next base: position 47,963 of record BSBK01003440.1, on the reverse strand, counting down.
ACTTGGTATCCAAATTCTGGGACAAGATTGTCCAAGAAAATATTGAGTCTCTCAGACTCTGGTAGCTTGTGAGGACACCTTGTACATAATTGTCTCCACCTTTGGAGAAATGTTAGGAAAGATTCTCCTTGTCACTATTTTAAATTGCAAAGATCCTCAATATTGACCAGATGTTGAATATTATGTGAGTAGTGTTGGAGAAAAAGATTATCCATTTCATCAAAAGTCTTAATGCCAGTAGGAAATCTAGAAAACCATTCCATCGCAGGTCCACCCAAAATACGAGGAAATAGACACATATGATAGGTTTGATCATGCATAAATTCCATAGACAATGCACCAAACTCCCTTAAGTGATCTTGGGGATCGGTTGCACCCAAGTATTTTTCATATTTAGGGAGTTCTACACCTCTAGGAAAAGGTGGCATATGAAGACTTCTATCAAAAGGGAAAGGACAAATGCTTTCCATTGTGAATTATTGGGCAGGTTTGTCTTTATTCTTCACAATTTGACTAATTTGATCTTGCATGTCTCAGACCATCTTTTGCAACTTTGCGGTCTTAGTTTCTTCTTCCTTAGCTATGAGTGTTTCAACTTGATAGTCTTGGGGTAACTTGGCCCCTTGTTTAGCTAACTCAAGGAAGTATTTTTCTTTCTCCTCTAGGAGAAGGATCTCCATCATTTTAATAAGACTCTTATTAGCTTTGGCAGCATCTATATCATGTTGAGTTATCACCTCATTTTCATACCCAAGAATCTCATAAATGCTCAGAATCTAATCTTGTTGCTGATAATATTGGTTTTGATCGAATGGAGGAGGGCAATAGAAGTATGCAGGTTGTCGATCACCTTGAGGTTTATTTTGAGATTGATCCTCATTGTGGGACTGATTTTGGTCATGTTGAGATTGACCATGAGGCTACTCATTCTGAGGTTGAGCATGACGTGGGTCATTAGAGGATTGACCATGATATTGATTGATTTGAGATTGATCAAAAGTTTGACTGTACTTGCCTAGTTGGAAGTCAAGTGGATCTCCCATCTTGTTGTAGGCTTGTGCAATACATGAAGACTCAATAAAATGATATGTCTAGTGTCGAAAGGGTGTGGCCATGGTAACCTTTAGTGAATGAACAAGATCAAAAGATTTAACAAATTCAGGTGAGAAGATATCATCAATAGTATCACTAGGTTCAATGATAGAACTATTCTCAGTAGGATCAATAGGTATGATAATAGGATTAGTTCGAGGAAGAGGTCTTCAAAAGTTGTGAAATAATGAGTTGTCTTGCTCTTGAAATGAGAAACCAGGTTGCACTTCAAACAATGGATTAAAACACTCTTGAAAAACTGGAGGTGATGGTTGAGATGGACTATCTTTCAAAGTATTCAATGAGGAAATTGAGGATATCTCACAAAGCTCAGATTTCACAACAGATTCAGGATGATCTATTTCTTGATTAGGAGGTTTGCTTCTACCTTGATTAATATTCTGAATGGGATAAGTCTTGCCACTTCTAGTCATGATAGCCATAAATGAAGAAGAAATGAAAGAAGGCTTGGGATAATGCTAGACTTGGTCTCTAAGAACAATGCAAAGGAGATAAAGGCTAGAATAGCCAAGATGCAAGATGGACCTGGTATGAACCATCAAAAGAGGTGGCTAGAATAGCTGAGATAAGACTATTACAACATGAGATACAAAAGGCATACAGAGATAAGGTAAACCAATGAGAGACAACATGAGTCAAAGAAAATATTGATCAATTCCCAACTTGAGACAACCAGTTTCTGATAGTGAACGATAGGAAAAAAAAAAAAACCTCAAACAAAAGCAGATCAGATAAAAAGTCAAACAGTCAACGGAAAATAGGTCTCTATTTTTTAAAACTGGGCTATAGTCTTGCATGAGAGAGTACCAGGCCACGTGAGAGAACACAAACCTTCGTGTGAGAGAACAAAGTCTCGAGCGAGAAAGTTCTCTGAAGAGTGAAACTTCACACAGAAAAAAGTCCAAAATCTGACAGTCTAACATAGTTTTTGAGGTTAAAGGTGAATTTTGAGGTACAGCCTGAATTGATGTCTCATAGAAAATCCAATTTTTTGATAGGTTTGAAGAACGGTTTAATCAACAATCTCATTTTGAGGTTTCAAGCATTCATTTAAAGACACAAAGGTTTAGATCAAGCAGTTGTGATACAAGAAGTAGTCGTTAATAGACCTATCAAGGACAAAGCAACTTGATAGCATCAGGGGAGTCTTTGTTTGATAATGATTGGACAATATTTAAGACTTGATAACAAACAAATAGCTTAGTCCTACAAAAAAATGGTGAGAAGACATAACCTTTTCCCCATTGCTTATGCGCATATGTGCACCTCACACAATCGTGTCACCCCCTAGAGGGCACCCATGTTTTTGGTGTTTCCAAGGAATCAATAGTATACATTCAAAGGTTACCCTTATGGTAGGGGCCAGTGTCGTATACCACCTTCAAGTGTCTAGGTGTATGCCTATGATGGGAATCTATGGGAGAGATTCTTCCCCCTCCCTACGCAAAGATTATGACTCCTTTCGGAGGTGAACTAGGTAGGCCACTAGCTAAGGAAATTTTTTTAATAGGCTTCCATTCACACCAACCTTTGGTGCCCCCAATATAGGGTTGAGGCCTCATAGCCACACCAACACCTGAAAGTCATACACCCCCACAAACAAGGCTAGGAATGGCACCGCTCAATATAATAGATGGAGCCTTCTCAAGATGATAGTCAAAGTCTTGAGAAGGAAGCTAACATGGTTTTGGAGTCTTTAGACTCAACAAAACATTCTTTATTAGAGTGAGGCAGAATCATCGGCGGAAGGTGCGTACTCACTTGGGTCATTCCTGGAGGTTCAACTTCCGACAGGCCCTCTAAAGGTGACACAACTTGGCTTAGATCTGAGGGTTTGATTTTTTGTTTCTCTCAAAGAGAGAAGAGAATACTTCTCTACCTCATCACTTCACCCAAACACATCAAGAAGATTCATCACCGAGTTAGCTTCACTCCACCACATCTACAAGCTTTTGGGTTTTTGGTTCTCTCAAAGAGAGAAGAGCATAATCCCCTGGCGAGTAGAAGTGTAAAGATTCACTACCTTTCTCTACTTCCCCAAGAATTTTTCATATTAGTAAGATCATCAGGTTTTTGAGTTCATTCATGGTCATCACCTCCATGTAATGAAGAGCCAAATTCCCTATTCACTATCAAAATCCTCAAGAAATTTTAACGGAGCCCTATTTAGACTATGTGAATGAAAGAAAGAAAGAAACACAACATTTTAGCAAGTCTTCGACTATCGTCCTACAATCAAACCATTAGCATGTTTTATGTTCTTGGTCAAATGTCCTGCATGAAACTATTATGTTGTGAAAATAACAAAGAAATAGTAAACAACAACAAACAAAAACTATCAGAAATCTAGAATAGGAAAGATAGAGACTGAAAAATTTAAAACACTATATCCAAATCTCACATGAGGAAGTACTCCACAGTGCGCGAGAAAGTGTAGGGTGCCACGCAAGGATGTAATAGTTCATGTGAGAGAATGCTACAGGGAGTGAAACTTTACACGATATGCTCTAGATTCTCGTGCAAGAATCCATACATAGACAGTACGAATGCACAACAGAGCTTAAATTTCCTGTCAAAAAAAAATTGAGAATGAGGCCAGAAATTGATCTTTCTGCCCCACAGTGGGTGCCAAAATGTATATAGTCAAATGTGGACCTCTAATCCAACTACACATGCAACATAGTCATTACTCACATGATCAAATTATGGGAGAGTATGAATTACTCAATTCAAAATTCATGGTGAAGCAACCTGTTGCCTCCTATGTAGATGGGGTGTTTAATTACTCTCAGAACGAGAGCCAACAACCATAAGACCAGTACTACAATGGAGGATTTTCAAAAGCTATAATGATAATTGAAATACAATTAATCTAGAATGAGTGCAATTTAATCTAAAATGATTTAAAGGAAATATGATATTAATCTAAATAGCTTTGAAAGTAATATGAAGTGCAGATTTACTCTAAGAACTTAAAATAAAGATGATATTAATCTATGAGCAATTGAACAAACTAATTCTAATATGAGATGCAATATTAAACTAAACTAAGAAAATTACACTAATATGCAATGAAAGCTTTGAAATAAATGAGACAAAAAAGTGCTATAGTTTAATTACTCTCAAAATTGCTCTCTTTGAATGAAGAAATGAGGTTCATTAAATAGACAAGCCCGGGAAGAGAATGAAGGGGTTCTTGATTTGAAACTCCTAACTCTTCATTCCCATTTGAGATAAAAAGACATGAATTACTAAATTAAAAAAATGGAAATTGCCACACAGGGTGACCTTTCAAATATTGTGAATTATTAATTCAAAAAGGAGTTTCCATTCGAATAACAAGTAATAATTAATTCCTTTTCATGTATATTATCCAAATGGGGTGGGTTTAATTTAATTTAAAGCACTTTAGGACTTTAGAATTAAATTAATTTATCAGAGGGGTAATTTAGCTAATAAAAGTCGAAGACTTTAGGTATTAATTTTAATATTTGATTATTGCAATTTAGGGTTTCTGCAATTGACATCAAGTCAAATTAAGTTAGGTAGGAGAGAGAAAATTGCCTAGGAAACTAAGACTTTGAAGATGTAAAATTGATGAAAATACACCAAAATTGATTGAATTTATTAGGTGCCAATTTTGGGGTATTACAACCATATATAAATAGGGAAAATTAAAATATGTAGATAAATTTAAAATATAATATGAAATTATGGATAAAGCATGTTTTTATACAGAATAAAACCTTAAAATATAACAATTAGCAAAATTCATCTGTCAAATTTGTGTTTATTTGAGAGTCAAAGTCAAAATTCCTCTAGAAGTCAAAGTTGTTGGAAGTTGGATTAGAATTGTTGCATTCCAATATGTTTAGGATATTGTTGGAAAATTGCATGGATGTTGGAACTCAATTTTTCATTGATGTCAACATATGTTGCTGATTGGTTATTCAAAGAAGCTTGTAAAAAGGTTGCAGAGAATTGTACGAACATAGGGTAAGTGCACAAAGATGGGGGACCGAAAAGGGGGTCTAAGATGCCACTTTTTTCCTAAAATCGGCAAACTCTGAACTTCAACAAGAAATTGAAGATAGTTAGACTGAAAATTTTAAGATGCAATAAGAACAAGAGTTGTAATACTCTGAATCTAGTTCCTAAAATACTAATTTATTTTGAAAATGGTGTAGATTAAGGCCATGAAAAGGGGAGCACAAAAATGGTCCTATTTTTTGTGAAAAAATATAACATAGTGTCTAGTGTGCTCCCCCTAAAATTTTTTTAAAAAAATTGAATTTTTTTAATCACTCTGGTGAGAAGTTAGCTAACACCGTGTAGTTTATCCCAATTTTTTTTGCAAATTTTTTGATGAATGTATAATGTTTTATGAATTTACAAAGTTCACACATCCTGAAAGTGTGAAATTTTTGTGTGCTCCCCCTAGAAATCATTTAAAACTAATCAAAAATTAATTTATTTTTTTTAAAAAGTGTGTAGAATGGAGTCTAGTTTCTAAAAATGCAACTTGTTGCAAAATTTGACAAAGGAGCCAAAATCTATGCACAAAATACTACACATTGGTTTTTGACAAAAATCAGACATACATACAAAAGAAATTAGAGATGAAAAACTTAACATTATCAGAATTCAAAATAAATTATATGGTTAGATAGCTAACAGAGAGATCTACAATATCATATCATCTGATTTTACCATTATTGAACAACGAGTAAACCTGACAAGGAGCACACAAAAAAAGATGTCATTTTTTTGTATGTCTATTGGAAAACACATCTCAGACCTATTTAAATCCTCCAAGCCTTTGGATTGGATCTCCAAGGCAAATCCAAGCCTTAGGCTTGGTGGATTCCAATGCATTACAAAGCACGTGCATGGTATAGTGCGCACGTGCTATTCAAATCTATAACTTCCATAGGGCGTGCGTGCTATAGCACGTGCACCCTATTCAAGTCATAGATTTGAATAGTGAGAGCGAAAGAGTAAGAAGGTGGTAGGGGATGAGAGAGGAAGAGACAGAGCGAGAAGCTGAGAGAGAGAGAGAGAGAGAGAACTCTCTCTCTCTCTCTTGCATTACACTTTTCTAGTTTTTCATAGGGTGCATGCGCTATAGCACGTGCGTTCTATGCAAGACTATGCATTACACTTTTCTATTTTTGCATAGGGCGCATGCACTATAGCGCGCTTGTGCTATGTAAGACTAAAATAAATGGTCTTATTTGTTAGAGATCTTGTGAAAGAGGCCCAACAGCTTTGAATGGCTAGGTAAATGCTAGTGGCAATATCATTTGGCACACATAGTCACTCAAACACTACCGACCACTCTGGGCCAAAGTGTCCCTCAAGGTCCCTTTAGCATGAAATTGGAAATCTTTAAGGGGTCATATCTTAGAGCTCATATGAGGTAGTATCAAACCATTAGGTGCTACATGACCATGTTGCCTAGGCCTACAATAACCTATCTCAATTTTTAGATATTCAAGTTCATTTATATTTGGCAACACATTCTTGGTTGATGTCAAAACTCGAAGTGTTCCTCAATTGAAATGGACAACATTGTGTATCTTTCAAACCGCCAATCGTAGCATTGAACCATCTGTTCCAACAACTCTGAATGGTCAAGTAAATGCTAGTGGTAACCACGTTTGGAACACAGAATCACTCGAATGCTACCAACCACTCCGAGCCAAAGTGTCCCTCAAGGTCTCTTCAACATGAGATCAATGATCTATATGAGGTCATATCTTGGAGCTCATGTGAGGTAGCATCAAACCGTTAGGTGCTACAAGACTGTATTATCAAGGCCTACAATAACCTATCTCAATTTTTAGAGATTCAAGTTCGTTTATATTTGGAAACACATTCTCGGTTGATGTCAAAACTTGAAGTGTTCCTCAGTTGAAATGGACAACATTGCGTATCTTTCAAACCATCAGTCATAGCATCGAACTATCTATTCCAATAGCTCTAAATGGTGAGGTAAATGATAGTGAAAATCTCATTTGGCATACAGAGTCACTCGAACATTGTAGACCACTCTAGGCCGAAGTGTCTCTCAAGGTCCCTTCAACATGAATCAATAATATTTACGGGGTCATATCTCGAAGCTCATGCTAGGCCATCATCAAACCATCAGATGCTATAGGACCATCTTACCAAGACCTCCAATAAAGTATCTTGGTTTTTAGAGATTCAAGTTCGTTTATATTTGGCAACACATTCTTGGTCGATGTCAAAAATTGAAATGTTCGTCGACTAAAATGGACAACATTGCGTATTTTTTCATCGGTCATAGAGTCAAACCATCTATTCCAAAATCTCTGAATGACCAAGTAAACACTAGTGGAAACCTCATTTGGCACACAGAGTCATTCAAACCCTATCGACCACTCCAGGCTGAAGTGTCCCTCAAGGTCCCTTCAGCATGAAATGAATGATCATTACGGGGTCATATCTCAGAGCTCACATGAGGTAGCATCAAACCATCTAGTGATACATGACTTTGTTGCCAAGGCCTACAATAAACTATCTCAATTTTTAGAGTTTCAAGTTTGTTTCTATTTGGCAACACATTCTCGATTGATGTCAAAACTCACAATTTTCCTTAGTTGAAATGAGCAACATTACGTATCTTTCAAACCATCAGTCATAGCATCGAACTATCTATTCCAATAGCTCTGAATGGTCGAGTAAATACTATTGACAACCTCATTTGGCACACAGAGTCGTTCGAACCTTTCCGACCACTCTAGGCAAAGTGTCCCTCAAGGTGCAAGCAAGAGGATGAGTACATAAATGTATTATATCCGTTTTCTATATTTTTTTGATGCAGGGATGTAAGTTGATGTTATTTTAAGATCACTAAATGAAGATGGGCTACTAGATTGTATGGTTTGTATGGAAGAACTAGTGCAAGGCACCTAATGAAGGCAGGAGGGTCACTTGGGTGGCAAATTAGTTTGAAGAAGATACAAGACCTATAAGGTCTTTGTAATGTTGTAGCATGGATATTAAGCCATTTTATGTAATGATTTGATCCATGAAGGATCAAAAACTTGTAATAATGCACTTGGTGCACATTTTGATGTAACAACTAGTTACCAAAGGAGGGAAAAGCCTAAAATAAGTTTAGTTTGTGTTGTTAGGAGTTCCAACTGATTTGGATTGGTTGAGGAGGTTGATAGGACTTTATTTAAATGCTTGGAGGTCTGTTATTTCAGATGGTACGGACTAGAGGCAAGAGTTGTACGGACCATGTCTTTTTTGAGCAATAGAATTCAGATTTCTTATAATTTCTCATATTTTTTGGATGCATCATTGAAATCCATACTTTTTCATGGTTGAGATACCTTTTAAACACCCATTTTGAATCAATTTTATAGTCATTTCATTGATTTGGTGCATTTCCTTTTGATTGGTCTGAAATAGTACTAGGAATTATCTTGTTTTAAGATGTAAATGGAATGATCCATCCCCTTTTTGTAATTAATATCACTTGGGGATGGATCCAATCATTTTATTATAGCATTATAATAATTTGAATCTAGGAATGAGAAGGATTTTGTAGGTGGGCATGGATTGGAGGAGTTGTTGGGGTTGAGGAGTGACCAAGGGTCATTGAAATGAAGCCATTGGTATAGCAGCAGAGAATCAAGCCCTTGGAGGTGGTCATTTTATGATTGAATCTATTTGAAGAGGGTATAAGAATGGTGTAACAACTTTCATTTGGTTTTTATGGTGTTGGGAGGTCATACATTGAGAGAGCCCTAGTTTATAGGGGTTTTTAAGACCAATTTGGGGCTTTCATTTCCAAAAGTGTCATAGAGTCAAATTGATGGCATATTATTCTAATTAGATCCATTTAATAGGACTTTTGAAGAAGGAAAGGTCTAGGATATTACCCATGATATGGTTCCTTTGTTAAATGGGTGAACTAGGCCTCTCTAGCAAAACATAATCAACAATTTTAAAGTAGTTTGTCTCAAAACAAGTTGGGTCACATTTGGGATATGTTTTAAAAATTCCAAAAGGGTTTCCAGATCATTGATTAGTTTTTTAAGTCTTTTGGGAAGATGTGGAGAAAAATGCAATTTTATGACTAGTGAAGGTTACTAGGAGCAGTCCTAGAATGACAGTTTGATAGTTTGGAGCCAACCAATGCAAGTGAATTGGGTGAAGCCTAGACAGTGGATCCTTATGTAGGATGTTTGATGTGAGAAGATTGTCTCACTTGTTAGTGATTGTTCTTGTATTTCTATAAGGGTATGGGTTTAGAGTTTCTTACACACCACCTCTACATCACATTCATATTCTAATAAAGTATAAATCATACAGTAATAATAGACATTGATAAAAATACAAGCATAACTATAAAGCATAGGAAATTTACAAAGCATAAGACATCCACATGAACATAAATTAGTATACTTAAATACACCAAACACATGAATTGCATACCTAAAACATAAAAAAAAATATTCATAGGGCATGAAGCCAAATATATACATCCAATAATGTCATACATCGAATATATCCAATACAGTTAAACTGGCTTCCTCAAAGCCAAATGGATGTACAACGTGTCACTTATAAAATATACAAAAAACATATCCACTAATGTCATATAGGCATACAATCTATATCCCTAATCTAGTCCTTTCTCACCAGGGGAAGAAAACAAATCCTGAGCTGTCTTCGATCATTGCACTAATGGAGATGCAGTGGATGTTGTAGTCTTCCAAATGTGCTCACTAGTCCTCCTATCTAGACTCTTCTACAACTCAAGCTGATAAAAAAAGAATTTAAGCATCAATAACTAATATACATCAAAATTGAATTATACAATGACATAAAATAGAATATTTGCTTGCCGCTAGAAAATAGTCACTATGTACATCCACCGAAGGTGCATGCTGATGATCTGGAGTAATAAATCCCTACAACAATAATAAAAATAATAATTAAAATACATACATTAATATCATTATAAAATTCAATACAAACTATTAAAATAAAAATTAAAATTAAGTGATCTCTTTCATACCTCAGTCAGTGCTTCAGAACTAGCTACTACTGCAGCTACTCCACGATCCAAAGTATCACAAACAGAAGGAGATGTCTCTGATGTCAATAACTAAATATGAAACAAAAAATGTATTATGTAGTTATCAAGATTACATATATTTTTTACAACCCTACTAATGAATAAATGGTACCTCCATGAAGAATCCACTGCGTCCTTCAGTGTGAGGTGTTGATGTCGAAGCTCCAACATTCAACTAGTGCACATGTACATGGCAATGTATAAGACAACCATTTATATAAAAATGTGCTACTAACATGTTAATTATAATGCATTATTACATATATACTTGAGGAGTCAATGATGATGTCAAAAATCTAGGTGAAAGAATGTGATCACCACAATGACCACTTTGCCTTTGGATTTTGATCATAATTTGTCTAGTAATTTAGTTATTCATTTATTTATTAATTAAATATAATCAAGTAAATCAAATTAACATGCAAATAAAGATACCTCAGGAAAGTGGCATGATGCCCTTCATTGTTTGTTGTGATTGTCGATGGTCCACCAGTGAACTAATGCACATGCATGATAAGTTATGATACACTTATTCATATAATTACATAATAATCAAATATATTAACTAAACTATTTTATTTGATACATACTTGTGGACTTGATGATGATGTGTAGAAGGAGACTAGAGGATCATTGCCACCGCCACCAACACTCTTGCCCTGAATTTTGTTCATAATTAATAGATACTAAATTAATTAGTTATTATTTTATAAATGAAATATTATCAAAGAAATTTAATGAACTTGGAAATATTTACTTGTGTGTCAATGCCAAATGTCCTATTTAGAAAAACATCAGTCATCATTCCATGATCCTCTTCCTCTCTCTCAGTAGTACCAAATGTGCACAAGCATCCACATGGCCGACAAATATTCCCCCTCGAAGATTGACCATGGTCACCCTTAGCTAAAGGAGTGGCACACTAAATGAGAGTCTTTGTTAGAGCACTAATTGTGCCTAGTATGTCCACCTCTACATGTTCCTTCACAATGGAAGGAATACTAACATGATCCACTTGTGTCTTGCCAATAGGAACCCTAGGTGCATTATGGTCATGATGTGTCCCCACTCTATCAAATGATGACCCCCCTCCTCTACCCCGAGAATCTAGAAAGTCAAAATAATTTGGCACCTCCTTGAGTACAAAGTCACAGTAGAGTTTACTCAAGAAATATATAGGAACCTCATGATTGTTACAGGGAGGGAAATCAAAGACCATCCACCATCTCTCCCAAAAGTTATTTTTTATGACTTCATTCATGTACCAATGAATTGGGAACCTCCTTGTTGTAGTTCTAAGAGTATCAGTGTCCCCTGGTTTTTTAAAGAGTTTTTAAATGTCATCTTTTGTGATTTTTTCTTTTTTATGTCCTCGTATGATAATTTATTTGCCTAATATTGTTTTTTTTCTTCTCTTTTATCATGCCATAAATGAAGTTACCCACTAACTGAACCTACATGGGTAAATATTGATTCAAATTATTTTGCAAGTCTTTCCCTTCCAAGATTTGTAGCAATAGAATCTTTTAACCTCCTAATTAAAGATTCTAATTCTTTTTTCTCTCTTTCAATTTGGTTCATCAAATTTTCCTATGTTCCAGGAGGAGGTTTCTCGATTAGTGGAGGTGGTTGAGGTTTATTTTCTTGGTTATTTTATTCATTCATTTGTTCATGAGGAGAATATGGAAGGTTTGGTTGAGGGTTTTGTTTAGGGATATCATTTCTTCATAGCAATTAAAAAAAATCAATTTTAAAATCTTAATTACACATAAAATCTAAGAAAAGAAATTTTAACAAAAAAAATTGCTTCAAAATTGAAATTTTCATACAAATAAGAGGCATGGGCTATAAAAACACTTACCTCTTCTTTCGGCATGAACTTGACGATGTCGTGGAACCATTCTTTATCAAATTTGATGGATTGAACAAGCAAAATGATTTTGTGCATGCACTTGGGAAGCCCTCTTTTACTGCAAATGCGGGTTTGTGGCATGAAGATGGGCTTCCCAAATGCACCAAAACACTTTATAGTGTTTTACATAGTGCATGCACCCTATAGGGTGCATGCACTTTAGTGCATATGCACTATGGCCGTTGGGGGGCCAAAAAGGAAAGTGGCACCTTTTTGGTCCTCCATCATTGTGCATATACCCCATAGTACAATGAATTAGAATGCACAAAATTAGATGTAGAATCTACATAATGTACTGAGTCTCTAGATGTGATCGAACATGCTTATGAATTGATCTAATAGAGTTATTGTTGATTTACTGATGACTATTTCTCTAAAGATAGAAACTGTGATTTTCACAGAGTTGACTATAGAACTTTGTGAATAGCATTCATGGTTGTTTAAGTCGTGATGACCGAACATAGGTTCATGTTGGACATTGGCTGAAGATATTATTCTGATCATATGGAGTTTTGATCACACAGGTGATGTTAGCTATGGCGTGTGTATTGGCAAAGAGCTATTTGGAGGATGACTTGGAACAAGTTTTAAGTAATTTGATGAGTGAACTTGATTTACAGATCTAGATGATTAATTGATGTAATTTTTATGTTGTAACATTGTAAAAGGTGTTGTGTGCATCTTAGTATGGGTCTATTTGTATTTTTTAAATAGGATTTATCCTATGTAGGTCGACCCAGATTTAATTGTTATAACTTGTATATAAGGATTAAGATCTTTGGAAAATATGTAAGAAATGTATTGAAAACTATACATGTGAGTTATAGAAGTGAATGTGAGCTTGAGGTTGCATTGGTTACTTTTTGGACAATAATAGTTGTACATTTGGGCACAAGATGGAGCTTGCTTGGCAGTGGTTGAATACTGGAAGCAGTTTCAGATCAGAATTATCTTATCCTTGAAGTTGTGAGGTTTGGAAAACCTAGGGGTGTCTTTACCTCTCAAATCTCTTGATTAGGTTGATTTATTGTGCACCCCTAATAGGGTTATTGCCTCTAGCAGGGATTGAATCTTAGGAGGGTCGATTCCTTAATAGGGATCACATTGTAAAATACTCCTAACAAGGTCTATCCTTTAACCAATACCTACTTATTGTAATACTTAGCTCCTAATAGGGTTAGAACTCTTAATAGGGTTATTATACTCATAGTCCAAATATTTGTGGGCACCATCCCCATTGGGGTTTTTCCCTTCACAAGGTTTTCCTCGAGAACAAATCTTGGTGTTCATGTGTATGTGTGTTATCGCTGCATTTACTTTTTAGTTTAGTATTTTGTTTTCAACAATAAGTTTGGAGTTAAAGTTTAAATTATTCTATATTGGCATTGTAATACCCAAAAAATGGGCTATAGGTTCATTAACCTCCTACATCCTCAATTCAAATGAAATTGACATCAAAGTCCTAACCTAAGGCACATCTACATATCATTTTATCAAAAAATTGATTTTATCTTAAATTCTGCATCAGGGAATATTCCTAGTAATATTCCTATTTATCTTAATTATCTTTAATTTAACTATTATTTGGTGATAAATTCTATTTATCCTAAAGTTTGATTAATTGAATATTCTGAATATTTAATTAATTAGATTTAATAATGTCACTTAATTATTTAATTAAATTTAATTAAATTATTCCTAAATTGTATTATTTAATTTTAAAAATAAATCAAAAATCTTATGACTAATTGATTAAATTCCTATTTAATTAATTAAAGTCAGTTGTCAATATTTAATAATATAGTTTTTGAATAAAGTTTGATTTAATAATTGATTAACCCATAAATCAATTATTTTAATTTCAAAAATCAGTTAAGTTGAGGATAAATCACTTTATTTATTTAATTAATTCATAATTAATTGTGCACATTCAAAGAGCAGTTAAACTCAAAATCAGGAAATCAATGCAAGTTGTTAACTTTTGGAAACTCAACATTCTATTTTGAGTTCAAAGCTAATCTAAACTTCTGATTTGAGTTAAAAAGTTGTTCTTGCATGATTTTGCATGATTATGTGAGTTAATCTTCTCTGATTTCTTGTTGACTCAAAAATCAACCTGAGTTCATCCAGAGTGATTTATGGCTTTTTCCATGCACCCTCAAGCCTTGGATTTCTATAAAATCAAGGCTCAGCTCTTTACAAATCATCCACAAAATTTGCATAATTACTTTGGTGAATTGACATCAAAGGAATCATCAAGCTTCTTGTGAATCAGGGTTTTGTGAGATCAATCTTGTTTTCAAGTCATTCTAGTTTCATATTTCATATCATTGTTAGCTTAATTTGCATATCATTTCAATCCATTTAGATTAATTTATTATCAGTTTTTCTCATCTTATTGCATCAAATTTTTTTTTTAAAATGATTAATTTGCATTCATATTTTATTGCATTCATCATTTAAATCCTTCATTTAGGTGTTGCATTGTCACTGATCTCGGTCTAATCTAAGAATACCATACTCACACCTACTAGAAGGCAATAAATCGCTTGGTTAGCTATATTGTTCTTATTTGTATATTTTGATTTTTTCTAACCTCTAATGTTTTATTGAAGTGTTTTGTTTACAGCTAGGTATAAAATTCACACACACATTTTTGGCACCCACCGTTGGGCCATCCACCTTTACATGCTGGTTTTGATTTTTTTTTTGGAGCTAAAACCTTAAATTTTCAAAGATTTAATTTTATCTCCCAAACAACTTGGATTTTTGGTCCGAAATTATTTTTTTCGGCTAGAGACATATTAGGGAAGCTTCAATAAAAAATTTAGAATTTTCTAAGATGTTTTGAATTTTTAATAATTTTTTTCTTGATTTTCCAGAAAAAATTGATTTCTGATGCAAATCAGCATATTTTTCAAAAAATTTTACATTTTCAGAAATATCTTTAAATTATATAGGGGGTCCATTCTTTGTGTTTTAATTTTGGATGCAATATAATAGCTCAAATAGTCAATTTACAAAAACTAGTTTGTTTTGGTAAAATGGGTCTCTAGGGCACAAATGAAGAGATTTTTATAAAAATTTTACATTTTTGGAAAGCTCTCTATTTTTTAGTAGGGTTCTCTATTTTTCATTTCTATTTTTGTGGCTGAAATCATATAAAAAAAATTAGATCTTGTTGACTAGGTCAAATGCAACAAAAAAAAATAAAATTTTGTGATGGGTATGCACTTATTTTTCACATGGCTCAATGAATGATATGAGTTGTCATTTGGATTAGTTGCTAGTTATTATTGCTCCTAATAATTGATTTTTAGATCCAACCCTCGGGTTTTCATAAGTTGAATATACATTGCATATCTTGTTTGTTTGTTTTCTTGTCGGAGAGTTTGTGGCTTGCTTGTGTGGGATTGCTTAACAAAGCTAAAAATCAAGTAAAATCTACTAAGCGCATTGTGAGGGAATTCAGGTATTCTACTACTTCTGAAAATATTTCAATTTGGACATAAAATGAACATCTTACATGTCTAGCTTGAGTGCTTTTCCTGCTTTCATAAATCAGACTTCAATTTTTGGGCTATAAAATGAACATAGATTTTCTTTTTGCATGTCTGTTACACATAGTAAATAGGCCCTATGAACACTATTTGTGGATGATCTTGAGAGATTGAGCTTCTTTTTCTTTTTTATCCTTGCGAAGCTCCTCATGACGAAGGATCCCCTTGTAGGTAGGGAAGGTACTAAGAAAGTCTCACATTCTACTAGATTCGTGTGTCTTCAACTTTTGATTGATACATTCTCTCTTCGGAGAGGTTGATAGATCATAAGTGGTTGACATCATAGATCTTTATGAGATAATCTTGGTCTTAGCATGTCAGATTAATCTATCTGCTTCATCTTGGTGAAGTGAATAGGTTATTGGATTATGCTCTACTTCCTTTTTGGATAGTACTAGAAACCCAGATCCTTGAATCTGATCTAGTCCCCCTGTGGTATCTTTTGTGAGTCACCTTTAGAGAGGGTTAATCATAGTGGACATTACCTTAATTGGGTCAACCATGTGGATAGAACCTCAAGCGGTAATAACTATTTTTGCCGTGGTAGCAGCAACCGCTATATAAATGTCCTTGTGGAGGAAATCTTCATAGGTGTGGTCTCTTGTTGGGCTATCAGATCACCCTAGAAGCTCCTAATTGATTAATTTCTCAGACTGTGTCAAAACCCTGGTGTGCCTGGATTGGAGTTTGCCCTCTTGAGATCACAAAAGTTTCAGAGTTAGACCATTACTACAAACCCTAGTGAGGCCAATTTTTTTAAATTTTTCTAAGAATATGTGCATTATTGAAAAACTTTTTGGAACATACACAATTATCACTTCTAGGGATTAGCACAATAAGTCACTATTTCTTGTTCATGCGCAAGGTTTCTTTTGCCCTTGTTCATTGTTTTTAGATGATTTCTTGCTTCCCTTGCTCGCTATTTCGCGTGCTTGATATCTTCTTGGTTACTTGAGACAAACTTTTACACAGATCTTCAAAAATTGGATAGAAAAATTTGCAAACAAATTGGTACTGAAAACTAAAAAATTGCAAATCTAAAGAAAAAATCCTTTCTGGTGTCAAAAGTCATCCTAAAATTTCAAAACTCATATCAAAGCCAAAGTCAAAGTTGTCAGAGATTGGTCAAATTTGTCAGAAATCCAATTTTACAGCCTATTTCTAGAATTTTTCAAACAAATCATTGTGTCAGGAACACAGTAGAACCTATAATGAATACATTCATTTTCCTAAAGTGGTCACTTGAGTCTGATTTAGCCTTCTGATTTATTGATTTGAGTCTTTTTCATCTTGTGTCAAAACCTTGTCAAAATTATTTCAAAATTCAAACTTTTTACTAAATGGCTAGGTGTTGTGAGCTTGTACCCACCATCTGTTGGGCATTTACCCACACTACTGTGGCATAGTATCCTTCATTTACATCCGATCTATTCTTTAATCACTTCAATCTTGACAAGGTTGCGTCATTTGATCTTCTAGAATCAATTCATTCTTCAGTTGTCTTCATCTTATTCTTTGGCTTCACCCAAGGTTAATGGTGGAAACTAGAGCTTTGTCACACAAGAAATATGGAGAGGTATCCCATTCAATACCTCTAAATACTCTCCAGGCCCCAACTCTTGAACAACTCTACAATTCTGGTCTTTACGAAGATGACGGCCTTGGCAATTTTTGATTGAAAACTGGTTATGTAACCCCTCCATCAACTCATGAAGGTAATCAACAAACCCCACCTCAATCTAATCCAGGGAGCCCTTAAAATCCTAACATGTCTCATGGAGGGACACATCACAGGTTTCAAGGACACCAATCTCAACATAGTATGGATCAAGAACCTACACCTTTTGAAATTGTTTGATATCAAAATGATGATGACTTCAAAAGAATGATGAAACATTTCTTGAAGGAAGATAGAGAAGCATACTTTCTAGAGTTAGCTCATCAAGGAGCTAAAATTCCTCCAAACTTTAATGTGGAAGATATCATTACACATGAGGATGAAACTCCTATCATGGCTATGATGAAATAGATGCATGCCATGCAAGTCAAACTTAACAAACTTGAGAAAGAAAAGGAACCTAAAGAGTTCTCCATGGAGGCTCTATGTCCTTTTCCATTTGATAAAGAAATGTACATGCCACCATTCCCTAAAAGAGTGGAGATGCCTAAATATGATAAGTATGATGGAAAATCTAACCCTCAAGATCATGTCAGAGAATTTTGTACTCAATCTATGGAGTTTATGCATGAACCAACCTACTTAATGTATCTTTTCCCTCGATCTTTGGGAGGAGCAGCCATTCATTGGTTCTCTAGAATGCCCCCTACTATCAAAACTTTTGAGGAGTTAATCAAAGTTTTCTATCAACAATACCCCTACAATATTCAACATCCAGTCACCATGATTGACATCTGCAATCTGAAACAATATCCAGGAGAACCATTCCTGACATTTCTCAAAAGGTGGAGGAAGAAATTTTCTCTATATGCTAGAACTATTCCAAAAACTGCAAAGCTGGAAATCTTCATCAACAATCTTGTTCTAGAAATCAACTACCCTTTACAAATGAAAAATCATACATCTTTTGACAAGATGGTAGATAATGTGATCAAAATTGAGAAAGTACTTGTGCAAAAAGGAGACATATCACTTCAAAAAGACAAGTATGAATCTAGATCTAGTTCTAAGGACAAGAACAAAAACTGGAACAAGAATAAAGGTGTTGTCACAGATGGCATTGCTGATAATATCTCTACCCCATCTAAGGCACCTACTTTCAATCTTACTATTGGTACCCAAGCCATCAAAGCTTCTGAAGCCAAAGCCACAGAGTCCAACAAAAAGTCATATGATTACAAACCTTGGGCTATAGATCCTAATCTCAAATTCACTCCTCTTGGAGAATCCTTGGAATCCGCAATGAAAACTCTATTGGAAAAAAAAATCATCTACTTGCCTGAGATGAAAGTCTTTGATCCAGAACCTAAACTGAAATGGTGGAGAGAGAACAATTTCTGTGAATTCCATCGCAATAAAGGTCATAAGACTAATAACTGTATTCGCTTGAAGCACATTATACAAGACAAAATTGATAATGGCAACATCATGATTGACAATCATAAGAGCAATAATGACCATACAACATTCACAGAACCATTTCCTAAACATGGTAAAGAAGATTCTTCTTCTCAACCTAATATGGGTGCTAAAGTCAATTATGCCTACTCAAGAAACAATGCTATTATAAATATGGTTGAACCATGCCTATCTGAGCATTGCAATGTCATCACAATTGTAAGAAGAGATAGAGATAATCAATCAGCTAATGTAGTTACTCGATCACAAGATCAGGCACACCTACAAGGACAAATACTAGATTCATCAAATGTCCCTAAGGTGCCTTTCAATCTTTCATCTACTTCTAAACAGAAGGCTACATCTAAATCTTCAAATCCTAAAGACATGAGGCCTACTTCATATAGTATTGTCCAACAACTCCAGCACACAAATGCTAAAATCTCCATGTTTGAGTTCCTTTGGATATCTCCAGCTCATAGAGCCATTCTAGACAAAGCTCTGCTCAGATCCAATGTTCCTGATGACCTTGATTTAGACAGATTCCAAACTATGGTTGGTCATCTTACATCTCCATAGTACATTTCCTTTTCAGAGGAAGATGATAACTCCTTGAGTCATCTGCATAACCAGCCTTTGCATATTGAAGTCTTGATCCAAACTGTCATGTCAAATGTGTGTTGATAGATGGAGGTGCTGGCCTAAACATTTATTCTTTCAGCTTGATTACACAATTGGGATTTTCAGAAATGGCCATTGATCCCAAGAAGAAGATAACTATCAAAGCATATGATGAGAAAGAAATATCTTCTAGGGGAACTATTGTCCTACCTATCAGAGCAAGTCCTGTCATCAGAGATACTATATGTCAAGTTCTTGATCTACCTTTGGCTTACAATATCCTCCTAGGAAGACCTTGGATACATGACATAAAGCCATTCCCTCTACATTCCATCAATGTTTGAAATTTCCTTATGAAGGAGTTGAGGTGATGATTCTAGCTGATCTGTATACAACTTGGAATACCTTGAAAGAGAGTGCAGATAAACTTGTTCCCAATAATAGAGAATCTTCCACTAAGTAGCTAGACGTTGCTTCAACCTCCAAGATGGAAGACATTGCTAAAGAGGTTAAAATCAAATAATGGTATGGGAGAATATACCATAGAGCTAGTTTATCTTTGACATCTCTCCCTATCTCTCCTAAGTCTTATGGACAAACTCTAAAATAGTCCAAGCTCGAATTTAAAAAACCTCTTGAAACATATAAAGGAAATTTTGTTGTAGAACAAGTATCTAAATAGGAGTTTGAAGAGGATGAAGTTGTGCTTGCATGGCTATACAAAGATGAACCTAAATCTCAAGTTTTCCAAAAATGTGATGCTAAAATATCAAACATCCCATCTAAGTCATATGGTCCAAGGGATAAATTGATTACAAAGATGGGATATAAAGTAAAAAGGACCTCTAGGACTATAGGGTAAAGGTCTTATGTTGCCTCTTGATCATTGTGGCCAAGCAAATAGAATACAATAGGTCTAGGATACACGAAGAAGCCTTTCTATCTTAGCAAGAACTCCCTGCATGTTCTAGAACAAATTGAGCCTTCCGTAGCAAATCAACTAAAGGGGGAAATAACTGAACAATCTGATAGTGATCATTCAGACACCACCGATGAGTTCATTCCTTATGAGTGTTTTTCTAAAGCAATAAAAGACCTCCTTGAAGCTGAAGATGATCCAATAAAAAGAATTAATGTAGTAGAAACACAAGAACCTACTATAGAGCAAGAGATAGTTGCAACACAAGAACTAGCTAATCTCAAAGGCAATCAAAAAGAGGAAGGTGGTAGTTATTCTAAGACAGATTCCTATGAGTATGAATTCAAATCAGAATCTGAGGGTAATCCTTTTTGGGGTATTCATCCTGACTTTACTCATGTTCTTAGATTTCCTAGAGGTCTAGATGAAGAAATAGAAGATGAATCAAATGACTATGAATGGAAAGTCATTCCAGAACTAGATGAACTTGTTACATAAAAGCATGTTGATGTTATTCACCAATATGCACCTCAACCTAATGTAAGTCTAGAGCAAAATGATGAACTTATCGAGTCTGATCCATCGATGGCTAAAGTACATTTCCACAATGACATTGAGCCTATTCACGAATTGAATGTCTTAAGTTGTAATATCACCTTTGAACTCAAGCATTGGGTTAGGACCAATGATGATAGATCCATATCCATAAACACTCTTTCCCAATCTTTCACCACTTTGACTATCCAACTCCTTGACCTTCTTAACATAACATCCACCAACTTGAACCAAGGTATTTATATCTTTCCCAATGACTATGCCCTTGCTTGCTACCTAAATGGATTTGAGCCTATGAGGACTTCCATTACTGAACTAAGCATTAGCATGATGGAGTCAGACATCAAGTATCTTAGTCAGAAAAATAAGAATAATAATAAAAAGAAAAGGAGTTTTGAGGGTGAAAACCACTTTGTGACAGTCTCAGAACCTACAAAAGTAAAAATAAAAGATGTATTCGAAGGTGAAAACCTCTCCGGGGTGCCTAAGGATGAGATATTTGATGTCCTTTTGAGTCATTTACATGACAAATCTCTAGTTCTAATTGAGCCCACTCAATCTATCAATTTGAGAACAGTAGAAGAACCATAATTGATCCATGTAGCACAATCTTTATCAGAGGAAGAAAAGAAAAAATTTACAACATTCCTAACAGAGAAGAAGATCAAATTTTCATGGAAATATTCAGATATGCTAGGGTTGGATCCTGATCTTATAATGCACCATTTATCTATAGCTCCAAATGTTAAACCTATTAAGCAAAAATTGAGAAAGATGCATCCACATGTTGCACTCTTGGTAAAAGTTGAATTAGAGAAGCTCCTAAAAGCTAGATTTATCTGAGTTATTGATTATGTAGAATGGATCTCTAATATTGTACTTGTTTCTAAACCAGACAAATCAATAAGAGTGTGCACCGATTTTAGAGATGTAAACAAAGCATGCCCTAAGGATGATTTTCCATTACCTAACATTAATATGATAGTAGACATGACTGCGAGCTTTGAGATGTATTCTTTAATGGATGGTTTTTCTAGATATAATCAAATAAAAATTGCTCCAGAGGATCAAGGGAAAACTACTTTTACATGTGCATGGGGTACCTTCTACTAGAATGTCATGCCATTTGGGCTTAAGAATTTCGGTGCTACATATCAGAGAGCTATGACTTCTATTTTTCATGACATGATGCATAGAAATATGGAGGATTATGTTGATGATACTTTAGCAAAATCTATGATTAGAGCTAAACATCTAAATGACTTGAGCAAGATACTAGATAGAATGGAAAAATTTAGTCTTAGACTAAATCCTAAGAAGTGTGCTTTTGGTGTCACTTCTGGAAAGCTCTTAGAATACATAGTTTCAAAGAAGGGAATTGAAGTGGATCTAGCTAAAGTAAAGGCTATAATGGAGATGAAACCTCCCAAGAACATCAGTCAAATGAGGACATTGCAAGGTAGAGTTCAATCTATTAGATGCTTCATATCTCAGCTAGCAGACATATCACAACCTTTTACAAAGACATGACATAAAGGTATGACCTTTGCATGGAGCAAGGAATGTGAAAAGAACTTTAATCATATCAAGAAATATCTATCAAATCCTCCTATCTTGATGCCTCCCATTCAATGGAAGCCTTTGATCTTATATGTCTCCGCTACATATACATCACTGGGGGCATTGCTTGCACAACATGATGAGAACAAGAAGGAAAGAGCTATATACTATATCAGTAGAACATTGGTGGCATACGAAAAGAACTATTCAATGATTGAGAAAGCTTGTCTAGCTATGGTCTTTGCATCATAGAAATTGAGACATTATATGTTGGCTCATACTACACATTTAGTATCTAAGATTGATCCACTAAAGTACCTACTAAGCAAAGCTGCCCTCACGGGTAGATTAGCCAAATGGGTCATGCTCTTAAGTGAATTTGACATTGAATATGTTGAAAGAAAAGCTATTAAAGGCCAAGTTATTTCTGATCAATTAGCAGATGCACCTTTATTTGATGATACACCAATGCAAATGGAATTCCTAGATTCCTCTATCATGAATCTTTCTTCTAGTGAATGGCAGTTATTCTTTGATGGCTCCTATACACATAATGGATC
Organism: Chamaecyparis obtusa; assembly: GCA_027943335.1. Classification (NCBI taxonomy): domain Eukaryota; kingdom Viridiplantae; phylum Streptophyta; class Pinopsida; order Cupressales; family Cupressaceae; genus Chamaecyparis; species Chamaecyparis obtusa. Next base: position 24,969 of record BSBK01003440.1, on the reverse strand, counting down.
TAGAGTAGGCATATTGTTCATAACTCCTCAAGGATAATCAATCCCAAAAGCATTTAGAATCAAGTTTCCTTTCACAAACAATATTTCTGAATATGAAGCCCTTCTTAATGGCATGAAAATGGCAATTGAGTAGAGAGTAACAGAATTACACATTCATGGAGACTCACAACTTGTAATCCATCAAGTCAATGATGTGTACCAAACTAAAGATGAAAAGCTCATTCCATACAAGAGAATGGTAGATGATCTAAAGAAGTATTTCATATCTATCACATTTGAGAAAATACCTAGAACAAAGAATAAGGCTGCTAATGCAATGGCAACATTATCTACTTTATTACAGCAGCCTGAACATGAGCTATGCTACGAGTTCCTGGTGGAAGCACTATCTTATCCTACATATGAATCCCCTGAAACCCACATGATTTTCATTGTTGTAGGTCATGATTCATCCAAATATAAAAACCTATTATCCTATCTCAAAGACCAAATCATCCCCGATACCTTTAACCATCATGAAAAGAGATACCTTATCTACCATGCCTCCTAGTATGTCATCATTGGTCATGATCTTTACAAACGAGGTCTAGATGGTACACTCCTTAGATGTTTAGAATGGGAAGAGTCTCAACCTGCATTAGAGGAAGTCCATGAGGGTATATGTGGGTCACACTCGAATGGTTTAACACTAGCTCAAAAACTTATTAGGGCTGGGTACTATTGGTCGGCAATGGAGAAAGAGTCTATCAAGTTTGCTAAGAACTATCAAAAGTGCCAAGTACATGGCAACTTAATTCATGCTCCAGGGAGAGATCTAATTCCCTTCACTACACAATGGCCTTTTCATCAATGGGCCTTTGATCTTATAGGAGCTATACATCCCCATTCTTCTAATGGACATACCCATATAATCATAGCTACATATTATTTTACAAAATGGGTAGAAGCAGTCCCTTTAACACAAGCAACTGGAAAACAAATATCTATGTTCATCTTGAACTACATCATATGCCGGTATGGTATTCTACATTTCATAGTCACAGATAATGGTGGATAATTTAAGAACAAAGACTTGGATGATTTATGTGCCAAATTCAAGATTACACAACATTGGTCATCTATCTACTATCCTCAAGGGAATGGACAAGCAGAGGCTTCTAACAAGAATCTATTGAAAATATTGCACCGTATAGTTAATAAAATAGGAAGAGAATGGCATCTCATGATCAATCTAGCTCTCTGGGCCTATAGAACAAGTATCAAAATGCCCACTGGGGCTACACCTTTCGCTTTAGTTTATGGGTCTGAAGTAGTACTACCTATTGAGGTTGAAATCCCATCACTAAGAATCAGAATGCATGGCCTAGTAACTGATGATGACTACAGAGTGTCTAGGTTGCAAGAACTTGAACTACTAGATGAGCGCAGACAAGTAGTGTATGATCATCTCAGAGTATATCAAAAGAGAAAGTCTAGAGGTTACAACAAGAAAGTCAGACATAGAGAATTTTAGGTTGGCGATCTAGTCTTGAGAGAGAATCCTAAAAATCAATCACATAGAGAGTGCAAGGGGAAGTTTGAACCCAACTGGTTGGGTCCCTTCATTATCACTACTACTTTTGGCTCTGGTGCCTATCAACTCTCAATGACTGAAGGAGAATAGCTCCGAGAACCAATCAACATTCTCCATCTAAAGAAATTCTACGCCTAAGGCATTCAGTCTATGGTAAAATATCCTAAAAAAATATTAAAATTTGAAAAAAGTCCTAAAAAAATGAATGTCTTGGTGAAAACCTAACAATGGGTGGCTTGATGATTCACAAAAAAAGTAAAAAATATCAAAAGTACAAAAAAAATTGGGAAAAATAAAAATACAAAAAAATGAAAAAAGGAAAAAGTGCCTTGGTGAAAACTTGGAAACAGGCGCCTTGGTAGCAAAAATAGAATCTGTGCCAAGATGATGAAAACTCAGCAAACGGGCACTACTTGTTTCAAAACGCTCCATCTATCAGCACAATCTTGGTCTTTCCCAGCTTTCAGTCTTGCTTTAGTTTGTACATATCTCTTGGTTTGTTCCCGCATTCCTATTTTCAATAAGTTAGTCTGTACACCAATTAGCTAAAGCGTCTGTATCCTATCAATGTTCAAACTTGGAGGCAATCAAAGTCATATCCTATGGCCTCCAATGTATCTTAGACGTATCATATCCAGTCAGAGTCCTTTGAAGCTTCATCTGATTCAGTCAGTCAGTTAGTCTCATCTCTAGAAAGGATTTTGCATCTACAACAACGCAATCAAACATCAAACACAAACTGAAAACAATCTATGCTTTTTACATGCTTTTATCTCCTTGTATGCTTGTTGATTCACATTGAGATTTTTGCATATTTTATTCCCACAAGCTCTTTGATGATGTCCTTTATAGGATTTAGAGAGTGATGACTAGGGGCATAATCTTTTCTTTGTTTTCTTCTTGTATGTGAAAATCTAACAACTTTGGAAATTCTGGATTGAAATGGTGTCCGATTGTAAGAGCCTCTATCTTGAATTGGATGGCCATGCGTACCTCGACCATTGATACCTAGAAAATTCAAGGAAGTTTGATCTAACAATTGTCTTTTTGAGTGAGTTCTTTCTCCTATTGTGAAATGTGATCTTACCTAAGGATGTGAACGATAAAGGGTCACTATGGGTAATTCACATTAGATTTAGAATGAGCTCTTGACTATTTGATGTGTTTGTATGCAAGGCATATTCTAGTCATCACGATGTCTATGTTTTGATGCTTATACAAATTTCCATATCAAAATGGACATGATATTCAGGTCATCCTAGCGTTTGTGCCTTGGTGCTTATATCTAATCTGATATTCCAAAAATAAAATCAATATTCATATGTCCATGGTTGCCTAGCCAATGGGTGTTGTATTGATTCCTATGCATACAAATCGATATTCATATGTCTATGGTTTCATAACTATTGGGCATTGTATTGATTGATCTGATTACCTAAAAAGTTCAATGATGATAACAAATTGACACATGATCAGTCACTAGGTCCTAGGTCCTAGGTTTGCATTTCATTCTGCATTTCATTTTGCACTTTGCATGATTGCATGATCTCACAAATTATTGAATTAAACTTAAATGCTTAAAAAATTCTTCAAAAATGATAAAAACATATCATAAGAGCTGAATCTCACATGAAGGTTCCTCCAACAAAACAACAAGTAGAATCTTTTTTCGGGATCAAAATCAAAATCTGAGATCGTTTATATTATTCACTACTTTCATAATCAACCTTCAATCATCAAAGAAATCCAAAATTCAACTTAACTGATTATCTTACATCAAACTATCAAAATTTCAACTTGGTCAACTATGGTCAACTCATGGTTTAACTTAGTCAAACTTGGTCTCCAGGACCTCCCAACGATGTAGAACGCATTCTCAAATGTGTATAACCACTTATTAAATCAATTAACCTACTTTTAAACTATATAACGCTGACTTTTCTTGTCAAATTTTGATTTTCATCCCGAAGGGGGCATGGTATTACACATCATTTTTAATCTATCAATCTATCTGAAAATAAAATCTTTCTCTTAGTAATCAAGACAACAACCACGTTTAGTTGCTGATTCATCTAAAGTCCTCATCGCTTGGGGCAAATCTATTGCAATCTGGTATCCTAATCTATCTTGTAAACTGTATCAGCTTTTCATAACCATCAGTTCATTAGTGTTATTTCCTTGGTTCTTCATAACTAATTGGTTCAGGATGTGATACCAATATGATTCATATAAGGATATTGAGGTCTGGAATCGGTCACTCACTTCTTTGCAATCATAAGGTTCAGAATCAGGCGTTTTGGCACTTTTTCGTAATCACCGATTCATTGCTGATATAGCTAGCATCATCTCGATTCCTGGTCATCCTGGACCTGGGTCGATATCTCTTTTTCCAATCTTTCAATCGGTTTCTATCTCAAAATCAGTTAATCTTTCAAATTAGTTCCATACATCAAACACAGACTTATCTTTGAACCACTACGCTTTACACAATGATTCAAAGAGGGGCAAAATGTAATACCCCAAAAATGGGCTATAGGTTCATTAACGTCCTACATCCTCAATTTGAATGAAATTGACATCAAAGTCCTAACCTAAGGCACATCTGCACATCATTTTATCAAAAAATTAATTTTATCTTAAATTCTACATCAGAGAATATTCCTAGTAATATTCTTATTTATCCTAATTATCTTTAATTTAATTATTATTTGGCGATAAATTCTATTTATCCTAAAGTTTGATTAATTGAATATTCTGAATATTTAATTAATTAGATTTAATACTATCACTTAACTATTTAATTGAATTTAATTGAATTATTCCTAAATTGCATTATTTAATTTTGACAAAAAATAAAAAATCTTATGACTAATTGATTAAATTCATATTTAATTAATTAAAGTCAGTTGTCAATATTTAATAATATAGTTTTTGATTAAAGTTTGATTTAATAATTGATTAACCCATAAATCAATTTTTTTAATTTCAAAAATTAGTTAAGTTGAGGATAAATCACTTCATTTATTTAATTAATTCATAATTAATTGTGCACATTCAAAGAGCAGTTAAACTCAAAATTAGGAAATCAATGCAAGTTGTTAACTTTTGGAAACTCAACATTCTATTTTGAGTTCAAAGCTGATCTAAACTTCTGATTTGAGTTAAAAAGTTGTTCTTGCATGATTTTGCATGATTATGTGAGTTAATCTTCTCTGATTTTCTATTGACTCAATAATCAACCTAAGTTCATCAAGAGTGATGTATGGCTTTTTCCATGCACTCTCAAGCCCTGGATTTCTATAAAATCAAGGCTCAACTCTTTACAAATCATCCACATAATTTTCATACTTACTCTAGTGAATTGACATCAGAGGAATCATCAAGCTTCTTGTGAATCAGTGTTTTGTGAGATCAATCTTGTTTTCAAGTCATTCTAGTTTCATATTTCATATCATTGTTAGCTTAATTTGCATATCATTTCAATCCATTTAGATTAATTTATTATCATTTTTTCTCATCTTATTGCATCAAAAATTTAAAAAAATAGATTAATTTACATTCATATTTTATTGCTTTCATAATTTAAATCCTTCGTTTAGGTGTTGCATTGTCAATGATCTTGGTCTAATCTGAGAATACCATACTCGCACCTATTAGAAGGCAGTAAATCACTTGGTTAGCTATATTGTTCTTATTTGTATATTTTGATTTTTGCTAACCTCTAATGTTTTATTGAAGTTTTGTGTTTACAACTAGGTACAAAATTCACATACACAGGCATCAACTGATTCACCCTTCCTCTTAGTTCATTAGGACATTATTATTCTAACCATTTGTATCAGAGATTTTGGTCCTCAATCAAGAATCTTAACAACTTGAGGTAAAGATCAGGATGACCTTATTTAGGAAGGAGAGTCCTAAGTTTGATACAAATAATTTTGACACATGGAAGGAGAAGATGAAGAATCATCTAATGTGCATGGGATTGGAATATTGGCTCATTACGTAGAAATATGTGCCTATCATAAAGGAGGAAGACCTTGAGACACTTACTACCACTGAATAAGAAAGAAAAAGGCTTGTGTGTAATGTTGTTGCAAAGGAAGCTTTAGTTAATGCATTATTTGATGGCGAAATTACAGAGATCAGAGATCTAACAAAGTCAAGTGAGATATAGAAAATACTAATTGCACTTTATGAAGGAGATGAATACGCTAAGTGAGAAAAGTTATAGAATTAGAGAACAAAGATGGAGACAGTGTAGATGAGGGATGATGAAACAACATGGATGTATGTTCAAAGAGTATATGAATGTATGATTGGAATTAGAAACAATGGAGGTACTTATACAAAAGATGAAGTCATTGCAAAGATTTTGAGATCTGTGACTCCTTCCTACAAACCCAAAGTTCTTTCTTTGGAGGAGACAATACCACAATACAAGGACGTCACCAGAGAAATGTTAGTGGCCAAGTTGACTACATTTGAGACCATAGAGGTAAAGGATGCACTACCTAAGGTAGAGACAACATTTAAGGATACTGTTCAGAGAACTAGATTTGTTGGTGCTAGATCTAGCAAAACAAACTAGCACAACGAAGATCTTGGAGAATATGTTGAAGAATGGGAAGAGATTCAAAGGCTAGTCAACCAAGTGGATGAGAAAATCATGGTCCTAATCGCTAGGAGAGAAAGGAAAGGTAAAGGCAAGTTTGAAGGGAAATTACCTTTAAAATGTTAGAACTACAATGAGGTTGGTCATTTTGCATCTAAATGTCTAACTAGAGTATGTAAGCATAAGCCTAAATATGGTAAGTACAAGAATGATAAGGAATGCTACTATGCTAGTGATGGATATGAAGATTTAGATGATGAATTCAATGATGTTTTGAGATTTGTTGCTATCAAAGAAGAGGATCATGTCCATGAAGAAAAAGATTTAATTTATCATGTTGATAGGAAAACTGATTGGATAATTGATAATGGATGTTCACATCATATGACTGGTGAAAATGATAGATTTATTCAGGTGAAAAATTTTGATGGTGGATTTGTAAGGTTTGGTGATAATACTCCTAGGATTATTGTTAGTAAAGGATCAATTACTTTGAATGGAAAGACTAACACTGATGATGTACTATTTGTGGATGGTTTAAAGCATAAATTTTTGAGTGTTGGACAACTTGTGGACAAGGGTTATCATTTGGAATTCAAGGATGGTCATTTCTCTATTAGAGGAGCTAATGGAGAATTGATCACATTTGGTACTAAGACCAGAGGTAATATATTTCAATTGAACACTACTGAGGTTAGTTGTTTTGTTGCAAATATTGATGACAGTTGGTTATGGCATAGAAGGTTTTGTCATATAAATTTTTATAACATGGTAAAGGCATCTAAAAATAATTATATTAGATATCTACCTAAGATTGTGAAACCTGCCAACGCTACATTAAAAATGTGTTTTGGGAAAGAAGACAAGAACTAGTTTTGCAAGAAAATGATATTCAACAAGAAGAAAGTTGGAGTCGATTCATACATATATTTGTGGACCTACTCAGACTAGGTCATACTTTGGAGATAGGAACTTTATCATAATCACTGATGATTACTCTAGAATGGTGTGGGTTGGATTTATTAGAGAAAAATCAGAAGCATTTGAGACTTTTAAGTTTTGTAAGGCAAAAGTTGAGAATGAGACAGGCTTGAATATAAAGTGTTTGAGATCAGACATAGGTGGAGAGTTCACTTCACATGAATTCAATACCTTTTGTGAGAAGCATGGTATTATGAGGTATACTTTTGCACCTAGGACACCATAACAAAATGGAGTTGCTGAAAGAAGAAACAAAATAGTTCTTGATGCAGCAAGAACCATGTTGATAGAAGGAAAAGTTCCACATATGCATTGGAGAGAAGTAATCAATACAATAGTATACACAATGAATAGAGTAATAATCATAGAAGGTACATGTAAGACACCATTTGAGGTATGGTATGGTAAGACACCTACTATTAATTATTTCAGAATATTTGGAAGTAAATGCTATTAAGAGAGAGAAATTCATAGGTGTATCATCTTAAAATGGAAGCAATTCCATGTTAAGAGTGTTTAGCCCTCCGAGTGAGTGGTCTGGGTCATGTAAAGCACCTAGAATCAGCTCTTTTCTTGGATCATACTTGTTCTCCTCATTATGCTTCTATCTGTCCCTAATTTTTACTCCAATTTGCATTTCCTAAGCATTCTGGGTCAGGATCCTGAGATTTTTGACCATAAGGTCAAAGTCAACCTTATGGGGTCAAAGTCGACCTCTATCCTAACCTAGTCAGGATCAACCTCAATCTTGACTTGGTCAGATACAACCTCGTCCTTGACCCCCTGTCTAGATTTCAAATTTCCTTGATTTTCAGGTGTCGGGTTTCAGGGATATTTGTTTTTCCCGCCTCTGGGTCGGCCATTTTGGGTTTCAGGATGGTAAATCCTCAAATTGCATTTAATCTAGGTATATTTTCTAAAGGTTAGGACCTAATTGGGATTTAATTCTCTAAGGTGGCCCCTCTAGAGGATTGTGCCCTAGTTCACTATAAAAGGAGGCCTTCCTCTCTCATTTTCTCATCCATTATCCATCATTCACATCTTCTTTTTCTATCAAGCTCTCAAGGTGATCAAGAAAGCATCCATTCAAGCATTCAAGTCCTCTTCTCCATCCAAGTTCTCCATTAAAGATCAAGGATTCAAGCATTCAGCCATTCAAGGGATTTGGTTCAAGCATTCAAGATTCATCATTCAAACCTTAGATCTAGCCATCATGATAGTGTGATCTTCCTTCAAGATCCTTTGTGTATCTTCTAGATCCATTCATTATTCTCTCAATGTGGATTCCAAGCATATAATCATGGAGGTTTGATTTACATTTACCATTGTTATGTTCAAGCTTTCATATCAACATACTTGTTTACATTCAAAATACAATTACATATCTATCAAATTGCATAGCTTCATTGTTAGATCCATTTCTACTACTTGCTAGCATTCTTATTTCAATTTAAATATTAAGGTTGATTCCAAACCAGGGTTTGACCAAGGCAAACCCCTCAAACAAACAACAAAAACCCTCTTTTTCTTGTAGGTATAGGTGCAAAATTTTGGATCTAAGAGTAGATTTGGATACCCTTTTCGGCGAACTTCTGAGATCTGTGAACAAAGTCAGAATTGACCTTCAAATAAAGAATGTAGCCTTTGACCTTTTATGAGGGTCAAAGACTACCTGTCGTCAGAAAGACAAGATTTATGGGTTTTCTTCATCTCAGCATTTCCAGTCCAAAACAGGTTGTAGAATTGCCTGAAAGTACACACAAACATCAGAAATTGGCATTTTCTGGATTTGCCCTAATTTGAGGTTAGTATTTGTATTCCAATTATTTCAAACTTCAACTCTACAATTCCATCATAAGGAAATATAGGGTTTTTCTCTCTCTTTCATATTCTCCATAGATTGATTCAATTGTGAATTAACCTTTAGGTTGATCAAATTGGATCTCTCCTTTGGGAATTTGGATTTAGGAGTTGATCTCATATTTCCCCTTACATTACACACACATTTAAATAGAGGTGATTCCACTTTACCTCTATTCAATAGGAAGAATTGATGCTAGAAGTGATGAAGGTATATTCTTTGGCTATTCCACTAGAAGAAAAGCTTATAGATGTTACAATCTAAGAACTAGGAAGCTAATTGAAAGTGCTAATGTGAGAGTTGATGAAAAGTTTTAGGTTAGAGAAAGGTATTGTGACTTTAACCCCTATGAGATTACATTTGAAAATATGAATGCAAATGATAACAATATGCAGATAAAAGAGAATGATGATGAGAATGAAGAAAATGAAGCATCTCAAGATATTTTTATGACTGACAAGGCATAAGTGTGGATTTAAAGGAGAAAACCACACCCAAATATGTTCACAAAAATCATCCTAAGGATCAAATCATTGGTGACAATAGTAAGGGAAATAGAACAAGATCACAGAGTAGAGAGGAGAGGTCACAAACTAAAAATGTCATTTGCTTGATCTCACAAGTAGAACCATAGTCCACAAATGAGGCTTGCAGAGATGAATCATGGATCAAAGCCATGAAGGAAGAACTAGAGAAAATTTAGAAGAACAACACTTGGGAGTTGGTTCCAAGGCCTAAAGACAAAAATGTGATTGGTACTAAGTGGGTATTTAGAAACAAGGCCAGATTAGTATGCAAAGGGTATTCATAGCAAGAAGGAATTGATTTTGAATAAACATTTGCACCTATTGCTAGGATTGAGGTAGTAAGGTTATTATCTTATCCTTCTTATAAAAATTTGAAAGTATATCAGATGGATGTGAAATCAGATTTCCTTAATGGAGACTTGGAAGAGGAAGTATACATTGAGCAACCTGACGGATTTCCTTTATTAGGAAATCAAGATCTAGTTTGCAGATTGAAGAAGGCTTTGTATGGTCTGAAACAAGTACCAAGAGCTTCATATGAAAGATTGTATAAGTATCTAATTAATTTGGGATTCAAGAAAGGTAATGCTAACAACAATATGTACTTAAGGATCAATGAAGAAGGTATCTTGATTGTTGAAGTTTTTGTTGATGATATTATCTTTGGAGGAAATGATGAAATGAGTAATAAGTTTGCAGATGAGATGAAAAGTGAATTTGAAATGTCTATGATTTGGGAGATTAAATTCTTCCTTGGATTACTTATTATTCAAAGTAAGAAAGGGATATTCATATCTCAGACGAAATATCTTAAAGAACTGTTGAAAAAGTTTGGCATGGATGGCAACAAACCTATTGGAACTCCTATGGTAAATGGGACTAAGTTATCTTTAGAGGATGAAGAAAATAATGTACCACATACAAAGTATAGATCAATGATTGGAGGTCTTCAATATCTAACATATACTAGACTTGATATTGCTAGTGCAATTGGAATTATTGCAAGATTTTAGGAAGATCCTAGAGAGTCACACTTTATGGAAGTAAAAATGATATTCAAATATCTAAATGGTACAATTGAGTTTGGTCTATGCTATGATAGATCAAAGGACTTTACATTTCATGCCTTCACTAATGTTGATTGGGGTGGGAATGTAGATGATAGAAAGAGTACAAGTGGAGGAACATTCTTACTTGGTAAAAGGTTGGTTTCTTGGCTTAGCAAGAAGCAGGACTATATTTCTCCATCTACAATAGAATCAGAGTATGTTGCAGTAAAAATCAATTGTACATAGATCATATGGATGAAGAAAATATTAAAAGACACTATAGTATGTCTTGAGGATTTAGTTACTATCCATTGTGACAATACTAGCATGGTAAATATGTCAAAGAATCATGTTATGCATTCTAAGATAAAACATATAGAAATAAAGTATCATTTCTTAAGAGATAAGGTAGCAGAGAAAGAAGTGAAGTTAGATTATGTGAATACTAAGGAGAAGATTGTAGATATCTTTACTAAGATACTAAACAAAGAGACCTTTGAGTATCTCAGAGGTAGACTTGGAGTCAGAGACCCTCCTAATGACAACTAAAGGAAATATAGAGATGCATTAGTCCTCATGTATTTAGAGCATTATTTTCAAGACTAAATGAAATAATTTACTCCTATGGGGGAGTAAATGTTTGAGCACACATAAGAGATCTAGGTGGTTTGGCACCTATTGCACTACTTTGAGGAGGCACTATGGCACCCTTTCCCATTGATGTCAAAGGGGGAGAGATATACTGAGAAAAACCCTTCAGTTTGTCTGGGGGAGAGATGTAACAACCCTCTAGCTTGATAGGGAGAGTACATGAAAAGGGGGGGTTAGTAACTCTTATGTAGCTGAAAAGGAGACAATAGTTGATATCAAGCTATATGACAAAAAGCAGGCAGAGTATGCATTTTGGATCTTTATGTTGATGGTTTTTATCATATGTTTCCATCAATACCAAAGGGGGAGATTGTTGGAAGCTGGATTGGAATTGTTGCATTTCAATATGTTTAGGAGATTGTTGGAAGACTGTCTGGATGTTGGCACTCAGTGTTTGTCATTGATGTCAACATACGTTGCTGATTGGTTTCTCAGAGAAGCTTGCAAATAGGTTGAAGAGAATTGTACAGACACAATACAACAAATTAGCATGTGTGAACTTAAATGTAGAATCTACATAATGTCTTGGGTCATTGGTTGTGATCACACATGCTTATGAATTTATCTGATAGAGTTATGGCTCATTACTGATGATTATTTTTCTAAAGACAAAAACTATGATTTTCACATAGTTGATTGGAGAACTTTGTGGATAGCATTCATGGTTGTTTAAGTCATGATGACCAAACATAGGTTCATGTTGGAAACTGGCCTGAGAGCTTATTGTGATCATATGGAGTTCTGATCACACAGGTGACATTAGCTATGGTGTCTGTATTGGCAAAGACCTATTTGGAGGATGAGTTGGAACTCTTTTCAAGTAATTTGATGAGTGAGCTTGATTTACGGATTTGATTGATTAATTGATGTAATTGTTATGTTGTAACATTGTACGAGGTTGACATGTGCATCTTAGCATAGGTCTATTTATATTTTGTAAATAGGAATTTATCCTATGTAGGTTGACCCAGATTTAATTGTTGTATCTTATATATAAGGATTGAGATACTTGAAAAATATGTAAAGAAATGTATTGAAAACTATACATGCAAGTTACAAAGGTGAATGTGATCTTGAGGCTACATTGAATAGTGTTTGGACAACAATAGTTGTGCATTTGGGTACAAGATGGAGCTTGCTTGGAAGTGGTTGAGTACTAGAAGAAATTTAAGATCAAAATTGTCTTACCCTTTAAGTTGTGAGGTTTGGAGA